>OX104119.1:21879571-22629571 GCA_944474755.1 Limnoperna fortunei | reverse complement strand
ACTACTACTACTACCACTACTACTGCTACTACTACTACTACTACTACTACTACCACTACTACTACTACTACTACCACTACTTCTACTACTACTAATACTACTACCACTACTACCACTACTACTACTACTACTGCTACTAATACTATTTCTACTACCACTACTACCACTACTAATACCACTACTACTACTACTACTAATACTACTACTACCACTACTAATACTACTACTACTACTACTACTACTACCACTACCATTACTACTACTACTACTACTAATACTACTACAACTACTACTACTACCACTACTACTAATACTACTACGACTACTACTATTACTACGACTACTACTACTACCACTTCTAATACTACTACCACTACTAATACTACCACTACTACTACTACAACCACGACTAATACTACCACTAGTACTAATACTACCACTACTAATACTACTACCACTACTTTCACTACAACTACTACTACTGCTACTAATGCTACTTCTACTACTACTACTACCACTACTACTACTACTACTACTACTACTACTACCACTACTACCACTACCATTACTACTACTACTACTACTAATATTACTACTACCACCTCTAATACTATTTCCACTACTACCACTACTAATACTACCACCACTACTACTACCACTACTAATACTACCACTAATAATAATACTACTACTAATACTACCACTACTACTACTACTACTACTACTACTACTACTACTACTACTACCACTACCATTACTACTACTACTACTAATACTACTGCAACTACTACTACTACCACTTCTTCTACTACTACTACTTCTACTACCACTACTACAACTACTACTACTACTACTACTACCACTACTGCTACTAATACTACTACTACTACTATTACTACTACTACTACCACTACTACTACTACTACTACTACTACTACTACTACTACTACTACTACTACTACTACTACTACTACTACCACTACTGCTACCACTACTACCACTTCTTCTACTACTACTACTACTACCACTACTACAACTACTACTACTACTACTACTACTACTACCACTACTGCTACTAATACCACTACTACTACTACTACAACTACTACTACTACTACTACTACCACTACTGCTACTAATACTACTACTACTACTACTACAACTACTACTACTACTACTGCCACTACTAATACTACTACTACTACCACTACTGCTACTACTACTACTACTACTACTACTACAACTACTACTACTACTACTACTACCACTACTGCTACTAATACTACTACTACTACTACTACTACTACTACTACTACCACTACTACTACTACTACTACTACTACTACTACTAATACTACTACTACTACTACTACTACTACTACTACTACTACCACTACTACTACCACTACTACCACTTATTCTACTACTACTACTACTACCACTACTACAACTACTACTACTACTACTACTACTACCACTACTGCTACTAATACCACTACTACTACTACTACAACAACTACTACTACTACTACCACTACTGCTACTAATACTACTACTACTACTACTACAACTACTACTACTACTACTACTACCACTACTAATACTACTGCTACTACCACTACTGCTACTACTACTACTACTACTACTACTACCACCACTACTACTACTACTACTACTTTTACCACTACTCTACTACTACTACTATTACTACTACTACTACTACCACTACTGCTACTAATACTACTACCACTACTACCACTACATGTACTACTACTACTACTAATACTAATACTACTACCACTACTACCACTACTACTACTACTACTATTACTACTACTACTACTACTACCACTACTGCTACTACTACTACCACTACTACTACCACTACTACTACTACTACTTCTACTACTACTACTACTACCACTACTACTTCTACTACTACTACTACTACTTCTACTACTACCACTACTGCTACTACTACTACTACTACTTCTACTCTTACTACCAATACTGCCACTACTACTTCTTCTATCACTGCTAGTACTTCTACTACTACTACCACTACAGAAACTACTACTACTACTACTTCTACTACTACTGTCAAAAAGGCAATCCACACATCTTATTCAAAGATCCTGGCAAACGTTTGAATGAACAACCAAAAATAAAACAACTAAAGCAACAGTCCTGACTTGATACAGGCATAGAGTAAAGATATACTACTTAATTGAATGGTTGGCTTACATCCATCGAGTAGTATTTAAGCAATATATAGTCGATAACAAGGTTACAAACAATAAATCATGTCAGCAAAAGTGCTTGATCATATTGATCATAGGCAGAATAGTTTTGATCATAATCCGAGAATCCTTTGCAGTCCAAAGATTTTTAATTTTGATAGCATCTTCAATTGATCTTCTTTTATCGAGTACTGTTTTCTTAGTTACATAATACGATCTTGCTTAGCACAGTTTCATTTATTTTACAACATATCGATTACTATTTTTTTAATAATGAATAACCTTATCTAAAGGAATGCGTTGGTAATGTCCCCTGCAATAATGTACAGGACAAAACCTCTGTACTGTTTCTGTAAACAAATGCATATCAATAAATGAGATCCCCATTGGAATCGGGAAAATGCCGCCCGAAGTATATCTACGAAAATGGCGAAGGTGACCGAGGAATAATAAATATTTATAAAAATGATATGCTTATTTACAATGCTCAAAAAACAAATACATCAATAGTGAATATCAACAGGAAAACAGAAACGCTTTACAAATATGATATGCCAAATTGTTTAATATTTCGTTAAAAAGAAATATGTATTTCTTGAATGGATGACAATTTTCTATATATATAATTTAGAGTACCATAAAAACAGAGGTCAAAGTGACGTCAGTACTATATCATATCCGCCATGCAACATAGAAATTGCCCCAACGCAGCCTCCACGCCTAGATAGTCAACCCTCAAGACAAGGTAGTCTACCGATAGGACAACAGGTACCGCCTACTCGGAATCAAATCACACCTCAAAGGCATCAAGCTACGCCCAATCGTCGACAAAATCAGGTTCAAGCAGCGCAACCACCAACGAGATGATTCGTCGAGTATATACCATATGCAAATTAGCTGTAAATAACGTACAACGATTCTTCCAATTGTTTCGTCTGCTGAACTTTTACCTGCTAACTGTGATAATAATTGAATAATAGTCAATTACAAGTATTGAAACAATGTTATAATAACAGATTTCTTCTATGTATTGTACACCAACAAGTTTTTATTTGATTGTGTCTCTGTGATATATATTTTTTTAAATATTTTTTTTTAATTCCCAACGTCCCAATATTATTTAAATTTTTACATGTATGTTTACCTTTAAACGGTTTTAACTTATTTGTCAATCCCTTGTTTTAGATGTATTTTGTTTGGGTTTTTTGTGCGTTATAGTTAAATCAAGTCGCTTTTATATTGTTGTCCCGTGAATTTCTTTTAATAATATTATTGACAAAAAATACCAATATATCTATGATATTGTGATTATGGTTAAATTTTTATTAACACACGCGTGCATCAGTATTACAAATGCATTAAAAAGTTGGTTTGTGATAGTGACTAGTCATGTGACGGTGACACGTGAGCCGATTAGCTGGAGATTAAATCTCAGTTGATTTTGGGAACATGTTACGTGCGTTGTTTCTAGAATAACTTCAGTCTATTCATTTTGGTGAATAAACACATGTATTTTTAAGGATATAATATATAAGATTAAATGACGAAACAAATTGCCTTGCCTTGTTTTGTGAAACTGCGCTCGTTTTCCTCAGGAGCCTAACAAAAACAGATTGTATTGATTTCGTCATAAATCTAAAATACATTTTATCTTTTATGCCAAGTAGTTTTTCACTTGTTTTAGATTTCTCTAGTCGTCTGGCGAGGTCTGTATTTTGCGGTTTTAATTACTGTTTATATTGACCATATTTTAATGTGTAAACGTTATTGGCAGACTGACACTATCTATCGGACGTATTTGATTTTTTCCCATTTTTTCCAAATGGTAACAAGTTCGTCGTCGAAATAAGGATTTTTTGTGTAATGTGAATTACCAAAAGTGTATATTTCATTTGCTCAGTTTTTCATTTGAAATTGATAACTTAATTGTCATTTCCGTAGTATATTTGCTCCTATTTCGAATTTACATACATTTCATATATTGTACAATGTTTTTAATTCTCCTTTTGAGGCAGGAAATTTGTGTAGAATTACCTTTTACTTAAAGCAACATTTGTAAATAATGCATTTAAAAAAAACACAATATATAAAGGCTCAAAATATGTGTGATATACGCTGCAGTTTACAAGTCTGCAGATTAGAGTACTGAATTGCCTTGACCTTGCAACTTTGAAATGACCTTGTCAATGACCTTTCACCAGATTTTTGGAAGTGTTCTGGTTTAATTTATTCTTTATCAAAGCATCACATGGTTTTACAATTTTTATAACTTCTTTTCACAAGTCCTAAAAGGCAAATAGTGAAAATATTATGATTTTAAACACATATGACTGTCAAAAGTCAAGAGAAACCCTTTCCCGCCAAATGTATAATTGTTCACATTTCAACAATAATTACAATGACCTATTATTATTATTATTATTATATTATTATTATTATTATTATTATTTGCTTATTGTCTTAGTGTAGACCTCCCTACATTCAATTAAGGACCATTGAACTGACCAGCGGACAGTTATGAAAACAGTCTTAACAAAATTGTCACTGTAACTATACTTCTATCATTTTTCTTTTTTGTCACCAGTGTTTGTTATTTTGGACTTTTTTAATGAAGAAAAATCATTTTTGTATGATAAATACAGATAAAGGGAGATAAATATGTTTTGATAGTGTGTGGTATAATGCAAGTTTTATAATGCTATGTAAAAGAGTTTTTGTGTTGAAATGTGCTATTTGGGACATTTTAATTTGTTATTAGTATATATATACAATGAAGAGTTAAAAATTGTCAGGGTAACATATACGCTACAGTGTGTATTTAAACCTTACATATAGTTTAATGACATTTAAAAATACATTTAAATATTGTATTGATCACCGGGATTTGAACAACAAGGATGAGTGTTCTAACCTTACTGGGGGGGGGGGGGGGGGCAGGGTATGGTCAACTCCTAGTTTATGTGACTAGGATATCCAGTTTTCCTGCTGAATGCAGGGTTTTTCAGCGGGTACATCAATTTCGTTTCCGAATAACGTGGGATGTTATGATATGCTGAAAAAATAGCTGAAATTTGCGTTCAACCCGAATCAAAACAAAACAAAACTAAAACATATATGTAAAAGTCAAAATACAAAATGTATATGTAGGCAATGTAATCATGTACTTATCTCTATTTTTATAATGGGACAAACTCTGCCAACAGTGAGACTGGAACCCACCTCAGTGTTGACAAGAACTTGATCAACTAAGTAGCATTAGCTATCTGAACCTATGGGCGATCAAACCCCTATAATGCAAAGATAAAACTATGTAATCACAATTACCGACAATTCTCAGTTGTTTATGTTTGGGGGTTAAAAAAAACCAGAAAAATTAAAAAATTCTGTAAATTAAAAAACAAACCACAAAGCTAGGTTTATAACATAACTTAAAGTAACAAACTTAAATTTGATAACAATAAATTTGGTACAGAAGAATATTTGACACATTTCACTGCCCTTTAAACCTATTTTGAAACACTTATTTAAACAAACCAATGGCAAACCGCTGTTTGTAGCACAATTCAACTTTAACTTTGTTCAGTGTAAATCGTGGTCCGTAGTACACTTCAACCTTAACTTTATTCAGTGTAAATCGTGGTCCGTAGTACACTTCAACCTTAACTTTGTTCAGTATAAATCGTTGTTTGTAGTACACTTCAACCTTAACTTTGTACAGTATAAATCGTGGTCCGTAGTACACTTCAACCTTAACTTTGTTCAGTATAAATCGTGGTTTGTAGTACACTGCAACCTTAACTTTGTTCAGTATAAATCGTGGTTTGTAGTTCACTGCAACCTTAACTTTGTTCAGTATAAATCGTGGTTTGTAGTACACTGCAACCTTAACTTTATTCAGTATAAATCGTGGTTTGTAGTACACTGTAACCTTAACTTTATTCAGTATAAATCGTGGTTTGCAGTACACTGCAACCTTAACGTTATTCAGTATAAATCGTGGTTTGTAGTACACTGCAACCTTAACTTTATTCAGTATAAATCGTGGTTTGTAGTACACTGCAACCTTAACTTTATTCAGTATAAATCGTGGTCTGTAGTACTCTGCAACCTTAACTTTATTCAGTATAAATCGTGGTTTGTAGTACACTGCAACCTTAACGTTATTCAGTATAAATCGTGGTTTGCAGTACACTGCCACCTTAACTTTGTTCGGTATAAAACCTGGTCTGTAGTACACTGCAACCTTAACTTTGTTCAGTATAAATCGTGGTTTGTATTAGACTGCAGACTTATCTTTAATCAGTATAATAGATTAAAAAATAGTATTTAATATATATTATATATATTGTGTGTACATTCTATGAACGCGGGGCAACAAAACTGTTAATTCAGAAATTATTGCATACATTTATTTGCGAACGTTGAAACTTGGACAGAAATACGATTTAAGTTATCCGACACATAATTGTCGTACATTAAATACATGTGTATTAAAACAGTTGATTGTTAATTATTGATACCGTATGTATTAAGAAACAAACCAGGTTCTTATTGAGAAAACAAACACGTTGTATTTCCGATGTTTGCCGAACATCACCGAGTGGTACTCCTTGATACATTAGTGACACCAGCTTTGATCAAGTGGTAATTTTTAAAACATTGCAAAAATTTCTGAAATTACAGTATTTCTGTAATGCATTTATTCTAGTATTGTTGATTCATTTAATTGTTGATTTTTCATATTTTTGTGAAACAATAAAGCTATTTTTATTATTGTAGTTTGACATTTTTGTCAATAACATTTGACCATGAGATAATTGATCCTCCGTTTTATGCGATGGCAGTATTAACGTTTCCAGATAAGTCGGTTTTAGTCCTTGTCGACTTTAGAACTATTTCATGAACAGAGTAACAAATATTTGTATCTGCGAGTTGACGAATGCAGAGTTTTATAAGTCCAAACCCCCGACCCCGGAAAGAAATAATATAAATAAATAAACTAATTGCAAATTTAAGTTACGTTAAACTTTTCCAGTCTTTCCTAATGCACAACACAAACTGAAATCATTATTTGTCTGTATTGCTTCTGTAGAACATTACGACTTTCTGTATGTTGGTCTATCTAACGCTCAAAGGGCCTCCGTGGCCAAATGGTTAAGGTAGTTTGTCATCTGATATTGATCACGTGGTATGTCAACACTGAGCTGAGTTGCGGGTTCGAGTCTCAATGTGAGCAGGGTGCACACGACTCCAATTTTAAATGATTAGGATTGCCAGTTTTCCTACTGAAGGTTGGGGGTGTTCACCGGGTACTCCGGTTTTTTCCACCAATAAAAACTGGACGCCATAATATAGGTGAAGAATTGCTGAAAGCATCCTCTCATGTTTCCACGAAACCCTGACAAACGTAGCCAGGAAATTCCCAGGTTAGAAGATTTTCTTATGACGTCAAACCTTCAAAATATCAACGAATGAAATTGCTTGAAAGAAGCAAGTGTTTGGCAGTAGTCATTCTTACTCATTCTTGAGTGGGAATATAACTTAACGCATCGAAAAAATAACGCAGTAATAACAAACTATTAACATTACTGTTCAAAATACCCTGACTTTCAATGGTATATGCAACACATCCGTTTGGTTTATTCATATACAATCGACATCGGGATATTTCTACCAAGCCGCGAATGAAAGCGAGCTTTTGATTGGCTACATCAAGGTATGATGTAGCCCATCAAAATAGTGGCTTCTAGCCCAGGAATTTCCTAGCTAAGTTTGTAAGGGTTTCGTGGACACGTGAGGACACAGAAACACTTACTTGTGAGGATGTGCTGAAAGTGGCGTTAAACACTATTCAAACAAACAAACAAAACACACATCTAACGTATAACAGAGTGCAGGTGAATTAGCAAGTGTCACGGTGTCTTAACGGTGTCAGTAGTAATTCGCTGAGGGGGAAAACACAATAAACGTACATGACCATATTGAATCTAAAAATGTTTTTGTGGGTTTTTATTAAATTATGTTAATGTGTGTGTGTTTGTGTGTCTGTGTGACAGACCAGATGAACATTTTTTTTACATAGGAAATAATACATTAAAGAATATATACCGATTTTACCAACGGTTTGTTCTTTATTTGAAATGTTTTAATTTGAGGAATGTATACTCGTGTTACACCTGATGTGTACTTTAAGCGTTTTAGGCACGTCATATTAGAATTATTGGTTAGGAATGTTAATGTCTATTGGTAAGATAACAACAATATATCTTTTTATTTTTAAACAATACGGTTTGATAAAGCTTCACAGATGGTATAGAGGAATCCAACATGTTAAAAGACGTTCAACTTGAGGCAGCAAGAATACCGGGTCTTTAAAGGAAACATCCAACAAAACATATACAATGAATTTGGTTAAGATACACATAACCAAACTCAATTGCGGAAACTTGTCAGTAATTTTTTTTAAAATTTTTGTCGCAACTGTCAGATAGATCTTCACGTCCTGAACATTGCTGAAAAATTGTTTGATGGACGTTAAACACCAACCAATCAATAATTAATCAATAAGATAGCTCTTAATGTATCTGTGGGGATGATACTGAGGACAATTTTCATTACTTTTCTCTGTGTCTTTTTTCTCAATACTGTTCAATACAACTGATGAACACGTCCCAGGCCTAAAATTACTTCTTAAAGATTAAATCCTCGTAAATGATAGCTTTTCCTTTAAATTTCTAAGACATACTAAATATGGCATTAGATCATCATATCAGAGCAGTCTCTGTCTGGAGGAATATAGTATTCTAAGTATATATCTTTTATGCTCCGTCGCATAGATGGCCCTGTGTGAGGATTGAATTTCGTCCGATACATTAATGAACCATTGAGTGTAGCATACGATTTCAATACAACTAATAAACAATTTCTAATGAACACGTTCCACGCCTGTAATATTGTCTTATACATTTTCCGGCTTTAAATACATGTACAATATAAATTTAGTTCATCTTCGTAAAGACCATTTCAATACAAATTTAATCAAAAATGGGCGGTACGTTAAAAATATTTCTGAGACAATACTAAATATTACATTGCAGCGACCAATAACGAAAAGGGGGAACAAGGGAAAGATCTAATTTTAATTATAATGTTCTGAGATATACTAAATATGTCATAAGGTTATCACATCATAACGGTCTCGGTGTCTTCAGGAATAATGTTCTGAGATATACTAAATATGTCATAAGGTCATCACATCATAACGGTCTCGGTGTCTTCAGGAATAATTTTATTATACTCCGTCACAAGATTCTATACCCTGTTCTCATCTAACCATTTTGTGTAGATTTTATCTCTCTTGTCTGTTTTTTTCCTCAAGTGATGATTTGTGTGATTCTACTTTGTGTTTAGTGTTAGGCTGCCCATTGAACCCAATTATTATACTGAAACCCAATAGATAATTGCATTGAAATGTACATGGCAGCCATCGGTCTATTTTATTTACGTATACACTGCACCCGAAGACTCGTCAAAGTCAATTATCATGTAAGCTCGAGAGCTCATACAAAGATATACTACTCACCAATTTAAAGTGTTCGTTACTCGTCGTCTCCCTCTCCCTCCTTCAAAGTTTAAATCCAAATGTAAATGCTGTTTTTCTGTTATTTATCTTACATTATATCCTTGCTATTGGAAATATTGAAAAAAATTCTGGTCCCACAGTAAATAATATAAATAATTCATTAACCAATATATCAGAGAATTCAATCTCAATATGTAATTTAAATATTCGTAGTATGAGAAACAAACTCCCCTTCCTTGAAAATTTCACGGAGGAGTTTGATATAGTTACTATAACTGAAACCCATCTAGATTCAGTTTTAAGTGATGAAGACTTGCATCTCGATTCATTTTCAAAAACTATAATTCGTAACAAATTACTTACTTATCTATGTCAAGGATGATTTCTCAATTACTCGGAAAGGTGCATTCGAAAACCAAACCGACGAATCGCTTTGGGTAGAAATTAAAGGTAAAGGTAAAATATTTTTACTTTGTTGTTCGTATCGACCCGAATGGACGGACAATGACTACTGGACACAATTATGCAATAGGATTAGGCTACGAGATTAACGAAAACATTGTGATAACGGGTGATTTTAATTCTGATTTAATTAATGCCCACAATAATAAATTAATTGAAACAATGAACTTATTCAATTTAACGAATGTAATCGATAAGCCCACTCGGGTGACAGACCACAGTAGTACATTACTTGACCCAATTATTATAAGTGACTCAATCCAGTATTTATTTTCTGACGTTTTCAAAGTACCCGCTGACGTAAGTGATCATGATGCAACAATACTATTTATAGATTGTCCTAGATATATATCAAATTCATTCCAACGGGAAATATGGCTATATGATAAAACAGATATTGAAAAATTTTCAAAACAATTGAATTCTACAAATTGGATAGGACTTTTTTCGGATGCGGACGTCGATGAAATGTGTAGATTATTTACCAATAAGTTTCTTGAAATCGCAAGGGAAAGCATTCCAACTAAAACGGTTACCATAAGAAATAATGATAAGCCATGGTTTAACAGTGAACTTAAATGGGAAATCCGTAGAAGAAATAGATTTAGAAAAACAGCATTTAAATCTAAAAGAGCAGCGGATCTTATAAAGTATAAGAAACAAAGAAATAAAGTAAATAATTTGAAAAAAGTTGCAAAAGAAAATTTTGAAAAGAACCTTGATAATATAATATTGGATAATGCTACAAATTCTAAAACCTACTGGAAAATTATGAAAATGTTAATAAAATAAAATAAAGGCTGTTCTAATATACCCCCACTTCAGAATATAACTCATGATCATAGTTTGGGAGATGTAGTCTATGGAGACGTCGAGAAATGTAAGCTATTGAATACATATTTTAGCCAAATTTCGTCCGTTAAGGATGAAAATGTTATTCTCCCGGATTTTGAACTTAAGACAAATATACATTTAAACAATATTATTATCAGTAAAGAAGAAATTGTTGACATAATAAAAATCTTAGAACCTAATAAATCACCAGGGCCGGACATAATAAGCCACAAAATGTTAAAAATGCGTCCTGAAAAAATAGCAATTCCACTTCAATTGATTTTTAACAAATGTCTGCACCAATGCAAATATCCATCTATTTGTAAGACTGTAAATGTTATTGCAATATTTAAAAAGATCGACAGTTCAATACCATCTAATTATAGGCCAATATCACTCATTAGCTGCGTAGGGAAGATAATGGAACGTTTTATTTATAAATATGTTTTTAACCACATGCAAAGAAATAATCTAATATATAAATACCAGTCAGGTTTTCTCCCTAACTGTTCCACAGTCCATCAGTTGTTAGAAATATACAATTGTATTCTAAATTCACTCGAGAAAAAGGAACTAAATTGCTTTGTTTTTTGTGATTTTTCTAAAGCATTCGACACAGTTTGGCATAAAGGGTTATTACATAAATTGAAATCGTATGGTGTAAATGGAAATTTATTAGAATGGTTTAAAAACTATTTAAATAATAGGCAGCAAAGAGTAGTTATAAAACAATCATCTTCTGTGCTTTGTAATGTGACTGCTTGTGTTCCTCAGGGATCGGTATTAGGTCCATTATTATTTATTATTTATATTAATGATATAGCCGAAAATCTAGTCTCTCTCTGCAGACTTTTTGCTGACGACACGTCGTTCAGCTACTCTAGTCGGGACGTTTCACAGATACAATCTGTGATTGATCACGATCTTAGAGAGCTGAACGATTGGTCAAGAAAATGGTTAATGTCGTTTAATCCGGAAAAAACAGAAATTATGTTATTTTCAAATATATCACAGCCAAAAATGAGGTTTTCATTAAATAATATAGATATTCCAGTTACTACTTTTCATAAACATCTAGGAGTCACTTTTAGCAGCGATGCTAAGTGGAACATACATATTGAAAATATTATATGTAGTGTTTCAAGGCACCTAAATGTACTAAGGAAGCTTAAATACAAACTTAATCGAAAAAATCTAGAGAAACTCTATTTGGTCTTTATAAGACCCCTTTTCGAGTATGCCTGTGAAGTTTGGGACAACGTTGGTGTGGGTTACTGTAATAAGCTCGAGCTACTGCAGCTAGAGGCTGCTCGAATTGTCACAGGCCTACCAAGTTTTACTAATACAACTAATATTTATACTGAAACTGGGTGGGAGCCTTTAGTCGATCGTAGGAAACGTAGAAAGCTACAAATGTTTTATAATATACAACATAGCTCTGCACCAGCATATCTGTTTAATCTAATACCCCCAACTATACAAAGCACTTCAGTGTATCCCTTGCGTAACGGTAATAACATTATGACCCCTTATTGTAGACTGTCATTAACTAACGAATCATTCATACCATCAACTATTCGACAGTGGAACAGTTTGGATATGTCGATCCGTAATGTCGATTCTATATTTTAAATTCAAATCCGAACTTAAAAACATGAACCCATGTCTAAAAGTTCCGAAGCATTATGAATATGGACAGCGTAAATTTAATATTGTCCTAACCCAGCTAAGATGCTTTGCTTCATTTTTAAACTTTGATCTTTACAGAGTTAATATTATTTCTGATCCATCCTGTCGTTGTGGATCTAACCGTGAAGATTCATATCATTATTTCTTTACATGTTCTAAATATACCATCATTAGAGACAGATTATTTGAGAACCTTTCCTGGCTGCCCAATTATTGTCCAATATATCTTGAACTTTTAACATGTGGTAACCCGTTATTGTCCGCTGAGCAGAACAAACTAGTTTTTAAACATGTATTTGAGTATATCAAAGGGTCAGAAAGATTCCATGTTGTTTAATAACTTGTACACAGGGCTCTTGAAGCACACAATTCATCACCACCCCCTTATTCTCTATTTATTCGTTTATCTTTGCTTATTTTTTTTCTGGTTCATTCCACTTATCTCATGTATTGTAAAGATCTTATCTTACACATATAATATATATTGTATTAAATTTTATGCATGTTCCATAAATGTTCTTTTGCAACATATTGTATATTTGGAGAAGACTTCATAAGTTTGTCTAACTTGTGTCTTATCCTTTTTGCAAATTTGAGCAAATAAAATATGTTTAAACTAATACTCCGTCACATAGATGGAACTGTGCTTGGATTGAATTTCTTGTGAATGCATTAATGAACCCTTGTGTCAAAATGTTTTGTATGTGGATTCAATTTCTGAAGCATAATTTTAGGTATTTTACGATGATAACTTCATTTTGGTGTAAAAATGTAACGACCCTTAATGTGATTACGGAAGAAGCATTGTTAGGCCAGTCTGTGGATTACATAGGTGGGCCAGTCTGTGGATTACATTGGTGGGTCAGTCTATGAATTACATTTGTGGGCCAGTCTGTGGATAACATTTGTGGGCCAGTCTGTTGATTAAATTGGTGGGCCAGTCTGTGGATTACATTGGTGGGCCAGTCTGTGGATTACATTGGTGGGCCAGTCTGTTGATCACATTGGTGGGGCAGTCTGTTGATTACATTGGTGGGCCAGTCTATGGATTACATTGCGGGTCAGTCTGTGGATTACATTGGTGGGCCAGTCTGTTGATTACATTGGTGGGCCAGTCTGTGGATTACATTGATGGGCCAGTCTGTTGATTACATTGCTGGGCCAGTCTGTTGATTACATTGCTGGGCCAGTCTGTTGCTAACATTGGTAGGCCAGTCTGTGGATTGGATAAAATTTATTCGACAGAATTTTATTCATTACATTTCATTTTATAAAATACAAAGACAAGTTAAAACAAAAACAAACAAGCCAAAAAGATATTTATTTGCAAATTTAGGGTCCTGAATAATTTCAATTCCACAAACCTGCAATTTCATATAAGTTTCTTCAAAATAAATAAAATCATATTTGTTTTTAATTTCATAGTAATCTCGTCGTTAATATTAAAGTTAACATGACACTCCAAACAGCAAACCAGTAGCTGTGTAATTAGTAACCAAAAGTTGTTTCCGGTTTCTGTCATAGTGTATTGCTGTTGGATTATTCAAACCATCCTCCTTGGACAGAATTTGTCTACTTTGTTGTCCATCGGCTGACAACACTACTACACTTGTACACTCATTACTAACAACGTACACGTGTCCGTCATTATCGACCGATATACCGTACGGTGTACGAAGGACAGTCTCATCTTTAAATGTCCAGATTGTGTTACCTTTCATGTCACAGCAGGTGACAGTGTGAGTGGAGCGGTTGGTGTAGTACAGTTTGTCGTTATATGAAGCAATATATGAATTCCATGGTAAATCACATCTGACAATGGTTGTTGTGTTCTCACCATTGATGTCCATCATCTCGATTCCCTTTCCTTGAACGCTATACACAAGTGACCCGTTCAAGGTTGTTATACCATGACAGATGTTTTCTTTTGCAATGAACTTCAGTATTTTACGACTACTGATATCTATAATGTTTATTCCATAAGGTTTATAATAACCTGTTGTCACGGCGACTGTTTTGTCACTGATACATGTTACAACACTTGCATTGTTTTGTACTGGAACTTGAAACAAATGTTTACCTTCAGTATCAGTAACAACTAAACGTTTCCCATTGTAATCACAGAAGACCAGTTTACCGTCCGGTAGGATATCACATCCCCGTGTACTCTCTATGTTAGTAGTAATGGTCCGTGTTAGTTTAATATCTTGGATAGATGTAGACTGTACACCAACTAACTGAGCTTGTTTATCTTTCTGTTTAACAAGGGTTAAGTCACAAGGACTTTTCTCCACACGGATGGACCCGAATGTTTTAATTTTATCCGTAATGCTTCTTAAATGTTCATTTACACTGAACTCGATGGCGATTTTGTCAAGATGACCGTTATCAATGATTGACTGAAAAAATGTTTCTGTTACAGTAAATTCAGGTGACATATATCGTAATGCAAAGAATGTTTGAAGATCAGAAGCATGTTTTTTCACATTCTCAAGTTGTTGTTTGGAGGATGAATGTGTTTCCCTCTTTTCCTTTAGAACTGTCAACACATTCTCCAAATCTTTTCTTACTTTTTGCTCTATGTCTGAAACGTCTTCCCTTATTACAGCTTCTATTTGATCAAGATGTTCATTAATTTTCATGCGGGCTTGACTAATTTCAGACAGAATTGTCTCCTTTTGGTCATTCAAGATTCTTATTTTGACTTTAATTTTATCCTCGATAATTAAAATGTTCTCGTCGATATCAACGAAACACTGCTCGGCTTCTCGGAAGGCCTCTGATGTCTTCACATTCCGTGTTATTTTACTTAACGTTATTACATCTTTGCATTCGGAGTGTTCCTCAATACATTGCAGACAGAGAAGTTTGTCATGATTTTGACAAAACATTCGGTATTTTTCCTCGTGTTCGCTACAGTAACGACTAACAGACGAGATGGATGGAGCTAGAGTCTGATAGTCTGTTATCGGGATTGTAGCATGGTTTTTGGTCGATTTCAAAACTGCATGGAACCCTTTACATTCCGAACATAATGCCTGTTCACATTCACAACACCAGTCAGTGGCCCGTTTATATATATGACGCTCGTCACATGTAGTACATACGGGTGACTTGTCAGCCATATTTATTGATTCTGTAATAAATAAAACAAAGTTAGCTTTAATTATTATCATTAAAATGTTTGTTTAAAATTTAAATACGCATGAGTCTTTGTCATTGTATACACGCCTTGAACTTCGGATTTGGAGACCAAAAGATGTATCCGATTTGAATGAAATGTATATCGTTACGTCAGCTAACTCTATAAAAATCGATAAGAAATGTATCTAGTACAAGCTAGGCATATTAAGTATGTGCACACCAAAGTCTAGCACGTTTCGTGATATAGGAAAAAAACATTTCTCAGTAAGCGAAGATCGTGATTTTCTTAGTAATCAGGCTTCACACTGTATAAAACACTAGACGGCATGGTAAAGGTTCAGGACGAGAACAAGTAAAACAATAAATCAACGGTAAAAACGGGTGTGATGGGACACAGGGAATACATAACACAACTTTGACTGCTACTGGGAAAGTATAGAGAATTGGGTAGGGGAAGACTCTTTTCTGAAATCTACAAAAGGATTCTTTATTGTACAAGGAGCGTGCACTCTCCAAACACGTTACCCACTACGGTCCTGCCTATGACCAGACAACACCCAACGAAAAGGTCTCCTCTATCCGCCACCCGAGACGTGATGGGCTGCTCTGAGGGTCGAGCACTTGGAAAACCCTCCCAGTGTGGTCCAAGTAAATAAAAGTTGAAAATGACGTCAAAACCTCTTACAAACAAATAGAAATAATTGTATTTATTGTTTTTTTAGACTTAAGTTCTAAATTAAAAAAATAAATGACACTAAAGACGTATTACATCTACGAATAATAGTATTAATTAACAAATTTACACAACAATAATTAAAATAACAAAAGAGTGGACGCCGTATTTTACTGTTAGAGCAAAACGAAATCATACGACGTATTCTTAACACAAATATTGTATGCAAGAAAAGAAGAATAATACTCCCAACAAAGCAACAAATAGGAACATAAATTCTCTAATTTTGACGTAATATTTCAACCGCTTGACCGGTGTGGAAAAAATATTTCTCGTCACTAGTGAATTTGTTGTTCTCAGCAGTTGATTGGTTAAAAATAATAACGTCACAATAAGAACTCATGACGTCATAAACAAAACACCTTCCATTTACCGCGTATTCAAGTCATGAACGTAAAATTGGGGTTGGGAGAATTTGTACTTCGTTTCGCAAATTTACTACTTTTCAAAATTAGAGAAACAGAATCTTACATTAGTACTCGTGGATTATCGGATTTCTCCAATCTCGATAGTTAAATTATGGAATTTTAAGTCATCGCCAAGGCTCGGACTTAAAATTCCATAATTTAACTATCTCGATTGGAGAAATCCGATAATCCACTCGTACCAATGTAAGATCCTATATAACTATAATTATTTAGTAGATAATATATATATATGTTTATTTGGATAACTACCCCTTTACAACGGGGGCAACCACCATCGGGGCAAAATAACACAAGGTACAAATATATCATTAAGGTAAAAGTCATTCAAACAGTTAAGATACATAGTGCACTAGTATATATACAAAAAGTAATATCGTATTTCACACTAAAACAGTCTGTTATGAATAAAGTTAGATCATATAGAGTTAATCTAACTGGATCTCAGTAAAAATACGAATCTCACATAAAAGTAACGATATAGTACTTATAAATTGGCAATATTTAAAACATAAAACATGGGCAGTTCATTTTACACAATGATATCATTTAAGATTTCATTTAAGATTTTCGACCTCTGTTTAAAAAGACTCTTAATAAAGTATACACCTATGTTATCAAAATATGATCCAATCTCATCATTAATGAAATAGCCCCAGTCCCCAATTAAAAACTTTATCTTGTCATTAGGATTCAGAAAATTAAAATTGAGGTCTGGGATATTTGAATCAATATTTTCGAAGGTGTCTTTACGAATTTCAGCTAAGGCAGGACATTCCAATAAAAAGTGATTAATATTTTCAGTTACATTTTCAGCACATATCTTGCAAATTGAAGAGTAACTAAGGCGAAATCTTTGCAGATTTTCGTAAAGACATAAGGTGTTTGTTCTGCAGAGAAATTTAAGTCTAGCCCCTTCAAAATCTGATTGAACATCTAGATATTTCTGTCTTCCTTTCCGTCGGTAAAAGTAAACATAATTGGCGAGAGAAGATTTTGACAAAATATTTACTGTGAATTTTAAAGCTGAATTTTGTCCCATAAAGAGGTTAAATTTTCCTATATTAAAGGCCTTATCAGTAAACATAAAGTCGAGACCAACATCTTGGAAGATAGATTTAATGTACGTAAAGTAAGGCCAATCGTTAGAGGCAACTTTTTCTAACTCCCAAAATATAACTTTACAAAGTCTTGTCTCTAGCAGTTCACAGATATATTTAAAATACGAGACTTGTTGTCTGTCGAGAAAGTCATTAATCGGTTCCCAACCTGATTCGGCTAATAATGAAGACTTGGGTACATTGATCTTAGTCTTCAATGTTATCATGGCCGCTTTGTACTGAGCGCCACTCAAAATATCCTTGTCACTTTGGGAAAAGGTCATCCATGAACCACAGGCATGCGATATAGAAGGTCTTAAAACGCTATTCCATAGGGCGTCCCCAAAGATAATACGGTTAAAGTTTCCGTGCATCCCCAAAATACGGGTCATGTAATTTAATTTCTTATCAATGTTCTCTTTAATGTACGAGTTTATGTGAAAATGTGGTTTCAACGTCCGTGACAAGTATACTCCAAGATATTTATACTCGTTCGTTTCGTATATGATCACCTAGCGACCATTTTTTGCTCTTATCAATTCGTTTGCCAACTATCTTCACTTTCGATTTGCTAGCATTAAATTTCAGATTCCATTTACTAGCAAATTTAGCAAGCTCAGATTCCGAACCCGCTATCAAGGTAATGTCATCAGCAAACAACAACACATTAATGAGATGGTTCGAGATCCGAATGCCAACACCGGCTTCCTTTAACATACCGACCAAGTCATTCATTAGGATCGAAAAGAGTGTAGGGGACAAAACACAACCTTGTTTAACACCATACTCTTGTTCGAACCATTCGCTTTCGACGTCCCCAAAAACCACTTTATTGTCGACTTGGCTATAAAGTGAACGAAGCAAACGCCAGTGCTTTCCTTGTACGCCGCTTTTCCATAGCATGTAAAAAAGACCGTCTCGCCAAACTCTATCAAAGGCTTTCGACAGGTCCAGAAAAGCAATATAGGTTTGTTATTTCTTACTTTTCTGAATAGTGGAGACACCTTGGAGAGTAAATATGTTGTCTTCAAGCCTTCTTTGTTTACGAAAAGCCCCTTGACATTCCCCAAGCACGTTATTTTCATCGAGGAACGAAACCACATTTTCTTCAATAACTTTTGAAATATTTTGTAAACATTAGATGATAAAGTGATTCCTCTATAGTTATCGAGGTCAAAAGCCGACCCTGATTTTAGAATGGGCTTTATGATACCCTGAAGCCAATCTGAGGGAATCACCTCTACATCGGCAATCACAGTGAACATATCGACCAGTGAATCAAGTAGGGAATCACCCGCGAATTTGAGAAATTCATTTGGTATTTCGTCATAACACATCGCTTTACCTGATTTTAGTGACTTTAGGATATTATGTTTGTTTGTTTGTTTGATGGTGTTTAACGCCACTTTCAGCAATTTTTCAGCTATATCATGGCGTCCAGTTTTTACTGGGGGAGGAAGCCGGAGTACCCGGAGAAAACCCCCGACCTGCGGTAGGAAAACTGGCAATCCTTGTCAATTAAGATTGGAGTCGAGTACACCCTGCCTGCAGTGAGAATCGAACCCGCAATCTCAGAGTTGATAGACCACGTGATCAATAGTAGACGAACTACCTAGACCACTCGGCCACCGAGGCCCCTGAGGATATTATGGATTTGATCCTTAGGTATATGTAAGGAGAACGACCGATCATTTTAGTAGTAGTAGATAAACTGTTATTAAACTTCTATCCAGGAGTATTTCTGGTATAACAAAGTATATAAACACACAATAAATTAAATCCGGAAATGCAAGTTAAAACCACAACAAAGATATGGACAGATACAGAGACATCACAAAAGTATGGGCAGATACAGAGACATCACAAAAGTATGGGCAGATACAGAGACACAACAATGGTATGGACAGGTACAGAGACACCACAAAGATATGGGCAGATACAGAGACATCACAAAAGTATGGGCAGATACAGAGACATCACAAAAGTATGGGCAGATACAGAGACACAACAATGGTATGGACAGGTACAGAGACACCACAAAGATATGGGCAGATACAGATACACATAAACGTATAAACGAATACAGAAACACAACAATGGTATGGACAGATACAGAGACACCACAAAGGTATGGGCAGATACAGATACACATCAAAGGTATGGACAGGTACAGAGACACCACAAAGGTATGGGCAGATACAGATACACAAAAAAAGTTATAAACAGATAGAGACATAACGACGGTATGGACAGATACAGAGACACCACAAACGTATAGTCAGATACAGAGACACAACGACGGTATGGACAGGTACAGAGACCACCACAAAGACTGAAAAAGAGACGCAACAAAGGTATGGTCAGATAGAGAGACACAAAAAGGTATGGAAATGTACAGAGCAGAAAGAAATTTGTTGACAGATACATGGACACAACGAAGATATAGACAGATACAGAGACAATTCAAAGGTATGGACAGATACAGAAACACATCAAAGGTATAGTCAGATAAAGAGAAATAACAAAGATATGGACAGATACAGAGACCAGAACAATGGCACGGACAGATACAGATACAGAGACACATCAAAGGTACGGGTAAGGACAGATACAGAAACCACAACAAAGGTATGGACAGATACAGTAACACAAGAAAGGTATGGACAGATAAAGAGAAACAACAATGGTACAGAGACACAACAATGTTGTAGGCAGATACCGAGACACAGAATAGGTACGGACATATACAGAGACACAACAAAGGTATGGATAGATAAAGAGAAACAACAAAGGTAGGAAAAGGTACAGAGACACAACAAAGTTGTAAGCAGATACCGAGACACAGAATAGGTAAAGACATATACAGAGACACAACAAAGATATGGAAGATACAGAGACACAACAAAGGTGTCGACAGATACAGAGACACAACAAAGATATGGACAGATACTGAGACACAACACAGGTAAGGTCAGAGATACAGAGACACAACAAAGGTATGGACAGATACAGAGACACACCAAAGGTAAGGACAGATACAGAAACACAACAAAGGTATAGACAGATACAGAGACACAACAAAGGTATGGACAGATACAGAGACACAACAAAGGTATAGGTATGGACAGATACAGAGACACCACAAAGATATGGGCAGATACAGATACACAAAAAGGTAGACACAAAAACAATTTTATGGACAGATACAGAGACATCATAAAGGTATGGGCAGATACAGATACCCATCAAAGGTATGAACAGGTACAGAGACACCACAAAGGTATGGACAGATACAGAGACCAGAACAATGGCATGGACAGATACAGAGACACAACTAAAGTATGGACTGATACAGACACAACAAATGTAAGGCAATGGACAGATACAGAGATACAACAAAGGTAAGTACAGATATAGTACAACAAAGGTATGGACAGATAAAGAGAAACAACAAAGGTATGGATAGATACAGAGACACAACAAAGGTAAGGGCAGAAACAGAGACAAAACTTTCATTTTAAATTTGCATACTCTTACAAACAGTTAGACCACAACAAAGGTATGGACAGATACAGAGACCACAACAAAGGTATGGACAGATACAGAGACCACAACAAAGGTATGGACAGATACAGAGACCACAACAAAGGTATGGACAGATACAGAGACCACAACAAAGGTATGGACAGATACAGAGACCACAACAAAGGTATGGACAGATAAAATCAGCGGAAAGGTATAGACAGATACAGAGACACAACAAAGGTATGGACAGATACAGAGACCACAACAAAGGTATGGACAGATACAGAGACCACAACAAAGGTATGGACAGATAAAATCAGCGGAAAGGTATGGACAGATACAGAGACACAATAAAGATATAGACAGACACAGAGACCACAACAAAGATATGGACATATGCAGAGACCACAACAAAGGTATGGACAGATACAGAGATCACAACAAAGGTATGGACAGATAAAATCAGCGGAAAGGTATGGACAGATACAGAGACCACAACAAAGGTATGGATAGATACAGAGACCACAACAAAGGTATGGACAGATAAAATCAGCGGAAAGGTATGGACAGATACAGAGACACAATAAAGATATAGACAGACACAGAGACCACAACAAAGATATGGACATATGCAGAGACCACAACAAAGGTATGGACAGATACAGAGATCACAACAAAGGTATGGACAGATAAAATCAGCGGAAAGGTATGGACAGATACAGAGACACAATAAAGATATAGACAGACACAGAGACCACAACAAAGATATGGACATATGCAGAGACCACAACAAAGGTATGGACAGATACAGAGATCACAACAAAGGTATGGACAGATACAGAGACCACAACAAAGGTATGGACCGATAAAGAGTCAGCACAAAGGTATAGACAGATAAAGAGACACAACAAAGGTACGGACAAATACTGAGATACAACACAGGTAAGGACAAATACAGAGGCTACAAAGGTAAGGACAGATACAGAGACACAAGGAAAGGTATGGACAGATACAGAGACACAACAAAGATTTGGACAGATACAGAGACACAACAAAGATATGGTCAGATACATAGACACAACAAATGTATGGATAGATACAGAGACACAACAAATGTATGGATAGATACAGAGACACAACAAATGTATGGATAGATACAGAGACACAACAAATGTATGGATAGATACAGAGACACAACAAAAGGTATGGTAAATACAGAGACACAAAAAGGTATATACAGATACATAGACACAACAAAGGTATATACAGATACATAGACACAACTTTCTCTTTAATTTGCATACTCTTACAAACAGTTACAAAAGGAAAGTTCAGTTTGCAAGGATTATTGTGTTTTTTAGATACATATTCAATTTTCTCCGTCCCGATTTGGCTCCAATAAAGAACGAACTCTTTCAGGGCTGCCTCTCATTTGTATATCAATAGCAATTAATATAAAACATGAACACTATGAAGATTGAACAAGGATGAAGAGTCTAATTTCGGGTATGCGATTTGTGTGCCAGTTCGATATCAAATTTGTTCCCGGGGTCTGTCAACGCTGAGGTTCTGGGTTCGAATATCACTGTGCGTAGGTTGTGCTCTACTCCAATCTTAATTGACAAGGATTGCAAGTTTTCCTTCCAAAGGTCGGGGGTTTCTATAAAACTCTGACTCCCCCCCCCCACAATAAAGGGGGCGCCACGATAAAGCTGAAAAATAGCTGAAAGTTGGGCCAAATAGAAACACACAAAACAAAGACTTATCTTAATCGAAAAGGATTGCCTGTTTTCCTTCGATGGTGGGCGTTCTTAACTGGTACTCCGTGTTCCAACCCTCCTCTTTCCTTAAATTACAACTCACAATTCACAAAGTTGCGTATATAAAGAAAATAAATATAAAATTGGCCTTGTGTTTTTTTTTATTTCTTAATGAAGCCTTTTCGTTTAAGATAAAAACCGAAGTATTCGTTTAGCTAGTGTTTCAGTCGGGTGAGAAAAATATAATATCATAGGGCGTTTTGTATGAATGGCCGTTCATGTCATTTGCGCGATTATATACGCGTTTATAAAAATATACGCGTATATATACGCGTATATATTGGGTTTTAACGCGTATATAACCGTAATATACGCGTATATTGTGGTTATATACGCGTATATTCGTAAAATATACGCGTTCATATACGCGTTAATTCTATTAACGGATATACGCGTATATAAACGCGTATATGTTTTCAATATACGCGTATATATACGCGTATATGTTTTCAATATACGCGTATATATACGCGTATATGTTTTCAATATACGCGTATATATACGCGTATATATACGCGTATATATACGCGTAATTATTAATAATATACGCGTATATATACGCGTAATTATTAACAATATACGCGTATATATACGCGTTAATATATATGACACTTCTTCCAATATGTAGCCAATGAAAATCGCGTTCTTAAAGGGAAACTTCGCGAAAAAATGAAAATTTGAAATGTTATTCTTCAAATAAACAGAAACACTTTTGCCTCTTGGTGTTTTATTAAATTTTCAATGGTTAAGTTTCTACATTGAATTTACCGTGTCAAAAATGCACTTATGGAGGTCCGCCATCTTGTCACTATCTCGTCACTAGATGGCGATACTAGAGATCCCTGGACATCCAAGTACCTTAAAGTCGCCGTATGATAATAACACGAAACGGTCAATAACAGAAGGTTGTACTATAAGACAAGGTGGTGGCAAGATTAAGTTTCGTATTCCTGATCTAAGCAAAAAAAAAAAACCCATACAAACTCCGATTTTAGTAACAAATAGTTAACCAGTTTAAAGACTTCTACTATAGTATGTCCACAGCAGCAACAATTTCATTCAAATATCATTTTCCAGAATTAAATGGAGGATAGTTTAATGGTATGGTGACCTCATTTTTCATCAAATATTCGTTTGAATTTTGTCCATAAATATTAAATAAATTGAAAATTATTCGTTTTATTTTTTCAACTTAATCAGATTATGCAACTTATACGAACGAAACTTTTTTTATACAAAATCTGTTTTCGCGCATCAAAATTTCACTTCACGTTTAGTACATTTATTATTATTATTAATACTGGTAACATTAATTGTGCGTGTGCGTAACACAGTTTCCAAAATTTTACATGTGTATATTTTGAGTCAACGTGTCAGTTTTATGTTTCCTCTGACATGGCATCTAAAGGTATTCGAAATCTTATATACATCCTTTGTTCTGACACTTCAGTGTATTCAAATCATATACCTGTCCTTGGCAGGAGGGGGCGTGCCGTTCTAATTTCGAAGTACATGATTAACCTTCAATCTGATTAGCTTTTGAAAATGTCCGAATATTCATACTTCAAAGTCGGGTCAAATGATCTAGTAATTACAATAAACATCCTGTTTGTTTACCTGCTAATTCTGTTAATTACCCTTCAAAAACGAGTAATGATTTACCTGTAAAATTTTCACGTCCAGTTACAACTGCCGTTTCAAGACGTGCAAAATTGTCTATGGAATTTTTTTTATGTTTAAAAAAATAAATATGCAAATATATCTTTTATTACAATTATTATTTAGGTAATTATCTGAGTTAAATAAAGACATGTTAAAATTTGTGTCTAAAAATACTTTTATTAATACAAAGATCATTAAAACATTAAGACGTATTTGTTAATCTTATGTTGTCAGCTGGTTATTAGTCATCGCCACAGTTTTAATACTCTTCAAAGAGCAAAGGCAGAAAAACATATTTTTAAACTGGATTATTTATCATATTTACTGGATAATTACATTTATCACGTCACAAAAGCAGTCACGTGATAAAATACTGTCAATATGGCAGCCCCCATACACAAAATTTTACCACCTTTAATCCACTCTAGAAGCATTAGGGTAAAGAATACAATAAAACATCAAAAGGCAATTATATTTCTTTTTATTTGAAGAATAACATATCAAATTTTCATTTTTTCGCGAAGTTTCCCTTTAAACAGCGTGCAAAAAGAAAATATGGCAGCAGCCTACTACAATAGAAGCGGCGATAGAGACAGATTTCTACAAAAAAATTAAAGACACGGTCGATGATTGTTATAGGATTGGAACAACTGACCCTCTTCAGAAAGACATCTTTGACGATATACGTGCAAGGTAATCATAAAAACGATTCGGGTCAGAGGGGTTACTCTTCTTATTTCCGCGGGTGGGGGGAGGGGCCTCGGTGGCCGTGTGTTTAAGGTTGATCAGGTCTGTCAACACTGAGATTGCGAGTTCGAGACTCGCGACTACAATCTAAATTGACACAAGAATTGCTGAAAGTGGCGTTAAACAACATTTGGATTGCTGAAAGTGGCGTTAAACAACATTTAAACCAAACCAATATTCTGGGGGAGACACTTTCTATGACATGCTGCTGGAATAGGTATCATTTTTTTCCATCTTGAAAGCTGATGATGAGATACAAAATAAAAAGTTCATATATGATTGAAATGATTAGTCAATCAATTTTATACTGCTAATTATATCATTAGGCCAGATATTTAACACAGCTGCTTATGATGCCAGTGATATGGAAGAGTTGATACTTGTCAGTGAACATTATTAATTCAACATCGCCATAATTATCAATAACAATGAGGAAGGTGTTCTTTCTTCCTGTGTATACAATAAGTTATATACGTTCATAAGTACGCCCTGAAGAAACCACCCCCTCCCCCGGATCTGTGTTTTGACAATTTTGTCATTAATTTATTGAAATTTTAATGATTTATAACAGCCCATACATGTACGTGGACCCGTGTATCCCCATACTACGGATCATTGACATTTTTTTAATTCTAAAAAACAGCAGAAGTAAACAAATCAATAATATAACTCATATCCCTACCTTATACATATATTCCAGATTAAACAGTCTACAGGATTACATGCCAGATTGCCGAATCTCAAATTGCCGACGCCCAATTTGCCGAGTCCATTTTGCCGATTCCCAAATTGCCGAATAAAACAAATTTATGCTAAAATATTTTTTAAGGAATTTCTTACAACTTATTCGAAAAAACATTTAATTATTCGGCAATATAACAATTAAAATTGGTTACCCATAGTTAAAACGAAAATTGGTTAATTTTGTGTAACTGAAAACACAACCTTTTCGCAACACCAGCTGATGTTCTGAGTAACTGGACATGCTGGGGTAAAATGCTTTGTCAAAGAGCTGCCTATTATCGGACGATTCCAACGAGAGAGGTGTACAACACTGATTCGACGCTGACAACTTTAGGTGATGGTATATTAGTTGCTTTGTAATAAATCTAGTGCTTGATGGCAAATTAACGAACAAAATTATAGCTCTATCTATGGTTTTTTTTAATTATTTAATAATTACGTCTATACGAAACAATACAAAGATCTTCATGAAACTAATTCCATGAAATCGATATATTAACAACTTCTCCGACAAAACATTATTTTTTTCTAAATTCATTAATACCATATAGTTTAACTTTTTTCATTGTCGGCAATTTGGGAATCGGCTAACTGGACTCGGCAATATGGGGCTCGGCAATTTGGGAATCGGCAATCTGGGATGCTACCGTCTACAGAGAGATATGGAAAGATCTGTTGGTGATTTGTTATCAGATGACGAAGCAAAGAATGTTTTGGAAACTATTGAAAATATTCAAGATGAAATTGAAAATAACCAAAGCATCGAAAGTAAGTATCATTATAATCGGACAACAACTGAACAAAATACAGAAGTTTTCAATAATTTACAGAACTCTTATGGACGATAGAAAAAAATTGATAAAAGACAAAAATGGACAGACTTTGTTAAAAAGTAAGCAATATAAGCGACAGAACTGAAATCGAATCCCACGATATGGGACCCTATGTTGATGCTGTATACCAAAAAAGTCAAGCGGCTGCTACTGTGATTAGTATTTGCTAATTTTGTTACGAATTTTTTTCCCCACCGCCTGCCACCTTCGCCCGCCATTCACAATACTATAACCCGGATTTTCACTTCTTGAAGTCCGGCAAAAAACTCAACTGCACTTACCATGTTATTCTAAAACCTACTAATATGAGGAGGTACCACTGGGTTAGCGAAAACTATTTTTATATAACTGGTCCATGGTGCTCTACGTAGTGCAGGCGGTGTTGCCTTCCATAGATGTTTTATTATGGCTTCGAATCCACGCTGAGGAAACATAAAAATAATTAGCAGTTCGGACATTGTTGGGAAGATCTTCAGACATGTATATATGTTTTATTTAGGGTCAACTTATGAATGAAAACGCAGTTAAATAAACAATGGTCGCTGTTTGCTATGGAGAAAATGATTTTTTTTCCCTGTTGATGTATATGATCTATTAAACAAGTTGCTAACATGACTAATAATTCACGTACTAGATCATTTCCAATTGCAGTCTTTAGAGTTTTAAGACGAGGATAATGTGTATGAATATATATGACAAATATTCTAATAAGATGATATTTTAATATTTTCTTTTGTTTTTCCTTAATGTCATGTACTGTTTCTTTTAGAGAAAGAAGGTTACAAAGCTAAGCGCATCCGAATTGACGAAAAAGGCCATTATAGATTTGATATCACCAAAGAACAACTTGAATTTCTTTCAAAATTTGGTTTCACTGCTCCAATGATGAGTGAAATATTTGGCGTATCAGAATCGACAATTCGAAGGCGATTACGGTATATACATTTTAACTGAAGGTAAAAAAACGTTATGCAAAGCCACATACTCGCTATTAAAAATTAACTTTCCTCCTCTTTGAGTTTAAAAACAAGTTTAAAAATTCAATAGTCAGGTACAAACAAATGTGAATTTATATGAAAGGAATGATAACAAACTGTAATAATTAATTTAAACATAGTTAATTTAAATATGATTAACAGGGTTCATTTACAGCACACATAGACCTAAACTGGGGCTTTACTTAGAATTCTTAATAATCATAATTCTGTAAGTAGAGCTGAAACTTTTCACTTCTTTCTTAATTATTTTTTTATTATTATTTTCAATTTAACTTTTTTCTTTACTATTTTATTATATTATTTTCAAGAAATTTCAACATGAGTTTAAAAAAGACAACTATTTTGACTAATGAAGATCTGGATGAGGTAATCAGAGAGGTTGTTGGTACCAACAGACAAATTGGACCCAACACTATACGTGTCAGGTTGGCAGAAAAAGATATTTTTGTAACTAGGCAGCGAGTGAGGGACGCTTGTGCAAGAGTTGATCCAGGTGGATGTGCACTTAGGTCATTGGAAAGGAAAAATATTCGAAGAAGAACCTATAAAGTTGCAGGTCCCAATTCGTTGTGGCATTTTGATGGAAACCACAAACTTATTAGGTAGTAACAAAAAATATTGACAAAACTTAAAAACTATACATCAGATACTATGGCCAAAATTGAAATATTATTTGTGCCTCAGCTGACCCAAAGGTCAGTGCTAGCTATTCTCATCACTTGGCGGTCGTCGTCGTCGGCCGTACAGTTTTCACATTTCAATCTTCTTTTCCATAACTAATTGGTCAATTGGAGCCAAACTTGGCAGGAATGCTTTTAGAGTGGTTCTTAACAAAGTTTAAGTTTTTGGTGCTGATCAAATATTAAACATGGCTGCAAAGGGCCATTCTGATTGGGTTTTATTTAAAAAGTCTTCTTCTCATAACTGAATGGCAGATTGATTTGAAATATTGCAGAAATGTAACTTAGATGGTCCTCCACAAAGTTTGAGTTTTTTTGTGCCGATCCAAAATCCAAGATGGCCACTATCGCAGGACTGACTTTAACATAGGACCCTATGGAAAAAAACATACGAAAAACTTCTTCTCGGAAACTGTTCCACACAATGAAGCCAATTGTGAAGAAATGAAGGTTGGATAGTTGTCTTATTATTTAATTTGCAAATTCAACATGGCTTCCAGTGCCACAAATGTGTTCTGATTGGCTGAAATTTCAAAAATTTTCTTCTTACAAACCGCATGGCAGATTGATTTGAAATATTGAATAAATGTACCTTAGATGTTCCTCTACAAAGTTAGTTTTTTTGTGTCAAGCCAAAATCCAAGATGGCCGCCACCGTGGAACACAGCTCAACATAGGACCATGTGGGAAAAACACACAAATAGCGTCTTCTACCAAACTGTTCCACACAATTATGGCAAGTTATGCAGAAATGAAGTTTAAATAGTAATCGGATTATTTTGGTATTTGCGAGGCGATCAAAAATTCAGCATGTCTGCAAGAGATGCAAATGTGTTCTGATTGGCTGAAATATTCCAAATGTATTTCCTCACAAACCACTAGGCAGAAGGAATTGTGATATTGTATAAATGTACCTCAGATGTGCTACTAATTTGAGTCTTTTGTTTTGATCCAAAATACACGATTGCTGACACCATGGAACATCACTTAACATAGTACTAGTAGCCTATGATAAAAACATAAAACAGCTTCTCAGAAACTGTCCTACATATTGCAACTGACTGGATATTCAACATGGCAACATTCATAGAAACAGCATCTTCACATAAACTCTTTAGCATTTAATATCAAAGTTTGCAAGAAAAGTCATGTCTCTTAAAAAGATTTGTTGCAAGTCAAATGAGCAATACAAGCTCTTACGAGCCTCTAGTTTCTTCTTACCCTAACAATCCACTCAATTAACTTTATTGACATTTGTAAATTAACCTTTATTTCAAAGAAATTGTCATTTTTCCTTACTCTTTGCAAAATTATATACAACTTTCAAATGCAAGTTTGTCCCGATTGGTTGTAGTAAAGTATAGGTTTGTGTGCTCAGCAATACAATGTGGGATATGTGAGCGCTCTCAATTAGGTAATCTTATTTTTCAGATGGAATATAGTTATTCACGGATGTGTTGATGGCTACAGTCGGATGATAACATATATGAAAGCCGACAGTAATAACAAGGCACGGACAGTCTTTAACAACTTCATAGATGCAATAAAACAATATGGCACACCTTCCAGAGTAAGATGTGATTACGGGGTTGAAAACGTAGAAGTATGTGCATATATGGAAGGAATTAGGGGTAGCAACCGTGGCAGTGCAACTAGGGGGAAGAGTTGCCATAATCAGAGAATTGAACGTCTGTGGGTAGATGTATGGGACAATGTAACAAATGAGTTTTATGATTTGTTTTCATTTATGGAGCAACAGAACATTTTGGACATTACAAACCCTCATCATATGTATGCTATTAATTATGTATTTTTACCCAGGATAAATGAAGGAATAAAATCTTTCATTTTTCAGTATAACAACCATCCAATCTCAACTGAACACAATAAAACCCCAAACCAGTTATTTATAAAGGGAGTGCTTGCAAATGCAAAATCTCATTTGCAGTCTATTGAGGAACTTATCCAGAATGCTGGGTCCACCAGTGATAACTATTACGAAATCCTCGCAGATGAATATGGAGCTGAAGAAGTTGACAATAGTGATGATGACAATAATGATTCTGATAATGTGCATCATAATGATGATGCTAATATTTCAGCTGTTGGTGAACACATATGTGATGATCAAAAACAAGCAATTATGGACCTGGTTGATCCATTTTTGAACCTTTCATCACTCGAGTATGGCCAGAAGTTGTTTAAGAGGACAATTGAAATTCTTAATGAAGATGTACGAGTCTAATCTGAGAATAGAAGCTGGACTAGTTAGCTGTAGACTGAAGCAGTATAGATAGAAGTTTGAAAATATCAGTTGGTTTTTTATGTAAAATGCGTTTTATCTAAATTTGAAAATCTGTTGTCACAAAAAAGTATATTCCCAGGCCACCTCCTAAAAAAATTTCTCTTATAGCAATAGACCGATTATCTATTGTAATCGGTATATATATATCTTTATTCTCCAAAAACCAAAAAAGGTACAGAGAAATCAAAGCAATGAAGTACAATAAACAAACAAGTAAATAATAAATTCAAGTTCAGAGTTACATATATATAGATGGAGGTACTTTGATTGTGTTCATATACAATAAACATACAATTATAGTAAGGGGTCATCCATAATTGTCAACATTTTTCACGAGTTTGCAAAGAGCACTATAGGGGGGAGGGGGTTCAATTTCAACATTTTTTCGGTACGTTCTATAACTTCCGGTAATGTGGATGTGCAGACTTGCAAAAAATGTTGACGTACTCTTTTGGAGGGAGGGAGGGGGTTTTCAAAAAGAGTGCTCTTTGCAAACTTGTGAAAAATGTTGACAATTATGGATGACCCCTAATAAGAATAAGAATGATGCATTAAAAATATAACAGGTTCACCCTGGAGGTTCTAACGTTTTTTTTATAATGCCAAAAAATTTACAAAGATTGTTTAAATTTGATGGCTGATGACTGTTTATCAACTCCTTGAATCTAATGGTATTAGAATGATTAGAAAAGTTTTGTTTAACTTATACCTTTCTCTCATCTTTAAAATATGCGCAAGTAAGTAAATAGTGATATTTGTCAACAATATCTTGAGAGTGACACAATTTACATTTTCTATTTTCCCATTTTGCCCTCTGCCACATTCTATTGGTAATGTGTGATTCACAGTCCTGAATCTACAAAATGTGATATAATTTCTGTCGTCCATAATTATAAAATAGTCCTCAAACTTCACCTTGTCCTTATATATTTTGTATTTAAGAGCTTTAGGCGATTCCTGAACCTTGGAAAACTATTGCTGCTTAAAATGATCTGTAAGCGTTTGTTTGACAAAGCAATACAACCATGAAATACTAGAAAAAATATTGATTATTTCACACATTAAATTTACCACAAACATCCAGTATGCATTTTACATATTGGATCCAAGGGAGGCTATCAAATTTTTTATGAGACAGACGTTATAGAATATAAGGTAGTTTATTCTCTTTTCCACTAACCAGTTTACCCCAATATTTAATTACTATTAGCTTTATCTTAATGTCGAGTGGGTATCTCCCCAGTTCACCATAGACCATGAAATTGGGGGTCGATTTTTTAGCATTAATCAAAAGTTTACGAAATTTAAGGTAAACTCGCTCTATAACTGAATTTTTCCCAGTGCCCCATACTTCGCACCCATACAATAAGATGGGTTGAATAATCTTGTCAAATATATCTATTTGGCATTCTAATGGAGTCTTCCTTTGCGCATAACATCATACATTGCGCAACTAGCCTTATCTACAATGTATTTCTTTGCTTTCAGAAAGCTCTCCGATCTAGAAAATATAACTCCCAAATATGTAAAATCGCTAACAACGTCTATTTCATGGCTAACATAGTAAAATTTCATATTTAATTTGCCTTTCGAAAATACAACAATTTTACTTTTATCTACATTAACTTTTAGTTTCCAAAATAACAATATTCATTAAGTGTATTGAGTTGTGTAAATCTTCTTCGGATTCTGATTCAGTGTATAATATAAGGAAGAGTTTGACAAATTTATCAAGTTCTGTTTCTAATTCATTCGAAATACATTGGAGGCCACAAATGTTATTAGCTGACATCTTCCCATTAATAGACGAGTTTAGCAATTTTGACAATAATCCCGGACGCCAGATAGTGTCAAAAACTTTTGCAAGTCATTTAATGCACAATATAACTTTTTCTTTTTTAGTTTAAGCAATTCATGCAGGTGGAGGGTAAAATAAATCGCTACCTCTAAGACAAAGAACAATAATTGTGAACACTTTTGGCCAGATTGCAAACAATTTTGGAAAACATTTTGACCTTACTGTTATATGCATTGACATGTTTACCTTTAAAGCTTTTAAAACCAAGAAAATGTATCAAGAACTTATAGAAATTTAATACAGTGGTATTTTTTATGGTACATGTATATAATGTACCATTATTTATTATCATAAAATGTGAATTTTCGTCTGTTCGTAATCCTCTCTGTTTGTATGCAACTGTGAAAGCGCCATTGCATTGTAAGTTCAGATTTACCGGCTAAATTTTTGGATTGCGTCCCTTTAACGAAACCCGAACTCGATAATAACGAGCGCTTTCATTGGTTAAAAATATAGCTAAATATAACCGCTATCGGATATTGCCGTCGTATTTTATACGCATATTGCAATATATTATAAGCGTATATTAAAAACATTCGCGTTTATATACGCGTATATATACGCGTATATTGAAAACATATACGCGTATATATACGCGTATATTGGAAACATATACGCGTATATTGGAAACATATACGCGTATATTGTAAACATATACGCGTTTATATACGCGTATATCTGTAAATAGAATTAACGTGTATATGAACGCGTTATTTTATGCATATACGCGTATATAACCACAATATACGCGTATATTATGGTTATATACGCGTTAAAACCCAATATATACGCGTATATTTTTATTAACGCGTATATAATCGCGCAAATGACATGAACGGCCATTCATAGTTTTGGGAGGGTCTGATATTCGTAGGACTTTATCAACACTACAGTGACGTTGATTTGTCTTGTTACATATACACAATCTGCTACAATTTATGATTAACAATTGACAATTTCATGAATTTCGTTCAATTTCGTAGCAACAAATATTCCATCTTAGTCATGTTAGTAGGAAATTGCATTGATAAACAAACTGTGCAATTGAAAGCGAAAGTAGACTAGAAATATAAAGAAATGTTTCTAGGTCATATATAAAACTAAGAAATACATAATATATATTATGTTCTAATTAAAGTATTATGAATTTTGTATACATACAAATCGTTGATGCACATAAAACTGTTGTAAACACCTGGCAAGTAGCAAGTCATTACATGATCCCGTATCGGAAGGCAAAGAACGACAACTCTGTCTGTAAAAATTATTTTATTCTATTTTTAAATATCAGGCGGTAGTTTTAAATTTCGTATAACTTATAATTTTATAAAATTTTAATTTAAGTAAATCATTTTTAAAAAGTACGAAGCAACTTTCAATATTTTCAAGAAATGATAGCGAGCATCGCAGATCTGCGAGCATTACGGTTGCATGCGTGTGTAAAAAAAGTCGCGTGATCCATATGAACAAATCGATTTCAGATGGTAGCTGAGATGTCCGAAGAAAATATTGTAGGCGAGCATTAAAATATAAAATATAAAAGTATACAAAAATAATTTTGATATCGATATTTAATTTAATGCAAAGGCACCGTTAAGTTGCTGTGAAGTAAAGACGGGAACGATGTGCGATGCTCGTATTTAGGCTGCGCATATTTCATATTACATTCTTGTGAAAATGCAGAAATATTAAATCCATTAACAAATAATTTTTCTCTCTTTTAGCAAATTATAATGCGTAAATTGTTAGTTTTGTTTTAGTTCGATCTGCTCTTTTTAATAATGGTGTTTACACAACATTAAACATTTACCAGGTAAATATATCAGGGAGCTCAATTACCACTGCTGTGCTAAAACATGTACTAATACTACTACCTCTACCTTTACTACTCTCACTACTATTACTGCTACTCATGGAAGAGCTTTGGTAACTAAGGTGTAGGTCTGCGTACGTACGTAGATTTTACCCCCCCCCCCCCCCTTATTCATATATTTTTGGACTTTATAATATTGGACCTAATCATATATTATAGCTCACATAAAAACCTTGCATTATGATTGGTTAGCAAGCCGTATACATCAGGCTATGTATACGTCTACAGCCGTGTACATAAAGCATATTTTATCCCGTATGGGGCCCCTATGAAAACAAATCATCATGGCCGCCTTCGTTCCGCTTCGATTTAAGAAATAGATTATTGCGATCGGGTTCTATGCAAATTAGAACATGGGCACACCTTATATTTGTCAATATTTTATACCGAGCGATAGAGCCCAATTGCAATAATCTATTTGAACTATTCTAATATGTCTAACAATTGTTTTAAAATTTCGGAGAGGCTCTAAGAGGACGCTTTCACAATGGTAATATTTTTTTTAACTAATCAGATATCCCAAAACAGTATGTTAAAGCAAATAAAATTGACATAAACATATATTATCGTCATTTTATTTAATATAGAGTCAATATACATACCTTTTAAACAAACAAAAAATACGGGTACGTTTATGTTAAGCGACAGTACCCTGGGTACCATTACATCTGAAATAGTCCGATAGGGTACCATTTCTCAAATTTTAAGTACCCTGGGTATGCTGGTATAGTACCCAGGTCGACAATGACCCATTCAGCAAAAATATTGAGAAATCTTAACGAAATTGCATTGTTTCAGTTTGAAATTTTCAGTTGAGCGTAATATGACGTCGGAATTCTAATTGTGACGTCATATTTATTTGAATGTAGAATTGTTACGTATATCGGGAGTATGTTAAATCATACAAATCTCAGAATTCAGACTAAAAATAACTGCATTATTAACAATAACGATAATTATGGATAGCACATAACAAACCAAACTGCATTTTTAAGTAAGTTTTTACTTTTACCCACAACACAGAGCTTACGCATGTGCGAACTTAACTTATTGGAATTCTGACATGGCTTTTTTTACATAGCTAAAGCAGGACGTCATATTAGAATTAACTTACAACGTGCATCAATGTCTAACCCAAACAAGTTTTAAATTACAACGACGTAAATAAAATGATTGTTTAAATGACAGAAGGAAAGTAAATTAAGAAACAAAACTACTCAAGGGGGGTCTGGCTCAATAATGTATGTCACGGCTTTACAGGTCACAAATCCTGTATGATTTTGTTGTTTCCTCTATATCAGAGTATGTCAATGCACAAAACAATAAATGTGAAACGTGATCTCAAGCGAACTAAAAGTTAACAAACATGTACCTGAACTAACTGCATCATCTGCATTCTTCAGTCTAGACATCGTCAAAATCCGTTGATATTCATTTTAATTTCCATGATTTAAAAATCCAGTAATATTCATTTTAATGGCATCAAAGTGACATTACCGTCAATTACTAGTTTTCTTATTTTAATTCACTTATCAACGACCACTCATCAATTAAAACCAATACAAGCTCCAGTTTTCCACCGATATCAATTGAATTTGATGGTGCTTCGCAAACTTTTACCTTCAGTTGACACTTCCCAGTTTAAGGATACAATATTGTGTTATTTATTGAACAGAACACGATTTAAATTTAAAGAAGATAAATTTGCGCTGTTTTTTAATATATAATAATGTTTTCTTAATTTTATTAATTTGATGTTCAACAAAAATATATTTTGTTTTTATATAAACTTTGGTTATTAATCTCGAATGGGCTTCGATCGTCGAGGCGTCATAAAAGTAATGATGGGGTGCAATAAGGGACAATATTTATTGAATATATTTTGATTTTTTCAATTTTAACGTTATGTGACCAATTCCCGAGTGTAATTTTGTTTTATAAATATAAATAAAAAAGCTTTTTTTTAAAATAAATAGTATGCGTTCACTTAAAACGTATATTTTCCAAAGAAAAACGGATAACTTGAACACGTTTCCAAAAGAAATTACGCTACATAGTTCTTTCTTAAATATTTGTTTTTCCATTTAAATAGTCCTAATTTAAGATGTGAGCTATAATATAATAGTTATTCCGGTCCTTCGGCTCATGGAATATAAACCCTAAGCCGTGAATGTAACATTATATAACCTACCTAAGACCGGAATAACATATAATACTCTTTAAAACCAGACGTATTCATATATATTATATATTGTACATCCACATTGACCTAGCAGTCCAAAATGTTTCTAAAACAAGACATTGTTTTCTTGCCTTTTGGAACTTCCTCTCATTGTTTATTTCCTCTCACAGATAATCGCACCTACTTTTGGTTATTCATATAAAGGCATTTCCGCCCATTTATTATCGTTTTATCAACTGATATTAATAGAGCATTACATTTGTCAATGTGGTTTACGTCCTCAGCTTTAAATGAGAAAATAAGTAAGGCATTGATATGTATTTAGATAATTTACAACATCCCAATGATATAGATTTCAATTAATAGAGCTACCTTTTTACATATGTTCGAAGGGTAAAAAAGAGAGCCTTTCGGGCCGCTATCGTATTACCCTACCAAGTTACCCCCACCGTACCGCTACAGTACTATAGTACCATTACTAATACTTCTAGTAATACTGTTACTGGTACAACAAACTACTGCTACTACTACTACTACTGCTACTACTAGACTAATTGCTTCTACTACCAATACTACTACTACTACTACTACTACTACTTCTACTACTACTACTACTACAACTACTGCTACTACTACTACTACTACTACTACTACTACTACTACTACTACTACTACTACTATTACTTCTACTACTACTACTACTACTACTACTACTACAACTACTGCTACTACTACTATTACTACTACTACTACTACTACTATTACTTCTACTACTACTTCTACTACTACTACTACTACAACTACTGCTACTACTACTACTACTACTACTACTACTACTATTACTTCTACTACTACTTCTACTACTACTACTACTACAACTACTGCTACTACTACTACTACTACTACTACTACTACTATTACTTCTACTACTACTTCTACTACTACTACTACTACTACTACTACAACTACTGCTACTACTACTATTACTACTACTACTACTACTACTATTACTTCTACTACTACTTCTACTACTACTACTACTACAACTACTGCTACTACTACTACTACTGCTACTACTACTACTATTACTTCTACTACTACTTCTACTACTACTACTACTACAACTACTGCTACTACTACTACTACTACCACTACTACTACTATTACTTCTACTACTACTTCTACTACTACTACTACTACAACTACTGCTACTACTACTACTACTACTACTACTACTACTACTACTACTACTATTACTTCTACTACTACTTCTACTACTACTACTACTACAACTACTGCTACTACTACTACTACTACTACTACTACTACAACTACTACTACTACTATTACTTCTACTACTACTTCTACTACTACTACTACTACAACTACTGCTACTACTACTACTACCAATACTACTACTACTACTACTACTACCAATACTACTACTACAACTACTACTACAACTACTGCTACTACTACTACTACTACTACTACTACTACTACTACTATTTCTATTACTGCTGCTACTACCACTACAACTTCTACTACCACTACTACTGCTACTACTACTACCACAGACTACAACTTCTACTACCACTATTACTAGTACTACTACTAATACAATTAAGCTTAAACTGGTACTGAATGTAAGGAAGTAATGATCTCTAGATGTTAAGCAACCATTCTTGCAATCAATCAATGAATCAATCCATCTGTCTGTCCTTTGTCCGTCGTCCATTCATCCATCCATGCATCAATCGATCCATCAATCAATCAATTATCATTCAATCAATAAGCAATCAATCAAAAAAATCTATACTCACTTAAAAAAGAAACGAAACATAGGATAATTTTTTTCAAATCATTTTTTTTTGCGGACAAATAACCTTTAAAGATTCAAATAAATATACACAACATCATAATTACACCTTAATTAAAGATTTCCAGGTGTAAGCATTTAAGTTCATCCACCCGTGAACGACTGTAGTCGAAATCTGGAACACACTATGAATTACGAAATGCTAAACACAGGGTCGACTTTCACGTGCAAATGATCGGTATAGGAAACCCCGCTAGTTCTTTCTTTGACTGCATTAGTAAAATAAATTCTGATGAGGTGACGCTATAACAAAGTTAGATGCTGCTACCCGGAATATCGCTATCTGTCGAATCGAGGCCGGCTGGAATCACAGAATGCTGTTGCCAGAACGTACAATCGTAGCACAATTTCACGCCTTTGGAGACGCTACCACCCGCATGGTACTACGACAGACATAATAAGCCAGCCTTACCAGGTTGACTTAAGTGCTGGTAAATTTGTGATCATCACAATTGGAACAGTTTTAATCTAAACAAAGCTGGCTTTATTTGAGTTCATGTGTGTTGATAATATTTTTTTTAAATAATTAAAGCCATCTTACTATAAATTACTAAGTCATGATCATAGATAGCCTTGACCTTCCTATGGTTTGCGAGCTTTATCTAGGGAATACGAGTAATAATACTAGATTATGCATAAAATGTGAAGTTGCATGCCATAAACCCTTGCTTACCCCTTTTGTAGATTTAATAACTAGGTGACATTTCAATCAATAAATAATCCATTGAAATCAATGGCTTCTTCCAGACAGGAGCAATAATAACAATACAAGTTTAGCTTTTCTAAAAAGCTAACCGTCTCTTAGCTGCATTACAAATGTTATGGATTTATTAAAGTATCTGTTTTTTGTAATTTATATGTAGGACAGTTAAACAGTGTACCTTTTAAGGACATTGTTTACGTTAAACTATTAACCAATGGTGCTTGCGAGATTTAAATGCCTGTTGTCAATTCACACGTGCTTTTTTGGAAAAATAATTAAACAAAAATTGACTCCCTGAACAAATGTTCAAAATGAGCGGTAAAAATATGTGTTGTTATATTTGTCTCCCAACTGCACAAGTTTGAGTATAAAAGCTTTAATTTTGTATATGATTAGATCATACTGTAAGTACAGACAACACATATAGAAACAACTCAATGACATACCAAAATGTGAATGGATCTAATTTGAGCGTAGTAATTCATAAAAGGAACTTAATCGGTATATAGAATGTAATGGTAAAAGCGACGTCAAACAACATGTTGAAAATATTAAGCGAACGCAAAGTGTTGGTTAGGGCAGTGTTTACGTCCTACACTGACAACTTAATGACCTTGGTCGGACGGTGAACGCAAGACAATAATATTCTATATGTTGCATAATTTATTCAAAGTTTAGTAAATTGCAATAGAAATGTATTTTCTTTGAGTTTACATAATTTCTTCGTCCGTAATTGTGCTAATTTGAATAACATATTTCAATTTTCAAATACGCATCGGCATCACCCTACAGAACTCAACATAACAGACGTTAAGTTTTACTCACTAAGGAGATGACTTAGAAGAACATGTAACATGTCATCTTGAAGGAGTCGTTGTCCAATAATAAAAATGCAATAATATCGAACCGATTCCGAAGGATAATATAAAGTTCTACACATATAAGATTATTTTTACTTAGATTATTTAAGACTTGACCGGAAGGGTTCTTACTCGACCAAATCGGCATTTTTTCTACTTTGATTCGAAAATGTGTTCAACTTGTAAAACCCGATGTGGGGCCTGACCAAGGACCGTAGTGGGTGACGTGTATGGAGACTGACACGAGAAGGCTCGTTGTGGCCGCTACAGGCCCCCTGTACGTAAACTCCATACTTTTCCAGTGGCATTCAAAATTGTGTTCCCTCTGTTCCATCGCTTTGTCCAGTTGATCTATTGTTTGTTAACTTGTTCTCGTCCTTAATATAGCTGAAATACTGCTCACTAAACGTAAAGCAACCATCCAATCAATCAATCAATCAATCAATCAATTAATCAAATTTTCAATTAGAATGATATCAGGTTAGCCTGATTTTCTTTGTAGTTAAAAATAATATGACAGCGGATCAAATTTACTTTTGAAAAAAAATGCATATTTTATTAATCTGGTTTTCCAATATTGAATTATGTTTCCGTCTGTTTGCTCTTTCAAACTATATTTATACATTCTTTGTAACCTATTGAAATACTTGTAAATGTAATTAGAAAGAAGGTGTTGTATGTTCCTGTGTGTGTACATTTGTTGTTGATTTGTTGTCTTGTCGTTGAGTAATTATAGATATATAAAATAATTATCTTCTTAAAATAAACTCAAACGTAGTAAGCTTTCATCTTGTGCAGTACATTTGCAAACGTTTACATAAATTATAAACTGCGAATAAATTGCTGTATATTTTCACAGTTAATGACATTTACGAATACAATCTTGATTAGCTTTTCAAAATCATTTAGATATGAAAAATAAGACAACCATTTGAAATTTATAAAATCTTTATGATCTACTTTAAACAGTCACTCAAACGTTTGTCTTGTGCAATATACTTCTGCAAACCTAAACACAAATTATGAACTGTGAACTATTAGCTGAATATCTTCACAGAGATACTATGTATTTTGCATTAACAAAGAATTACGTTTCCCTGTAGACTAGAGTTTGAAAAGGTTTAACAACTTGATAGGTTATTTCTTCGTCAACATTTAACGATTGCGTCAAGAGAGAATTATTCAATACTTTTAGTAATGTTGCAGTTTAGCAATGTACTTGCATATATGTGCAAACTCTATTCAGTCATGTTATCTTTGCTGTCGGAAGTTGTTTTTATTTTACGTCCGCTGTGGTTGTAGCTTTTGTCATACACAAAAACAACAGGCTCGAATTTATACGATAATAGAAACAGAACAGTATGGCTTTCTAATACCGGTTCTCGAATAATCATCAATATTTTCCGGTTTAAACATCATGATTCTTTTTTACCTTTCATAGCTGTATTTGATATGATATATCCTCGACGACTCGTTATTTTTGTTTTGATGCTGCACCCATTTGTTTCGATTCCATGGTTTCTTTTTACAATCAATCCCATTCTATACTTGTATGTTCAATGCTTCTGTTGCTGACATAATAAAATAAACTGTTGATTAAATGAGTTTTTTATTAAAGAACAAATGAGACTTTCAAGCAAGTTTATTGTTTATACATAAAAATTCTCAAATAGAAACAAAGTTTTAAAATTCTAAACTACTGCACACATACTGTTATAGATGCTTAAGTATCTTGAAGTGTTTTTGTTTCTGACATTAGAACGACAGACATGACAATGAAGGATGTTTTTCATTATTAAAAATGGGATTGAACTAAAACTAATGTTTATATCGCTTGCTAGAATTAAAGGTCATTCGTTGTAAAAACACTGACGAAGCCTGTTGTTGAGGCGAAATATTTATGCAATTTTTAAAGTGTAAAACTTTGTTTTCGCTTTAATTATGTATCTAGATGTTTAAACGAATATATATAGAAGTCTAGAAGATTACGCAACGATACAAATGACGGTGTTTCTTGTCTTAGTCATTGAGTGTCAATATAAATAAATAACGTAAACAATTCATACCATATTGATCTTAAACTTTCTCACTCCAACAACTTTATATATATTGCTTCTCCGTCCGCCACCCGCGGACGCGCTGCTACTTGGCTCTGCTAAAATATTCCAACAAGATGCAATCAAAATTACCAAGGTTACAAATTCATTACGCCAGACGCGTGTTTCGTCTACTTAAGACTCATCAGTGGCGTTTAACTCTAAATGCTTAAAGTATGTTTTTCATTTGGGGATGGAATAAAATAAGTCAACTGGGATCGTGTAAATACACAATACATGTAGTTCAAAATAAATATTATATAAAAAGTCTAAAGAAAGTACCAACCAGTAAACTTACTAAGTATCGGATCGACAAACATGACGATACAGCATAAACAAAAAATAATATACAAGTCTAGAAGATTATGCAACGATACAAATGACGATGTTTCTTGTCAAAACTAAAGACACAGATTGACCAACGAATGGCCTTAGTCATTGAGTGTCAATATAAATAAATAACGCAAACAAGTAATAACATATTGATCTTAAACTTTCTCACTCCAATAACTTTATATATATTGCTTCCCCGTCCGCCACCCGCGGACGCGCTGTTACTTGGCTCTGCTCAAATATTCCAACAAGATGCAATCAAAATTACCAAGGTGACAAATTCATTACGCCAGACGCGCGTTTCGTCTACTTAAGACTCATCAGTGGCGTTTAACTCTAAATGCTTAAAGTATTTGTTTTCATTTGGAGATGGAATAATATAAGTCCACTGGGATCGTGTAAATACACGATACAGGTAGTTCAAAATATTATATAAAAAGTCTAAAGAAAGTACCAACCAGTAAACTTATTAAGTATCGGATCGACAAACATGACGATACAGCATAAACAAAAAAAATAATATACAAGTCTAGAAGACTATGCAACGATACAAATGACGGTGTTTCTTGTCAAAACTATAGACACAGACTGACCAACGAATGGCATTGAGTGAAAATATAAATAAATAACGTAAACAATTCATATTGATCTTAAACTTTCTGCTTAAAAGCTGTCACAAAAAAATCCGTTATAAGCGAAATCTTTACATGTAATATTTAATTTTTTCTTGGAAGACGAAATTTTAATGTTTTATAGTAATACATATTGCAATGCTGACGAATTTGTATTATTCTCACAAGATATCTATATGGGATTAGCACTGCAGACTAAATCTATGAAACCGGTAGAGGTAGTAGGACCGCTTCAATTTTTACAGAAATGTTTACAAAAATGAGACGCCAAGACGAAAAGTTAATTATACAATATTCGTATACATTATCAGAAAATAAACAGATTTGTACTAGCCTTAGAAACCAGTAAAAATGTGAGGCTCTGCCTAGTTTCTCACCTTTTTCGAGGCGAGTACACAAAATATATATTGTTTGACAATGTACGAATATTATTTTTATCGTTCAACCATAAAATACAATTTATACTAATGACAAACATGAAATAATGCACTTACAGTCGATTTCTGGCTTTTTTGGCGCGTATTCTAGTTATAGCCTGACGTCATAAACAAATATCGTATTCGTCAAAATGTCGTAAACCAGTACAGAATACTAAATAACGTTATAAGTTAGGACAAGGGTCCCAGATTTACTTTGGTCTAAATAGGATCACATCGGTTATTTCCGTCTATGGTCGGAAAGTAATCTCGCGGAGCTCGGTGTATGGATATGGACCAAAAATCGATCCAAATGTGATACGGTTAGTCTGTTAACAGAGCAACATCATTTTAGTGTGAGGATAGTGCAACAATACAGATAACATTGCAGCAGAAATAAACAAATCAGATGGACCTTTGTTTTAAAACTTGAATTTGCCAACACTTCAAAAACTTTCAACTCCGAAAACGTTATGATTTATAGGTATTTGTTTACAATCTGACGTCATCAGTAACAATGAGCTAACTGTCACTGACTAACCGATCGAAGGAATTAACCGAATGTCACAAACGAAGTAATGATATCATAGATTTATTGACAATGACTGAAAATAGTTCAAAATGGAGACGACTTACCTCCAAGGTCACTTCCCGATTCTTGACGGAAATGACCGAGAGATGTTCCGATTTGTTTTGTCTATACAATTCAAGGAAACCTAATGTGTACCTACTTTGAACTTTAAATGCACGTCTTAAATTAATTAAAATCGGCAGTTATCATGTCTTTCCGTCAAGCATCGTTGGAAGATCAAAGAAAAGTATACCGACAAATTACAATTTCCATTGAATTATTTTGACAGTAATTAATAATTTGGTTCAAAAGATTTGCAATTACACAGAGTCATTGGAACAAAGTCTTGGTAAAAATGGTGTCTGTGTTTTACTGTAAGAAAATACCGACTCTAGTCAATAAGTAAGAGTTATCTTTCCTTTCAAACATGTACACAGGTAAGGACAACTATCACGTGAGAATAATATATTACGTCACCAGTCGTCAGCTTCCGATCTATACCCAATGTAAATAAATAGCTCGCAAAAAGGAAAGAACTCTCACCGGGGGAGAAAAATGTTATCAAGGAATTATTTGAATCTGGTATAAATCGACTGAAAATATCTAAAATTTGCAAGAAGTCTTCACAACTGTTCAAAATTTTTTGAAGCGTTACTATGAACAACGTGATTCCATAGAAAATGGACATAGAAGTGGAAGGCCAGAGTCTTTGAGCAACCGGAATACCAACAAACAATTAAGGTCTGTTAAAGCAAATAGCAAATTTGACCGAAATAACAAATAATTTTAATGAAAAAAGATTTTTAAAAGACTGTCAGAGGGAAATATTTTGAAAACGGTTACAAAAGACGTGTTGCAAAGAAGACAATACGAATCAGAGAAATCAACAACAAAAAAGCGTTTGAAATTGAGTAAAGACCACAGACACAAACCTGTGGATAGATTTGGAAGTCTGTAATCTTCAGCGATGAGTGTAAGATATTGATCGGCTGTGACAATAAAGTGTATGTATAGAGAAAATCTGGTGCATTAGTCTTTCCCCAAAGACCAAGTTTGGTTTAATGATATGGGGCTGTATAACGTATAGTGACCAGTGGAAAGGAATAATAATGCTTAGAAATAGATCTTAGAAGATACCTTGTGGCCGGTTGTTGTGCGTCATTGTCCTTAGTCTGAGAATCCTCTCCGTCCAACGCTTTTTTAGACTTTAATGGGAACGTGGGACGTCAGAGCGCTCTCCATAGACAAAACAGCGGATTTAACGACAGGGGTTTGAGTCGGCACATTTCACAATTTCCCAATGTTATAAAATTGTTCATGTGGTTCAACTATATATAAATTGCTTCTCTAGATATTTTTCTCCATGAAAATAATCGCAATAATTTTCTCATTGTAAATTGTTACACATACAATTTTAAGTTTACTTATATTGCAAATGATATAAAATATTTCCGGTAGAACTTTTACTAGGAAAATATATCCGCGGTTACCAATTTTCCTAGCAAAAGTAGTCCATGTCCAGAAAATCTAGTTTCGGGAACAATTTTCCTAATACAAAACCAAATAATGATATTGCGGGCTATTTTTACTATTTAAAATCGTCAGACACTAAAATAACTAGGAATTATAAAGTTAACAGGCTTATACAAGAATGTTTCATTTTAAAATAACAATTCTATTCACGACAAACAGTTCTCACTTATTCAAAAAACATACATTTTAATCACGACGAAAAACATGTCATCCCTTCAAGTAACATATTAATTGAAATGTGGGAAAAACGATTATCATACATATATGTACATAACACATTTTCTAAACCTTAGTTAGTTATGCATATAAAACCACTTTATTGTAATTCTTATCTCACAAAAATTTAAGTCTCATAAACTCAAAACAAAAGAACGATTGTTACTTTGTATCTTTTCCTCTTCGTGGGCATTGCTGTAAGCAAAGTAGGCAGTGACAGCAAAGAAGTTTACTTGTGGGGTATCTGACAAGGAATCATTCCATTAAAGTATTCAACATATCTGCTCATTGTGGCAGACTATATAATTTGAACCGTATATCATACCAGAACAGATTTCTATATATTTTGAAAGCTAATATTTCAGCAACAGGAGTTTTACGTCCTATTATTGAACATACAAATGTAGAGAATCAATTAAGGACATGGTCAATTTTTGACCAAATGAACTTCCTGTCTACTTCCCGTTCTTCGGTTTTGGTTTTGCACAATTGTTATCTTTATCGTAGAAAGTTTATGAAGAAAAAAAGTCTGTTAAATCAGAAAAGATGCAGGTTTGTCTTAGAATTGGAATAGTTTATTTCTTTATTTACACTAAATTAACTGCCACTACTGGTGTTGCAACAAGCACTATCTGCTCATTCTTCCGGAGCACATGAGTTCACCCTAAGAGCTCGTGGTTTATTTGTGCTCCATTGGTTTGTATTAGTGTGGTTGGCCTAAGTGATTGATTGTAACTTTGATTTTTCGATTCTTTTTAATTTGCAGGGGCCGAGCAGTTAAGAAAGCCAGTCATCTGCTATCGATGACAGCATTTCAGAAGTGAGAATGCGAGTTCAAGGCTAAAGTCATATAGGGTGTGCTCGATTCCAACCTTTGCTGACAAGGCTAGACATTTTACCCGGCATTTGTTTTAATGGAATCCGGCTTCTCATTAAAGTAAATACTGGAAGCAATAATACAGCTGAAAATTACTGAAAGTGACAAAAACCCATTCAAACATAAACAACTGATTTACTTTTTTCAGTCATGGTATGATCTGCTTTTCAACAACACTTTACAACAGGAAGACAGATCGAATCAACAATCAATGATTTCTTCAGGATAAACTTATAAACCAAGGTTACAAGAAAAACGACTCGTCCGCGCCTTTAATAAGTTTTAGTATGATACCACTTCCTTGTGGATAAATATTCTCGTTTGGAAATATGGTTACAGATTGTTTTTCCAATTTTTTAATTCAGTGTACAGTGAATGTGCTACGATGATTTTTGGATACAACTATTAATGAATCGTGGTATATGATATCTATCACTTTTAATCGACTAACCAACTCAAATACTACAGAAATGGAAGCGGGAGGTTTGGCATGCAATAAACCTGGTTTAACCCACCATTTCCTTTGAAATGCCTGTACCAAGTAAGGACCATTGCTGTAGTTACTATATTTTTGGTTGTTGGTTCTGGAGTTGCCAGTTTCTCATACTTTGATGATTTGTTTAGTATTTTGTTATTACATTCATTGATAGTCTCGCTATTATCGAATATCGAAAAAACTAGACTGAAAGTGTCATACATGTAGCATGCTTTTCTTATCACACATTTTTAAATGAGTGATGTACTTAATAGCATTATATAAAAATTATTGCAGGTCCGACAGAGATATCCAGTGATGTTTGATTTGTACGAATACACAATCACGTTATGTCATAATATATGCAAGAAACTGCGAGTCTCACTTCGGGCATGCATGGTGTATTCGACTTCAATCTTTATTACCAAGGATTGCCAGTTTACCTGCCTTAACGTTGGGGTTTTCTTCGGTACTCCAGCTTCTTGCTTCAACAAAAATGAACTCTACGGTATTGCTGAAAAATTGCTAAAAGTGGTGTTAAACACCGTTCAAACAAACAAACAAAACCATAAATAGATGCACCTGTATTGACAGATTATAGAATGGTCTTTACGTGGCCCACTAATAAGATGTCGTTTATTGTTTTCTCTCGAACCCAATTATCCATCTGCAACGAACATTTCTTGTTGTTAAAGGGTGGAATGTCAACAACTATTTTTTTATCACTTAATATTTTCACCTCACGATGTAACTAAAATATTGCCCACCGGGCGTAAATCATAAACCAAATCAATCAACCTTTTGTAAAATAAATATGACAAATTTTACTTTCATATAACAAAGTATACATACAAACCAAAAAAAACCCACAATTTAAATACATTTTAACAATCTGTTACAATAGACCCTCGTCATGCGGTAGCTAAACGAAACAGTGAAACACATAATACATTTCCATCATTTCCTTGTCGAATTGTTTAATATTTTCCAATAAATGTAAATACAACAACGTTTCCTTGTTAGTATAATTTCACATAAAACCCCATATATTAAAGTTGAAATTTCCATTGTGTTACTACTGCACACAAGAAAAGAATATACATAAGAACTACGATTTGGTTAAATTAATCCTTTGTTTCTTTTCTATATCTATTTTAAACACATGAATCATATGGCTGACAAATGCTGGTAAAACGTGACAACACAGTACAAGTAACATGTTAACAGAACACATCTTTAAATTAAATAGTAATAGTGTAGTAATAGAACAGCTAATTATATGTCAGAAAAAAATATACTATACTTTTGGATTGGAGTGTTTGCAGACATATAAGTATGACGTATTGAACCTGTCTTAAGGACCCCAACCCAATGTCGCTTTTGTTATATCAGGCAAATATCACATCACATAATTTAAGCTATTTACAGACAAAATTCCGAACAAACTGAAACGACTCCGATTTCTAGAAATTTGAGTACTCAAGACCGAAATCAAGTAGACGCACATCAAGTAATACTTGAATAATTTTATATTTTGTTAAAAGCTGCATATTCCAGGAAACTTGAAGATAAAGTTTTACTGGTTATAATTGAACATAAAAGTCTTGAAAGATAATTAAGGACATGCAGTATTATTAACTAAAATTGAAAGAGAAAGAAGATTTTAAAACCATATGAACTTCCGATCGAAGTTTACAGAATGCTGATCAGATGAATATTTGGGTGGCACGAAATTACCGCTTTAATTGAAATGAATGTAAATTGTCTAGGAAAAGTCAAAATTATCCCATTTAATATAGCCAAAGAGGAGACAAGCAAATTGGGTTCCAACCTAAAAAGTCTTGTCTAAATTTTCCAGTCAACTCCAATTTATTAAATTTATACGAAGGATCTTTTACCGACGTTAAATGAAATTTTCCATGTATAAAGCACAAGGAAATCAAGGATTTTATTTACGGGTTTTACGATAACGCCACATTTATATTATTTTATAGCCATAACATTAAATCTACTAAAACATTCATCAATGTTAATCTACTTCTGTAACAACATAATGACATAACTAAAGTTAAACATCATGAGTGTCGCTGTTTTGACCTGACATTGATGTACTGGTGGCTTCTCGCATAATGTTATATACAGTTCGTTGTCTAGGACCCAATGTCGGAGTCTTGATTACAATTTGTGCATTTTGTTGTACAACTAAATCTAAATTTATAGACTTTTCCAAAGCTGACTGAGCTGCATTGCTTTGATTTGCGCTTTCTGTGTCAAGGAGCTCGTCGGCAAGCAGCAAACGTTCCAGTGCTTCATTTCGTCCCGTAAATAACGATTCCGCCGCAATGTGAATAATTGTAGAACATCTGTGGTATAGCATGCCAATGAACTGAACTAGTAGAAGTAGTCCAAATACAGCAGTAAATAGTACCGACAGTGGTTCAATTTGTATTTCCTTTCCCTCACCACATGGAAACCTCAGCACTAATGATTTGCTAAATGCTTCGACTTTAGACAAAATAAAAACTACCACCACCAAAATTGCATTTGATAGGAAAACCATTATGCATGCTTTGTTTCGGAGTTGTTTGAGTTCGTCTTGTAGTTCTTTCTTTTGGTTTTCACTCAGGTCTTTTGGGCTTAAGTATCGTTTGATCAAACCACGCCAAAATTGTATCTCCCGATTTTCAACTTTTGTCTGGAATTTACAGTCACCCTCAAATATTGCAGGGTCTGGATTTGATGAATCTGAACGACGAAATATAAACAACAACAATAATAATAATTGAATGGTAAATTATTTATGAAAAACATTTAACTGGGTTAAAACGTAGAAAAAAGGAAGTAATTAGTGAAATACGTTTTTTAATATTGGCCTTAACAACATTTAATATATTTTCTCCAATCTTTAAAACGAATTTAAATATTGTGTTAAAAGACATATATTTTAAGTTAACTACAAAAATTCGAAATGAGTTTTTGCACTCAATTTATTTCAAGATAATATCTTGACTTGAGTAAACACCATTTGCTTTTGATTTTATTTTTTTAATACGCATTTTAAACAGTTAAATAAAAAATTTGCTATTTTTTTAAGTTCACGTTTTGTTCGCTGTAATCCAATAAGATCAACACATGTTTGAACTATGATAACCTTTTAATATAATTTATGATCAGCGAACATATTAAGTTTTGTTTGCTACATCAATGTGTGTTAATTAAGTTTATTTATTTATTTCTATGTTGCGTACCGTTCTCGTTACGTCCATTATTTCTGTCATTTGAATTCTGTATATCGGATATTCTACCATCAACACGTTGAGGGCTGACTTCGGTTGGTCTACAACACTTTCTGAAATAAGTTGTATACTGAAGTAAAATGTACAGCTGGTAGATCAACATTTAAATATGGCTCATAGTTTTTTGTAATTAACCATCATAATTTTCAACTGTCTTTCTCAGTTAAAAAAGCAATATGTTTTAACGATAGATGCGACATAGTATGGAGAATATTGAACTGTTGACAAATATAAAGAATAATATTGAACCAGTCATGTAATTATTCCACAAAACATCTCAACGTTAGGGACGTTTTTATGTACAAAGACTATATTAAAGGCATTTTTCTGTTTTACTATAAACAATAAAATTTAACTTAAAACATCAGAAAAAAAGATAATTTGTTAAAATTCTAATACCTGTAACATTCCACAATTGTTTGGAACAACGAGTTTTCCTCTTGTCCACTATTTTTTTCCCTTGTTCCCCAGTTGACGTTATTTAAGTTTCCAAGGGAATATAAAAACATCAACATGGACATGGATGGAATAAGGATAAAAAACAGCAATCCGTGTATTAAACATGACCCTTCCTAAAGTAAAAAATATTAGTATTAGTATTAATTAGTGCACACTAACTAAAGAAAATACATATTTATTTACTTTATTGGTCGGATACGCAAACTGATATGACTTTTTTCAGTTATGTTAATAAAGATATTTAGCAGGTACACTTTAAGTGCAAAAATTGATAAGTCACATAATAACATTAACATGATTTGGCTTAACTTTTAAAAGCCTAATGTTTTATTTTCAATTTACTTAATTTATCATTTATAAAGAAAGTACTTTACCTCTGGATGGAGTATCGCGGATATCACAAATACTCCACCGACAAAACAAAAAATTACTGTAGTCGAGGAGCAGAATCCATCTGCCAAGGAAGTTTTCATTAGACCCAACAATACAATCAGCATGACAATGGCATATATGGCTGACAATACGGCAGCAAACATCAACTGTAATTAAAAGTTTAAAATCTGAACATCTCTAGGCCATTTCCGTTGAGGGTAGGAAAATTAACTTTCTAAAAGCAGGCGAAATTATCAGAGAATGATCGAGTTTTAAAGATTTTATTTGCAAAATAATTATAAACTTATAACGACATAATTATTCAGTTGAAATATATTTAGTATTTTGTTATTGATTTTGATATCTTTTCAATTTCAAAAATATTTTTTTTTAAGTTTCTTATGATAAGGCGTGTTAAGTTGCTTAGTTTTTAACATTTTTTGCAACATGTTCAAAAAAGGTACAATTCATTTTTAATCTACTGAAACATTTTTTTATTATACCAATCATTGATTTAGAAATAAATGAATTCCACTACCAATATAATTTTTTTGTTCAATTAATGTATGTTGTTTATTTTATTTTTATTTATTAGTTAAACCTGGATAATATAATAAATTTACTTCGTTTACATATCATATATACAACTATGTATTCTTACGAGCCTTAGAAGCGCGTTTTTAAATGTTAGTTTTTTTCTAATTATCTTTACACATAATTTTCGAAATAATTCATGGGTACCCCAATTTGCTGGATTATTATACCCCCGCAAACTAGTTTGGGGGGTATATAGGAATCACCCTGTCTGTCTGTCTGTCTGTCCGTCTGTCTGTCCGTCTGTCCACATCCCTCGTAAGCGCTTCTCATCCTAAACCGCTTGACAGATTTTGATGGAACTTTACATGAAGGAAGTACATCATATGTAGATGTGCATGAAGAATTTTCGTCGCTGTCGGATATTATTCAGGGGAGATAATTGGACTTAGTATTTTTAAATATAGTATTCAGTGCGGTACCTCGTAAGCGCAACTCCTCCTAAACCGCTTGACAGATTTTGATGAAACTTTACATGAAGGAAGTACATCATATGTAGATGTGCATGAAGAATTTTTGTCGCTGTCGGATATTATTCAGGGGAGATAATTGGACATAGACTCTTAAAATATAGTATTCAGTGCGGGACCTCGTAAGCGCAACTCCTCCTACACCGCTTGACAGATTTTGATGAAACTTTACATGAAGGAAGTACATCATATGTAGATGTGCATGAAGAATTTTCATCGCTGTCAGTTATTATTCAGGGGAGATAATTGGACTTTAAGCGAAGCGGGGGTAATCCTTTGTGAGCGTGCTCACAGTCCACACTTGTTTAAATACAGGAAGGCATTATATTCATGAATATTTTTCCACTATCATGAACTATTATATATATGATATGAAACTATAAAAATTTTATATTTCGTGCCTACATAGGTAAAGGTTTATTTTGGCTGTTCCTTGTCCGCGTTTCTTCCTTGTTACAAAATTATATTATTTTCACATGCCCTATTGGTAAAAAAGTAGAAATATAAATTTAAAAGAATCGAACATATTTATTAACATTAACAATAGAACATTACAATCAGAAGAAAGAACCACCAAATCTAATGCCTCCTTAACTCAATCACCACATCTGTGACTGTGTGTTCCCTTTTTTGCGTGACAAATTAAAACTGTTTACCGCACTGGGTCGAGCTTATGCTCCTGTTGAAGATCCAACATTTTTGTCAACAGTTTGTCAGCATTTTGAAATTGGTTGTGTTTTCATTTTGATACATTAAAAAATCATTTGCGGTGGTGGCGGGGAAAAGTCCGATTTGTCCGATTAATAACGAACGTTACAAAGGTAGCTGTAAACAACACTAGGTCCCTTGAAAACATACTGAAAACACAACGTAGTTATCGTAAAACATCTTTTCTATTACAAGAATAATAACAAAAATAACAATAGTAAAAATGACAAGCAAAAATCTGCATAAGCACATAGGGGTGTGATTTTTAAATAGATAAAACATCTTTTATTGAATATTAAATAGAGGTTTGTTTTGAAAGCGTTTGAAGGACGTCATATTAGAACACAAATTACACCAGTGAAATTTCGTTTTTATAATTATAAAAGTAAATGTAAAAATATATCTCTCAATAAACTGACTGTTATTTGTATAAAATGCAATGATCGATTGAGGATTGGACTAACAAATTGGATTAGTCGTGCTTATCGTTGACGGATACCATGGTTATGGGGGATTAATGCATTTGCACGAATGTATTTTTCATCAGTCAGTCAGCAATCATTAATGCATCATCAATCAGATAACATCGGTCAAAGTTCAAGCTACGCAAAATATATTTAGACAACAAAACGTACTTGTGTACTCTCCTTTGCAAATATACATGACAACATAAATAGTACAACTGGTACTAAATTGATGAAAAGTCCCAACATAGGCGATATATCTGGAAATGCGATGAGCAGTGCTCCTACAATCAGGAGAAAAATTGTTCCTGGGGTCAATACAGATGATACAAATAAAAGTATGTGATAAATTATGTAAAGCCTGGAGATATCCTTGTTCTTTTTAATCAGCAATGTACTATCTTTCAAAAGATCCATGATATTGGCCATAGTTGATGGTGTCCATCGTCGTCGCTGTTTATAAAAATCGAAGAATCCTTCGGGTGCATATGTCAACGCATCTGATTCTGCGCAGTAGTCAATACGATGCCCTTGCTTAAGTAAAAGTGTACATAACCATCGATCTTCTCCTGTTTATAAAAATGAGTTGAGGAAGATTATTTTTCTTCATTAATGTAATGTTTCTACATGTAATACTGGTGTAAGATTAATCTAAATCAATATGTATTCATAGATATGTCTTGTGAATAATGTACTATCATATTGTGCTGTGTCATCTAACTTGTCTTGTCTGTTACGATTCATGTGATATGGTATGATATTAATTGTGAGACAAATGAGGAGATAAAGGACACTACAAAACAGTTTACAACTCGATGCGATGCAATATGATATGATATGACATGACACGACGTGATATAATACGATGATATGATGTGGTATCATATTATATGATATACCAAATCATTTAGGTTGCATAACTATTTAGTCAAAAATCACCAACAAACTGTGCAAAATTTATCAATTCAAAAGATTGCTGTGATTATATAGGTCTTATATACCAAGACCTAAAAAGAAAAAAGTTTTAAATTATCAATACAAATTAGTTTTAAATGCCATTTTAAGTTAAACTGAGTAACATTTATTTGCAGATTTAACTAGCAAACTATATTGTGAACTTGCCTTGATCATACTGGACATAATGCATAGCTTCTGATGGCTCGGTTGTGTAAGTTTTCATTACATTAGTGTCTATTAAACTTGAAGCTCTAAACATACTGAAACATCCGGGGCTACACAGTACACATCCGGTCACGTGTTCTGTTGCTTTCATTAGCCAATGACTTATTGCATATTCGAATTTTTGGTACCACACCATTACTCCTAAAAAGGACAAATTCTACTCTTACCAGATATTTAATTTTCCAATCTAAAATTACCATTCTGTGTGGGACTGTCCTAATTAAATTCCATTTCCTAAATAAATTTTTCAAAAGCGTATATGAATTGGTTTCTTTGAGCTTCAATACGCCTTCGCACCAACAAACAAATATGTAAGAAGTATACGAGAAAACTGCAAAGTATACATCATAAAACTTATTAAGTGTGTTTTTGAACATAATAAAAATATTGTTACATAAATAAAACTACCTGATCCTATTGGATGAATTCTTCCACATGCTGCACCAACTTTTTTATCTTTCTTCATCCTGTTTAGTAAGTGTATAACTGCGCCTGCGTCAAAGTCCACATCACCGTCAAGGGCAAGGAGAAACGTGTTATCTGCCTTAATATTTTTCTTGTCAGGTTTAAGACATTCTATGTAGCAGAGCAAATAATACATATACATTACCTGAAATTAACAATAAGTTTAACTGAAGATTTACACTAGAACGTGTTTGGTTCTGTTTCGACCGGAGTTGCAAATAGGTAAGAGCACCTGTTTGAGAGTAGTCAGATCATAATACAGAAAGCCTGATCGTGGATCTAATGGATGTATTTGGAAATCCTTCAACGATAAAGACGCCTAGTGAAACAGAGTTTGCGTTTTTAGTAATGATAAACATAATTAAAAAATAATATGTTAGCGGTTACCTGACTCCATCGTTTCTTAGCCCGTACTTTGGTTTTGTCTTTTAGATGAGCTATTAGTTTTGTACCACCGGGTAAGGCCCACTCAATACGTCCGCCGTATGGTGTATTAAAGGTTGTCTTATCAACAGTATATTTTCTTTTATACACAGCACTAAAAAATTGATTATAATAAAAATTATTGCAAGAAAATTTTTTTGGCAAAATGCTTCCAACAAAAAATTTAGTCCATGATTCGTTTAGTTATGTTGAAGACTTAAAATAAAGACAATGTTTGAATTTCTTGCATAATGCTCTTTACACCACACATAATAATGTTGTGTTTTAAACGTTGATTAAATTGGTTACTCAGATTAGTAAAATGAGATTGATCATGCAAGTGGAGTGTTTTAATTTTCGAGTAATTTATTTACTGTATAAAGCTAACACAGGAGTTCGCTGATATTTAAATATACATTTATGATTGTTTTAATGAAAGTGCTGGTTTCTCTGCAAGCAGTAATGTTGTCCCGATTACAGTTTTCGGGTTGCTATACGGAAAGCCTGGTCGCAAAAGACAGAACATTTATTTGGTGAAGGCCGTTCTCTGTCTACGAGGACAACCTTTTGTGTACTTTTCAGAAATAATTGTTGCAATATTACGTTGATTACAATTACAATAACACGATTCGAACACTTACATAGTACTAACCTCATAGCGAGGGGAATTATTTTAATAAGGGTGCGCACAAACTCGTTTATTTTAGGGAACAACGTCTTGTTGTCTTTATCTTTTTCAAATGCATCGTCGAAAAAAATATGAGCTGAAACATAATGCAACCAAACAACAATATCAGTCGTGATTTATTAAAATCATCATTAAATCGAAACTTGTTTTGAAGCCTATAGGGTTCTGGCTTTCAAACTTTATTCGCATTGTTAAATACGTGACAAATTTTGATCTTTAAGGATTCACGTAAATGAGAAACATATTAGCCATTTAACTAAAGTTTGTTAAAAAGTTTTACAAATTTTTATCTCGAACCTCCAATTTAGACAGTTTAGCTAATATGAGGTTCAATCACCACTGACAACAGAGTGCTCATAACAAATACATATCAACGCGAGATTTTATAACAATACAAAACATTAAAATTTAGTATTACCTTCAAAATCATACGTATAACCTGTATTTCGTACTTCTGATTGGTGGCTGTTATTAGGGAGGTTATTGGTATCGCTTCCGTTTCCGTCGCTTCGGGTCGTCGAGTTGTCATTCGTCCGCTGAATACACTTTCGGAACACTCGCGTCAGATCAGTCTTGCATGCCTTTTGGTGTTTATCTATTCTAAAAATACAGTATTTAATTTGCACAATCTAATTCTGATATATTTTAATTAATAATAATGTTTTCATCAACACCTAATATCACTTTTCTTTAAAATCTCTTTTGGTATTATGCTTTAGCATGGTGCAAGCACGTGTCTTGATTAAAAGGGAATTTTCTTCGACACAAACCGTATTCAGTTAAAGAAATATTTGGTTGGCATTTATTTAGAATAATTTGTCCGACTTAAGTTGAATGTTTTGAACGTTCATGTTTCGTTGAGCATGTGAAACACATATGAATCAAACACGCGTGTGACGCTTCTGTAAAAGAGCAGACAACGTTTATTAGATGACATCAGTTTGGGTTTTTTCAGGTCATAACACGGAGAATTTAACCGGGCAACATCTCAGGTCAGGCTACGATAAAGACCTTATATTTAAAAAGTTGGTTCTTTGTAGCATGTATCAAAGACTAATTGATCGTCCCTCAGCAATATTGTCTACTGTTCAAGTGCTAATCAAATTGCGTTCCCAACCTCTTCTTCATTTTATGTATTGTTTATTAAATCGTGCTTGTGTATATACTGTTAAAAAATAAACGCTTAGCCCTTTTGAATTTTTAAAAATGTTAATTACTGTACACGTACTTTTTCGAGGTTTGCCAAGGGCACACATTATATTATACCTTAAGAAACCAAAATTGAACCCGCGAAAAAAGTACACACGAAATGGTCTCATGACCTGTGAAATAAATAAGCTTAGGTATGTATTTTGTTTAATTTAATCATGGATTTTTTACAGGTAAGTTTTCAATTCTTTGGCGGGGCGTCGATGGCCGAGAGGTTAAGATATTTCGTCTACTATTGATCACGTGGTCTGTCAACACAGTCACTGCGGGCAGGGTGTACTCGGCTCAAATCCTAACTGACAAGTATTGTCTCCGGGTACTCCGTCTTCCTCCCCCCCAAAAAACTGAAAAATTGCTGAAAGTGGCGTTAAACAACATTAAAAAAAACAAAAAAAATAAATTCTTTGGCCTCAAAATTCGGCTAACGTTTAAAATGTTATCTTTGTTGTAAATTCAATCGCTACATTAAAGTGTATAAAAGGATGAGTTTTAAACTTGACTTCATCATCAATAGTAAAAAAAATGTTCACTGCTACCTTAAATGTCGTCATAGGCCGTGTCCAGGCCGCAGTATCCTACAGAGAGTGTGCAAGAACTTAAAACGTTAACCCAAGCAAAATTTATGTACAACAGATTGCTTCAGACTGGCTCTAACAATTACCACCCGAGAAGTTGACGACCTCGTATAAAGACTCCTAGGAAGATCGATAGATCCGGGTCTGTTATCTACGAAATAGAACCGTAACAGCCACTGTAGTTAGAATGCTTGGATGGAGGAAAACACGCTACTTGTACTAAACAGTCCGCAACCACTTCGACAATATGGCATAAGACCTAGAGGTTCGTATTTAGGAGCTCTTTTGACACCGTTACAAAGATGAGTAGAGTCTGATGGTGAAACAGATTGAGGGGCTGGACATACTGCAATTGCCATAGAATTTGGTGCAGTGACGCGTTTCTCTTCCTTCTGTGGGCTGCTCTTGTGTCCAGAAATAGGATAGCTTCAGGACGTGGGCAGCGATCTCTTATGACCGTAAAACAGAACCGGTACGAAATAATCCATCCTCACCCAAATAAACACTTGAGGAACCAGCTTGATAACATGTGCACCAGCGTCAGCCTTCGCCTCAGAACCTAAATTAACTCCGTCAAATGTTGAAACTGTAATAGCGAACAATTCCGCGAAATAACTTAACACGATTGATTGATTGATTCTATGCCAACGAGATGCAGATCAGTGTTGGCAGCTCAATGTGGTCATAGACGAAGGTAACCTAAACGTGACTGGAAGTATTCTTAACTTGACCTTTATTAACCAATTATAAGGAATGGAATGCAATTTAATGCAATTAAAAAAATTTTTAATAATTTTCCATATTTGTTATTGTATCTTATTGTTATTTTTATCAAAAATGCATCCATTAAAATCTTTAAATATCCGTTATGCGTTTCTTTGTATGCAGAGTATATAACTGAAAATTGCTCACTGTAGGTAAATAAAACATTCAATAAACATTAAATAATCACAAAATGTAATACATGTTCTTGTTTTCGTAGCGAAATAAAATGATACATCATAATGGTACCGACATAAGATGAATGTAGTTTAGTTGTACCTGAAAATTGAAGTTAGAAGCTGTGTCATCTCTGTGTCGGTCTCATGCCACATCGTTGCACATGCGTATATTTTGGGATTTGGAGAAGAATCATTCTGATGAATTTGTTCTGCAGTATGCGGTTTAGCCTATAACAATAAAGGTTTGCCACATAATGAATAGAAAACAATAATGCTGCTTAACTCTAAGATAATACTGTTGTGGCTAACAGTTGATGAAAATGTAAGTCGGACTAATTTGTTACATATTACGCTACCATGATGGAAAGTGACTTAAATAAGAAACGTCACAGAAAACCCAAATAAAACATACTTCACTTACAAATCTAATGTAATCCAAATCATTCTTTCGTCTATTCAGGAGCATGCATATATGGGTAAAAATTCCACAGTAATACGGCCATACAAATAACCTGTAATACACAAAAGACTTGAATATTGCCGTGTGACAGTATTATTTAAGGCATTTACACAAATTAAATTGTTGTTCTATACCACATTCTACTTAAATACATTGATTCATCAGAAGAAAGTTGTATAATGTTTTTGCTGCATGAGTGTGTCGTCATAAGCGAACAAATCAATTCTTAGTGTGTGCTTTCTGATACCGAAATAAAGCTGATGATATTAATTTACACAAACCTCCATGATGCATATTGCTTTGTAAATCAAAATATGAAAAGTACACGTATTATTTATTTACATGTTTTTATTTAATTTTGAGAATGCTTACTTTCTTGTTTCCGCTTGCTTTTCTCCTTTGGACTTAATCACCTGTATAAAGCTAAAGAAGTACGATAATAGCACGAAACAAAATGCGACCGCAATAAGCTGCCAGATTTCACCAATTTCCGCTATACTGCTAAGATTCCATTTTGAGAAAAACAAATCACAGGAATGAATGTTTAAACTATTTGAGGATACTAGCAGACGTAGCAAAATCAAAACAGTTCCGAGAGGTATAACAACAATCAACGGCATTGAAAAACAAAATCTCTGACATTCAATTTTACAGGCAACTTTAGCCGCCTTGTACAAACACAGTGTTGATAAAATATTCACTAAAGCAAGAATGAATGGTACGTAATTTGCACACGAAGGATCATCTCCAAATTTTAATTCCTCTGTAGTATTTACGTCCATTGTTGATACTCCGTGACCAAATAGTGCTTTTAGGCCGTCATATAAATCCTTGCTGGCATTTGAAAACACCAGTACTACAGTAACAAGTGTTACAACTATTTTGAAAATGTTTGAAAAAAGAACTAACCACGTTCTGTTGTTGTGAATAGTTTTATTGTATATATCTGGTAAAATACCGCTAAAGTGTTCGTAATACCGTAAACCAGAAAAGAAAGTAGCAATTATAAATATGATTCTTATTTTTACACTCTCTGTGTAGACTATAATGCAAATGAAACCTGAACAGCGTAACACAAAACCAAAGCACGAAAACGTAAAGTCTAGGAATTTTTCTTTCTTTTGAGTGCATGATACGGTACACAACAGATCTTTGCTTGCACTCAGAAAATTTAAAAGAACTGGTACAAAACCGACAAATAGGTAAACGATAGCAGATGTTGCAGGATCAAAGCTGGGTAAAACAATAAAAACCATCAAACATACACCAACTGTGTCCAGTATATCACATCCAAACACCTAAAACATAAGTATTAAACAAATAATATAAAAATAAATATTAAACATTTATCAAACGACACTAATGGGATATAACGATTTTATTTTTGAAACAATAGCCATTTCCCACAAATGGCAGTGTGGAACGAAAAAATACATTTTGAAATGAGATATTTAATATATTATGGTATGTAAAAGGCAATGATAAAATAATCACGAATTTTGCTGAAGTTTTCTCAAAAACCGCACGAAGAGTAATCCTCAAAATTTTGATTTATTTTAACAGGTTACAATTATATCCCAATATACAATAAACGTTACTGCTATTAATTTCACCTTTATCTCAAAAATATACAAATCCGTGTAAAAATGTAATCAAAGAACTATAAACTGATTAATAGTCCAGAAAACTATTTACCGAGTAATAAAATTAAAATTTATGATGAAAGCACGATATACTAACAAATAGCATACATTTCATTTGTTTCTTTCTTCTACTATTTCAACCTCAATGTACAACTTATCGCCTTTCCGGTAAAATTTCTGGATATTTTTACGCCGATCTTTAGTTTCATTTGCCATATTTTACTTTTATAGCAATACTGTATTATCTAAATAAAATAGGTTAAATTGCTGTTTTTCGAAAAAATTCCAAAGAAAAACCATCAAACATTTCAATTGAAATTATCTACCAAAAAGATACACTCTTTTGTAAATTTAATAAAAGGGGCTAATTGTTTAACGTAAATAAGGAGTATGAATTTACTTACACAAATGGAAGTTTTGTATTGTTCTCTTATATCAACACATTTCTTCATTTCATCTTGATCACGACAAACATTGCGTAGAGATGAAAACACACAGAAAATGTAAGGCGTTACAATCACGACAAACAGAGCCCACACCCATTCTTCATCAACATGTCGTTGACATTCCCCGTCAGGACAAGAACTATTGTCATGTTTGAGATGCCCGGCAAAAGAGGATAGATGAGTCGAGTGATTGACTTTTGGGGGATGTATGTGCCAGATCATTATGTGCAGCGTTAACCTGGATATTATACCAAGCCCAGCTACAATCACAAACAGCAGGAATCCAACCGGCAGAACTAAGTATTCTTCACAAGACTTAAACAGAGGTTTATCCCTCGTTGTTTCATTCATTTCGTCGTATAAATTCCACTCCCTGTTCCTAAAAATGTAAATAAATTTATTAATATGCTGGTATTCTTCTTATTTTTAGTTAAGAAATTAATCATTAACAATGATGATGATGATGTGTATTATAACATGTATTATTATAATTATTTATTACTGAATTCAGTACTAATAGACAAAAACTTTTCAAATAAGTAAGTAACTACTACTAAACTTTACACGAATTCCCTTTGATTTATCCCGTTCTACTTGATGGCATGCATGGCGAGGCATTTCACATTTAAAATACATGCAATTTAATATCATTTATTCATTTTTTATTGAATTCAACAGCGTATCTAAAAAGCACTTACAGTAATGAATCATAAAGTAAAATGTTTGTGAATATACTCCATTATATACACTTGGCCATTAGTTAGGGACCACCAGGATTTTAGCGGAGGTGATTTTTTAAAACCAACATTTTTATCAATATACAACCATCAATTGTTCATTTCTTTTAAAATAGTAGACTATTTTAAAGAAGTTTATGATTTTACTATTCAAAATGTATAGAAAAGACCAACAAGATGTCGTTTGTAAAAATATGCCATAAACCTGCAAAATCATAACTAAAAAAATTTCAGTTTGAACCGCTGGTAATGTTACATACAAAGAGTTGGCGGCTGATTGAGGGTTATTACGATGTGAGAAGAAATCATTTTAAAGCATTTATTCACAAGAAAAGAGTCGGTATCGTGTGTATCCACCACGCTTCCGATGCAATTCGTCTCCTAATGCTCTGGACAAGTCTCTGAAGTCTACGTGGAGGGAATTGCCGCCACTCCTGAATTAAAGTATCACGCAATTCTTGAATGTTCTGACATGGAGGGTCACGTTCATTCGCTTTCCGGACGAGATAGTCCCAAACTTGCTGCTCTATCGGTTTCATATCCGGAGACATGATAGACCATGGCAATGTCTCAATTGCCTCATTTTGCAAGATAATCTTTGACGATACGTGCTCTATGAGGTCTTGTGTTGTCGTCCATGAACAAGGGCTGTTTCCAAGTGGATGTGCATCAAAATGGGGCACAATACTGGGGTCAAGAATCTGATCTCTGTATTAAAAGCTGTTAGTGTGCCATCTAATGGATACAGGTCTAACTTACAGTCATATGAGAAGCCGTCCCAAACTGTCACTCCGCCACCACCAAACGCTGTAGTTCCAAGAATATGTGCAGGATCAAAAGCTGTGTTGTGTTGACGCCATACCCGCATCCTACCATCAACTGGTTTCAGAAGAAAACGACTTCAGTCGGACCAATGAATTCTTTTCCAAGAGCGAATATTCCACCCGATATGCTCACGCGCCCACTGCAGCCGGACATCCTTATGTCGTCGTGTTAGTGCTGGTCGCTTTATTGGTCTCCGTGCTCGAAGCCTTCCGCAGTTTAGCCTTCTGTTTACTGTCCGTCTACGGATTCTAACATGGACATTCCATCGACTACGCAACCTGTTTGCAGTGGTAAACGATTGTTGTCTAGCAAGTCTTCGAAGTAGTATATCTTCTCTCTCTGTTGTCTTCTTCGGTCGCCCTGATCTTGGCCTTTCCCCAACAATACCAGATTCATTATATCGTCTCATTACCCTCCTGATGACAGAATGGCTAACATTGAACCTATCTAAAACCTGCCGCTATTTCATTCCAGCCCTTATCATACCAACTGCTTGCCATCTCTCTCCATCTGCTACTTTTCGATGTACCGTTGAAATGATTTCAAAACAAGATAAATTTTACCTGTTGCGCCCGTGCACATGATGAAATGAAAAAGGGTCCAAACTTGGGTTTTCAAAAGCTGAGGGTAGTGTTTTTAAAATCTCTGTTGTTATTGTATCGTGAATCGAGCGATTTAAACATTTTAACAATAGATACTACAAACCTAGCTTTAGTTGATAACATATGTACAGAGAACCAGAATCAATTATTTTTTTATTTATATGAAGCAAAACATGGTGGTCCCTAACTGTTGGCCTAGTGTATATTAAACAAGACAGTTAATAGTTAATTGCATTTTCTCGAAATGTGGAATAACTTCTCATGCATGCCATGAATGATTTTAAATTATTACAGTTGACCAAAAATGGGTTCTGAATTTTTCAGAAAGAAAAAAAAACAACATATTGTTGAGTTTTAATTAATATCAATTCGAGTCTTTTAAATATAATTAATTTATAAAATAATTAAAGGTATCAATTCCAGTACAACAGTAAGAAAAACAAGGTCATAAAAATTATCTGAATAGGTTAATTTACATTTGGGTTCAATAGTACACATATTTATAAAAGTGTCAGACTAACGATCTCAGTTAGCGCGTTGGGTAACACGTCATAATGAGAGTTAACACCAATGCAATTTAAAACAATTTAAAACATGATAATTGCAAAGTTCGACAGAAATAGATATACTTACCACTCATTATCTATTTCTTCTCCACTCATGTCTTTTGTGAAGTCTGAAGAAAAATGTTATTTCAAATTTATCTCAAAATTAAACAATTAACAAATTATTAAGAACATTCCTTTATGTATTTATTGCATCTGTCTCTATCATTTTCATCAATCGTGACATTTATTTAACTATACTAGAAGGAAAACGTTTTCTCATATTTCTTAAATTTGTCTAAAAGTAAAACATATATATCGCATTTCGTAATAATTCTCGGGATAATCGCTATGTTATATTAATACAAAAAAAATGAACCTCATCTATTGCTCGATTCTGTCTAAAATGTGATGCAACTTTTTGAATTCCAATGCAGAAGTTGTTAATTATGTTAATTAAGTTAATTAAATTAAGTTGTAACGGCATCACTACTTAAGTAATTGATGTTGATTAAGACATTAATTTCCGGTCAATAACTGTACTTAAGATCGTTTCACAAAATTAAAACTTGCCCGTCAGATAAAAAAAATTGATCACATTTCTAATTGGATTATAGCAGTGCATTTTCAAGAACAAAACTTCCGTGGCAAATACGGAATTATCCTTTAAATGATTGATTTCGTTATAAAGATGTGTTTTTTTAAATTAGGATTTCGGTATTATTTTGTATTTGCCGCCGTGGATTTCATTCTATGTTCACTGCACACCTGTACGTTTAAAACAAACTTTGCTGCGTTTGGAATGTTACTGATGTTACCAGAAACAAAACGTGACATAACACACTCACGTTAGCTTTTTTTTCTTGTTCAGTTGTTGGTCAATTAACAACGATATGAACAATATGGGTTTTTTTACGACTATTCTCCAAAATGCAGTTTTACACTTCATAAATATATACATTCTAATGCAACTTGATGCAAGGTATATTTTGATTGACATATGGCGCATCAATTGCAAGTTTGATGCTGTTTAAAGTTGGCGCAAAAGTAGCTGCTATTTTCTGCTCAGGTTTGTATTGTCTTTGCATCAAAGTTATGTCTTATTCACTAGAACTTCGTATGCATGCCAGTAATATTAAATTGATGCCGCTCAACACGAAAGTTAATTCAATTAAGTTATGAGCTACGTTTACCTCCTCTAAGCATAACAACATTTACATCTGGTTAGTGATACTAAACTGAACATGCTAAACACGCGCACTTACAAATGCGAATCTTTAAATCAACGTTATTATTATGCGTAATGTCTCCTTCGAAAAATAAAAAGCCTAATATAATCAAATTACAATCGGAATAGTCCATCAGATGTCTTTTCGGACGATTTGGTCAGATCTTGTGAGAATTAGCACAGCTCGTTAGTTCCTGGAGCCTTCGAGTAAGTATCAGTATATTTTGAATCATTCATGTTTTTTCCCTGCTTTCTAATAGTAACGAATGTTTCAATAACTTGTCATTTGTTAGATACGCTTTTTTGAATGATAAAGTTATTACGTAATAACATAATCTTCACCATTGTGATGTAATGCTGTCGATCTATGCATTTCGTTTGAATACCAGTAAATATATGATTCAAAAATAAGCTTAAAACATTGTTACTTGCAGTTTTCCATATCCACTATACTGGTCTATACGTTAAATACTGTCTATTTCCGGGCAAATACTAAATGCCATGGAAATTTGATCACTTGTTAGTGTTATAAAACATTCATTTACAGTGTTTAATAAAGGAAAAACATTATATAAGTCTAATATAACCAAACCATACATTTAAGATTTTCTAAATAAAACAACATTCCTAGCGCTTTCTTATTGCTTAAGCAAAGGATTGCACTTGATGTCTCCTTGCTAACCTGATCTTAAGATAACAACTCATAATGTAATTTTTCATCAGTTAAAACTTTTTATTGGAATATTATCATTTATGAGTTAGTTAAGCAATATTTCAAATGTTTGCGCATAACCTGTTCAGAAATTTTAAATATTCTTTATGATTTAATTTTAACTATAAATATCTTGACAAATTTAATGGCACCAAACATCGATGACGTCATGTGACTATTTTAATTTTTAACAGCGTAATAATATGTACTGAGACGAACGCAATTTATATCGTATTATATGGGTTATCCATTTTAATTAGCCAATCAGATTTCAGCTTACAAATCTAATTAAATTATTTTCATAGAAACCAGTAAAACATTGGCACTGAAGCATTAAGTAAATTAAAAACAAGAGATCTATTCCCTGCCTTATTTAAAATATTTCCATACAACCGATTAAGTAATATATATATAAACAAATTAAACCTTCATTTTTTTATCCATTATATGTGACCTTTCAGTTTAACATTTTGCTGTTTTGAAAGTGTTGAATTTAATCACTGAATTTTAACTGTTCTTTCCCTGCTTTTATGTTAATTATTTCAAGTATCTCCTTATTTATAACCAATTACCGTCTTGCACATATTTAACACAACCTCAGCAAAATGAGAAAGACTTTCATAATCTGTCTCAAATAATCTTGTGATTAGCAGAGTAAATGATTATTAATTTTCTCTAACAATGCCAGGCAAATTATTGCAAAATACTTTTACTATTGTTCAATGATCCATCTCTTTCTCTTTTCCTGAAAAATGTATATATAAAAATATAAACACATCTGATATATATACAATATGACATGTACGAAATTTGGAAACGGACGAAAGGCCAGATAATTTTCATGTTCCTTATCGAGTACAAATACTATTGATATTGTATTATTTGTTTTGATGAATGGTCTTTGAACGCCACTGTCAGCAATTTTTCAGCTATATTAAGGTATTTAAACTTTATTGCTAAGGAAGCCTGGGCACGCTGAAAAAGACCTCGACCTTCAGTTTTTCTTAAGCAATTCTGAAATATATAGTTTGTCATACTGATTTCTCACTTTTTTAAAGAAGAAAATTAATGTGTCAGCAGACAAAATAAAATATGCTTTTAATGTGACTAAACCTCCTAGATGTTACGTTAATAAATATCACGCGGAAAAGATTGTATTGCCACAAATTAACTTATAAACTAACAATAAACTATAATAAATTCTTGCATGCTGTTCAATAGGGATGTTTTCAGTACAAAATTAGAAATTAAACGAGAATTACAATTTACTTAGTTCTTTGACTCAGATTTTAATTGACACGGACACGCTTTTACTATATATCTGAATGCAAGCGGAAACATTGTAAAATATAAATAAAAAAATGCATTTTCAGTCCTGAAATGAGAAAAAAACGTTTGTTTGGCGAGGAAAATTGTTAATCGATATTCGCATTGCCATTAGAACCACAACTTTCGTATAATACATGTAGCAAGATAATACATATAGTTTTTTTTTTATTTTAAACTGCGGATAATCTTAACGTTTAGACATGTTACTAAACAACTTATTCCATTAAAAATTTAATAAAAATAAGATGTATTAGATAACTTATTTTTTATTCGATATCTTATAATCATTAAAATAATTAAAATCATCTTATAAAGGAAATACAGCAAAAATAGCTCATATACTTTTAACTATATTTTATAGATATAATTACTGGATATTTTATTAAATTCAAACTATTTAAGATATATTATTTAGTGAATAAGATATTTTAAAAGAAATAATGTATTATTGGAGAAAACTTGAATGATGAATAAATGCAGTTACGGCGTGCCATGCTGCAAAGGGAAAGATGACAATCACTAGCAAAATATAATATGAGTCATCATTTTTTTTACTTCCGAGAATACATATTAACCGTCAAACTTGATTTACAGAAATATAATTTTTTTAAATCCAGTAAATAAACGAAATATCACAGAAACATTTCAGAAATATTTACCTGATTTACAGCAGATCTGTGCTAGCAGTCTTTCTATATATATTTATTAGAATAGTCTAATAGTTAAATAAGTGATTTTTGGTATATCATGTATGTTTGTTATTTGATTTCATTTCTTTAGAGTGCATGTAAACGAGAAATAATGCTTAGTTGCTTTTGAATACATATTTACTTTATACAATGCTTTCCTTGTTTAGCACAGTCGTACCAGAAAATAAAAAAAGACCTCTGCTGCATTGGAATGTTACTTAAGTTACTACCAACAAGAGGTGACAAAACATAGTTACATATTAAGCTTTTGTTTATGTTCAGTAGATTATAAAGAAAACTGAAACTTATATATAATGTTTCCCTTTGTTACAACAGTTACAAAGGACAAACGAAATAAATCATGTATCGTTCCGCCTATTTACGCCACAAAACAATTATTATAAAACGTTGAAACCGTTCTTATTAGGTCTAATGCCCTTGCTCAACAAAAAGCTTATATATATAACTATTGATCGAAAATCCACCCATTCACGGTATAGATCTCTGACCTGACATTGCGTGCTAAACAATGAATTCAATATATTTTAGCTTTATTTCTAACTAGGTTTTGGGTTTCGTTAGGATTTTTCAAAGGGGATTTAGGATAAATAATTCCAAAGAACACATCTCTTTACAGATTTAAGTGAAGAAATAATCCAATAATAGTTGTGACAAAATTTAAGAATCAACCAAAAACATATACTTTTGGCATTAATACATGTTTTTCTTATCACTCATCATAAAGGAAATAAAGGCCTATGTAGCCGTGTGGTTTATGTAGTTAGTCATTCCTCTTGGTGATTTCCCACGAGTCAAGACTGAGGTTGCAATTTCGAGTAGACGTAGGGCAAGTTTTGCTAGACTTAAACCGTAATTTCAAAGAGTGTTCCGTTTTCTTATCGGGGGCTTTCACTGGGACGTTTAACTTCCCCCTACATTAACAATTGGGCAAATATAGTTCTTAAAAGAGCAGTTTGATACATTTAACTCAATTTTACAACATAAATGCGATCTGGTGCTCAAAGTCAACACGATGTGTTAGTTTTCATTCTAGTACAATTTAAAATGTGTTTAAACTATCGTGAGGGTGTACAATAAATATTGTAGCCATTAAAGTGAGAATCGCTAAGACAGTAAGAGGCGGATGATCAATCATATAAATCTATATATTGTCTTACGCTTACTGCTCGGTCCCGTATTTGTTATAGCGTGACTGTTTGTTTGAATTAAACGAGAAACTAAATTACCATCATGCATATGGTTTATGAAATTAAATTCTCGTTAAAGATTATTAACTTACTAATAAGCGGATATGTTACTGATCATAAGAAAAAAAGCAAGAAAACCGACTGAACAAAAGCCGAAGGTAGAAGGACGATCACAAATCCGGATTCAGACAAACGTATAAAACACAAAACAGAAGTGAGTAACACGGACCCAATAAAAACCATTGGCGCACTCATGTGCTCCGTTTGAGTAAGCAATACTTGCCTCTAATAATAAAACCGTCAAGTTACTCATTGTCATGTCTAGGAGAAAGTCAAGAATTGGATATACCACTTATGGCTAAGCAACAATGTCTGGTCGTATTTGAGAGATTGATGTCCGATAACGACCAATTAAGTCATTGTGACACCCAAATGGGTGCAGAAAAACTATGTTGCTGTAGCTTAGTAGTGACCGATCTAGATAAATGTATACAACATACGTCTGAGCTGCTGAAATGTTGCTATCGATGAATGTGAAGTTGACAATTGGAAAGTTTTAGGTATCACAAAACGTTTATAAAAACATTGCTTTGAGTGGTTACTTTATTTCTAGCCATCAAATGACAAATATGTGACTCAATGGATAAAAATTCACAAAGGTAATTAATACAAAAGCAATCATCAATTGATATAAATTCGAAAAAAGTCAGGGTTGACCGATCATCGAAAGTCATAATATAGCTTATTACGTTTGAGTTCATTCACACATATACATAGTATTACACAAGAAAAAATCTGCATTTAAAATTATGGCATATGAAATTAAGTTAGCTACATGCATGGTTTTTATAAACTCTTAAAAACGCATAGCTACATTTTAATTTATAAAAATGTATTTTTAATAATAAACAATTATAGTTTAAAATTACAATTAAACCTTTTACATGTACAGGTACTTTTAAATGGTTTAGCGTCTTTTCTTCAGATCTGGGATATAGCCACATTATAAAAAGGACACTTGAACAGTGCGTACATGGTAAATTGACGCAAAATTTTTAAAGCGCTTCCAACGGAAAGTTCGTATTCTACTCAACCGTCTATCGGTAGCGTATCACAGGAACATGTTTGATGGTCCATCTCGTCAAAACATTAAAGTTATGCCATGCCGCGGATGAATACTGCTACAAGTAACATCAGCATTGGAAGACTATAGGCTGGAGGTTGAACGGACCGATAATGTGAAGCAGAGTTCCATTTCCAGACTTTGGACCGGAACGAATATTGACCGTTCAAGAATTGGTAGACCACGCATTAACCACAACACATCAAAATCGGTTCCATCTGAGGAATCTACACGTCACAGTATTTTAAAGAATCCGCTCACGAAGCAGTTCCGACAACATCTAATTAGACCCAGTAGACATTATTTCGAAGAAGTTTTCACGGCGTTACATCGACAAGAAATAGTCAGTTGGTCAACAAGTTGAGAGTCTGGAAATTCTAGAACTGGCGCAGAATCTGGTTAAGTGCCGAGGCGCGTTTCCTGCTACAGAAGCGTGATGGTAGAACACGTGTTTACCGCCTACGAAATGAAGGATTCACTCAGTCATGTTTCCAGGAAGTTGATAGATTCGGCGTAGGTGGCGTCATGATGTGACAAAAAATCAGAGCTTGTGTACGTACCACATAACTTAACGGCTCAACGGCACAGAGACGACATCCTTCAACCACATCTTCTGTCGATTATCGACCTGAGAGAGTAATTCCAACAAAACAATGCTAGGCCGCACAGAGCTCAAGTAAACAGACACTTTCTTTAGCGGGCATGAATGTGTATCGGCGGATTTCAATCCCATCGAACATCTTTGTGACCAACTTGACAAACGTGTGCGCCAGCGCCAACCACCACCACAGACTCTTGATCAACAATGACAGATGTTGCAAAAGGAATGGCGAAGAATACCTTGCGATAATGTTCGTGTTTTGATAGAGTCCATGACTAGGACATTCAGAGCAGTGCTGGCTTCTTGATGTAGTAACACACGTTACTAACTTGGAGTTGACCGAAAGAGAATTTAAACTGCGATTAATTGACAGTGATTTGTTATTAGCACAGGCAATGACTGTAACTGTGCATACAAAAAACATTTTAAGTGCATATCGTTCATGTAATTGTAGAATTTTGATTTTAATGTCGATTGTAAAATTGTGTAAAAACCCACCATGCGTCTCTTTCTTTTATTTTGGAGAGTATTTTTCTCCGGACTCCGTAAAATTAAAAAAATGGGTCATCAACTTCTTTTTTGTGTGCCTAATTCTACAAAATGTCAATTTTCAAGATGTAGCGTCAATAAATTTTTATAAGTTGAATAATCTCTCTTTGACAAATTGGTACTTTTTAATAAAAGGGCTTCTTTGATAACAATGATTAAGCAATAAAATAAGATAGTACATAATTTTACATATTTAAAATGTACCAATTTAGTTATTTATTAATTACATCTATTTCTTGTTAAACTTTTACATCAATTATATAATTGAAATAAACCATAAAATGCCATTATCAGGAAATTGGCTCATCTATTAAATTGCAATCATCAGTATTATACACATGTGCATTAAGTTCATGTTCTGCATCATTTGTTACACTCTTCGCCCCAATTATATGTTCTTTTAATCCTCCAGGTCAGTAAAAGATATAGAAAACAGAAAGGGGAACACATTTCTCCCGTTGTATGCCAACTTCGAAGATAATATATTCTGATGCGTTATTGTTTAATGCTATATAAGATTATATCAGCAATTAGACACTAAGTATTGTTATGCGTTGTATTTTACTGGTATTTGCTTTTCTTTTTTCCGTGTATGATTTCTTATCATGTTTTGGTAATTTAATCCTTCATGTGACGAGTGTTTAAAAGCCACTCATTACTGCCCAGCGTACATAGCTTTATCTCAAAGAAATAATAAACATGAGAAAAGCAGGAATTTATTCTAGCATCTGACGTCAGAATTCCACTTCCCATAGAACATTCTGTATCGTGTTCTGCTTTTGCACTGCACACATTGACTGCTTCGTAAAGAGCTCGCACCCCTACAGCCCATGATATCGTTGTGATCTTTACTTAACACAAAAAACGGTTTGTTCCGAAAACGTCTACTCGCAAAACAAACATCTAATTAATAAATATGGATTAGGAGGTCCATTAAAGGTTTTTGAACTGTAATGGGCCGTTAATATAATTCATATTTTGCGGGTAGTCTTTTCGGGAATACATGTAATTTACTTATAAAATTATTTATAGTTTGAAATTAATTCTGAAAAATTTACTTAAACCTATGAGACTTTTAAAGAATATAACCGTCATACCATCACCTAAGTGAAGTTGATGGAAAGCTGTGTCCGCATGCACTATTAAAAATACCTTTGACTTGATCCTTCGCTTGACTCGGTAATGAAACGTTAAATGCAAGGTGGCACCTTTGGGTTTGCTTTAACTTAACGTTTAACTTAGCAGTCTTACATCTAAACCCAACAATCCGCACCAAAATGAAGTTGGGGTTTATCAATATCATTTGGTTACACGAGCTGTATAACCAATTAAACTGTCAGTCCCAATTATAATTTTTGCTGGTGATAAATACCAAACATTTAAATTAGATCTTGGGCATTTAAGACTTGAAGATGTTTTTGGAGTTCACATGGTTATTATTATTTGTGTTGTGTTGTAATGACAACATACAATTTCTTGGTGTTTGACAATGTCCAATTTTCATTGATTTATTATTTATTAAAGAAAATCATCTTTAACATATTCAATATTTTGATGTGTTTAGCTTGAATTAATTTTTGATAACCAGCTTTAGAATAGCGTTTAATATCGCAGTTTCCACAAAAATCATGTTTTGCAGGTCGACTGGTGCTCTCTATAAAACATCAGTCGCTTGGGAACATTGTCATAAACTTGGTTTTGAGTGGAAACTGAAATTATTTTGTTAGAAATTAATGATGGAACAAAGAACAGAATATAAATTTAAGACCTTTAAAGATTTTTTACAAGACAATACCAAAAGAAGGGGTTCTATCCACGAGTACCTGTGATGTCATGCACATTGAACAGTAACATTAAATAATGTTATACCCTATTAAAAACTGGTATTTATCACCAGCAAAAATTATAATTGGACCGACAGTTTAATTGGTCATACAGCTCGTGTAAACAAATGATACTGATAAGCCCTAACATCATTTTTTTTTCGAATTTTTGGGTTTAGATGTAATATTGTTTGCATTTGCAATGTTTAACTATGATGCAATGTTATGTGTTACTACCCAATTTATAGTCTACACTGTCTAATACCCAACCTGTACTTTTTATGCATGGCAAATTCAACACAGCAATACAGAATTAGGCTGCTGAACAGACGACATTTTGGTTTGTATGTATTTGATATGCATAATCCTGTACAGTTTAAAATATAGCTTTTTTATACAATATTTCATAAAATTTTCTCTTTGGCATAATTGTGAAGCGACAAAAATGTCAACACAGATTTGTTGCTTAAAAGAATTCTCAACTGAAATTTGTTTATTTTATTTTTCATTTTTTTAAAAGGAAATTATGATGAAATATTAAGAAAATATCATATATATCGAATAGTAGGGATTAAGACGCCCCTGAACGGTATGAATTTGTTATCTTCCCTGTAATTATCTGTAAAAAGAATATATACTTAAATATAATAATCGTTGCGATTTTTAAAACAGCAAAAACAGTTACCGAAACCCATCTAGACCTTAAAACGTACCTAGGCCGGAAAGCGTAGGGATATGCAAAACATAGTACCAAAGGAATCGCGGTTCTGTAGATATTAATAGGAAAAAAAAACAAAATGAAACACTAAATTGTATATATATTATATTTTAGTTGAAATCTCAGTCGATTTAATTGGAAATCATTGCGGCAGAGAAAACATTGTCCCCTCTACCTAACGATACGCTAGGAGGACGCCATCTTGTTTACATTGGATACTGAAAGTAGTCCGCTCAGAGGAAATATCGATATATCAATTATCTGAGATGACGCCATTTAAGTGTTTTTATCCAATCAAAGCACTTAATATAAATAAATTACAGCATGAATAGAATTATAAGGGATTAATTTTTTTCCCCCAATTCTTTAAGGCTTTGTTGCTTTTTTCTACTTATAAACTGACCTATGAGTATATCCATAAAGCCTACGCTTACTGAAATGGACATTACGCGGAGTTTTGAAATTTACGGAACAATAACTCTATCAATAAAATGCACAGAAACGATAGCAGGATATATCTTTAATAAGATGATTATTGTATTGCAAGTAGACACGTTCTTGGAATAACCAAATAAACTAACCCTTTGAAAACAAACATCTCATCAGAAGTTCACATTTATGGTATAATGGAGACAAATCGACATCTAACAGAATGTGTTATGAAAGAAAGAACTAAAGGATCTAACACCAGTGGGAGTGCAAGACGGGAAAATCTCAGACGCCCAACTGAAAATATTTCTGGTCTCCAACGATGATCTGCCGAGTTGGGGACAAAAAGACATCTTTCACGCGGGAGTCTGATATTTTCTCGCCTTTAGGTCCCTTTACACCGATTCTATTTCTCTCTAATTCTTTAAAAAAAAATCCCGTTCTGTTCTGTTGGGAGAATAACAGTAGTAAATGTGTACCAGTAACAGGTTACCCTGCATTAAGTACAATATTTAATACTACATTATGTTTTGGTTTGGTCAATAGTGTCTTCATGTGTACAATTTTTGTCTGAAAGCTCCTACATGAATTAAGTTTGAAAAAAGGTGGTACAAATTTCTCAGATGTTGCAAGATAAATTTCGGTTTTTTTAAACAAATTTAGTATATTTGCATTCACTGCATGTAAAAGTTGGAGCGTCTCAAATTACGGATATATTTTTTTATAGAAAAATAAAGAATAGACCGATTGCGGGTTCCTAAAATCATGAACATACGCGACCTGTGTCAAAGATCACCTGCCCTAAAAATGCGAACTTAAACGGCCCAATACCTTAAAGCATGTGTTGATTACCGAGATTTATTTTTGGTTTTTTGTTAGACTTTTTGCTATTTTGAAATTTTTATTAATATTTCTTCACTATGCATACCGTAAAACTGTCTACGTGTTTGGAAGAATTAACTAAATAATAGCAGTAATCATTTCAGCAGATATAGATATATGCTTAATTAATGCATACATGGCAACAAATAATACACATTCTTAGCATGAATATATCTAATGTCTTGACATAATATTTGATATTAAAAGCAAGTATAATCAAACCCACAGGATTATCTTGGCAGTTGACATGAACGGAACATTGCAACCAACAAGAACTATCAAACATGATAAATTATTAAAAGAATTTTTAAATCAGCAAAAACTCAGTATAGGAAAAGCTTTGGAAAACACCCCAACATTTGTACATAACACAGGAAATTCAAGTTCACAAATCGACTATATTTTAGTCGAAGATCGTATGTTAGTAAAATACAAAATTGAAGACAAATTGGCAATAAATATGTCAGCTCATACAGCAGTCTCAATGGATATCAAAGCCAAAATGCCTTAAAAGGTGAAAACCAAACAAAATAATAATGCTAAGTATAAGATGCAATGGGACCAGATTGATATAAAAATACAACAAAATTATTAAGGAAAATATAGTTGATTTAACACCTGGAGATCATGTGGATAGGCAAGTCACTCAAATAACGCAAGTAGTCATCAAAGTTGGGAAAAAGTCAGTGCCTTCCAAATTACTTCAGACCAAGGCCATAAATGGAAAGCGTCACCAAAGGTACTCAATATACTTAAAGAATGTAAAGATCTATAAAAAAAAATGGCAACGGCGAAAAAGGTGCTAAGAAGTCAGCAACGAAATGAACAAGCTCAAGATCGATGCAAATTATACCAACAAATAAGAGAAAACCCAAATACACAACTATTCTATAGATTGATCAATAGAAATAGAAGTTGCAGAAACACTACCATCAACTGTATAAATATCGGAGGCCAATATATTTTCTGTCCAGAAGAACAAAGAAAATGATTTGCAAATTACTATGAAGATCTCAGCATACCAAAACCAGAAGAATATGATCTCAATAACGTAAATATATGTCAAATAAGACAACAATTCATTATCGATACCATCTCAACACCAAGAAGAGTCTAGATGAATTTGGTCTAATAGCAGAACACATAAAATATGCAAAAACAACAATTTCAAACATACTAGTCACACATTTTCATTAACATTATTGGTACAAAGACAGTTCCACAAGCTTTTAAAACAAGAACTCTAACACCTACAATTTTGTTTTACAGAAGGACTATCACTAATTATGTCAAGCTTACTCATCTCAGAAACAAGATATGAACAAAAAAGCACTCAAGAGAATTGTGTCATTACCATTTCGGATGTTTAATCAGCTTTTGACGTAGTGCAACATGATATACTTATGTATAAACTACTAGATCAAAACATTAATCTTACATATGAAAAATATTGACAGAGCTATACAATGGGCTAACCTCTAAAGTCAAGTGGTTAAATAATCTCAGCAGAAGCTTCATCATAAAACAGGGAGGCAAACAAGGAGGAATACTATCAACCCATCGATACAAAATCTTTGTAGAAGACTTATTGATTGAACTTGAATCAAACTCCATAGGATATCAACTAGGGAACATATATATAGGAGCACCTACATGTGCAGATGACATTGCTTTTATATCTAACAACAAATATGAGATGCAAATAATGCTAAATATCCTCGAAAGATATGCAAAGGAACACCACTACAGTATCCATCCATCAAAGACATAAATAATTGACTGCTCTAAAACCAAGTGTAACTACAACTGGATCTTAAACAATACAGTAGTACCAATCACGGAACATGGCATCCATCTAGGAATTAAAAGAGCAGAAAGCAAAGAAAACGATTTAAATATTTCAGGACCGAATACAAACGGCAAGAAGAACCAATATGCACTAATTGGATCAGGAGTACATGGCACAAATGGACTTGATCCTTGTACCTCATATAACAAATACAAAACCTATGTAGATCCTGGGTTAACATATGACCATTTACAAGATCAGATATTGAACATCTTGAAGTTTTCCACAGAAGGACATTACGACAAATACAGTAATTACATGAAAAAACAACCAATTCAATCGTTTTACTTCTATTAGGAGCACTTCCAGTCGAAGCAGAGATACATAAACGATCACTTTCTCTTATTTACTCCATACTTTCAAGTGATAATACAAAGATGCAATAAATAATGGAAAGGCAAATTACTACAAATTTTGACAATCACAGAAACTTCTTCAGCAGAATGGTACACATCCTTCAACTTTATGAACTACCAAGTTTTACAACAACTTCAACAAAAGCTACCCGTGAAATAAGAATGGAAATCAATTGTTAAAGAAAAAATTGAAAAATACTGCAATGAAGGACTAATAAAGGAAACAGTACACAAGCAGTCTCAAATATATGAATACTATTAGTTTGATTTTGAAAGGTACACCGGGTTTGGGAAATAAGCAACCTTTACCGACATTTGAGCTTAGGAAAGCAATTATAAAAGTAAGAATAATGACGAACATATATCTTGCAAATCAACAAACATACATTTACCCATTATGCAAATGAGCCAACATGGCAATGTTGTGGAAATTAGGACGAGGATCTCATTCATTTTCTTTCTACATGATTAGACCTACCAGAGAATCAGAGCTACAGATGAACCAATTGGTGGTGGAAATGACATCAAAAGATATATGGTCTAATAATTTTAACAACAAAACCTCAATTGCTCAGTTAATAGTCGACTGTACAAAATATAGAAGTATTTTTTTTTTAATTGAAAGGTTATTGCCAAAGATAGAGGAACAGTCTAGAAATTTTTATTTTTCAAATGCATATCCAGAGGCAAAAACTGCAAATTGCGACATAAAATAAAAAGTTGTGACAGTTAAATATCAACGGACTATAAGTTTATACCAGTGTACAATATTAGACAAATACTTCTGCTATAGGATTAGATTCTGTTTGTTTTTTGTTTGGTTTTTAACGCCACTTTCAGCAATTTTCCAGCTATTTCATGGCGTCCAGTTTTTATTGGGGGAGGGAGCTGGAGTACCGGAGAAAACCCCCGACCTGCGGTAGGTAATCTGGCAATCCTTGTCAATTAAGATTGCAGTCGAGTACATCCTGCCCGCAGTGAGACTCGAACATGCAATCGCAGTGGTCAAAAGTAGACAAACTACCTTAACCACTCGGCCACCGAGGCCCCTATAGGATTAGAGACTATGTGACTATTTGTATATGCTCCTAATTACAAAAGCTCGATCTTGTGCCCAGACACTCTTTTATACAATGTATATATATAAATATTTTAGATTTTATTATCAGTACATTATTTTACGTTTGCTATTTACAGGTTATCAACAAGCTCCATCCAAATTATTTGTCCACTCCATACATAAGCTATCATATGATACACTAGTATGCAATTTGACCTCCTCGCCTCGCCATTATATTTTAGATTTTAACTTAGGCCCTATGATTTTTTTTCTTTTATGTTTATTTAATTTCTAACATTTTTTACCCAATTTTTATAATGACTAAAGTTAATCCAATATCCTAGCTATACGAGATAACTGATAAAACCAAGATATTTTTAGATTTGAGTAATTCTTTCTTTTAGTTGTACTTACAAAAAATATAAAACGCTCATATTCCACTGTATACATGTCCCTTTGATATATGATTAGAATTTCCACTATTCTAAACCAAAGACCATTGTATATACGTCCTACAATAAATAATGTGTTGTATATAGATACTACAAAACAAATAAAATAAAAGACATAAGAAATTAAATTAATAACTCCACGGAGGTACTCCTAACTAAAACAAAGCTGCTGAAGATGCCGAGATGAAACAAAGAACGAGTTACACTACAGCTACGCGTTGCCAGTAAACGGGACCTTCCAATAATTCCAACAACAGAAGAATTTATACACAAGAACTCGATGTGTTTCAGGACCATACTTGAAAAAAAACTGGGATAGATTAGAAGACCGATTGAAGTCGTATGATGGGTTGCTACATGTATGTAGATGATAATGCTGGCTTTGCTTTATCAGTTCATGGCTTTAGTATACATGATAACCAGCTGGTTCTTCAATAATAGTGATGTTCCAAATGTTCATAAGAATTTGAATGGAAAGCTTTAGAGTATTTTGTCAGGGATGTGAGGACAAATAATATGAAGGCTGCATGTTTGCCTTGCACTGCAGGGTAAGATAACATGTTGTATTAATTTTGTTGAGGTTAGGCTAATAAGTGGCAGGGCTAAGCAGACAAATCCAGAACTATGATTTCAATTTCAATAATAGACGAATGCTTTCACTATTTTAAACATTTTAACGAACAAAACTGACAAACAGATGGGTGGAGATATGCACAGCTCCCACACCTCTAAGTAGTACTTTCAAGAAATTTTCTTAATAAAACCTTAATAAGAAATTAAATTGGTTTGGCGTATTAACACATTTTATATGCTCAATAATTTGATTGGACATCAGTAGTAAAAAAGGACTTTCCCATCATTGGGACAATAAATTTTCAAATTATATTACTACATGTGTATATAAAATATTGATTGCACAACAAACTAGTACAACATAAAGCCACACATTCCTTATTATGATTTAATAAATATGCTTCATTTATAAATGCACATTTTGCAGTTCAAAATCCATTTCTCACCAAGTTATTTTAAGAATTAAACTGTATTTCATGTTGCTGTAAGTTTCAGATTGAGGTAGCCAATCAATATGGAGCAGCTTCAGGTACATCAGCACCATGAATTACATGTAGTTCATGTGGTGTCGCCAAAGAATGAAGAATGGGAGCGATCTACCATATAATAATTAAGCATTAAGAAATCAAATCCTTAAAAACCAGTAATATATATTAGTTGGTGTAAATCCTATAAAATTTAAATTGTAAATAAAATGCAGACCAACCCAAACAGCGTCGGACCATTGGTCATGATCAGTAACAGTAAAAAAAGGTCCTACATATCCAATGTTTTCCAATAAAGTACTGGACCTGATGACCAGTGACTTTTTAGCTAGAAGTAGTATAATATTAACAAAACTATAAAACAATGGCAATGATTGCGCGTATCCCACTCATATTGCTAAATATTTTGTCTTTTGAAATAATGGATTACGTGCCATTTGTTTATTTCCGGGATACATCTAATTACCGAGAATTGCATATGATAATGAAAAGCAGTACAACAGTCCATTTTCGAAATATCATAACTGATTAATTATATTCACTTTAAATTGCATTTCTTTCCTTCTTTATGGACCTGATGACTATCAACCAAAAAGCTATGATGGCAGTGCTTTAATTGCAATTTAAATCATGACAGAAATAGCTGGTTTTCTTCCTCGAATTTATTGTTATGTTCAATCTAATTACAATTAAATCTTTCACTAGCTCCCTTCTTTTTGTTATTGTCACTGTGAAGATCTAACAACATCTCATTACTAGTGATAGGTTTATAAATGTTTGTTAGGGTTTTCTAATATAGTATCAAAGGATTCTACGAAGTTCATTAAACCCCTAATTTTCTGTTATAAATTTATCACTCGTTTTTATTTTCCTTATTTTTTTTACAAAGGGCATTTTATACAAAATGTTTTGGTTCTTTCCAAAGTTTTGCTTTTTATTTTGGTTGATTATATTTGCTTTATGTCCAGAGTAGTAGCTACATCCAGGACGAGAACAAGTTAACAAACAAAAAAATCAATAGAGAAAGATGGACCAAAGGGCAAAAATTTTGACTGCCACTTGAAAAGTATAGTGTATTGTTTTTTTTTGTTCAAATGCGTTAACCATTGCATTAAATCGAGCAGTACTAGGTACTCCGTATAAAATTTAACAGATTAAAGTCAGCAATGAAATCTTCAAATTGACCTTACTTTAGTCTAACTGGTTAATCAAGATTCTTTAAATGGTTACACGAGGCCATCGTTATGTTTTCTGGCAGTTGAGTTGTATAGTTGTAGTCCATGAAAGCGACTGGACACGATACAGATAAATTGATTGAATGTGTGTTCAAAGCCTAGTGAGCAGTATTTCAGCAATATTCAGGACGAGAGCAAGTTTACATGCCTGTAAGAACACTTCATTTTGAAAATTTAATAAAGATAATTTTTTTTGCAATTTAAAATTATTTATGGGTTATTTGTGTTCAGTTTTAAAATTTATGATGAAAATTAAAAAATATTATTGTTAATGTTAATTGAATTGTTTGTCAAAAATACAGATCATGTTTGATTGACTTTGCTGATGAATGGCTAATAAAAATAGGATGTGTATCGAGTATCAATTATAACTGTAAACATGTAATTTCGATACCTGCCCAGATATATTCCCTCGATATCTACATGTATATGTCTGAGGGCTTTAGTCTAGGTCAGGAACAAAAAACAAACATTAGTAGAGGGAAAAAAACCGTGCAGGTATGGAAAAAGTCCTGTATCGATCTATTTATTGTTTGTGAACAGTATCATATAAATCTTTTTTTTATCTCGATAATGATTCTGTATCTAAATCTGACACCCCAATTAATATTCCGTTTATACTGGAATCTCCAGCATTGGCTATTTTAAAGTCCAGTGAAAGATCTGACACTACATCAAAGTATAATCGAGTTTAGGTCTTGAGCAAAGCAAAATGACATGTCCTGCCATATGGTGCTGTTGTCTTACCAGTTAAAATAGCATGGCCAATTTGCCTGATAAGACATGCCAATTCCTCTGGTATCTACCACATAGGTGATAACAAAATTTATATTATTGGCAATGAAGTATTTACTATTAGATCCAAATATGCAATTTAAGTGCTATGACGGATCATACTTAAAGCCTACATAATATTTCCAGCTATATTGTGATCATCTATTTTTCACTTGCTCTCACCTAGTACTCAATTGGATGCAATGAAAATTGTTGATAAAATGCCATACTATCCAACAGGCAAACAACAATATATTCTCTGCTTTGACATTCATAAACTTTACAATAGTTATCATACATACAAAGGTCTTATTCCCACTTTGTGTATTTTTTTACATCTTACGCAAAGAAAAACCATTTTTGGTATTTAAGGAGAGGAGAAACTGATATTTTTACTTATTATAAATGTGTATCACACTCTATACACAGTTCTGCATGTATTTTTTAATTATAATAAAAACAAATATTATTAAAGAAGAAAAAGGTTGAGAGATTACACTACTGACTGGTCAAATTTAGGTTACTGTTCAGGTGTAACGGTTTATCAAGGAAAACATGGTCAGCGAGTAGTGGCAAGAGTTCTTGCAGTCAAATTCAGTAAAAGTAACATACTTATTTTGTTAATTTATAAATTTTTATTGCTGTAAGAGCGAAAATAGTAGCATAGTTGATACACAATGACCTCAAACGTAATGTACACAAACGAATACTTCGTCTCCGAAGTCTTAGTGTTCATAAATAATATTAACAAAGGCATAGTAACTTTTTATATTCGTAAGCCAAACTTATTTCCTTACATAGCAGTTTATGAATGTATATCTGTTTGTCTAGATATGTGTTGTTTTAATTGAAAAAAAAATGCTGGTCAAAAATAGTACTGATATCAGTCTGTTGTGGCCCAAATCGCGAGAAGTCCCGAACGTTAGGGCAGTTGACCTTTGACCGAAATATGGCGAATGTAACCGGACACTCGAGTATTGGGGCATATATTTTTAATGCTTAATTAAAGTTTATTAATTTCCTAGTCCTGGTAAATGCTGAGGAATGTTAGAAAGGTATGCAAATCACAGAAATGCTAGTATTTTCGATTATAGCCAAAACATTTACTGCTGTTCTACCTGGTAGATGTAAAAAAATAAGAGTTATCTACCCTGAAAGTAATCTCCAGTGTTCATTTTTTGAGTAAACAGGTGTGTACTGCTATCATATTGTAGCATAATGAAGCTCAAATATGTTGTTTTATGGCAGAGTAGACAAACACAACAAATGCATGTATTTTATGATTTTTATTGCTATTGACATAATGTACATTTTTACAAGAAAAGGAGCATGAAATTCTTATCTCACCTCAGGTTGGGGCAAGGATGTCTCAACCGGCTAAAAATAGGTACCACGCTGTCTCATTAGTGAGAACTAAATATCGAATGGACTGAAAAGTTGGTATTGGGATTGTATTTAGGGCTCAACTGACGAAGCACCCCTTAACATCACCAGGTGGCAGATAGAGTATGCTCTGGTAGTGGAAAAGGTTATATTATAATACAGAGTCACTTCTTGAAACACTGCCAGCAGAAAGTTTGAAGGTCATGCTTATGACTCAACATGTTATTACTAAAGCTCTAATTTTAAATCAACAAAATGAATTCAATAGAAATTTATCATAAAAAGCCAGCTTTACCAGTTTGACTTGTGTGCTTGTAAATTTATGATCATCACAAATGGAAAAGTTTTAATATAAACAAAGCTTGAATTCATGTTTGTGGATAATATTTTTTTTAAAGGAAGCCAGCTTTGTATAAATTATTAAGTCATGATTATAGATAGCCTTGACCTTCCTATGGTTAGTGAACTTTATTTTGGAATCATGGGTCATAATCCTACATTATGCATAAAATGTGACTTTTGTGTGCCATAAACCATTTGCTAACCCGTAGATTTTCTCAGCTAATTGACCACTCAAATAGTAATCCAGACAGGAACAGTTTTAACTCTCATAAGAAAACAACTGCACAAGTTTCAGTATAAAAGCTTTAATTTTGTATATAATTTGATCATTTTGTAAGCACAGACAACACATATAGAAACAACTCATACAAAAATGTGAATGGAAGAACATAGTTTTATAATGTTTTGTAAAATACTTAACATAAAAATTCTAATTAAGTTGGTTTAATTACCTCTCATATTTAAAACAAAAACAAATTCTTTTCTAGTAATAAAGAATATTTTAAAGGAGGTCATTGAATGCGTAAATTTAACATACTTATTCACAAATGAATTATAGTTTGTAAGTTAAAGTCTGAGTTCACTCATTAATAAACTCCATAAAAATAATCTTATAATTCCAAAAACATGTACCAAAAAAATCTGTGCCCAAATAAAACATCTCACTGACATTACAACGATATTTGGTCTATGTAGGAATTCATACTTGTGATGCCATGAAACATAAACTTTTTGGTTGCCATGACACTGACCAATGAAATAATACACAACATACAAATGGAATTAAATATATATATATATATATATATAATTTAATAAATAAATATAGGGCTATTCAAACAATTTTTGGTTGATAGAGAACACAAATAATCAGTAATGCCCTGAATGCCGCATAACAAAAATCCTGTTCTAGAAAGGAAATATATGGTTATCATCTTGTTGTTTTACAATAAACCCAAACAAAACCTACAGTTTAAGTATCAGTCCACGTAAGAATCAGGCAAAATGCATACATGTGATGGCACATGAAGGAAAAATCTTGTTAGAATTTGTTTTTATATCAAAATGAATGCATCTAAGCCAAAAAAGTTAAAAACAAAATTTTTGATGTCCCGCCCACTGCCTGACCCTTAGCTAGAATACTACTTAAATCTTCACTTTTTTTTTCTTTTTACGATTCATTATACTCTAATTATACTTCAAGATATCTCTAGCAGAAATGTAAAATATTGTTCATTTGTTTGTAAAATTTTTGTAATTTTTTTTTATTGCAAAAAGCTAACATTTAACCAAAAACACATGGCAGTAGGATTGCTAAAGAATACAAATAAAACTAAAGACTAACAAACAATTACAATAATTATACGTAGATGCTGTAGGCAAGAATGTCACATAAAACTTGTACTAATGGAAGTTGATAATGGAAAAGCTACCTGAAAAGACAAACAATCATTTTTTAATCAGTGTTTTTCCTGTAAATCACAGTTAGTTTTAATTCATTCAAGGAACAAGTGAGTGTTCCTAATGAATGTTATTAGTTTTAACATGGTTATGAAATTTACTACAACAGACATGACAGATGCTGTTTTTGATACACTGCTCATCAGTGGTGCTTAAACCGAAAATATACATGTGAAATTATTTCAGTTAATAAAAAGATCACCAAAGGTTTGGAAATATTTTAGGATAACAAGACTATTATGAATTTACATGTATGTTTTCTGTGTACTGGATCACACACTGTGAGTGGCCGAGTAGGAATAAGTCTACTCAGCTATTATTGTGATGGAGTTAGTAGTCTTTTCTTCTCTTTACTGAGGTCAAGCAGCTTTTACCAATTTCCATGATTTGTGATTTTTGTTTCTACTCGTGTTGTGTCATGTGTCTATGTCTCCAGCCTGATTTTGTCATTGCCTCTTGTTTGTTTATTTTTAATTTTTATTTTTAGTCACTTTTCTTACTTTATCTTGGTACAGCTATTTTATGAACAAAAAAAAACAAAGAACAAAAATTTGTTCAGAAATGAATTCGAGAAAGAGGCAGAAAAAGATATAAAAATTATTGGCAGTCCTGTTAAGATCATCAATATCAGTTTACTCCGTAAGAATGTTCAACCAATACAAACTGGCCATGGTATGAACATGTCCTAACCAACCTACCATTTCCTACTCCAATTAAATAAGTCCTTTTCTTCACAGTAATGTAGCTTTTAACAAAATTTGAGAAATCCTTTAGATTGCCTACCTCAAAATTATCATTAAAAGCCATATGTGCCTTTCATTTCTTCAACTTTTTCTATATATTCACTCTCTGCATCTTCTTTAGATTTTCCTATAAATTTTTAAATGTTAAATTATCATATTCATTTCAGAAATACACATGTATGTTTCATGTACTTTTCAACACATTAATTTTTATTAATTATTATCAGAAGCCTCAGTTACCGAGTGGTTACGGTATTTAGTCATCTACTATTGATCATGAGGATACCAAAACCAAGACTGCGAGATCGAGCCTAACTGGTGACACCTGGTGCTCAACTCCAACCAATTGACAAAGATTGCTCGTTTTTCTTATGAAGTTTGGGGGTTTTCACTACATACTATGGTCTCCTCCCTCAGATAAAACTGGTGAGCATGAAATTGGTAAAAAATTTCTGAAAGTGTCATTGAAGCCTATTTAACGAACAAACAATAAATAAAGACATTCAATTTAATCAATGACTATTAATTCCAGTTATAGTCCTGAATATAGCAGAAATTCTGATTGAAAGGGTGTTAAGCAACTGTTCAATCAATCAATCAAACTACATGTAGTAGCAAAACTGCATTCTCAACCCGCCTCTTTTTCCTAGGAATTGAATTTTTTACCTTCCAGGAAAACGACTGATTTTTTAACAGTACACAAAAATCAATCTATCAGTCTTTTTCCAGGAAAGTATAAAAAAGATTCAATTTCTAGAAAAATTTTCCTAATCATCATCTCAAAAAATTTCCCTCACCACCCAAAGCACATAAATCAGTTACGCTAAGTTGTAAGAAGAAAAAAACTGATGAAGCAAACCTTTATTTTTCTCCCATGCATCCCATTTAGCCTTTCCTGTCAAGTCTAACATTCCTGGTCTGGCTGCAAATAAACAAGTAATTATTATTAGTGATGGATAGCCAAGACTATAAAGAATATAATAATACATGTATATTGTATGGGACTGCCGTATCACAGTATGTATCATTATATATGCTGGGATCAACCTGAGCATACAAATGCATTCTAAGTTAACCAATAGATAATACTGGAGCTTTTCCTTCTGAATTTTTGACAATTTTGTCTGATATGTCCTCCATTTTACATTGCTATGATAATTTTCGGGTAGTGATATTATGGGTACTATTCTCAGGGATCCAGTACATTCACCATGATTGCATTAAAAGTATAAAAAAAGAAATTTAAAGTTAGAATTTACCAATTTTCCTAAGGATACCAGTTTCAGAGACAGTAAATAATGATATGATGTATTGCCAATGACCCAAATCGCAATACACCAGTATAGCAGTTATACATGTACCATGCACCACTAATCTTTATCATTCTATTTCCAATAACCAATTAAATGATTGGAAACAAAAATAATTTGCATTAATAAAATTCTGTTTTATGAACTTGGTTATAATTTACCAATTTTCCCCAAGGATACCAGTTTTCAGATCTAGAGACAGTACATACATGTAGTACTAGTACATATCGACACCACTAATTTTTAATTATTTGATTACCAATAACTAGTGTCATTTTTGCAATTCTGATACACCCTTTTATTTGATATCTTTACCCAGCCTTGAATGTCATTGGTTTTCCCTTTTCCTAACCTACATGTAGTTAGCTGTTTGTTTATACTTGTAATTTTAGCACCAATTCAATTGCAATCTAATGTTATTACAACAATCAACATCAGTTGAGATTCTATGCTGAAAATGTGGCCAGAAATAGTTGCAGTACATTTATGCATGTTATGTGGTTTTAAAAATTGTAGTGGCAGACAGCTGTTTAGAAATCTTTAAAACATTCCTTGCCTGCATCTTCTGTAGTAAAATATGTGTTGTTATTATACCAAGAAGACTACAACAATGAATTGATTCATGGTTTATAATACATGTACTTACCACTGATGATAAGATTATCTTTTAAGCAAAAAAGTTAATTTAATATGGAATTATACATGACTGATGAAAGTATTGTTTTCACAAACAAAAATCCCAAAATAATCAGCTCTACATTGTACATGCATATTTTTTGCATATGAAAACCACATATAAATTGTAGTTGTCAATATACTAGTACATGTATAAGGTGTATGTACCAGTATCTTTATCAAGACAATACCTATTGTTTCACTGCATTATGTATCTGTTTCGATATACTAGTACTAGTATTGGTACATGTACACAGCAGAGTGTGTAACCAGAGGTCCAACCCCACATATAACACGAATTAAAAACGTGTTTGATTTTGCTACATGTACATACTTGTGTTGACATCGCCTACTGTTGCTTGTTTAAATAATCCATATATAGTCAGCATATCATCGTTATTGGGCTTCTTCTTCAAATTCTTCACTTGCTCTGCAGCTTCGGTGAACTCCTTAAAACACAATAATTTTTCTATAAGTAAGAGAATCTGAAACTCCATTGTATCTAAATTGTAGATGTACATGTACATTAGATGGTTGGTGTGTTGTGGTTGTTACAGACAGACTGTGTAACCGACACATAAACACAGACAAGTACATGTAATCAGATTAGACTTTCAGGCCGGTTAGGGGTCACCACAGAAAAAAATTCAAGGGTGGAGGAACGGTACATGTACTATCTAGTACTCGTCAATCATGTTGATTCCCTAATATGAATTGAATGCAAAACATAAATATATTGATGAGATATTTAACATACGAATTTTGCATTTCCTTGCATTGTAATTTGGGATTGGATATAATAGGTTATTATCTTTTACATGGTGAAAACCCTCTATCCTCGACACTTTTAATGTTTTCCGTAGAATTATTTGATTTGTATGTCCATAATAATTGTCCTTTTTAAAAGAAAATTTCAGTACTTCCATAAAAAAATTGTGCAAACAGAGACATGTTATTATATGTCTATGGTGCAACCAAACTTGGATTGCTGAAATTAAAATAACAGAAGAAGTGCTGCTGTTTATTATTTTGTTACTTAATTGATCTCAGTTTTATAAAAATGTCAAAAATTCAATTAACTATTCACATGGAATATTATTAGTAAATTCTAGTTTATATCCGTTTTTATTATGATGTAGACTCCTGGTAACACTTCTAGATGTGTATTGTTTGCATTTTCAGTTCTGCCAGCACCATTTCAACATCAAACGCATCCCTGGTCGTGTCCGTTCAAGTTATCGTATGCATACAGATTTCTGTTTAGTCTGTTCCATCTCCGATGCGTTATTAAATATTCTCACAAATGGCAATCGATATGTTGTTTCTCAATTTGATTTTCTGGTAATAATCACTCAGGGGAAAATATGCTCAATTAGGATGTTTATTAAACAATAAACGTATTAGGGCTGATGGCCACCCTTTTAGTTAAAAATTAAGCGATTGTAATACACTTGTGGTTAAAAAGTGAAACTGGGAATGTTGACACATAATCTAATTCTATATGATTAATGTTTAACTGATGCGTGGCGTACATGGATTTTAAAGTGGCGCTTGGAAATGAAGCGTGGCAGGAAAAACCAAGCATGGCGGCCCTCCACGCTAAAACAGCCTGTGCTGAACCCTGGAATTTCCAATTTAGTACATGTTCGTATATATTTTATTTACAAAACTTGAGAAAATTGATGAAAAAACAAGAGTGATGTCAACCACATAAAAAAATTTTGAAACATTTATATAATGAACTTTTATTGAATGATCCAAATTATTGATGACACTTTATGTTAGACCTGATAATTTATTTGTTTTAAGGACTGCATTATTGTACTGTATTTATTGGACTACAATGTATGTACCTTAAGCAAAGTAAAATATTCTAATCACTTACCAGGGATTTTCCTACCTTTTTTCAAATGGGGCCTGGGCCCCTGTTAATTGGGAAAATTACGACATAAATTCCACAATTGGGAAAAGTCTTAAATATGAATAAAGTAAAAAAATTGCTTTTAAACATCAATGTTTTTAACGAAAATGTTTCTTGTATGTAATTAGTCATGAATGACAAGATGGAATCTATAAGCGTGACATGAAAACTGACAAATTCAAATCAGTTTTCATAAATATTTTGGAAAAAGTTATCAAAATTTACATATGTAGCCAACTGTGCTGACATCATACTCAAAGAGAAAAATTTCCATGAATCTTGGTGGAATTAAATAGAAACTGAGTTGCAAACATCAGATTTTACTTTCACTCTAGTTTGTTCTGGGGTCTTAATAAATGACTGGATAAGAACTTAATCATATATACAAAACTTTAAAAATGTGCATTGCGTTGGCATTTAGTTTACCCTGATTCGTATGCTAATCGGCATTCAACCGAACCTTCGCTACTAACCCTTGTCATAGATGGGTCTAGAGGTGCAAGAAAACTCATGATTTTCTATTCACAAAGGCTCTGGTCAATATTTAATTTCGTAAAAACAAAATTTCCTAGTTTTGATACAATACGTCATCGTTCCACTTCGGTAGTATTTATCGTTGTGCAATGCCATTTTTGAACGTTAATGCAGGGTCACGCTTCATTCCAAATGCATTCCTCCGACTTATTCTTTTCTAGACAAAGCTATTTGAACCAAAAAAAACGCCCATATTACTGGACATTGTAAAAATAAAGTTGCAGCATACAATTATCTTTCATATTATTGAACAAAGATCCACGACTTACCAAATCTCAGGTTTTTTTTATATCATACCGGAATCTGCGTTTGGTATAAAACAAGCAAGCTCTAATATAAAACTGGTTGCCGCTATGACTAAAGATACCGGGAACAGTAATTATAAACCAATGTTCGCGAAGTCATCAGATTTTGATTTTGTTTGTAATATTTCGGCTTAGCGTGATTGAATTTATTTTTAGAAACCGGATTACAAAACCTCATGAATTGGGAATTTTCACTTTTATAATTGGGGAAAAAATATGGGTTTTTGCCGTTGGGAATGGGGCCGAATATCGGCCCCAAAATAAAGGCAGGAAAATCCCTGCTTACAGTAAAATATATTTTATCTTGATCTTAAAAAGATATGTAAATGTAAATATCTCTGTTTAAGTCATCTACTATCGATTTCGCCATGTCTGCGACTTATCACGTATTCTGTGTGTACATGTAAAATGTATGCATGCTTAAAGTTAAAAATAATGACAAAAAAAAAACATAATAAATAACATTTAACGGGCGTGTCTCCTATTTTGAACGAATAATCGATGTTCTGGTTTTGCAAAAATTTATAAGATTTATGCCCAATATGACTGTACTCGTATCTTCAAATATCATTTAAATCTTCATTTTAAGGGGCGTTGGTCGCACATGGAAACGGATATTCAATTATACTAATCATTTAGTCGTTTAAATTTAAAGACAAAAAATAAACAGATAACTTACTGCTGAATTTGCCATTTCTATCTATACAACAGGAATGTGTTTTCAATGGTCTGTTTTCTAATTAAATAATAAATACTTGTTTCTCCAAGGCACGTTTGTCAAAGTCCAACATAAAACAGGAAGTGGTTAACTCTATTATAATTACATAACAAATCGGGAAGTATCCGTCTTGATGTAAAGTAGTATTTTGCAAACTACGTGTACATGTACTTGCAGATACTTCAGGACATAAAGCGGTTGTTCGAGGCAAAACATAAGATAAAATCTGAGAGGAAAAGGAAGGTCTATTGATCTATGAGAGACAATAAAAAATAACGATAATATACCTCCTGAATATAGCAGAATAACTAAGGATTAGTTTCAAAATAACAAGGTATAAAAGTGAACGTTACATTTTGTAAACAATTTGGTACAATAAAAATGATTTCAGGAGTAATGACTGATAAATGCGATTACCCTTGAGCTATAAGCGACTGAAATTTGATGGCAAATGTTTCTCTAAACTGTCTTATGGTTTTGTCCCATAAAAGCCACGAAGACATTTCGGAAGCATTTCTTTATAATTTGTCAGTTGGCCTTTTAATAATATACATGTAAGATGATTGTAATGAAATTATGAAAAAAGAAACATGAGAAATATCGGAGTTCAGTTTGAAATAAAAACCTTTGAAATGAGGGAGTGGACAGGAGGTACCTTTTTCCATTCTCCCTCCCTTCTGCTCCTTTCTTCCTTCCCTCTGCTCCTATCTCCCTCCCTTCTTATATACTTCTCCCTCTCGAAAACTTTATTCTAATTTCAGATCACTGAATTTTGATTTAAAACAGATATAAAGTTAAGCATAAAGCATAAACTGCTTACAAACAAAGCATATACTTCCTGACACTGACTTTAATTGGTGTGTGGTCCCCTTTTGTGGGGAGAAAACACTAATCCAATTCTTTAAGATTTTCTACTAAATTTGTAATTTTTTTAATAAGCGCAGCTCTTTTACCTTAAGTTTAACTTGACCGACATCATATATATCCAGAATCGTACGTGACAGGCCTATGTTCTCCCAAAATTTCATGACCTCTTTAAAACCTTCCAAGAGAAAACCAGCTTCCGGGGTAAACCCCACTCTTAAAATAGAACTTTCTTTTCAGAAAATCTTGGTTTATAGGTCATGTAGTGAAGTGACATAAAACAACTAAACACCATTAGAACAGAGTTAGGACTCAAAATTTTTCCATTATATTCACCTTTCAGAAAAACTTTCATTTATTAAAATCCATTTAGTAGTTTTTAATATACACTAAGATAAACAGGACTATTTTGTTTTTAAGTACCCTTTAGTGTCATGACACCGTGTCAAGAAAATGTGAGGATCATAAATGTGAACAGCAGGTTTTTTCCCCCAAGATATTGAATTCTGGACACCTGGTGGCAATCATACATTTTTTCAATATCTACATGTATTTATAAATTTATAAGAATTACTGAGGATACAGTGATTGTAATTTGCAATAGTTTGATTGTGTCACTGATAATCAATGTCATTTATGGCATTATCACAATTCCAAAATGGCAGCCTTCTTTTCTTATATATGAACTATCAATCGGACAAAAGAATGTATAATCCAATTGATCGAATCAAACTTGCAAATCGTAAAAAAAAGTTTTTTTTAATTTTTTTTATTACAAAATTTAAAATGAAAATAGCATTTTATTATTTTTATAATTATGCCAGTTGGTGCTGTAAAGAAATAAGAAAAAGGGTCACAAAATAAGATTTTGAAAGAAAAAGACATCCTAAGGATGACTTTGGTTCACTTTGAGGATTGACACAGGCATGACAGGGAGAAAAGCTTAATTTATCATATTCAGCATAGATACCAATTGTTCAGAAATCCTTAGATATCTTAAATATCTGTGTCACAAATGACCATTGATTTTTTTTCCATTAGACATAACCACTACGTATACTTTTATACGACTACACCAGATTTTAACCTGAGTAATATGCTGGGCGCCACACATGATGCAATGTGTTGCTTACCCTTCCGTAGCATCTGGATTCACATTTTTTAGTGGGGTCGTGCTACTCTATTTTTAGTTTTGTGTTGTATGTTTTTTTTTTTTTTTTGGTTTTTTTTTTTGTCCCCCTTGTTTTGGTTCATCATTTTACAAATACTCATTGGTATCTTCAACTCTTTTTTTCTTTCAAGTACTCCTTATTAAACTGTTAAAAATATATTTCATCTGCATGTTATGCCAGGTCAACAGTTCACTGTTTACTCTGTTGTATACATCAGATAATATATACTCGCTCAAAAAAGAAACGCATCATTGGATACATTTTTTTCAAATCATTTTTTTCGGACAAATAACCTATACATATTCAAATATATACACACAACATCATAATTACACCTTAATTAAAGGTTTCCAGGTCATCCACTTGTGAACGACTGTGGTCGAAATCTGGAACACACTATGAATTACGCATGGCTAAAAACAGGGTCTACTTTCACGTGCAAATCATGGGTATTTTTTTAACACAGACAATCGGTATAAAACCCCGCTATTTCTTTTCTTGACAGCATTAGTAAAATAAAATTCTGATGAGGTGACGCTATGCCAAGGTTAGATGCTGCTATCCGGAATATCGCTATCGCATTTTTTTCAGAACACAGAATGCTCTTGGTGGACATTTTATTGGTCCAGTTGCAGTGACATGAAAAATATTTGTTGAAGACTATGCATTTGGACTTGTACTTTTAGAGAAGATTTTTTAACTGTCTGCAAATCAATAACAAGTATTGCCCGTGATGGCCAAGTTTCAGTATGAACAAAAGGAATGTCGGGGACCTCTCATCCATCAACTGTTGCAAGTTGCAAAACATTTCAAATTAAACTTTTATAGGAAAAGATTTCTGTTAATACACATGTATATGCCAATCAGAAACAAGAATTGTCTATTGTGGATCAAAACAAAACGAGGAATCTGTAGATGACCTAACATGCATCATTTGTAACAAGTTACGAAACATTTCGATTTGTACTTTCAAAAAAGAAGATAATTTAAATATCAGCCAATCAGAAACAAGGACAGCCTATAGTGGCCATGTCTTTGAATAAAAAATGAAATTGGGAATCTTTTATAGATGACCTCACATAAATCATTTGTACCAAGTTGCCAATATTTCGACATGTACTTTCTGAGGAGACGATATTTTAAATGTGATACTTTTAAATGCAATTTATCTCTCAACTCGAGTTTTCTGCTCATAATTTTAATTCTTTTCAATTAAACTAACAAACTGGCACTAATGAAATGATTTTCAGATACAAATTAAGAATTTTTATTTTTACAAGTTCTGCATCCCGTGTTTCTTACTCATGTTACTTTTTCCTTTCTCTCTCCTCTTTGCTCGTTTCTCCTGCCCCTTGCTCCTTTCTCCCTCCCACTCTCCGGCTCATTGTCTCCCACTACCCTTTCGCCCCCTATGAAATGTAGCAAACCCAAGATGGAGAAGTATAAGTTATTTTAGGTCTGTGTATTAGGAAGAAGGGGCCTCGGAGGACGAGTGGTTAAATTAGTTCGTCTACTATTTATCACGTGGTCTGTCAACACTGATTTTGCGGGTTAGTTTCTCTGCGGGTTGAGTGCGCTCGACCCCAATCTTAATTGACAAGTTTTCCAACCGAAGGTCGGGGTTTTTCTCCGGGTACTCCGGTTCCCCCCCCCCCCCACAAATAAAAAATGGACGCCACGATATAGCTGAAAACATGCTGAAAATAGAGGCAAATACTATTCAAACAAACAAAGTACAACGACGAAGAGTTTTGCTTATGTAGCTGCTACTTTCCAAATCTACAACAGAAGTCATTATTGTGCAAGGAAAGCAATCTACAAACACGTTACTCACCAAGATAGTGTGGTATGCGGCCAATCATTCCGTATTATATATTATCTTAACACGTAGTACGAGAATCCTCTGTCGTCCTGCATGTACGCTTTTTAGATTCTGGTGGTTCCACGCTCCCATCCAAGTGTAAAAAAAGTTGAACGACAAAGGATTCTAATACTCCGTTTATTGCTGAAAAAGTCAACATAACATTTTTGTTATGAACATTAGTCTGTCCGATTTGCAAAGGTAGTTAGTCATCTGCTGTAGATCACCGGCGTTTCAAAACAGGTTTGAGTTCGAGTCTGACTCAAGGCAGGGTGTGCTAACATTAATTGAGAATTATAGCCACTTTTCCTGTCGAATTGATTTTCTTACAGTGCTACATCGTCGAAAACCCACGTCCGGTCGCGTTCTCTCTTTTCTACCACTTACCGACCGTGGGCATACTTGTAGATATTTTTTTGCCAACAGGCAATCAATCCGCTGTTCATTAAAAAAATGAATTCTTGACAAATTTAATTCAATGACACAAGATACACAATAAGCAAATTTACAGAAATAAGACGACATTAAAAACATTTACAGACTGTTACACTAGACTCTCGTCATGCAGAAGTTTGAAGAACAAATAAAAACGTCAAAAACATTTCGATGACTTTACTTCAGAAGGGCCACAACGCAATTCTCTTGACAATTTCATTTTACCCTACTTGGGTGATAGGGTAAAGAAATGTATTAGTAAATATTGAACTGGTTCCCGCAATAAGGGTCAAACAACGTGTGGTTATTTAATCTGTCATACAATGACCCCCCCCCCCCCCATAAAAAACTAAAATAAAAAAAAATAAAAAAAAACAATAGACCCACCTATTGTTAGGTTAAAGATGTCATGAAATTTGTGGTACATGGCAAAGTCTATTGTATTACTATACATAATAATAAGGGTAATGTACATCGTGTTACAAGCAATGTATAAGCCGACACAAGTGTGCCTTTGTTTAATTTTTTACTGAAATTATTTTACACCTGCTTCATATGGCTGACAAATGCAGCTTTAGAAAAATGAGCCAGCACAGTACAAAATGTATCCTAATTTTTTTGGCGGGTTGAACCGCCTAAATCCCAAACATTTCCTATACCTGTGATAATTGACAAATGTTACTACGTAACTCAATTACATATATGATCAAGACTAAAATCAAGTAGATATACATAAATTAAATATTACGCGTCGTCCAAATTTTGATCTTAATAAATAACAAAATAAAAAAAATGCATACCCTAAAAGTTGTGATTAGGTACGAGGATTACAAACTATATATGCTACACGAGCGTAGGATAAAATCCCTCCCGTGGAATTTAATATAGCAGATCAATAATCCCTTCCGTGGAATGTTCGGGAGGGATTTCGTCAGTCCCAATAGAGACAAATTAAGATCAACGGTAATATTTATTTTCAATGGATCCAAAACCGACTTAAGAGATGAAAACATGCATGTATGTGTAAAAAGACCATTGAAGTGAAGTATCACTGTTACAAACTTAACGATGATTTATATTTTTATTATTTGAATGTGTGTGTTGTTAAACTTGCTTTGTCATATGCATCAGTTTTACTAAAACCTTCGCACTTCGGTTGAAATATAATAAAATAATAAAAGTTATACAATATGTTTGTCTTTGTTCTGATCTGATATGGGTGTATTGGGTTTTTCGTTGATTTCTTTCAAAATGTTAATTAAAGTTTTTTGTCTAGGACCCAATGTTTCAGGTCTGGATTTCGCAGATTTGACATTTCGTTTCAGTACTAAATCCAAATTTAAAGTCTGTTCTTCAGCGGATGGCGCCACTTTGCGTTGACTTGATTTTACTAAGTCAAGGCTATCATTGCTGTCCTCTCTTGCAGAGTCAATTTCAGGATCAAGGAGGCTCTCGGCGAGCAGCCTACTTTCTAATACTTCATTTCTTCCGCAAATCGAAGATTCCGCCGTAATGTGGATAATTGTTGAAAATCTGTGATAAAGCATGCCGATAAATTGAATTAGCAGAAGAAATCCAAATACGGCAGTGAAAAGTACCGACAGTGGTTCAATCAGTATTTCCTTTCCATCACCACATGTAAACCTCAGCACTAATGATTTGTTAAATGCTTCTGCTTTAGACAAAGTATAAACTATTACCACTAAAATCGCATTTGATAGAAAAACCATGATGCAAGCTGTGTTCCGAAGTTGTTTAAGTTCTTCCTGTAGTTGTTTCTTTTGCGTTTCACTGAGTTCTTTGGGGTTTAGGTAGCTTTTGATTAAGCCTAACCAAAACTGGAACTCGTCATCTTTAACTTTTGTCTCAAATTTACAATCACACCCAAGCAGTGTAGGATCAGGATTAGACGAATCGTTGCCTACTAATAAAGAATGCAGTATAAACATGAATAATACAAATTACTGAAAAGTATATATTAGTTTACTAAGATGTATTCGCTAGAGGTTGGAACAAAGGCAGTAATTAGTATATTAGTTTAATAAATAAGTAATAAATGAATCCTTGTCATTATTATAGATATCTATATCTATATCTATAATTCTAAAGCGATCTTCTTAGACAAAGAACAATTTTGCTTTAAAATAAGATTTTGGTGTTTGTAGACATAAATTTTAAGTTTACTAATTCATACCAACAACAATGATCCGAGTTCAGCGACAACGTGCGATGTAATTAGTTCACGGGTTCGAGACAAGGTTTCGACATTCAGTTGATTTCAGGAAAAAGTATAAATTAAAATCCTTCACTGTTTGATTTTTAATTGAACAAACATATTATAGTATGGAATATAATTTGTTAATAAGTAGTTATTTCAAGTTCAGGTAATTTCACTGTAACTGTAGCTGTATAAGCATAATAAATATTTGAACTGTGACAGCCTGATGAAATAATTAACAATCACTAAAATAAAATGTTTGTTACATCTTTTTTATTATTTGTTTTTTCTATTTCTGTGTAACATACCATCCTCGTTACTTCCGCCATTTTTGTCATGTGAATTTTGTTTATCGGCCTGGTTACCATAAGCAGGTTGCGGACTGACATCGGTTGGTCTACAGCACTTTCTAACCATGAAATTAATTGAAGCAGAGTAAGTTTTATATTAAAGACAAATATACAGCTGAATGTGGAATTTGTTATTTTACTTTATAGTAAATCTGCTGAATTTTATTTTCAGATCAACATTTGAAAATGTTTCATGACACATGTAATTTGAGCAGCATATTTTTCAACTGTCCGTCTGTTTGTCATCATCCCATAATACTTCATCCCCTCTTTGTTCTCCCTAATGTACATCTCTAGTGTATGTATTGTATATATATAGTTGATTTTTTTTAGGTTGGCGCGAAACTGCATTTCTATGAAAGAACAAACAGTAAAAAAAGGTTTGGGGGGGGAGGGGTGAGATGGGTTCCATTAAACCAGTAGATTATGCATTGTTTTTGTTATTTCTGTTTTTAGTGCTGACAGTTACGTGATCAGTGAGATGTTAAACTACCTTAACTCAGCCAAACAGGCCTCTATAAATAGGATATTGTCACTAATACGTGGAAAAAGGGGGGTAACAATCTTCAAAACTGGGCGTTAATGATCGAAAGTAGAGCAGCTTTATTCTTTTTACAGTCCTCATGTGTGTCCTCTCGCCACTGAGTTGCCATCAATATATCATGAAACAATGTTTGTTAATGCAAGGTGCTCCACTTGTTGGAGAAAGTGTTTGGCAGATATTGAACTGGTACAAGTAATAAGTACATGATATTTGCGGACGGATATTCAATGATTTTAGATAACAATAAGCTCCACCTGGTGTTAGTTGACACTGTTATATCAAGCAAGGAACTAGTGTTCTTAGTAATTGTAAATACTGCAATAAAACTCACAACAGCAAAAAATGATAATAGTTAAAATACTTATACCTGTAACCCTCCACAATTGTCTGCTGCAATGATTTCTCCGCTTGGCCACTATTCTTCTCCCTTGTTCCCCAGTTGACGTTATTTAAGTTCCCAAGTGAATATAAAAACATCAACATGGACATGGATGGAATAAGAATAAAAAACAGTAATCCATGGATTAGACATGATCCTTCCTAAAGCGAAAATTGCATATATTTCTAAACATGTGTGAAAAACCAGCTAAAGTACGTCTCTAGTTTCGAACTGTTTAAGTTTTTTATGAACATTTTTTTTAATTATAAATCAAGTTAAACATGTAACAAAACACATCGAAATTAAACTTATTGAGCGGGTACACTTACTGATATCACCATCCTACAGTTATGTTAATACAGATTTGTGTTTGTTTGAAAAGTGTGAAAAGCCAATTTCAGCTATATCGAGGCGTCCAGTTTTTATAGGGGAAGGAAGACGTAGTACCTCTAGAAAACCCCTGACGTTCGGTAGGTAAACTGGCAATCCTTGTCAGTTAAGAATGAAGTAAAGCACACCCTTCCAGCAGTAACTCGACTCGATCCCGCAACGTCAGTATTTACAGTTGTACGTAATCAATAGTAGATGACTAACTACCTTTTCATCTAAATAATGTAGCAGGTGAATGTTTAAAAAAATGTTCTGACACGTCACGTGATTAAAAAAATCATGAATTTGCTTTACATTTGCAACTGCGTTTTTTCAATATACTTGATCATATTTTACCTCTGGATGCAATATCGCGGATATCACAAATACTCCACCAACAAAACAAAAAATTACTGTGGTCGAGGAGCAGAATCCATCTGCTAAGGAAGTTTTCATTAGACCCAACAATACAATCAGCATGACAATGGCATATATGGCTGACAATACGGCAGCAAACATCAACTGTAATTAGAAGTTTACATCGGAACATCTTTCGCGGCTATTTCCGTTAATGGTCTGGAGAGTCACTTTCCAGTAGGCGGATAAAGCCGAAGATGGTTTAGTTGAATATAACAAGATTTGCTATTCGAATTATAAACCTCTATTAATTCAGCTTGCAATATGGTTAATATTTGACTTTAATATGCTCGTGATAGCTTTGCATTTTTGCCATTTTTTTAAATTCTAATGAAAAGCGTGTTAAATTGCTTAAAATTTGCTCTGTAGTATTGCACTTTAATACTATGAATATTTAAGGCCTTTCCCATTTCCAGTGGGAAGACCTTCTTGCTTTTGCTTTGATTATTATTTTGTTTCCGCCAACTTTCAAAACCAAACAGTTTAAAAAGTACGCGACATATCATTTTGGTCTTTCGCGACAAGTTTTGGGCACTGAAAGTCTATTCGGAATTCACCCTGTGAAATCGAAACATTTTTCTTTACAGAGTTATCTGCCCAAACACCGAAAACCGGAACTATAACAGATACAAGAAAACTGAAAAGTGACAAATGTCAAGGAACTTTTGAGACAACTTTATGACATAATTTGGCTTAAACATTCTGACTAGCGAAGGCGAGCGGTATCACTTGAATGTTTCAAAGACTCAGCTTATCACAAACCGTAAGTCGAAAACACCTGAGGTCTTCACCCTTTGTCATCCTGTGACATGTCATTAAAGAAAATCTCAAAGTCAGAAATGACCTCGACCTTAGGCCTCCAATCTTGTTATCATTGCAACTCAAAAACTATAAAAGATAGAAGACGACAATAATGGGAAAATACTCCTCTCATCAAGACCCTCATTTGATGCATTTAGTCCGAAACTGTGCAATGAACCGTTTGCGAGTTACAGACCTTGACTCATTTCAGTTTATCAGTTTTTTGCATATAACTTGAAAACGGTTAGAGATAATATAGTAAACATATAGGTTTAATATGATCACCAAGTCAAGGCCTTCAAATTTGAGCACAATTTCAACGGTCACGGGTCAAGGTCATACCATAGCAACAAGGTAATCATTACAAAAAGTCCTTAGCAACCATATATTTTTTAAATCAGGATGATGTACCTTACTGAAATATGTCATTTTACAACCGAAAGTGGCATTGTGTCCCTAGCATCGACCACAAAAGTCCTTGACAACCATGTATTGTTTTAAGCAGGACCACAGAAAATGTCCATTACACCTAAAAAATGGCCCAGCAACCTATGTAGTTAAGTTTAAAACAACAGATGACGAAAAATTAATTTCTTTCAGGAATCTGGGAAAGACCTTTCTAATTGTTCTTGAACAATTAGCCCTATCTTTTAATGTTTAATTGTTATTTTTAACGTCTTATTTTTTGTTGAACTCTAGCTGTAGATTAGATCTATGGTGTTTTATACATTATTCGATCGCTCGGGATAAAATAATACGACATAAATGGTCACCCCGTTGTAAAACAATGATAAACCACAACCTCTGTGAATTATTTCTTAATTCACTCCATCAATTACAAATCATTTCTTTTGTCATGAGTTGATTAAAAAATTAATTATCCGAATCCAGATTCAAAATATAAGCTGCTCAATTTAATGAGCGCATTAATAAAAAATAAAAAAATTAATAGAACCCATTTTGTTTTTTATGGTATGATATCTTAAAATCTTATATTAAAAACAACAAAACATACTTGTGTACTCTCCTTCGCAAATATGCAAGATACCATAAACAGTACAATTGGTACTAAATTAATGAACAGTCCCAACATAGAAGATATATCTGGAAATCCGATGAGCAGTGCTCCTACAATCAGGAGGAATATTGTTCCTGGGGTCAATACAGATGATCCAAATAAAAGTATCTGATAAATTATGTAAAGCCTGGAGATGTCGTTATTCTTTCGAATCACCAATGTGCTATCTTTCAAAAGATCCATGATATTTGCCATAGTTGATGGTGTCCATCGTCGTCGCTGTTTATAGAAATCGAAGAATCCTTCCGGTGCATAGGTCAATGCATCCGATTCTGCGCAGTAGTCAATACGATATCCTTGCTTAAGTAAAAGCGTACATAACCATCGATCTTCTCCTATTGATAAACATGAATTGAATAAAATTATAATAACGTAGTTATGTGATGTTACGTTTCTAGCTAGTACTCCTCTAATTTTCTTCTAAAACAATATGTAGCAAAATCGCCCTTGATAGAAACTCAACGTAATTCGTGCGCCTTTTCGCTTTATATAGTATATAATATTTTATATTATTATTTATATTATTTTATTAGGAAATGATATCCTAGAACACATTTTTAACGCGTGAATGAATGTAGACGTACAACAGAGTAAGGGATAAACTGATTTTAAAAATGCCAGGCACAACCTTCGTTAAACAGAAGAAAAGAGCATATCACAGTTCCTTACGTTGACCATATAATAAGATAACACCAACAAAGTATGCAAACTTAATTAATTTTCAACTGGTTATCGTTTCCTTCTTTAACTGCAAAGACTTAAAGAAGGGTTTGATTATTTTTGTCCAAAAGTTATTAACCAACTCCAACCCAAAACTACCAAACTATCGGTACTATTTAGTACTTATTACATGTCATTGTTGGAGTTGCTTCATTTGCAGATCATCAAGCCAGCTATTTAAATATGATAAATTGTATATTTATAACTTACCTTGATCATACTGGACATAATGCATAGCTTCTGATGGCTCGGTTGTGTAAGTTCTCATAACATTGGTGTCTATTAAACTTGAAGCTCTAAACATACTAAAACATCCGGGGCTACACAGTACACATCCGGTCACGTGTTCTGTTGCTTTCATTAGCCAATGACTTATTGCATATTCAAATTTCTGGTACCACACCATAACTCCTAATAATAACAAATTCTCAACTTACAAACAAACAATTTTTTTTTTCGATATCTCAATTTTTTCCTTTCTATGTGGTAAAACACAAATGTATCAATGTTCCTATTTGTTACCATGTTTTACGGTAGTTTTCTAAAATTGTTCACATTTGGGATTTAATCCCTTTTTAATTTTGTCCCAGCAATGTTTTATTTGCTTGTAAGTTTTACAAAGGTAATTATATTGTTTTACTGCCAAATATCCGGGGTGGGGGACGAGGTTGGTCATCACCGGGTACTCCGGCTTCGATCCTCTTCCAATAAAACTGGACGACATGATATATCTGACAACTTGCTAAAAGAGGCGTTAACCCCAATTCAAACAAACAAACAAAATAAAATCGGTTTGTTAAAGTAGTTCATCAAACCAGAGCTTTTCATAAGTGTATTAGACATACCCACTGTGGTGATACTGTAGAATGATGTCTCATTGACACACCCATTTTGTATAGAAGAAATCGTATAGCTTCGATATTCTAAGGCTTTTTGCAAGATGAAATATTTGTTACGTAAATTAAGTACCCGATCCTATTGGATGAATTCTTCCACATGCTGCACCAACTCTTTTATCCTTCTTCATCCTATTCAGTAAGTGTATAACTGCGCCTGCGTCAAAATCTACGTCACCATCAAGGGCAAGCAGAAACGTGTTTTCTGCTTTAATATTTTTAATGCCAGGTTTAAAACTCTCTTTGAAGCCGAGCAAATAATACATGTACATAACCTGAAACGCATGAAATAATTTACTTTAAGGTTACAGAACACTTGTGCACGTGTTTTGCGTGTTAACACTGAGGTTGGGAGTTCGCGTTTGAAATTTGACTGGATATGTTCATGACAAAGATTACAAGGTTTCCTTTTGAATGTCTGAGGGTTTTCACCTGGTACTAAATCAGTTGAACAATGTTTATATTTTCATAGCCGTGCCATCTATGCCGAATTTGACTGCCGTTATAATCCGAAGTTAGTTTTATGATTTGTCGGATTAACGGCAGAATTCAGTCCTATTGCTCGTAATGTAGCAAATAAAAAATTCTAATTTCGGTCTATTTATACAAAAGTCAAACATAATATTCATCTTCTTTACGTTATTAAAGCTTTAGACATTGCGAAACTAACGGGAAACGATCTTTATTGAAGAAATTTCGTTTAACGTCTTTGAAGATGCACGTGGAAAATGCTATGTTGATTATTTTTCCGTATATGGATAATTTGACCAAATTTTATTATAAACGTGCTAATTTGCATACTATAACAACCATTCCGTTGTAAGAATCCAGTAATTTGCATATGTATTACCCAAGATGCAACACGCCATTCAATTTCGGGTTTCTCAACGTTTTTCAGGTAGTAAACGTAATCAAAAAGAGACACGAATGTCCATTAATACACAACGCACAGCGGGTTATTAAAAACGGCAATAACTATCATCACGTATCAATAATGATCGATTTTAAACACGAAACCAATAAAAAAATGGTGACACTGTCCAAAGATATGAAGATCGACCATGTCTGATTGTATATGCAACTTCTTTTGGACATCAAAGTGCCGGTAGTGATTCACTCCCGCTCTGCTACATTACGAGTAATGCGACTAAATTCGTACTCTCGCCAAAAAAAAAAAAAAAAAAAAAGCGAGGGTACGATTATTCGTTCTACCGTGCAATCTTGTTTTAAAGATTAACGATGACAACCGACAGTAAATAATCAAATCTGAAGTGCTATTAGTTTTTAGATTTCAATTAAAAGTGCGATTACTTTTTCTGAATTGTCCAGAAAGATTCCATAAGTAGATTTGATTTTTGTAAAATATTGTGAAATTTATGTTCTATTAATCATCGGCTAATAAAATTAAATTTTCTAAAAAATGTAGGTTACAGCGAAAAGAAATTAAAATATTTATTAATAGGTAATATAACCAAAACATTGTTTAAAAACTAATATAGTGTCAGCGATTACCTGACTCCACCGTTTTCTAGCCCGTATTTTGGTTTTGTCTTTTAGATGTGCTATCAGTTTAGTGCCACCCGGTAAAGTCCACTCTATACGTCCGCCGTATGGTGTTTTGAAGGTTTCATTAGGAACTTTATACCGTCTCCTCCACACAGCACTGCATAAATGCATATCATTTAAATAGTAAAATATGGAAAGAAATATTAGACAGTCATTTCTGTAGCCAAGTTGAACCCGAATACATTAAATTCGTTGCATTATGTTCACTGTCACAAATTATAATGCATTTCAGACTGATGAGTCAGATAAAAACATGAGATTAAAAAGCAAAACGCGGACGTGTGCAAACAATATAACGCGAACTTTATTTATTGAATACTTGTTCACATTCTAAAGCTAATTCATTTCTCTGATATATTAATGATTGATTCAGTGTAAGTATTGGCCATGGGTTCCTCCCAAGCAGGGATGTCGTCATGATGGGGGTTTTCAGGTGCAAGATGTAAAACATTGCCGCTGATCACAAAATATTTGGAGAAGACCACGCTCCTTGTGCGATAAAGAATCGTTTGCATATTTCAGATAATGGTAGGCGCATCGTCACCGCTACACAAGTAAAGTTATTTCTTCCTGTACAATCTCTATACCTTTCTAATCATAATAAAAAGCCTCTTCCAATTGGTTCGTCTCATTTTGAAAGGTATTAATTTGTTTGATAACTTGTTCTCTCGCTGATAAAATGCATATTATCAATCAATCAATTAATCAATCAATCTGGTCATTGGGTAAATTCGGGTTTCGTTCACAGTATAAACTATTATTCCATGTAGAAAAAAGAAATGAAAAATATAGTAAGTATTTCCGTAAGCTAATGCTACGCCCGCTTTATATAATAAAGTTATACCCAAAACGATTACGGAAAGTCGTAAAGGTAGGCTGAATATTGACCAAGTCGGAAAATATGAAGTAGGAGTCAAAGAGTCTAAAAATATATCCCACAACATATGTGGCATTTATCATTACTGAATAAATATGAAACATGGTACATGGTTACAGACGCACACACACATACACAGTAGTGCCCACACTCATATTCACACACACACACACACCCTCCCTCACTCCCTCACACACACACACACTTACACACAGACTGAAAACAGTATACTCCTGTCCCTATGTGCAGCGGAAGTATAACAAATAATATTTCCATTGACAATGCATTGCAGTAGCGTTCAACGAAAAATAAAGTCTACTGTATGAACTATATATTCCAAATAAAACGGTATTTACAAATACAGTTCGACCACCTGCATAGTACTAACCTTACAGCGGGCGGAATTATTTTTATTAGTGTCAGGACATATTCGTTTATTTTAGGAAACAAAGTCTTGTCCTTGTCTTTTTCAAACGCATCATCGAAAAAAATATGAGCTGAAAAAGATAAATATAACTAGAACTTAGTGTAAGTGTCATCTACTAAAGAAATTAACGAGACAATCACCTGCAGGGTTGACGAGTTTAGGTTTTATTTCACTTACCAAACACGTGAAGGTATAACAGTAGTAAATGTGTACCAGTAACAGGTAACCAGATTGTGTACGCTACATTAATGAAGGTAATAACAAAATACCGAACACCGATGAAACTGTCAAAAAAAGACAATACACAAATCCGAGAAACCGGCAAACTCCAGAACCAACAACCAACGTATAGCAAGTACAACAGTGAATAACATTGTGGTGCATTCTGATTGGGTCAATAGTGGTTACATACAATTTTTTGTCTGTAAGCTGCTGCATGAATTAAACAATTCTCAGATTTTGCAAGATAAAATGTTGGTAATTTTTAAAACAATTGAGTAGTTTTTCCTTCACTGCATTAGAAATTCCAAAAGTGGCAGCGTTCTAACCAGTGAAAGTGTAATTGGTCACGGATATATATGGCACATATTTTTTTAATATTGAAAGAAAATTTATTAATTTCTTACCCTAAGTAAATGTTGAAGAATGTTAGAAAGGTATGCAAATCACAGAAATGCTAGTAGTTTCCACTATAGCCAAAATATCTGCTTTATGAGTTAATTAGAAACACACTAATCACAACACATATTTCACATTGTTTAGTTTATTGTTTCTATATATATATTTTTTTTATGGAACCTGACATTTAGATACTTTAGATCTATTTATTTGGATCAGAGCCATTCGACTGTATTGACAGCGGAATTTTAGTTAACACGCATTATTGAGAGATTGCATATTCAGAGCGAACATACACATTTACCTTCAAAGTCATACTGATATCCTGTATATCGTATTTTATCTTGCTCTACATGGTGGCTGCTGTCGGGAAGGTAAATCGAATTAATTAAATCACTTCTAATTCCGTTTTTGAGGAGTGTCACGTCTTCAATATTCAGGGGTATATCGTCCCGGAGAACTTTTTTTAGATCAACCTTGCATGCCTTCTGGTGTTTATCCATTCTATATAACAAATTGTAATACGTCAGTAGTAATTCAACATTCACAATTTGAATCTAATTATAATGTAGTACAAAAATAAATAGTAATGTTTTATTCAACATCTAGAATGGCATCTTATGTTAAATATTTGTAAGTGCATTAGGTTTTAGCATTATGCAACCTCTGGCCGACATCGAATGAGGCTTTCTTCAAAAAATAAAATGTGTGACGTAAAGCAATATATGACAGGTTCTTATTCAGAAAAAAATATCTGACGTAGGTTTAATTCATTGACAAAATACTCCAGCCACGTGTGTAATGTTTCTGTATAAAGCAACCAAACTTACTTGACAATGCTTTCCTTCCGACGTATTGGGGTTTTTGATAAAAACGGACGCAATTATATAGCGAAGACAATTTTCTGACAGTGCATTAAATCATAACCAAGAGCACAAACGATACACAAATCAGACATAAGCTTTGGTGACAATAATTTTGCAAGTTTCGTTTTGATTATTATATAGCTATTCATATTCTAATTTGGAGATCATAAATTTATAAATGAACACGAAATGGTAAAAACTCAAAGTTACAATGTTACGTCAATTTAGGTCCCCAATACAACTTCATTTAACAGCCATATGGATTAATAGTACCTAAAAATTGAAGTTAGAAGCTGTGTCATCTCTGTACTGGTCTCATGCCACATCGTTGCGCATGCATATATTTTGGGAATCGTAGAAGATTCAATTGGATCATTTAGTTGCTGCTCTGCTGCGGTATGCGTTTCTGTTTCCTATACAAAAGGCTTTTTGTAAACCATTATTAGAATATAACACATTGGCTTCTTAACTCAAAGATAAATCTTTTCTGACTAAATTGCTAAAGATAAATGAATTCTCGTAATTTATTTTATTTCTGTTCTGTAAAACACACTGTCTTTTGATCGGCTACAAGTGAATTCTTCAACCATCTGCCGAAGTGAAATCACGTGTTTTGGTTCCAATTGTTTCGTATCCCGTCAGCAAGTAACTTGTATCATTCGTCAGTGGAATGACGATATTTGGCGACATAATACACTTACAATGTTGCTGCCTCTAGATTTGCTTCGCGTTGCGATATTAAAACTGCTGTTTTAAAGACATAACTTAAATTTAATTCAATAAATTTTAATTGCCAGGATAAATTCGTCAGTAAGAAGCGAGATCAGAAGTATATGTAGTACATAAAGAAAATCTTGTTGTATTGGGGTGCGGCTTACACTTCTTCTCGGCGGAAAATTGCTTAAAGCTTAATTTCCGTAATTAGTTGCATGCAACGTTCCATTATGCACATTAAAATACCTAGACCTATTCGACAATCCATAGCAAAATATGAATATAAATATCTAAAACATACATCTTCCAATCTATCGAAATCTAAATCATTCTTTCGTCTATTCAGGAGCATGCATATATCTGTAAATATTCCACAGTAGTACGGCCATACAAATAACCTACAAAGACACAAGAGGACGTAAATATGTCCATGTGACTTACATTGCATTTTATACTGACAAATGTGAAATGTGCTACTAAACGCGTTTGATTGGAATATTGAAGGTGTAACCACATACCCCAATAATACATCCACTTTGTACAATTATACAGTACGCATATAATTTCTTAATTTGCATCTTGTTTTCATTATCTTTATTTTAATACTGCTTACCTTCTTGTTACCCCTTGCTTTTTTCCATTGGTCAAAATCACATGTCTATAGCTAAAGAAATACGATATTATCACCAAACAAAAGGCAACCGCAATAAGCTGCCAAACTTCACCAATTTCTGCTACACTGCTTAGATTCCATTTTGAGAAGAATAAATCACAGGATTGAACGTTCAAACTGTCCGAGGATACAAGCAGATGTATCAAAACCAAAACAGTTCCTAGAGGTATAATAACAATCAACGGTATGGAGAAACAAAATATCTGACATTCGATGACGCAAGCGATTTTAGCTGCCTTGTACAAGCATAGTGAAGATAAAATATTCACCAAAGCTAGAATGAATGGTACATAGTTTGCGCACGACGGATCATCTCCTAATTTTAATTCCTCTGAACTTTCTACAATTGTTGATACTCCGTGTCCAAACAGTGCGTTAATACCTTCAGCTGAATCGGTACTTTTATTCGAAAACACCATTATTACAGTAACCAGTGTTACAACTATTTTGACAATGTTTGAAACAAGAACTAGCCACGTTCTGTTTTTGTGGATGGTTCTATTGTAGGAATGCGGTAAAATACCACTAAAATTTTCGTAATAGCGACATCCAGAAAAGAACGTCGAAATTATTAATGTGTTTGTTATTTTCCCATTTCCTGCGTATACTACAATGCAAACGAAACCTGAAAACCGTAACACAAAACCCAAACATGAACCCACAAAGTGCAGAAATAGTGATTTAATATTTTGGTCGTTTTCAGTATCAATTCTACCCTTTTGTTCGACACTACTTCTGTTTTCTTTCTTTTGTTTGCACGATCCAAAGCACGCCAAATCTTTGGTGACATTTACAAAATTAAAAAGAACTGGTACAAATCCTACAAATAGGTAAACGATAGAAGATGTTGCAGGATCAAAGCTTGGTAAAACCACAAAAACCATTAAACATACACCAACTGTGTCCAAGATGTCACATGCCAACACCTAAAACGTAAATAGTCATAACAAATAATATATTAATATACATTAAACTATTAAATTTATTGTAGTGTACGTGGAAAAGAAAAGCATCACATTTGAAAAAACCCACATACATTACATAGCAACCTATATACATGCTATTTCTTTCTTAATACTATGATTTTAATGTAGATGTAAAAGTTTGATCCCCATTTACACAAAATATCTTCACCTTTTGTATGCCTATATTTATTTTCTAGTGTTTTATTTACTGTATACAATACTGTCAATACTGTATCCTCTTAATCTAAAAGATTATAGTGCTGTCTTATAGAAAATAGTAAACTACTCTAAATTCCAATGAAATTACGAAGAGATGCTTACTAAAGAATGAAACCTTTTGTAAATTAAAAAAGGCAGATGTCATAAAAGGGAGATAATTGTTAAAGAAATTGGACATAATCAATGTTCGCTAATATAATTTACTTACAAAGACGTATGTTTTGAAAATGGAATAACTGAATTTTCCTCTCCTGTCACGACATTTGAGCTTTTCGTCCTTTTTACGAAAAACACTGCGTAGAGATGAAAACACACAGAATATGTATGGAGTAACAATCACTGCAAACAGCGCCCACACCCATTCTTCATCAACAAGTAGCTGACAGTCCACGTCAAGACACGAACTATTATCATGCTTGAGAAGTCCGCCAAAAGAAGAAACAATAGACGAGTCATTGAGTTTTGGAGGTTGTATGTGCCATATCATTATCTGCAGCGTTAACCTGGATAGTATACCCAGCCCAGCAACAATAACAAAAATAAAAAACGCAAACGGAAGAATTATGTATTCTTCGCAAGACTTAAACAGTGGTTTATCCCTGGTTGTTTCGTTCTTTTCGTTGTATACGTTCCACCTGTCGTTCCTAAAAATAAGACAATAATAACTGTGGTATTCTTAATAGTAGATATTAAAGAAATAAATTAGCATTGATTATTATTATAATTATTATTATTATTTTTAGAACTTATACTAATAACATAATATATAAGTGACTTAAGTTATCTGTGATGTATATTAAAGATAAATTAAAGATGAAAACATTCATGAACTTGATAGAGGGCAACATTTTCCGCAAACTTTATATGCAAACTTTCTTCTTTTATTATATTTTTTCCTGTGATGGGATATTTAAAAAATCTTCCTCTTCAACGAATAAAGTGTTATTGAATTTAGCATAGTTTCTGTTAATAACTATTATATCTATATTTTTAGATTTTTCCGAAATTGGTTTTTAATTTCTCAAAAGCACACGTAGTACTTTCAGTTAATACCAATTATATTGTTTTAAATATGAAAAATAGAAAATATTTAAAGGTATACCAATACCACAGTTATAATACAAATGTAAAAATCAGCTGAATAAGCTAAATAACAATTGGGTAGTAAATAGTACCTATATTTTCAAAGGTATCAGCCTTAGGATCACAGTTAGCGCGTAGATGAATAAATCAGATGTTAAGGTCAACAACAATTTAATTTAATACCGATCAACATATGTGATAATTGCACAATTTGACAGAAATTTATACTCACCATTCAATAATATCTATTTCTTCTCCGCATAATTTCTTTTGTGATGACTGGAAAGAATTAATATATAAATAAAATCACACATTAAAATAATTAAAAAAAATAAATGAATAAAAACCATTTAACAACATTCCTCTATACTATTATTACATCAGTCATTGACAATATTATAAGTCATGACGTTTACATTATTATGAGTAGTTTTGACATTTTGTCACGAACTAAATTTGTTCAGAGAGTAAAAGATACATATCGCATTTCATAATTATTCATGTGATTTCTTGTATTTTTTTACCTTTTACATCAATCATTTCATTGAATAGAATTCATTTTCTACCAATTTTACTGATCTTATATCTGACACTGTTCTAATTTCTATTTTAGTAGTTTCATTTCATTTCTACCCTTACAAACTTAATGAAACGCGAAAGCATGACAGTCATGACACACCAAATCATTCAATATTTTATGTAATGAAAAAACATATAAAAAACAGTGACCTACAAAATCTAACAGATTTAATTTGATGTTACTATTTTTTGAAATTTTAAATTGTATAAATATCGCTAGATAACATTGGTATATGCTGTTTTTTAAATGTTCACATGGTTCAAGTCACATAGCTGGTTACCCGTCGCAATGTGAACGAGAGAAGTTGCCATCTCATTTAAGAGTACATAGGTGCAAAAGACCTCTATTGGCAGATAAGAGCTCGCTGGAAAATTTGTTTTAAGTCTTTTTCTAATGTCTGATTTACTTAACATAATCAGTTCAACTGTTGATATATGTCGCACTCTAACCTGGTTTTCCTGCTTTGCCTGATTATACGTGTCATTATATTCTGAAACTCGTACAAAATGCATGCAATTAGTCTTATCTTTTAAGTCAAAATGATATCACCCGGTGTTAGACATATTGAAACAATGTTCTTTATTTTGTGCTAGTACAGTTCATATGCATCTTAACTGTGTTTTATGTTTAATCATCAAAGATAAATGTTGTGAAGCATTTTATAGTAGAAAGACAATTTTGCATCTGCGTGTAGTAGTTGTATGCTGCGGTCACACATACGTGTTATATGTATCAAAAATATTTGAAAAAACGCATTTTGCTTATAATGCGTTCTGCATCGGGAATACGATTGTGATTGAAAATAATACTTAAAAACGCATTCAAACCTCTTCTTATGTCCTACTAACGAAAAAAGGTTATCCTTTTATAACATTACTTTTGCAATATTCTTAAGTGAGACCTAAGCTGGGGCTGAGCTTGCACTTTTCGGTACGTTTCCGGCTATGTATGGCGTACGTACTTGTGTGTTTGACTCCCATTCCACAATGTCAGCTCTCCATAAAGCGGTGAACACTGCCATAAATTTAATTAATATCATTGTACAATATGTGATTCAATAATCAGGAAAATATATACGGCTTCTTAAAGCAAAAACAACTCAAAATTATTTATGATCGCAATTGTCTGATTAATACAGCATTTCTTATTTTGACTTAGCAATAAATGACAACATCGCGTTAATGACAACACACTAGTACACTAAAAGTTTTTAGGATTTGTTTACATTTTGGTTCTGCAACTATTGTAATCATGTGTATCCAGTGACCCATCCTGATCGCTTAAAGAAAAGTCAATAGTAGTTAAACTCTGGTGTCATAAAAATACTTCAAACAGGGATAACAATCATACACTTTTCATTATTATTTTTTATTATAATGCTTATATAAAAAATCCCTGTTCTGACGAGTTTTTAGCGACAAAATGAAAACGGCTTTATAAACAAAATCCTTAACGAAGTTGCAGGATAAAACCGGTTATTTGTGATAATTTGTTTGCCGGTCTCAAAATTAAGAGTTGCTCGACGTAAAAAACAAACCTTTTGTTATGTTTATTTTTATAGACCAAAGAACTGTAGAACACGTAAATCATCAATCTGTCTTCTCTTCTTATTTTATTAGAAAATACTTTCCATTAAATTATAACAATATATATTAAAGGGTGCACCCTTTTTTTCCATTAACAAAAATGATAAAATTTAATTCCTTACAATCGGATTTATGCACATAGTACAAATAGTTTACATTATTTTGTGCAGAAGACGATGCATTTATAAAAATGATGCTTAACAAAAGTCCTTCCGTCCAATCATTCTGATTGTCCTACATTCTATAAAATGACTATATATGTATGTCTTTTTTAGTTTCCTGGTTATGTTTGAGGTTTTTGTCCTCTGGTTTCATCTATTCAAAGTATTATTTGTAATCTTTTTATGAACATGTTTATAATACTGTAATTTGGCCAGACAAATCCTAACAAAAACAAGATAAAAAAAAGACTCCCGCCAATCGCCAATATAAACATTGAACGATTTTTTTGCAAATTTTCTTTATGTTCCAATTTAACATTAATATTCATTAGATCACCATGTTATGTTAAAATTGACCAACGATAATCGAAAATGAAATTATGTCATTACCACAAAATTTTTCCACTCCTTGGAGGCCGATTGGTCTCGGTAGTTAGCAATCTACTTTGACCCAATGTGTCAATCCTGGGGTTCTGATGAATAAGCACATAACATAATACTCTTCTGTAAGTTTTAGTCTGTTGCGTGTTGAGTATAAATACATTTTGTAGTGCATGACAAAGTACGGTTATTATTTTTAAATTTAAAGATAAAATTCATTATGTTCCAAAAGAAGCATGAGCAAATTTCTATCTAATTTCTGGGTTACAAATATTTAGAGGGTACTAGACGATTTTACTCAGTGACTGGCCGAATAAAGAACAAACTGATTTGTACAGCAAATGTAATGATTAAAAGATCAGAAGATAACGGTGAAAGTAATTTAACACCCGTAATAAATTTTGTTGTTAATTACCTGTTTCGACATTATCAATAACATTAGTTTTTGCCTGTTATTTAATATCTGCATATATCTGCTGCTGTAATGAATATTAGATTAACAAAGAGATTGCATTTCATTGTCACCCAAATAAAACGCGGAACGATATACCATTGTTCACTTTTAAACTGTTTACATGAAAATGTAATGTCATAAGATAAAGTCTTTAATTAAATTGAATTCAACTAACTTAACCTGTACTTTTGGAGGCCAAGGTACATCACATATCGCTAAAACTGGTATAATTATACCATCATGCTATTATGGCAAAATACAAGACCCATAATATTGTTCTTTAATGCAACTTAAATTTTAACTTGAAGATGTGAATATATAAGTAGTGCGCAAGCGTATTCGCTCTTTTAGTGATTTATTAAGAATAAAATAACTGCTCGATTTCTTACAATATCAAGCGCCAAACATTTGAAAACGTCAACAAGGAATTTGTTTAATAAATTCCAAATTTTGGCCTATAAAATATTTTTAATTAAATAATCACACTGTCTACTAACCCAAGATGCTTGCAGGTATTAATGTACTAATGCAAAACGGTATAGGCGCGGCCATTTTATGAGCACAAGATAAAGCGTGAAAAAACTGTCAAGTTAAACGCGATTGGTCAAGAATGATTGTTGAAGTAAATATATTTTCGAAAGAAATGCAATCGTTGGTATGAAAATACAAAATAAGGGAGTTTCAAACACATTTTGGAGGAAGAAATCGAATTGGCACCTCGAGGAAATTTGAAAATATAAAGACTCCCCCTTTTTTACCCTCATTTTTCAGTCAGAAAAGCAATGCAAACCTATATTTTTAACGACACGAAATGAACCACCTATTCTTTAACACAGGTAATCCCTCTTAATTTAAAATTAAATTAACTTTATCATTCAACGTAATAATAATCGAATAGGGGTACCCCCATATGGAAAATAACATTGAAAGGCCAATGTTTCTTTGTATTCAGCACTTCACTTCGAGCATGCTACTCTACTTTGATTTTATACGTGAAATAAACAGAAATATTGCTTATAGTTTAAAAGGTTTTTTGTTTGTTTAAATGATATTTAACGCCATTTTCATCAAATTTATAGCATGGCGTCCAGTTTTTATTTGGGAAGGTACCGGTAGAAAACCGCGGAGCTGCGGTAGGAAAACTGGCATACCTTGTCAATTAAGATTAAAGCACACCTTGGTCGCAATTACGCAGTGAAACTCGAACACGCAAACCTTAGTGTACACACGAAGATTATCAGTAGTAGAATAACTACCTTAACCATACGGCGAACGAGGGCTGGACATATTTAATTTTTGTCTTGAATTTATCATAGTCTTTACGTTAAATTCAATCTTAGACTACAAGCTGTAATGACATCTTCTATGAAATAAGAACAAACAGTCTTGTACAAAGATAATTTTAAAGACCTACTTTAAATTAACATTACAACGTACGTATTTAACATTTATAATTCATATAGGCAAATATATTTGTAGGTTTAGCAGTATATTGGAATTTTGTTTATCATTTTATGCAACATTCTTGTCAAATTTGAAAGAAATACTTTGCAATTTGGCGAGACGAAAACGATCCCGGCAATACGTTTTGTGAAATTTAAAATTGTACAAAAAAGCGACTGGATGTGCAAACAATACGAAAACGAAAATTAATAATATGCTATCTTTGGCCCCATCATTTATAACGTTAGTAAATTTGTACCAATGAGGATTTTTAAGACTGTGCACGCTACAATCAGTATCACACTGAATATCTATGATATTTTCTGACAGAATCGAACGAGATAAATGATGGTCAGTGTTAGAAAAGTACGCAGACCACAGAAATATTACTAATATCGCAAATATGTCTACCATCAAAAGTTAGCATTTCGTATGGAAAATCATTTATTTTGACGGATTGGAAACGATTTTAAAATTGTACAAACACGTATTGTTTCTAATCTGTCTCGATTAATGCCTATCTTTAGCTTTATTCGCCGTAATTAAAATATTTAATTAGAAATAAAATTGAATAACAAATAAGACCTTCACAATGCGCAAGATATAGAAGTAAATATAATATAAATTTATTCTAATTTAATTTTACATACATGTAGATTGTGTCAACACGAATTTTAAAATAAACAGACATTATAGAATACATTTTTAAAACAAAACGAACAAAATTTTATGTTGATATACCTACAAAAGTAGCAAAAATCCATATAATTCATGAAGACCGTAAAAAGTGTGAAAGAACATATAATGCAAATGTCAACCTACTACCGATTAGTTTTTTCTCTAGCACAAATCCGGTTATTAATAATCGCTGCATATATGCAGTGGCAAAATATAATAATATTTGACTGACTAATTTTTCATATAAGTTCAAATTGCACAATTATACCGTATGAACCTAAAGTATTTTGCGCGATATAGATTTGCATGGGTATAACTAAAGTGAGCGGGAAAATAAATTCAGAAGACTAACGTAAAACTGGGAAGTATCGATGTATTTGAAATCTCATTCAAAGTAGAAAATTACAAAAATGAGAAGAAATATACAGCCATAAATCTTGCATTTATTACTCTGATAACATACTGGGAAGGTTGCAAAAGCTCGCCCCACAAAGCTGCTCGGCACGTCGCAAGATTATTTTGCCATAGACTACTGTGTCTAACATGTCCGATGTAGCATTATCAATTCTTACAAACATTTTACTGTTGTTCGTCCTGCAGTTACCACCTACATGAGCTTCAATACAAAACGCCAGACTTAATGAGCAGTATTTTTTAAAATAAACATCGTAGTTCATCTTCTGTCAAGATCTTGTGTCCTTCAAGTTGTTCATCTACAAATTACGATAATTCTACACTTCTGATGACCACTACTGACGATTCCGCCTGAATGAAAATAACGCAAGGTGTCATAAGTTTCTTTTCTGTTCTTTATATCAGCTAGTTTCCACAGCATCAGCCATACTGCATATTCAGAACCTAATATACTATTGTGTCAATCAATTCCGAGCTTAAAATGCTTACAATAGTCGCCGCCAACTGCCGCACTACTCACAGTTAACCTCGATTTTCATATATTTAATTAGCTAGTCAATATATTTAAGATCACAAGTAAAATTGTAAAAACATTTGAGCATGTTTTATATATTGTGTTGTTTATTTAAATGAATATAGACGCAGCCGAAATGCAATCAACGCACATTGAATGATTCATGACATAACTTCTTAGCCTCTGCATTCCACAGTGGTCGGGTGACGTTTTTCCGTGATATGTTTTAACTTCAATATTAAAATAGTGCGTTTTAGAGACAGCAAAAATTGTGTCTGAAATTTTAACGAACACACTTAATTTTTTATTGATGTCTTAATTTAGTTTTAAGTCTGCTTTTAAGTTAATTTTAGTGTGCACCTTTAAAATTAGATTTTTGTACACAAGCAATTTATCGTATAGCTTGCATGTGTGATGCTCCTTATAATTTCATGTATTTACCTGATGGTCGTCGAGTTTGTTGAAATTCGCGCTTATATTTATCAAATCCAAGGAATGCTTTTCGACGGAAACATTAAAGTACAATCACAACTGTCTGCAGTAGTATTTGGCTCTGATTTATATTATTTGAAACAATGTGCTAAAATTTTGTAATGCTTGCTAACCAGCGTTCCTAAACATAATTACACATTTCTGTCCATATAGATGTAATTTAAGTATGCAAGTACCAGCTTTTTCACTTTCGTTAAACTTGACGGCTAATTAAGCGCTCGATCTCAAGCTAACGTTATAAGAACAGAGCAATTATATTGAAACCTAATAGCTACCTTAATGAAACGCAATAAAATGGCACTGATAAAATGTGTTGTACAAACAGCTAGATTGCTACCGTCAACAAGAGCTAACAAAGTGTTTATACGGAATTTCTGTTCTAAATGCTTGTTACTAAGTGTTAAGAAGTTAGTTTTTTAAATAAACAGATATGTGGTTTCACACATTTAACCGATCTTCGTATATGAGTAAACATTTTAACTGCTGAAGACCAAATGAAATTGGCTAGACAATTATCAATGCTTATGTAATGGCCAAGCAAATGCAAATTTCGAGGCTTTGTGTCATCATTACCGGAATATATTTTAAATCTTTTTATACACTTTTTAAACTTAATAATAAAATATATAAATGACTGCCAATAAATGATTAAAAAATAACTTTTCGTTTCAAACTTCGAGACTCTTGTGTCATCATTACCGAAATATATTTTAAATTTTTTTATACACTTTTTAAACTTAATAATAAAATATATAAATGACTGCCAATATATGATTAAAAAATAACTTTTCGTTTCAAACTTCGAGACTCTTGTGTCATCATTACCGGAATATATGTTTACATCTTTTCATACACTTTTTAAACTTAAAAATAAAATATATGAATGACTGCCAATACATGATTAAAAAATAACCAATTGAACAAAATTAACTTCTGAATATTAAAATAGATTAAGGCTTACTGACAATAAATGCAATTAATCAACAGGATTTTTATTGTAATGTATATGCTACATATTATTATCGCCTATTCAGTAAAAAAACAACTTTGGTTGTATAGTGGTTTAAAGTGTTATTTCCTTAAATATGTACTGCTGACAAAATTTGTTTGCTTATTGATAACTTATTAAATATGATAGCCTATTGAAATACATTACAGTTTTTTTAAAGCATTCCATCTTATAAATTATTATAATATGACGTCCTTCAAACGCTTTGGAAACAAACCCCTATTTAAATATTCAACAAAATATGGCTGTTCCAGCCATTTCAAACGTGTGCTGAAGTTTCTGCTTGCCTTTTTTTATTATTACATATTGTACCTCTGTATTACGAAAATCCAATTAAAAAAATTTCCACGATAACACGTCCATATTTTATACGATGCCTTTATTGTTTACACGTCAAATTGTCTTTTGCTACGTTGTGTTTTCAATGAACCTTCCGTTGTTTACAATGGCGTTCAATGTTTTTCCGAAAACCGCGAGACTTTTCCCGCCTCCACCGCAAACGAATTTACAGTATCAAAATGAAAACACAACCGAATTTCTCAAAATGCTGATTAACTGTGGGAAATAATTGTTGATTTAAATTTGCACCATTTTGGATCTACAATAGGAGCATAAGCTCGACCAAATGCGGTAAGCAGTTTTCATCACGCAAACACATCAACACAGTCACAGACACGGTTCTGATTGTTAAATTTTATTAATGTTAATAAATATGTTAGTTTGTTTTCAATTTATTTCTTCCCTTTTCCTTGCAAGTTTTCCACGAGAAAAATAATAATTTTGTAACAAGGGAGGATCTCGGAAATTGGAACAGCCAAAATAAACTTTTACCTCTGTAAGCGCGAAATGTAAAATATCAATATTTTCATATTAGAATCGAAATATTTCATGGCTGCCCCAATTTTATGGATTATTTAAATATGGATAGCATTATATTCATGATATTTTACCACTCGCTAACGCTCGTGGCAAAATATTCAAGAATATAATGCTTACCCATATTTAAATAATCCGTAAAATTGGGGCAGCCATGAATTATTTCTGAATTTTCATATTAACACGCGCTAAGTATTGCTGTAATAGTAGAACCAAATAAATATATCAAAATATAGTATGTTAAAAAAACGTATTACTGAGTGTTTTATTTTGTCAAAATATGTGAAAATGAATACCGTATCTACCTGCCAAACAGCCGACCCATATAAGACTGATAAACATGTTCGAGAGTATAAATATAAAAATTACCACTGCTTTGCTTGTTCCATTCTGTTTATTCGTCGTTGTTTTTGTCGTCATGACTAACGATGTTCGCTACTAGGGATCGCACTTACAAATAAAAAGGATACGTAGGCCAATATTTTTATATCAGGTTTGTGCACAAAAACTCAAAAAATAAAGTAAAGAAAACAGATTCTTGAACTAGATTAAACCAGATTAAATGTGATGTTAGTACAGATACCCGAATCAAGTTATAAAAATATGTAAAATTAAAAAATAGTCAGTCAAAAATCTGACAATATGTTTAAATACAAACAATAGTTTTATATGACGTTCGATATGAAATTTTTGCTTTATAATTTTATAAAACTTTGGTATAATACGTCAAAAATACAATTAGCTTTTAAAAAGGATTTATCTTATAAGATAAACATTAAGATATAAAGCTGTGAAAGGTACTGCAAACATATATCATTAAATAATAGAATTTATAAAAACTGACATAAAAATATTGAAATTTCTTAAATTAAAAAACAATTTACTCTCGTGATTTAAAATTAAATATATTTCGAAGCTACCATAGCTTTGCTTGCAGTGAGATACCTATTGACGTGATGACAGGGTTGAACTTCTCTTGTATCTTATTACCCGCCTCATCGCACCAGTATAAAGGAATGATCTCGAATTTATCACAAGTGAACAGTTGCATGTATGTAGTTTCGAAGTTACTTATACAAAACAGCAAATATTATTATCTTCAACATGGATGGAATGGCTTCCAAATATTTTTATAGAGAGGTATTGTTCAAATATAAACAGGAGGATTTCGCTTCTAGCTGATAGCACTGAAACCTTATAACAATATATCATAATAATAATTGTAGTATCATAACGTAAAATAATATTTTGGCAAAATGTCTTGTTATCCATTTAATTAATTCCTCGTCATACGTAACTGTTTGTGCCATTACTGTTCTGTCATAATTTGCCTTTGAGTGTGATTGTCCTTGAGTGTCACTAGCTTGTATGTTCCGTAAATTAAGGAATGAAAACACGTTATCTGTAGTTTGCTATTAATCTTTTAAACTTAATTTCTGCAGCGTAATATTATTATAATAAATTTTTACTTTTTGAAAGATTATTGTGTGAGAGATGTATTACCAATAAATTATTGTAAATGCAAACATCATCTACAAACTTGATATTTAAAAAAAACTTTTCAACTTTTGAACTATTGTGTGACGAGAGATCCATCATACTTAATATATATATAAATGATATTATTTACTATACATCTAGAAAATAATATAATACCTCTAAAAAATCAAAGAAGAAGAAATTATCTAGTGATTTTATATAGAAAAGGTATCAGCTTAAACTATTTATTGACAATTGCAGTAGGGATGGAACAACAAATGAATACACAAAACTGAAATCAATAATTTCCCACAGGCCAAGTAAAAATAACGTATTTTTTCGGCAAAACAGCAATATGTTAGTCTGGATAACCGCTCAGAATTTTGGTGCTAAAGAGGACTTCATCGTCTGAATTATTTTAATGTTTCTGCTTGAGCGACATAAATAAGATTTGGTATGTGTATGCCTTTTATTCACAATGTCGGTTATATACACTATAAACAAAATCAGCTTTCACAATAAGTACAACAATGTGTAAATTCGTAAATTTAAATTGACCTTAGGTAAAACAAGCACAGAGATATTAACTTAAATATAAACACGTAGGATGTTGTATTTCTTCGCCTATTGTTTGGAGGCGTACCTTTCCACGCCCCATACTTCTCAAATTAGAACGATCATTCACAAAATCCACATTATAAAACATAGCTATGTTTAAAAATACAAGTGTCCTCCATAAAAGGCGATTATTATGAGTCAAAAAAGATCACAGTTTACACAAACTTGCGTTAACAAGAAGAACGTTTTCTGTTATAAAAAAAGATAATTGTAATGCCGTATTCACAAACAGCAACGCATTGTTCAATTTGTTTACAATATTTGAGGGTAAAAATAGATTTTCATAAATATAAATAAAAGATAAAACGATATAAGAAAGCGTATACAGGTAACACGAACAATTGAATAAATGGTAAAATCTAAAACCGAATACGAATCTGTATGTTTGATATAATTATCGAACATCTGTTTGCAAAAAAACTTACCAATTGACATTTTTTGTTTAATACGTAAGTATAATTTTTGTTCAACTAAATCTCAGTGTATAGAACATTTAAATATTGCAATATAAATACTAAGTTTCAAACCATTTCAAACGATCTTATAAATAACAAACGTCATTTGTGTTCTGTAATAACGTGCAGATAGCAAACATTATATTTAAAAATTCATGAATGAATGAAGATTGAATAAATGAATAAATGAGTTAATGAGGTATAAAGGTTTTTAACTTGTAAATCCATATTGTTTTCCTAACCTGTTCATTTATGAATTCCTAGAAAACCCTATACCAAGATAAAAAAAGATAAATCCTCCATTAACGCCTCGTTGATTTATTCGTCCGCCCTTCCATTAGCCTGTCATTGTTGTATCTAGAACATACATGTATCTCTAATACCACTTGACCTGTTTACTTTGATGTAAGTTAAATCGTTATAAGCAAGGGCGTAGTGTGCAAAAGCCATAACTCGACATAACATTAATTTTTGAGTTACATCTTTCTCTAGAATCTTCTTGTCCGGACAAAACAAAACCTGTTGGACAAATTTACTTCAAGCTTGGTACCTGGTGATGAGTAGAAATGTGTTAATGTTTCTTTATATCGCACACCACCAGAGAATAGTTGAATGTACTGTCCTGCTTTGAGCATCTTTCTGTCTCAACACTTGTTTAAGTGATTACCATGTGACGTGACATCGACGCTAACTACAAATAAAGACGGCAACTATGTACTAACAGCCAGAAACATTTTAAAATGAAATTCACATCTTATAAGATATACGACTTAAATTACGTGTATCTTAACTAATGTTTAAATAATAATAATAATAATAATAATAATATTATTATTATTATTATTATTATTATTATTACTTTCTTTATATTTTAAAACGATGAAGTAACATTCACCAACAGACAAATCATATAATACGCTTACTAATTGCATAAGAAAAACATGTCTTCAAACTTTCAAGTCGAATATATATTCATTGAACGCTGAAAGTCTCAATAAACTATTTCTTATACAGAAAATGTGTTATTGTCTTTGTTTTTTGGAGACAGAAGGTTCACTCAATCTTTACATTTGACCTGCATACATTACTTTAATAGTTGTGTACCGTTCCGATTTACCATGTCGCTTTGTTACATCAAGTACTTTTGATAGTTTATATAACCATTAAACACACTTATGAATTATTATTGTTATGAATTTTCTTTAAATTGTTTTACTGTATAAAGGCAGAAATGTAGTCTCGATAAAAGTCTTTTTTAGTTTTGAAAAATATGTGACCTTGATTGCATTTCGCCGAAAACCTATTAATTTACGTAATTTTCTGTATAAAGCATGACCAATAAACGTTTATTGACGTCCTCTTATTGGCTTCAGGTTGAACCGAATTATCATCATAACAAATGCTTATCTATGCTTCATTTAGATTGCTGTCAGCAATGAATTAAAACTGTAGAAATTTATTTTGTCGCGTTTAAGAAATTAAGGATCGTAACACCGTTTGTGAGCGCTGAAACACTAAAGACGTTTGAATAATGTGTCATAATTGCTATAATACATTGAACAGCACTTCAGAACATCATTTATATCTTTCTTATATTTAACACCTAAAGACATATAATATACGTAACGATGATGTATGTAACGTTAATTTACGTGTAATTACGTGGTATTCGATATTATTTTTTATTGCACCGTCCGGAAATGGTCATAGCGGACTAAAAATATTGTTGCTTGATATACGTTTATGAATAACAAAACTAGTTACGGACATTAAAGTTGAGTGTTACGGACATTATGTCATTTTGGTTTTTCTAACGCCTTTAAACATCAAAATATAACTCACCCGACACACAGACTCTTCAAAATACCGAAGAAAGTGATTGATCACGTAAAAGACGAATTTGTGTCGCTACAAAATGTCATTATTTTCACACCGTGATCCCGCTTTTTATCGTCCATAACGAAATATTTTAATGTCCGTACTAAAAAAGCTGAAAAAATTCAGTGAAATTGTGGATTCATACATCAATTTTTAGCAATAATGGTTTATATGAAACATTTTAAATTGAAAATTGCAACTAAATTTCTCGTTAGGAGGGTTGTGTAGCCTTGTTTCCAAATTATTCCTACATTTCTTTTCTTTGAACGAGAGGTATGTCTATGGCCAATTATTGATACAGGACATGACATTGATAAGTTTGGAAAGCTACATACATGTATCTATCAGATGTTTGTTTATATTGTTTGATTTGCGTTATAACTGTAATGTTTTGTTGGAGTCAACGTTTTTCGCTCATAACATAAAATTGACCTAATGTCCGTAACGAAAAGTTGCCCATGAAAGTCAAACCGTTGTGGCAACAATACTCTTGATAAAAGATAAAATATTGAACAACATATTATAACTACGTTTGAACGTTACTTTACACAAGGAGTATGAACATTTATAAAACAAGGGGCGAGACACAAATGTTGTACCAGAAATTATTTTTTTAAAATGACCACATGGCCATTAAGATTTTGCATGTTTTTTCAAACAAAAGGGTATTTGTGTTATGTTTAAGATGCATTATTTCTGTCTCTGGTATTGTTGATGTTTGCGGTAGACTATTAGAAAGTAATCTTGAACTACTAATTATGCTTTTTATTGGATTTATTTCTTAACACTAATGTCCGTAACAGAAATGACCATACCTTGGACAAAAGAATCGATTTTTCACAAAATGCAAAGAGTAACCTGCATGATTTTTTATAAGTATGTAACAAACACTATAATAAATTTATAGGAGTAAATAGCTAAGTTTAAAGTTAACATTCAATTTTTGGAGGTGTGTAATTTTTAATTGTGCTGTTTTCGGCGAAATGAGTGATGTTAGATTCACGAGCAGACCGAACAGTTATTACATTGACATACAGTAAAATAGTCCACAAGACACAATACATGGACTACGGTGATATACTTGATACAAAGACATACTTTAACATTAATTTCATAGACAAAATTCGTAAAACAGTTATTACAGTGATACACGGTGCATGGCATTCTCCTCATGGACAAACCGTTAATACACGAAACACAGCGATATACAGTAACATCTACCCCAAAGCAAAAACAAAAATACAATTCACCGTGAAATGCGATATCAACAATCGGATTGCTAAATCGCGAATACCCATATTAAGTTTTCTACGGTACCATCCAAAGCGAAACACAATCAATAAACATGTGATACACAATTATGTATGAATCTATGATTGCGGGGCAAAAATCTTCTATTCTTCATTAAATGTAAATGAACGATTTTCATTACATGTAGTTTGTAGTGGTCAAAAAACATTCATATTTTGTACTACGTAATATTATGCGAATATCTATAACTATATTAGAAAGTAAGTGTATTTCTTTAACCGCGATTCGATTATAAGTGAATCAGACAGTTTGTTTAACTACTGCGGCATTTTCATAACCGCAAAAATGGTTCAGATTGATCTTGTTTTAAGGTTTTAAGGTTTTGTGTTTTCAGGGCATTACCTTTCCAAACTGCAATAATGCTCAAGATTGTCAACTCTACAAGTTTACCAATTTTCATTAGTATATATCTTACCATTCCTGAGATATGAGAGCGGCACTTTTTTCTTCAACGCGGCTTACGTTTTGAAAAATTTAAAACAATTGTGCACTACTAGACATGACATTCTATGTTTTTACGAGGATCATCGTTGATTCCTTCTACAAAAAAAAACGAGTCGGACAAACTCTCGAACCAGAAGGAAAAAAATATATAAGAAGAAAAAACTGGGCAAAAACACTTCGTGCTCTTGGACTTAATAATAAGAAGCGGTGTAAAAACAATAAGCCTCCCAAAACATTGTTTTGGGTGACTTAATTAGAATTATAATTAGAAACGAATCCAAAACATTAAGTCGCCAAAACTTTGTTTTTGGCTAGTACTTAATAATATAAAAATTGGGCAAAAACAATAAGCCTTCCGACACTTCGTGGTCGGAGACTTAATAATTAAAGGTTTCTGTGTTGGGATGCCAACAATTCACCAAAAATTCCCATGAATAGTATTTCATTGAAATCGGTACATTTAAATATGCCTAGAAATCAAATTTTGTTGAAATCGGATAAAGTTGATTTTTTGTTGGGCGGGTGTAGTAAAATGGGCCGCCATTTTGAAACCCGAAGTCGCATTAAGTTATATTTTCTTATAAATATGTAATGCCTTTTGTCCCCACGACAATCTCATATGAGTAAGTAATGCTAACAATTGACGACAACATATGAAATTTCGATATTCATTTCGTGTCGGTCAGTAATTATTGGATATAAATGGATTGGATTTTTTAACATCCAGGTTAATTCCACACGAAAACAACAACAATTATAATAAATAATTTTGAGAAATTGGACAAATGCCCATGAAATTTTACTGTCAATTCAAAACAGACAATCGGATTTTATAGCGTAACATAACTTCTTGTTTTAAAGTCTTTTCGTGCTAAAACTGAGACTCCTACCACGCCACGTTTAACACTGTTTCAATTTTTCAATAAAAGTAGTGATCATAGCTAAGAAACTGTTATACATTCATTTACTTAGTTAAATGTTTTTACACATTGTTGTTACATATATACTACATGTCGCCACACGATTCGTTCTATGCTGAATATTAAATATACTATTTAAAGTTCAGCATAGAACGAATCGATCAATACATTGATGTATTTTTAAGCGACTTCATACTCTTCTTTATAAAACACATAAATCGTTTATCAATGCGCTTTTAAAATTAAGTAATATTCTATAATATATAACTTCATGGAGTAGGCTTGCAGTTTGTTTGCTTTTGGTTAGATTATTTGATTTAATGCCTAACTTCCAAAAAGTAGTATTAAAACTATATTTATGTAATCACACAATAAAATAAATTCGAGCAATGGAGGTCACAATAGTTTTAACCATTAGAAAAGCATGACGTGTTTGGAATGGACTGAAAATGTAACTTTTTCGGTAAGTACAGTACACCTTCTCTTTTTGACACTTACAAACAGGGTATTCATTATTACACATTATGGCCGCGATCAGGTCTTTCATATTTCCGTATAATATTGCCTAAATCGTAAATGTGCACTTGCACAACGCGTATATAAAATCTGTTCACCGGCCTTGGCATTTCATCGACTTTTGTTAATGAGGTTTGTTAACGTTTTCTCGTCCTGAATATAGCTATTCGTTGGACATAAAGCAAACATCCAATTAATCAATTAACTACAATGCATTATGTGAAACCAATAGAGGCAAAAATACAAAGATTGAGACACAGTAGAATAATTTATATGCAAGTAAAAACAATATAGCGGATTTGGCCGAGGGGTCTAGATCGCTGGACATAGTCCAGGCGATTTGGTGCCACAGTGTCAAAACGGTGTGAGTTCAATTCCCCCTGAGGGTAAGCAAAAATTTGACAGTGTTAAAATCTAATTCTAACAGTGTTGGGCTTAATTTGTAGACGTATATATAAATATTTGATATTAACCCTGTATTTCTGATGATTCAGAAATCCGCTGGATATATATATATACCTAGCATATGAGCCGGTTGGTGGAATAAGGCAACTCAATCTTTGGAAGAAAAGCCAGAGTTTGCGACAGGCGCCTTATGTTATGTGCCATTATGGAATTAGAGGGGTAGGCTCATTTAATTGCATTCTTTTGGACGAGGAGCGGGTTTAGTATAATATAATAATTGTTTAATTATTAATTAATTTTCCATAAGATAACTCAATAGTTCGTGTTTTTAATTTTGTACCATTGATAATAATAGAACTATCTTTCTTACTGCACTATAACTAATAGAACTATTTATTTATATATTTATTTTATGTATATATTTTGTTTATATTATTCCACCTGCTGAATGTTGACTAAATAGAGAGGATATATCTAGACTGTGTCTACTATTAAATCCATTTCACATTTATTTCTAAATAAAATAATTTTAAAAGAAAAAGAAACCAATAGCGTAGAGTGAAACAGTGCATAATAGTACGTTTACCTGTATATGCACATAATGCACATTTTTCAAATACATAATTGTAATTAGATTGATGATCTTGTTCTTTTACTTACTTCTAACAAGTAAACTGAATGCTTTGTTTTTACTTTTCATAACGTCAGTAAACCGAAATGTAAGTCATTGTATAAATGTAAGTGGATATATTGTAGTTTTCTTTTTCGTATCATATGAAGTTAACGTATTTCTACGTAGAATTACCATTATTATGATATATACAAGGCATTACTTCCAGGAAAAGAAAGTCTTTCTTGGAAAGCTATTGTGTATGAAGTAATAATCTTATAATTAGCAACACGCGTTAGAATTATCCGATTTATGGCGAAAATGGTGCTGGCTATAGGTACGTAAGTATCTTAAATGCACATTACATAAGAAAGAATAAGCAGGATCATTTTATCATCTAGAATAAAATGTATACCATCTAGAACAATTAAATAGTGGCATATCAAATACAATAGATAAAATCGTGATACGTCCCTTAATCAATTGATAACGGACACATGTAAGTGCTGCGTCAAATGAACTTAAATCAAATCTATATATAATTACCATTGTCCCAAGGAAGATCCAATATGTGACTAAATCGGTATCAGTGTTTTAAAACTTTTCAAAGTTCTGCTCACATTTTGTAAAGTTGTTCCTTGACGATTAAAATAAATTATATCGCAAATTGTTTTAGATAGAGTGTAACCTTCTGCTGTAACTGTTAACGGAGGAAGCATTCGCGTCTTAGCATATCGTAGTATTGTATGTTCTTGAGTTTAACTGTATTTTCTGTGTACATGTTTCAAGTCGAGTCAAAACCTTTGCGTCAATATGAAAATAGCAGGCTCTCCGAGCGACTGCATCTCATGAATATTTGGAAGGGAGATAATTGGATATTATCACAAATCGGACTGTTCTGATATATATCAAGGCATAACTTGAGTCTTTCTTGTAAAGCTATTGCGTATGACATATTAATAGCGACACTCGCTAGAATTATCCGGTTGATCTCGAAAATGGTGCTGGCTATAGGTACTTAAAAATACTAAATGTACATTTATTGTCTTATTAGAATAGAAACAAGTCAATGAGTCGGTCGCGTATCATTGTTTTACAACGGGACTTCATTTTTAAATGATCATTCCAATCGACATAAACAACAGCCATCTCGAACTATTTCGTAAATCGGCCAGAGTGACGCCTGCAGTTTTTATCATGCATTTCGTATTAACCTGCAATTTTATGTTCGCTTTTTTAAATATTTCTCATTATACGAAAAGTTACTTTGCTGTATTTTAGTGATTATTATTTAAAAGACACCTTAGGTGTAACAGGTTACTTCTGTGAGGGCTGTGTATTAAAAATGAAACAATAAGAAGGATCCTTTTATTATCTTGAACAAAATAAATATCATTTAGAACAACAAAATAGTAGCATATCAAATACAAAAGATAAAATCGTGATACAATATACATTTTTATAACAGGCTTTGGTTTCATCTTTATTGTTTCGCAATCTTCATGATGTTTACAACATGAATGTCCCTCAAATTCGACTGTATTAAACTTCATAATATAATTTTACTTCTGATTTAGCGTCGCACGTGGCTATGGGTTCGAGCTACTAAAAATAAGGCAAGGGTACATATATTCCTACGTAGGTTATGAGACGATTGATATTTCAGTTAAAGTAAATGAACTCTTGAAGAAATGTCAAAGTTGGTTCAAGTAGACATGTTTAAATTATAAATGTAAAATTGCGGAGTCTGGGATAGGGCTAGGGATTTTTGTTCCGAGGAATAAATGTAAGCCTACATGTACCTCGGGTTTAGGCCATAGGTGGCACAAGGTAAAGTAACCTCAGGAAGAAATGTCACAGTTGGTCAAAGTCGAACAATATTCTATGATATCCATATAACATCGGAATAGCAGTCACCCAATCTTTACATAGGAAAGGTGTGTGGGATAGTTCTGTAAAATAAGAGTCGAGGCTATAATTCCTGACTCCGCTTTATGTATATCAAACTCTAGACGGAATATTAAATTCGCCCAATTTGAAATCATAGTAAAAGTAGGTAGCCTCTGTTGAAACCAAAAGGAATAGAGTGACACTGGTTAATGTTTCTAACTTATACATAAAATTAAAAGTACACATATGTCTACTTCAGTTGTAAGCAAGATGGTTGCGTACGTTAAAGTCTGAAAGTTGTCAGTGGCCCGACATTATGAAATCATAGAAGGCTCTGTTAAATCAAAATGACATCTTGTAGTATATTTTATTCAATTATCTCATATGATTAAATGATTGTCAAGTTTTAATTTTATCACGAAGAATATTTAGTATTTTCTGTTTTGTTTTAGTTAACCGTAAGTTACCACATGCTGCGCCAAAAAATAATACTACCTACAATAAAACGATAATAACACATTTCGGGTTTATAAGCAGTATGTAATACCATTGAATGTTGTGTATATATATAAATATGACAGTCATTTATGGTATAACAAAATTAGACATTTAAAGTCTTATTTGCTGGAAACATACTGGGAGTGTTCCCAGTGCTCTACTCACATAGCAGCCAAGCAAGACCGCAGTTTGGGTTTAGTGGAGACCCCTTAATAGGGGGCTATTCAGGTCATAATACAGAACGCATGGCCGTGGACCGCGGTCGGTGTCGTGTTAGGAGGATCACTTTTCTTGATAAATAATAATAATTTAATAAATACCCTTGTTGTAGCTTTAAAAAAGAGTATACGCATTTTAGCCGCTACAAAAGACTAAATTATCCTCTGCCTACCTGATACTAAATACTTTTACGTTGGAAATTAAAATATTTTTCCCAATGCCCGACCATTTTTTACTGTTGATTCATTGTTTGTTACCTTGTTCTTGTCCTAAATATAGCTAAAATACTGGTTGTTGTAAGCACACAACTGGTCATTGTCAATCAGTCAGTCAATCAATCAATCAATCAATCAATCAATCAATCAATCAATCAATCACTCAATTTAAGCAATCAATTATTCAAATCAATCAATTATTAAAATCAATCAATCAAGTCTGTTTTGTGACATGAAGTTCGGTAAATTGGTATATTTTGGTTGTAGTTTTATTTTAGTTTATTTTGGTGTTTTGGTTAAAGTACCAAAATTAAACACACCAAACTTAAATATGCATTAATATTTTTTACACCAAATAGCAGACCAGCAAAACAATGTCGTAAAATTTATGGCTTTAAATACCGATAATAAACAAATGTATGTCAATGAATTTACAGGTTTACATTTGTATGTATATTTCCCGTTTATTTCCTTATTTTCTTACAAAATTGTTAAAAATACCATGAATGAATTTCTGTTCTCAAATAATTATATCTGGCTTATCATTAACTAATTAGACGTCGTTATGGATCATAAAAATAACACAATCACCGTTTAATCAAGATGTACAGCCCAAGGACAAAACAGATAAAATTTACATGTGTGATCGGTATTTACTCACAGAAGGACAATCATGGACATTTGTTTTGTATGATATATGTGGTAATTACATAAGGTAAAACCAACCAAATGAACATATTTTAGACATCATGGATGGAGCCTTAAGTGGATAAACACCGTTGAACGCAAGTTATATATGCCGAATCATCATACAATAGTATGCTTTTCTGATTTTAAAAATAACAACTTTATGATTTTGTCTTTCCGTGCTATTAAAAGTGCCAAAATTTAACACATCAGTTGGACACGCCATAATATAACACATGTCTTTTGTGAGAAAAACGTCAAATAACCCGACGTCATAATAACCCGATTTACGGTATTACCTAAACAGGAAATTCAATGAACTTCGTTTTTATATAAAATATGGGTCAATTACGTGTAAAAATTACAAATTAATTAAAGATATTTTGTAAAAGGGCAGAGTGTTTTATGGTCCTGCATTTATAATTATTGACTAGGTCCAATATTATCATATTTTCACTTGGTCGATATTTCGTTGTGTACAGTCTACAGTCAATTTTTTCTTTTGTTGGCATATGAATTTTTTAAGTTTCTTTTATCGACAATCGAATTCACTTCCATTTGTTAAGTTGCAAGCGATTCTGCTAGTTCTTTCCTCGAGAGCAGATCATGTACGTCATTTTCGGCCATGTTTGTTTACCAAACGACAGTAAACATATAAAAGCCGATGTTCAGAACACATCTGTACTTCCCGGAAATTAAATAAAAGACCCAGACGCAGTGTAAAGTATGAAAATATATTGCACTTTATTCTTATATAAAAAAAAATGGGAAAAAGTATAACTATACAACAATAAATAATATAAAACGCTTGTAATACAAACCTTGAGCACATATATGGACATATACAGTTATCATAGGTTTGCGTGTCAAACCATAAAGTTATTAAAGTTTATGAATCTGAGACCGAAAAACAAGGACAGAAAGATAAAGTTGTCAATGTCTACATCTGTCGCAGGAGTACACGGTTATAACTTTTGAAGGAAAAATCCAAATCGTGTATCAATTAAGTTTAAAGTCGAACACACCTCGAATTTAGCGACTAAGCAATATCCTCTGAAGGTGGGCCGAAAAACAACATATTCATTTTTTAAACAAAATATCTCTGCCATTATGATAATCACTATTAAAAGTGCTTTTTTAATTAATCAAACGTTTATGCTCGGTTAGAAAATCCTGTTTAAAGTATATATTTAGTATTATAATTATGTATTCTTATAATATACAATATAATATGACGCCGGCAAACGAATCAACGATAGTTGCCTGTATTTAACCATCTCACTTTGCTATCTTTGAGCAACTCAACATGAACAAAACAAGACCCTTAGTTTGTACCTAAATTTAATTATCAGTTTTCTGTGGTAACATTTTGTGCAGATTCATAAAACAACAAAATTCCCTATTCAGGTTTGAAACAATTTAGTGTTTGTTATGAATAGGTTTTAACGCCATTTTCTGCAATTTTTTAGCTGTATCATGGCGTCTAGTTTTTATTAGTGGGGGAAACCGGAGTACCCGATAAAGGCCTTGACATTTGTGAAGAAACCTGACAATCCTTGTCAATTAAAGTTTGAGTCGAACAACTTGAGCAAATTGAATGAAAAAAGTCAAACTACACTGATTTTAAATTAAAAACTACACTAATTATAAATAAAAAAATACACTAAATATAAAAAAGTGACTGGAGTGTCCAAAAATAACATGTACCCAGTTAAGCAAAAGATACAGTTTAACTTTAGCCAAATTCTTAAAAATCTTAAAGATATTTAAAAACTCAAAAGTAGAAAAAATTCTTGCAGAAACATACAAGCACCTTATCATATTAAAATTGATAAGTCGGTCACACCAGTAGTCAATTCATCCAGGAAAATACCAAATGCACTGCGTAAAAATGTGCGTAAAGCCTTTCAGAACATGGATCGCACTGTAGTAATCCGTAAAGTGGATAAACCGACTGACTGGGTCAATTATCTCGTTGTGGTGGAAAAACCGAAATCTGGGAAACTTCGCATTGGCTTAGATCCAAGACATTTGAACACGTAATTAAGCGTGAACATTTTCAATTACCTACAATAGAGGAAATCACTACCAGAATGACAGGGGCAAGGTACTTCAGTAAAATGGATGCAAACAATGGATATTGGCAAATAAAACTTGACGAGAAGTCAGAACATTTGATGCACCACGTGGGTGTTATTGCTGTAGTCGCTTACCTTTTGGTATGAGTAGCGATCAGGAAGTTTTCCAGAAATGCGTAAATCAGCTATTTAAAAATTTATCAGGTGTCGAGACAGACATCGACGACAAACTGGTATGGGGAAGAACAAAGGAGGAAGATGATAAAAAAACTCATGTCGACACTCCAACGTTGTTCTGAAGTAGAACTTACACTAAGCAAAGACAAGTGTACAGTTGATGCCACAGAGGTAGTACATATTGGTAATGGACTGTCAAGTGATGGTGTTAAGCTGGATCCTGATAAAATCGAAGCGATCGTAAATATGCCTCCATCAAAAGATTGAAAAGGAGTTGAAAGACTGCTTGGGTCATTAAACTACCAATTAAAATTAATCCCGAATATATCTGTAAAAACAGAGCCGATCAGGATACTACTGTTACGACCGTAGAGTTCACGTGTGAACATGAACAAGAGCATGCTTATGCTGAAATAAAGGATGTTTTGACACCGGAAACCTGTGCTTGCATACTTTGATGTCAGAAAGATGTAAAAATTTGTTCAGATGCATCAAAATATGGGTTCGGTGCAGTTTTATGTCCAAATGAAGTACCAGTTGCTATCCGCAATTGAAAGGGAGCTGTCTTATTTAGGCTTGAAAGATTTAATATGTATATTTACGGAAAGAAAATAACTGTCGGATCGGACCACAACCATTTGAGTTAATACTGAAGGCACCATTTAGTAATACAACGCCGCATACTAAAAATGATGCAATCGACATCTCTGTTCATTAAGTGATAAAACGACTTCCTGTTTCCGATATCAAACTTGATGAAACTAAGAGTGACAATGTTATGAAGAAACTGGTCGATCAAATACTGAAATGATGGCCGGAATTGAAGCATCATGTACCCCAAGATATTCTCGAGACTATTTCATTCATTCTGATTAATTGTCCTATATTGATGGAATCGTTGTACTTGGAAAAAGAATTATTATTCCAACATCGATGAGACTCGAACTTCTAAAGAAATTACATGGAGGCCATTTTGGCACAGAAAAATTTCAAAAACTGGCACGCCAGATGATGTATTGGCAAAGTTTGTTTGGAGTCAAAAAACAGTCAACAAAAGTATTCCTTCAGAAAGACCGAATTTACCATTTGAAATAGTAGGAGCCGATCTGTTCACTTTTAGCAAAACATAATATATTATCGTTGGGGACTATTACTATAAATACTTCGAATATCAAAACTGAAAAATACGAAACAGCTATCAGTCACATAAATTCAATCTACTTGAGGTTTGAATACCAAAAATTGTGCAATCTAACAGTGGACCGCAATACTCTTCTTTCGAGTTCAAAATATTTGCAGAAAAATGGGGATTCACACATAGACCTTACAGTCCATATCACAGTCAATCAAACCGATTTGCAGAACGTAAGATACAAACTGCGAAACGCATACTTGACAAATAAACAAAGGATGATAAAGAATCTATATGTTGCGATGTTGAACTACAGAAACACTCCACATGATAATCTAGCTTCACCTGCTTAATTATTGATGAATAGACGTCTCCGATCAAAACTACCGCTTACGCAAGAAAGTTGAATTCAAAAGTGACGAATTATTCACAAGTTAAACGTGAACTGAAGAGAATGCAAAATGTCCAAAAACTATACTATGACAATAGTGCGAAACCGCTAAATGAACTTAAAGTGGGATAACGTGTAAGATATAAGAAAAATGGTTCTTGTGAACCATGCATTGTCACTAAGAAACTTGACTTGCCTAGATCATATGAAGTGAGAAATGATAGTGGAGAATACAGAAGGAACAGAATATATCTCTTGAAAACAAATGAACAAGAAACCTCTACTTATAGGGTAGAAAATGAACTATCTGACAATTGTAAGGCTTCAATCTTAAATGGAAAAAACAAAAGGTTATACTACACGATCTGGTCGAGAAGTAAAAAATTCCAATTCAGTTTAAAGATTTTGATATGGCAGCCTGAGGTGCATTGCGTGTGCGCGAGAGCAGAAAAAGCCCTAGCATTAAGGTTTGATAGACAGGCAAGGCAATCTTCCCTGATACTCAGTCAGTTTATCTGAAAATATTTATAATTTTCTTTTTGATAATTTGAGTTATCTGAATTGGATAAAGATTGAGTTGCTGTTGGATACTTGTTATGTGAAGTGTAAAATTTAATCAAATGAACCATACTTTGTAGTTTGTCAATTTGCATTTTTTGTTTTTAAAGTTTAGTTTCAAGCTAAATTACCGTGACTCTATGACTTTCTTCAGAAGGGAAATGCTGTGATAAAATAAACATTTGCTATATCTGTTAAGCCTTTTACAGACATTAAACACCACTTTAATTAATCTTGACTGTTCCCAGACAAAAATGTAATTTAATCATTTATCTAACATTGTTTCTGTAACATGCATTAACATATGATTCCGTCTCATTAAAGTCACTGCACTGGCAACACGCTTGTGTATATATCACACCCAAGAATATTACACATGTTAGTTTTAGATTATCATTTTAAACATGTATATTCAAGGAGACTCGTAATTATACTTTGACTACTACATGTACATGCATTTGTCAACATTGAAACATATTCTATTATATACTCCTGACATTTCTAACAAAAGTATAAAAAATAAATGAATAAATTTTTTAAATAAGATTCAGTCCATCCAATCCAACTTTTGTGGATGTTATTAGAAACTCAACGTATTTCTTCGGTATTTTCTTACCTTCATTTTGTTTATCAAAGACATTTAAAATAGTTTTGTCATGTGTAATTACCTTTATCAGTTGTCAAATCACACTTGGATGTTTCTGAGCTGACTGCATAATCAACAACATTTTGCATTTTTACGTGGGGTATTTTTTTTTATGAATGGGATTTTCTTTTATGTTTGTTATTACACTTACTTTTGGGGGCAGAAGAGGTTATTCTAGTTATAGTTAGCTGTGATATCTATATCAAGAACATTACATCAGATTATAAAATGCCTAAAATAAACTTAAAGCCTCCTATTCTCCAAAAATAAGGTTATATCGTGGTTTGAGCACACTCTATAATGATTATATAGTGGTCTTACTCTAAACATTTGCTATTTAGAAATTTCATTCTTATTGAAGATATACATATAACGTAACAAAACCTAGTTTTAAAATTACTTGTGCAATTGTGTATTTATTTTACAGTACCATTTTTCCTGTTTACACCTACATGCATGAGGATGAAGATTTGTTTAATGAAATACATTTACTTATTTTTTAAGAATCAATTTTCAATTTTACTACTTCTGAGTTTACTACCACCACCATAGAACAAACAACAAAACTAACTACAGCAAAGAACACAGTTTGGATTATTATTTTTACTACAAGAAAATGCGACACATTGTCATTACCTCAACAAGACCAACAACCACAACATAAAAAAATCTTTAACACTAGTACTTATGGTATTTAAGGACAGCAAATACATAATACAAATCATGATCAGGAATGGTTTTATTGTTTTAGTACATTTAGTACAGTACTTGATAATTTTTGTTTTGTTTTATAGTTTATATATTTATAATGTAGTTCAAATATTAAATTTAAAAAATGACACCAAAGGACAAGCAAGAAAACAATGGCAGTTTATAGTAACATCGTAACAAATTTTAGGTTAGATGGCTTGAATTTTATTGAATAAATCATTCATGTTTTTAGACCTTGTTGGAAATGCTAGGAGTATATAATAGAATATATTTTAATGTTGACAAATCCATGTACATGTACTTTTTGTACATGTAGTAGTCTAAGTACAATTACTAGTCAGTTTGAATTTACAGATTTAAAATGATTATTCAAAAACTAAGACGTAAAAGAAAATATGCATGTATCTATAAAATAATGTATAGTTTTGTAAAAATATTTTTAGGATTTTTATGTGGGGGATAGTTGTTACAGTTGTTATTCTATGCATATTAGTAAACTTAATGTATAGGCATTTTAAGCAGTTGAGACAAACTCATTTTTATCTCTATCAAGCAATGCCTAGAATTTCATCACCACACCAACACTCAGCAGAAATTCCTCAATCTTAAATTCTAACACATTACCACCTTGGTTTAGAGCAGAAATTCCTTTTGTAGAAAATATGTGTACCATTTTTTGTATTTCTGTACCGACATTAAAACACTCAGGACTTTTTGTATAAATTGTCAAGATACCAAGTCAAATGCGCTTTCAAAATCAATAAATAAGACTAGACCTGGGATATTTTGTCTCCTGTCATTTGCATCAAGTCATAAAATTGCCATGCATTGTCTCCAATATATCTACCTAGCACAAAACCTGCCTGTTTATGGCTTATTATTTTTGTGTAAAGAGTATTTAATGCGGTGAGCAATAACCACAAAACAATTTTATATGATGTATACATTTTCATTTTGGGGGTAATTGGAGTATTGCTTTTTAACACCAATGGTGCATGTATAGTCTTCATATGTTATTAATCTTTAATAAGTGAGTTGTTATCTTTCCACAGACATTTTCCTTTTTTATGTTAATTCAAGACAAGATGTAAACTATTGAGTGATCTGTGCGGTCACTGGACTCATTATCTGAATTTTTTAGCCAGGGTAATCTAGTCTAGATTGTTTCGTTTCATTGGCGATTTCTGTCGCTATGTATACTTTCTGTTTTCGGGGAAAATTTCTCTGAAGGGGTATGCTAGGTTTTATTTCTATGAGTTTCGACATTGCTTTCTCTATTAATGTTTATATAATTCTCATAATCTTTTGATTTTTGTTCACTCTGCAGTTCAAGTCACCACAAGTTTTATTGCTGTATATGTAATTTTTTATGCATGTTTGTAACCAAACTCATCCAGAACCGTTCATTTAGTATACACTTCTTATTATTTTTTCATTTGACTGTTATTTTTTACCATCCTCGTACCATCCTCTATACATTCTAAATGAATCATTAATTTGAGTGTGCCAGAAAGTATTATTGAAATGTCACTATCTAATTCAGCTCCACTGAACGCTGAACACATTTCTCAGAAAACTTACATTTACTTTTGACATTCATAAATTAGTGCAGTTTTAATATATATTTTTAAATTTAATCCATTCTCTTTATTTTAAAATTTTGAAACAATTATTTGTGTCACCACCACATTATCTACATCAGTGCCACTTAAAGATGAACAACTTTCTCAAGTAACTTACATTGACATTTGACTTTTATATAATTAATACAGTGTTAATATGTTATTAATTAAGCACAATCTGTTTGTTTTAATATATGAACTTCGATGCTGCAGAAGCAGGTTCTGAAGCTACAGGTTCTTAGAGTACATGTAGTTGCTTAGATTGTATTCAGGTAGGCGTATTTTTTGTGTTGTATTACATTCATTTAGACCAAGAGAAATTTTATTCATAACGAAAATAAAATTAGAACAAACCAATATAACATTTTGAGAAATAGGATGGGCAGAAATTTTAACAGTTGCAAGAAAAATAAGCCGATTTCTGTAGAGACAGATGGTGCTTTCGTTAGCAGGTTACATTACGACCTTTGTTTTTGGTAAAGTATTTTCAACGTGGAAGGAAAGAGACACTCTTTTAAAGCTTGGCCAAGTTGTCCATTTTTTAATTGTATTTAATAATTACTAAAAGGTGCACGGTATTGTTATTATAATCTAAATATCTACCAGGTTAATTGAAAATTGTTTACTGAATGTTATCAGCTACTGAGGCTGTTATGTTTACTGTTTTTTATTAAATTTTATACATGACATATACATTTTACTTTTTCAAGTGTTTTAAGAAACATTGGGAAGCGGTAGGAAACTGATATACTATTTATTATATTTGTAAATATTTCTGTTATGTATATGCTGCATGTTGTCACACGATCCTCCCTGTGCTTAACTAATGCTAGTATGGGAAACCGATAAAAATATAGTTAAGCACAATCCCTCCTAGTCTTGGTTTTTAGAACAATTATAATGTTTCCAAATTATGAAATATCTTTTCTTATATGTACTCTTGCATATACTTATTACATTTCGTGGAATTGAACTAATGTCTTGTCCGTAAATTTTGGATTTCTAGTGAACAGCTCACGCGAACTGTACTCGTTGCGTCATCCAATCAAAACGCCCGAAGCAAGAACGTTGTTATGTTAACAAATGTATATTAAACAATTTAGTCTATATAATATCGCGATCATGGAGTTGTTAGTTTACGAAAGAAATAGATATTTTCATCCGTCTCTGGAAAGCCCGGGTGATCTTCCACTTGTGACAGAAATCGTGATGTTTTTTTTGCTCGTGACTCTTGCTGCCCTGCTGCCTAGTTTTTTTGGATACTGGTAGCCACCTGCTTAGTTTATTGTGACTAGTGCTACCCTCTTGCTTAATTTATTGTGATTACTGATACCCACGTGCTTAGTTGTGATTACTGCTAGCCTCATGCTTAGATTACTATTGTGACAACTGCTAGCCTTTTGCTTAGTTCATTGTGACTACGGCAAGACTCGTGCTTAGTATATTATGACTACTTCTAGCGTGCTGAGTTTATTGTGACTACAGATATCATCATGCGTAGACTAATGGGACTACATATAGCTTTCTGCTTAGTTTATAGGGACTACTTCTGCTAACATTATGCTTAATTTATTGTGACCACTGGTAACTTCCTTAGTTTATTAGTTTATGACTACTAACATTATGCGTGGTTCATTGTGTCTACTGCTAGCCTTATGCGTATGCTATTGCAACTACCGCTACTAAGGGAAACCTTATGCTTAGTTTTTGTGACTACTGCTAACGCCATGCTTAGTTTATTGTAACTACCCCTAACATCATGCTTAGATTTTTGTGACTACTGCTAATCTCATGCTTAATTTATAGTGACTACTGTCATTGCCATTCTTAGTATATTGTGACTACTGCAAACATCATGCTTTTATTGTGACTATTACTATCATCATGCGTAGTTTATTGGGACTACTGCTATTCTCATGGTCAGTCTATAACGAACCACTGCCAGCGCCCCGCCTAGTTGATTGTGACTGCTGATATGCATAGTTTATTGGGACTACTGCTGGCCTAATGCTTAGTTTATTGCTACTACTGCTAACATCATGCTTAGTTTATTGGGACTACTGCTAAACATCATGCTTATATTATTGTGACTAGTATTAACATCATACGTAGTTTTTGTGACTACTGCTAGCCTCATGCATAATTTATTGGGACTACTTCTAGCCTCGGGCATAGTTTATTTTGAATGCTACTTATACTATGCTCAATTAATTGTCACTACTGCTAGCGTCACGCATGGTTTATTGTGACTACTGCTAACATCGTGCTTTGTTTATTATGCCTACTGCTAGCCTCTTTCATTGTTTGTTGTGACCACTGCTTATACTGATTACTGACAGATAAACTACGCATCAAATTTAGTTGCAGATAAAATTTTCAATTAAGTGAAACACATTTATATTTTAAATGTATAGTCTCGAGCTTTATCAATTTAAAACGAAGTAATTATATACCTAAAAATCAGTGCATTCCTCACAGAAAACGAACTGTATACTAGTATTTAGATTGCGATTTGTATTTGCTTCGTCATTGGTGGGATCAGTGGGATTGTGGTTTATTGTGTCCACCAAGAAAATCGAAATCCATCACATGCCAATGCATCAGGTAAAATTTAATCTTAATTCTTTGATGACAAATCATTTCTGAAACATGAGCAGTGTATGCATAAAAATTTTACTGAGGGCCTTGGTGGCCGAGCCGTTAATGTAGTTAATCTACTATTGATCACGTGCCTGCCAACACTGAGGTTGCGGGTTCAAGCATTACTGCGGCAGGGGTGTGCTCCATTCCAATCTTAAGTGACATTAATTGTCTCTTTTCCTACCAAATGTCGGATGTTTTCTCAAGGTATTGTGGCTTCCTAGCCAAAAAAAAATAGACGCCATGATTTTGCTGAAAGTGGCGTTAAACACAATTCAAACATACAAACACAAAATTAAAATGTTACTATACACTTATGTGTTGATAGTAACGCGGTTTTAGATTGTGTGATAAAAATCGAATGTAGACTGAAATAATTAGAATCATGTTTAACGTATCAAATTTAAGGAACGCATACTTTGAAAATTATCTTGTCACTTATATATTTGGATATTTATTCAAATGTTTCCATAGCAACTCGTTGGTACTATTTAACACGTAGTTTTACTGCTATTTCGAAGAAGGTACCTCCAAAAAGAAACATATTTAGAGCATTAGACAAACAGTTTTTTTACTGCCATGTGAACAGGAGTTCCCTTATCTACATACGTACACGTGTAAAGGAATTTAGATACAACTTGTACAAACTAATTTACACATTGTGCTTTATTTGGTTTGACTCCTAGATTTTCTCGAAACGCTCATAATTATGGTTTTGTTAATGATAATGTTTCTCCTAACAGAAAAGTTACTCAACATGCATGCACAATTGAAAGATTCAAGTCATCATCTTGACTTAGATTACCGTTACGGAATATCTGTGTCACAAATGAGCATTGATTTGTTACCTTTGTCGAAACCACGTTCCCTCCTTCTTACCTGGTTTTAACCTATGTTTAATCACATATGCCACGCGTGTAAGAGACAAAATGTCCTCAGGAGATTCTGGACTCACCCCCCTTGATTTATCGTATATTCAGCATTCCTTGGTATCTTCGATGTTTCGTTGATTTAGTGTTTGTTTACATGTTCTCGTCCTGAATATAGATAAAATACTGCTTGCTGGACGTAAGCAAACATCTAATCAATCAATACATCAATCGATTTTTTCTCATAAGTAGGCTTACAAACATACAAACATCAGCAGATGCCGACAGAAGTAACACAGACATCCAAATGGTAGGTAATGATAAGCAAACAAACAAGCTAATTAATTCTAAATATTAACTTGAACTTTCTTTGCGTGCATAGATTTTTAAACTTTAGTAAATGGAAACTTTACACATTTGATATAAATCATTTTAGTCGACGCTATTCAAGTTTTATATAAAATTAATTGATATACATGTTTGTTTAACATTGCGCTAGAAGCCATTTTTAAATAATGTTTTATTGTATTATCTTAGAATATTTGGAAGAACTGAAAAAAGATCCGTTTAAAGACAATAGCGACACATGTAGTCATGGTAGTATACTTAGAACTCTAATACGGTAACTTAGTCGTGATTGTTTTAATTCTAAATCCCTAAATTTTTATCTTGGATATGATAAAGGCATGGTGTAAAACTTGTGAATCGTTCTCTCTGTATTTTTTCATTTAAGCTTACCTATTTTGTACTTTGCTTCGTCACGTTACTTTCGTCTACTTTGTGTAGGCTTCCCTTTTTTCTCACGACATGACAATTTTTACTCACATCATGTTGTTACTGTGTCTTGCAGTTTCACATAATTAACTTGTTCGTCCGTCTGATTGTGTTTTCAAAACAAACACATTCGTATGAACATTGCCTATGTGTGTACAACGTATCTAAGAGTTTATTTTTCATTGTATTTATTTTTCGTATTAGTTTCTACTTCTATAACAATTGAGCTACCAATATTGACTACTTTTAATCATTTTCCAGATTCAAACTATGTGCAAGGTTTGTGTAATAGAAAGGCTCAAAGTAAGTACATAAACATTACACAATCGAAAACGAGTTAGTAATTGACTTACAAACTGAGTATGGATAGATTTATTAAATATTTTTTAGAATTAAGCGAGATATATTTCAACAATATTCAAGACAGGAAGATTACAAATAATAAATAAACAAGAAAAGGAATGCATCCACGGAAACAAAACTTGAAAAGCAACTGGAAACGTTTGAAGATTAGGTAGAGGCGGAAAATTTAGCATTGGTCTTCATCATACAAAGAGCGTCTAACAACAAGTTACCCGCTATGGTCCACGGCGATGCCTTCCGTACTATAACCCGAAAGCCTTCAATAGGGGTGTGCTGGACAGCTCTGTAGCTCTGGGGGGGGGGGGGGGGGCTAGGGGTTGCACATTAAGGCATACCATCAGGCATATTTCTGCTTAACAGCACTTGTTTTCGGGATAAATATGCATTTATCAATTATCTCATCAAAATCCGTGACAAACACCCGACCCGTAGTTTCTGTACACCTCTTCATTTATCTGTGCATTGTATTAGGTAAATAAGTGTCAGTTTGAATGTCTTTGGTTTGTCTCGACCTGGAGTGAAACTCAAAACGTCTACTAACTCCTGGAGAGCAGTACATTCTTATAAGTGTTTCACTTGCTTAATTATAAACGCAGTATTTGTTTGTTAAATATATAATTTTTGTTTAATTGCTTTAAGATTTTCAGTTTAAGCTTTAAGTAAAACAGGTTGTGGTCGGTCATTTACTCTTAATGCGTACATTAAAAACCAGTGCAAAATTGGCAAGCACATGGGTTAATGATAACAGCTGACTCATGGTTAAAAGTTGAAGCGCAATTAACAAGAGAATGTTTAACTTAATATTAATACAGCATTTATATAACATCGTTTGTTTTTACAATGTACATAATCGAGTAGCAGGAACAAATATTATATAATAAACTTTCGTTTCTGTAAAAAAATATTAAATCAATGTTTGCATCAAAACAAATATCAAGAGAAAACACGTTAACATATTGATCAATGAAATTGCGTATGAAGGATGAAATTAAATGTCAGTCATTGTATTTTTTCACACATTTATCTAATCAAACCCATTCCAATACATCATATTCTTATACTAGACTTTAGTATTATCAACTTAAGTTCGCCAGTATAAACGTTTTTTCTCAATAATTCCAGCTAACCAAAACTGTACTAAATGTGGAAACAATGGAACGTACCTTCCCAAGTTCTGTTTTTGTGATGAAAAAGTACACTGTTTTTGGAACCGATGGGATGATGTAGGAAAGACTCCATGTAATGTTTTTACAAGTTCATGGTTGATTTTATTGTTGTTACAACACCAAATAATACACTGCATGAATGCACTAATTTAATTAAATATTAAACTAAATTTAAACTAGTAGTAAATTCAATGTTTACAAAATTAACGATAGTTTAATCTGTAGTTAAATTTCAAATTTATTACTAGTTTACCGATAATTTAACGAGTACAGTAAGTTCATAAACTTACACCTAATTTACTGTTAAGAAAATTTTAAGTTTACTGGATGTTAAACTTCGGTTAGTATGAAATTTACTGCTTAAAGTAAATTTTTACATGCAAATTTACTTCAGATAAACAGAACCAATAAACTTGAAACTTAATTGTTCGTTTTCAAATTTAATATTGATTAAATTAGCATCTATCATATGCAAATCCATTTGATTTATGGTTCAGTTTAATGAATATCCAATTAAATTACAATAAACTTCAAATTTACATTGATTTATTGTATGTAAACTCATAAACTCCAGTTTAATGTGTATAGTTAATTTGTAAATTTATATTTACTGCAACAGTAAATTTCATAAACAGTCCTTGTGGAACTGGCCCTACCTGTATTTTAAAGTAGTATTGTTTTTTATCGGGTGTTGGTAGGCAAATATGATATAATCTTCACTCCATATAATTTTATTAAAAACCTATGTATCACTATATTTTTTTAATAATATCAAAAGTTACAAACCAAATCTATCTATCAATAAATTGCAAACAGAATTTTCCTTTGTAAAAATGTAAGTCAAATATAACTAATTTACAATGACAACCAACAACCAGTTTCAAATATGTTACAATTTTAACAAGACTCTAAAACACAGCTCATGAAATATATTTTATTAGTTTCATATATATAAATATTATAACAAAGTAGCTAAATTATACAGTTTAAAACATGACACAATTTTAAAAAGACTCTAAAACAAAACGCATGAAATAAATTTTATTAGTTTCATATATTTAAATATTATTACTTTGAAGATTTATTTTTCAAAGATTTCTTAGTAAGCATAAACGTTCCATATTATAGTGTTATTAAATGGGTGTTTTCATATTTGACTTGTATTATGTCCAAGGGAAGCTGTATTGGGTTGAGGATATTTGTATTAGCCCGAGGCAAGGCAGAGTGCTAATACAGCTATTCGAGGCCCAATACCGCTTCCCGAGGACATAATACATGTAGAATATGAAAACACCCATTTAATGACAGTTTTATTAACCAGTTGAGTAAATTTAAGTACCATTTTATCATTGACCTAAAATGTGTTTGTTTTTAAAATGATATTTATATATAAATTACCGGAAATGACATTCCTGTATTGGCCCTGTTTTTCTGTATTGAGCCTGTTTTTTCCGTATTGGCCCTGTTTTTCTGTAATGAGCCTGTTTTTTCCATATTGGCCATGTTTTTTTCTGTATTGGGACTGTTCACTTTATCCGTATTGTATGGACAATTTCACATGTATTTTATACAACTGGCTTATAAAATCGTATATAGACCGGCCAGAGTATATGGACCAAACCATATAATGTATATGGACCTGCTGTGGATAAAATGTACATTAGATTTACCAGGAACCTATAAATTAGTTATACGTATACTAGTCCCAGGATTTACACATCTTTTCGAAAAACACAAACAACCAAATATATGATTAGTAACCTTGGTGAAGATTAATTATGACAAGTAACTATGCACAATGAGTTTTACGAACAAAAATAACCTAAAATGATCAGTAATGACAGTACATGTTGTCCATATGGAGCAAATAAGTGAGCATAGAAGCTTACAAAAAGTACAAGAATAATATAACAAATAGTTCATGATACTTCGGGTCATATGGCAGTATATGGACGGGTTGGTGGCTACAAAAAATATATATGGACCTCAGCTGTGCTTTGGTCCATATACATTTTTTTGGGCCACCAACCCGTCCATACACTGCCATATGACCATCAGTGTCGTGAACTATTTGTTAAATATTACAGCAAAGTGTGACCATATGATACTAGCATTTAAACATTTACACAATTTTCACAACCACAAAAATCATAAATATTTTGGACTTGATTCACATTAACTTGAATTTGGGATAGCATATGTATGTTTGCTGTATCAATATGTTAAAATATAAACTATAATATCAAGTTTCTTATGTATACAATAAAACGAATATGTATTAAAAAATAATTTTGAAAACCTATTGTTTCTAGTCATCTCCCATTGGTTTTACAAAATTTGTGAAATTGCAATGGTATACCATGAAATGGAAAAAAAACCATCAATATGTAAAATAAAATTATTTCGTAATGACAAATAATACTGGTTTTAAAATACATGTACATGCATTAGTTATTTCCCTTTGATTTATAAAATACCCATTCTACTTTTGGTTATTTCCCTTTGATTAATAAATTTGTTCATTTCCGTTTGATCAATTGATGAAAAATTTCATACTTCAAGAACAAATGTCTGTAATAGTTGGTCTAATATCTAATTTGATCTAATCTAATTAAAATTAAATCTTTCACTTGGTTGAGGATATTTGTATTAGCCCGAGGCAAGGCAGAGTGCTAATACAGCTATTCGAGGCCCAATACCGCTTCCCGAGGACATAATACATGTAGAATATGAAAACACCCATTTAATGACACTTTTATTAACCAGTTGAGTAAATTTAAGTACCATTTTATCATTGACCTAAAATGTGTTTGTTTTTAAAATGATATTTATATATAAATTACCGGAAATGACATTCCTGTATTGGCCCTGTTTTTCTGTATTGAGCCTGTTTTTTCCGTATTGGCCCTGTTTTTCTGTATTGAGCCTGTTTTTTCCATATTGGCCATGTTTTTTTCTGTATTGGGACTGTTCACTTTATCCGTATTGTATGGACAATTTCACATGTATTTTATACAACTGGCTTATAAAATCGTATATAGACCGGCCAGAGTATATGGACCAAACCATATAATGTATATGGACCTGCTGTGGATAAAATGTACATTAGATTTACCAGGAACCTATAAATTAGTTATACGTATACTAGTCCCAGGATTTACACATCTTTTCGAAAAACACAAACAACCAAATATATGATTAGTAACCTTGGTGAAGATTAATTATGACAAGTAACTATGCACAATGAGTTTTACGAACAAAAATAACCTAAAATGATCAGTCATGACAGCATATGTTGTCCATATGGAGCAAATAAGTGAGCATAGAAGCTTACAAAAAGTACAAGAATAATATAACAAATAGTTCATGATACTTCGGGTCATATGGCAGTATATGGACGGGTTGGTGGCTACAAAAAATATATATGGACCTCAGCTGTGCTTTGGTCCATATACATTTTGTTTGGGCCACCAAGCCGTCCATACACTGCCATATGACCATCAGTGTCGTGAACTATTTGTTAAATATTACAGCAAAGTGTGACCATATGATACTAGCATTTAAACATTTACACAATTTTCACAACCACAAAAATCATAAATATTTTGGACTTGATTCACATTAACTTGAATTTGGGATAGCATATGTATGTTTGCTGTATCAATATGTTAAAATATAAACTATAATATCAAGTTTCTTATGTATACAATAAAACGAATATGTATTAAAAAATAATTTTGAAAACCTATTGTTTCTAGTCATCTCCCATTGGTTTTACAAAATTTGTGAAATTGCAATGGTATACCATGAAATGGAAAAAAAACCATCAATATGTAAAATAAAATTATTTCGTAATGACAAATAATACTGGTTTTAAAATACATGTACATGCATTAGTTATTTCCCTTTGATTTATAAAATACCCATTCTACTTTTGGTTATTTCCCTTTGATTAATAAATTTGTTCATTTCCTTTTGATCAATTGATGAAAAATTTCATACTTCAAGAACAAATGTCTGTAATAGTTGGTCTAATATCTAATTTGATCTAATCTAATTAAAATTAAATCTTTCACTTGGTCCCCCCTTTTTGCTATGGTTATTGCGTGTACAACGCAGCGACCAAAAACAAAAAGGGGAGCAAGTGAAAGATTTAATTTTAATTAGATTGAATGTGATCTAACCACTTATATGTACTATAAATGATATTATAGTTGGTTTTTATTATAGTCCTTTTATTGGAAAAACAGTCGTGATGACACAAGTTCCAATCTACTGTATGATGGATGGAGTATAAGTTTACTGGTAGCATTTTTAATTAGAGGTGAATGTGGACATAATTTTTACAAATGTACAGAAGTGGTCATGAAAAAGGCTAGGAGAACAAACAACCTTCAGTTTGAGTGAAAAAAAGATAAAACACGGATAGTACAATTATTATATAATATCTCTCACATTCATTATGAAATAAAAACAAACTTAATTATAAAGATTTCCATCATAAACTTTACCATGTTTACATATTTTTCCAGTTCAACAGTTTACAGTTTTAAGCAAAATAATAAAAATAAAATTTTACAAAAGGGAAGTAATTCTGCAAATAAAGTTGGTTTCAGAAGAAAAACTGGAACTTCTTCAACAAGGGAAAAGCCTACAATAATAAAAGGACACATTGTTTTACTTAATTTAAATTACAGTTGTAACGTTCATAACAGACCAAAATTTCTCAATTTTTCACTAAAATGTTTACCAAGTGCTTAAAATTATAACAACATTTTAAAAAAACACACAGAAAAGAATTTGAAAATAAATTTGTATTATGCTTTTTTGAATTCTCATCTAAGTTCAACCTATTGGTGACAGAAAACCCCTCTGAAACAAGGTTAGGGAACATTAATTTTTTATTTGAATGATAAATTTTTAAAGAAATCTCTTTTTATAAGCATAAAATTTATTATTTATTTATTTTAACTTTAGTGTTTGTGTCCTTGCTCAATCTCCTTTCTTTTATTTGAAAACCCACTCGTGACCTTTTATTATTGGAGGCTTTTCCCTTGTTGAAGGAGTTCCAGTTTTTCTAACATTACATTGTCTTTTGCTCCTTTTTGAAAGGCGTTCTGTATGACGCTGATCCAACTTGTGCACAAGATTTGTGTAATCATCAGACCGCCAAGGTAGTGGTCTGACAATAAATGACGTTTCAACTTCTGAGTCGGACTCTTCCGAACTACAGTACTGAAGTATTAATACATTTCTTATTTCATTTTTCTTATCTTCTGATATCGAAGTTTTTGAAATAAGGGCTTTCTTTCTGTTGTATGTTTTCTGAAAAAAAGATAAATAATTATATTGTTCAATCATTAATTTAATTGCCATTTAATCCCTTGTATTTAAGATTTTCTGAAGAAGCAATACATGTCCTGGAGAGTAAGAAACTAACTTGTACCTCTAATTTTTATGCTTCTTGCAGCATATCCATGTGAACAGATTTTATACATATCAAGAACTTTGGTAAATATTCTTAAGTAAAGTACAAATTATAGTTATATTTATTATTAAAATTAAGTGAATACAGCCTACAAAATATCAGGTGTCAAAAAATACATTTGTACTGTCATGTTAATAAATTTTCGAAAGCTGAAATAAAGCATTGTGTTCCAAGTGAGGTTAAAACCAGACCTACCCTTGCCATTCTGCTTCTAATTGCCATCTTTTTGTTGTGTTCTTCTTGTTTTCCAGTCTCCTCCCTCCTCTTACGCGCTTTGGACGATTCAAAGTTTGTCTTTATACCTTCTGTAAAAAAAATTAAATTTAATGTATAAATAAAATTGTACACAGATTTTAATAGTAATGATATGTTTTACAAGGTCGACAGGAAAAGTTAAATCATTACAGCTTTAAAAAAAAATGATGGAAACTTGACATCGTTTAAATCTAAAATTACTACAAATATATATTCAATATGTATTTAGCAAACAAGCATGTACATTTTATAGGAATACTGTAATGAAAAAAAAAATTGAATGTTTTACCTAAAATGATACCTTCTTGTTCTGAAGGATATTGCCCTTTCACAAACAACAAGATGTGGTCTGTCATTTCTCTGTTTTCTACTGAATTGAACCTTAAAGAAAAAAAGAAAACAGCTTTAACAATAAATTAAATTACCAATGCATGAATATTATAAGAAATATTTCAAACATTTATTTGTGACCAAATTTAATGGTGGTAATATTGTATTTTCAAATCTGTCTTAAGAAGTTTGGGTTAAGAAAATCAAAAGACAATAGGAATCATGCATTGAACACAAAATTTAAATACGAAACAAGAAAGTCATCTGACAAAAACAAACCAGCAAATAACACTTACTAGTACATGTATAAACACTGACAACAAACAAACAATCAACATTCTTTTAGATAGATCTACATTAACATCTTGGAAGATTAACATGAGAACTAATTTTTAATAAACAGAAGTCTGTGTGTTGGAACTACTTGTTCGCCTTAAAAAATTTAATATGTATTCTGCTATTTTAATTTCGGATCAAGAGTTTACTATTATCTCAAATACCACATACTAGTAAATAAATGATTATGCTGAATTAGCCCGATAAAAAATATAAGAGTATAAAAAACCAATAGTGACATTGTTATATTGCCCAGGAAAATACTAGTAATATTACTTACTTTAATTGATGACCAAGACCATTTTTGCTTGCCCAATGCAAATCTTTTTCTTGTCCTCCCTGCTGGAATCCATCCCTGATGGCTTGCTGAAGAAAAAAAATCATATAAATAGCATGTGAATCATACATAGATGTAATAAATTAAAAATTGAATGCATTCTTTTTAAGTTTCATAGATGTATGAACGTGTTGACAGAAAAATAGTTTCATCATAAAGCATGTACTTCTGTCAACGCTTTTATACGTCAATGAAACTTCAAAGGAATGCATTCAATTCATATATGTACATTTTATTTAATTTAAAAATGAAGAGGTTCCGATATACTCCGCGTTGTTTGTTTACTGTGAAAGTGTGTACTCTTCATGTCTACCGGTTTCAATGAGAAATGCAAAGAATGATTGTAACAATTTGAACCAATAGAAATCTAGGATATCAATGAAAGACATACGTGATGTAAATATTAAAACATGACACTTACTTGAATACATAATAAACAAAAACTTTATCAGCTTACTTAAATCAACTTATAAATAGCAGTAAAATAGGTGAAACTTACTGCAATCTGAGTTGGCACTTCTATCTTTGTTTGCCTTTTTGATCTACATGTATTGGTAGGCTCTGTCATTTCCTTCAATACTCGCAGAACTTCATTAATGTTTTGTTCCATTCTTTTGGACCTTTCATCATATTTGGTTAAAGTTTCTTCTATCTGGTGTATTTTTTTATCTAGTTTCTTAAGTTCCACCTCTATACTAGTATTCTGAATTTAAGAAAAATCAATATATAACATGATATTTGATATTAAATCCATCAGGTTAATAAATTGCAAACCAAAAAGTCATACATTGTAGTATTGTATGCACTATATGTCATGCCACATGTATGAATTTGGATTAGTGAATACATTGAAGGTTACAAAAATTATACATGGATGAAGATTATCATTTTACACTGGTGTTAGATGAATAATTAAAATTGAAGGTTCAGAAATAAAACTACATGTGTTTTATAATGCCCAGTTAAACATTAGAATTTTAGATAAAAACTTAACTACTAGTACAAAAAAGTCAAAAACATCAAAGAAAAAACAGGCAGATGTTTATAAATAAAATTAATATCTTATATGTAAAAACATGTTGTACACATGCTGGGATTGTATAAATCAGTTTAAACATTCTAAGAAAATTCATTTGTCCTTATGTCAAGATATTATAGTAACATCTGAAGTTCATTAATTTTTCTCTTGATTATTTAGAAATATGCAAACATATTACATACATGTATGCTTTACAAATCTATTGGTCACTATAGCAACATCTGAAGTTTATTAATTTAATTATTCTCTCGGTTAGATATATATTAACATATTACAAACCATTGGATTGAACAAACAAACATTTCATGGTCCTCATAGCATGAAATTAATATTAACATATGATATCAAATATCTTCTATATAATATACACTATACATGTATACAAAGGTAGTTTATGCAAACAGTTTCAGGATTCTGTGACATTTTTTGGTACTGGCAGTAAGGAAGAAAACAATTGCAAGGTAAGAAAATACATGTAATTTGGCATTCCATTTCATATCAACCTGGGGGGATATCAGTTACAGTAATATATTTGATCCTATTGCAAGATCATCCTAATTAGTTTTTATATATCTAGCTCACATGATGTTTATTTTATTGGTTCATTTCATTGGTAACTAGCAGAGAATTTTAAAATAGCAAATAGATGTATACTACTAGTGTTACTACATGGAGAAATTTAATTTAGGGATGTTACTACTAACAAAAGTAATGGACTTTAGCTGTAGATGATTTTAATTTTAATTACATTTTCTTAAAAATCTTATTCACAATATGTTTACTGGTACTATTGTACTTGTACTAGTATAAATAATATAAATATAAGTAAACTTCAGTACTGCAAAATCGGTTTGCATCCTTAATGCACCTGTACTGATGAATTTATTTTATATGGCTCATTATTTTTTGTTGAACACTTTACATTTAATAAGGGCATGTATAAAGTTTGAATAGTCTTTTAGTTTTATTATCATTTATAACCAAACATGTAGGGAAGTTATAAACTGCATTTGTATGATTGTATACATGTTATAACAACTGTGTACCATCTGGGCAAAGAATAAACAATTAGTACTAGAACCATGATGTTGGACAAGAATGACAAATCTGAATAAATCAAAGTTTTAAATCAGTGATTACAGATTTGGCTGTATCTGACTATTAGAATAATTACAGCAGTAGTCTGTGCACTGTATTCAAAAGCACATTTTACAAAATTGTTTGCACTAGTTTTTTATTATTATTTTATTTGTACACATAGATAAACATTAAATTTTGGGAAATCTGCATTGTTTAATACATGCATGTTAATTCACATTTGATCATAATGTGGCAGGGTTGAAGTTGAACTGGTTAATGGCATCAAATCTCCCTTTATTGCAATACCCCCTATTGAGGACATGGAACTGTATAATATTCCTTGCTTAAATGTATTAATTACACAAAAAAAAAACTAGAGATGCCAATAAATTAACCATGGTCAGACTCTTACTGAGATAAGTGATTACAGTTGGGTCTTAAGTGCTAGCATAAACAATTAATTAAGTCATAAGAGAAAACAAAAAATGTTCACATTAATTCACAGCAGTTAAATACTGAATCAATGCAATCCATGAGAGCTTTTTGTTTCCCTGGGCTCTAATGTTATTCATGGCCATATGATTTTTTTTTATAAATATAGTAATTAGAATTAATGTCTCATACTATACCAAAGCACTGTTGTCACTGTATAATCTGTTTTTTTTATAATTATTTCTCCTTTTGTACAAATATCTGACATTTCCAAGTGGAATCTTAATAACTTGTCAGAAAAGTAAAATTAAAATAAAATGAAAAAGTGACATTTTTATCTTCACCTTTAAAAAATGTTTCCACCCAATTTAAAAAAAAAATCTTATTATGGTCACATACTCGAATTTCCGCGATTTTCCCTAATTCAGCAACATAACAATGAGATCTAAAGTGAAGTGTGCTGTTAAAATAACTTGCATTTATTTCTAAACAAATGATTTATCAATAATGATACACGGGTGTATCAGAAATAAATTTGTCCATTAAAGCTATGCATTTTCAAGACATGTTCATCGCGGAAATTCGAGTGTAATGTCATAATCGATATAAAAGTCAGGGATTTTTTATAAAATAAAATCAAATATGAGAATTTATATCATGTATCCAACATTTTATGATTAAAAAAAATTATAAAATATACAGAAAAGTATTTTATATATACAGTACATACATCTTTCCCCTCTTTTTGTTGTATTTTCTTTAACTACTTTGCTACTTTAAAGTTTAACTTTTAGTTTAGTTTAAATCAGATTACCACAGCAAGGAGAAATAGATACTGAAATGTGTATCATGGTTTTTTTCAATTGAATTATAATTAATATTATACCTTAAAGTCTGTAGCAATTGAATCACCTGCAAGGTTAATATGATCCCGCCTTTGAGGTATAACAGTAGTAAATGTGTACCAGTAACAGGTGTACCCGATTATAATACATTGTGTTCTGATTTGGTCAATATTGGTTAGATGTGTACAATTTTTTAGCTGTAAGCTCCTGCATAAATTAAGTTTTAAAATGTGGTAAAATTTTTCTCAGATCTTGCAAGACAAAATTTTTGTAATTTTTTAAACAATGTGGTATTTTTACGGTGTGTTCCCCGAACGCCTACTGGATAAAAACAACACCTCATTAGGTATGGGGATTATGGGGCCTGTTAAGGGGAATGCAATAATTAGTTTACCTGTATTTACCTGTATTTACCTTGAAAATTATAATAAAGCATAGTAGACATTGGAAACTGAATTGACAAGAAAAATATCAAAATATCAAAATGAAATTAAAAAAAAGAATGGATAGTTTCAAGTTAATTAAAATAAAATTAAAAACTTAAGCTGCAATATATAAAATAAACTTGTCTTCAAAATGTCCCAAGCCAATTTTTTAAGCTGTAGATTGAGATGATGAGCTTGTACCATTCCCAATTAATAGTGTTCACATGTCAAACCTTTGAACATTGCAAGCTAAGAAATAGTATATAAATGGGTGAATAGTACAAACACCTCATTCTAATCCAATATGGCTAATGCTCAGCTGAATGTGAAATTCATCACTAACAGACGTGGAGGCCAAAATATTAGTCTCGATGGCTTTATATACAGAGTTAACCGTAGGAACCCCGACAAGGTCTTCTGGAGATGCGTCGTACCTGGATGTTCAGCATCATTGTCTACAGAGAACAACATACCAACTGGTTTTGGCAGACAACAACACACACATGCACCAAACCACACAGAAGTAGCTAAGCAAATAATGAACGCCGTTACCAAACGCTGCTTAGAAGAAGTCCGACCGATACCGACTATTTATGCAGAAGAACTTAACAAATTACGTGACACCGAATGGGATGACACCAGTAGAGAAGTAGTTGAACAGCTGCCGACATTCAACTCAGCAAAGTCTTCACTTTACAGAGCCAGACGCAAGCAGACTCCACCACTACCAAAGACTCAGACAGACATCACACTCGAAGGAAAATGGACAGAGACATCAACAGGAGACAGATTCTTACTATTCGACGACACATACCAAACTCGAAGAATGATAGCCTACGCATCAACAGACAACCTTCGCGACTTAGCTGCTGCTGACAAGTTCTTTTGTGACGGAACCTTTTACACTTGCCCTACTCTATTCTACCAGATTTACAGCATACACATAAAGATAGACGATGTCATGACACCAATGGTATATGCGTTTCTTCCAGGAAAGAGTCAAGCCATTTACACCAGATTCTTTACTTTACTTCAAGACAAGATGACAGACCTTGGACTCGACTTCATTCCAACCACAGCTGTACTCGACTTCGAAGTAGCAACTCACAATGCACTCAAGGAAGTGTTTCCAAGACTTGAAACCAAGGGGTGTTTTTTCCACTACACTCAAGCCATCTGGAGAAAGACTCAAGCACTAGGACTACAGATCCCATACAGAGACAACGACGACGTGAAGACCCTAGTTAGACGAGCAGCAATCCTCCCACTCATACCTATGGAAGCAATAGAAGACGTATGGTTCCAGGCCCTCGAAGACCGTGACGCTGCAGACTTAACTCAACTTACACAGACATTTACAGACTACGTGACAGAGCAGTGGGTAGAAGGAGACAGAACCATGTGGAACCACTTTGGAACTCAAGGACCCAGGACTACCAACAACATAGAGGGCTGGCACAGCAAACTGAAGAAGATGACACAGCACGCACATCCCAGATATACAGAACCACAACGACATTATCCGGATACAGAGACAGGCTGGTGGAACCACTCGACCCCGTGCAAAGAAATACTGCAACATCGACCGCAGACTGATGACACTTAAGGAACGTTACCAGACAGGCATCATCGACTTAATGACATACGCCGACTCAGCATCAGAACTCCTACATCTAGAATAAGTGACAAAATGACTCTAGTGCTCTGTTTTTGTTTAAATTTTTTTTTGTTACCTAGTTATTATTATTATATTAGATGTATAGTGCTATATCATGAAAAAGAAATGCTCTAATTTTTTTTTTTTGGCTTTTTTGCTTTTTTTTTTTTGTTACTTAGTTATTATTATTATATTAGATGTATAGTGCTATATCATGAAATAGATGTAATGAATATGATTTAATTTATTAAAATGCTCTATTTTTTTTGTTTTTTTTTTTTTGGCTTTTTTTTTTACTTAGTTATTATTATTATTATATAGATGTAATGAATATCATTTAATGTATTAAAATGTATGATCAAAGTATTTTCTTTAGATTGACTTTGTTTTCAACCTTACATTTTCTGCTACAATATTAACTATAAAAATTTACACTAATTTAAACACCCCTTAGAAGGCCCCATAATCCCATACATTAATTAGATGTTTATTTAATCCAGTAGGCATTCGGGGAACAAACCATTTTTACATTCACTGCATTAGAAATTTCATGTAAAAGTGGGAGCGTCTCAAAATGTTCTAGCTAGCGAAAAAAGGAATTGGTCACGGATATATACATGTATGGCATATATTTTTTTAATTGTGAATGAAAGTTTATTAATATCCAAGTCCAGGTGAATGCTTAGGAATGTTAGAAAGGTATTCAAATCACAGAAATGTTTGTGTTTTCGACCATAGCCAAAATATTTACTACCGTTCTACTTGATCCCCACCGTTGACGGAAATGGTATCAAAGTTATAATACACGGACCTAAAAGGCCTTACATTTTGAATTCATTTCCGTACTTCAATATTCGTATAGGGATTTTTCAGAAGTTACATGACACGCAGGAAATGAAATTAGGCCGATCTAGGATTTTTTCAAACAGGCTCATTTTATCTTAAATTTCAGTCTCTATCTCTATATGTGTGATATTTTTAATTGTTTGTGAATGGACCGGCGTGCGATCAAGAATTATTTCTTATAGGGTTTGCTCGACTTTTAATAGTAGTAAGGGTTGATGGTTTTTTCAAGAGTCTCTAGTTATAAGAATAAAGTATTTTTAGCGAGACTCTAGCTTTTTACTAAAATAATTAAAAAAAACATACAACAAAAAAGCATTTGTAAACAGGTATCTATTGAACTGATGTGGAAGTTTCATACGTTTACTTAAATATTTGCCCTCACCTTTCTCTCCGAGTATACGCTTGTTGAACTCCGAGGGGCTTCTGTCTTATCATTTGTCCCAAATGGATCATCTTGGCTGTCTGGTGTGTTTGCCTTGGTCAATATTGGCGATCCTGTCCTACGCGACACAAGCATTCGTATCGGAGTACTAGTCCTAGATCTGGAAAATAGGCGCAAGTCGTCTGGACCACCACAAGCCCCGGATTCAAAACCATTCATCGGCATATCGCACAATGGCGCGGTAAAGCTTTGCATTTCCCTTCGCCTCTTTGCTCTTGAAAGATCTCCTTCATCTTCTGTTGCCGAATACAATAGACAAAAACTTGACTCTTGCGAAGAAACGATATCTTGATCATCTTCATCACTTGTCAGCAGTGCAGAGTATGCCATGTTGAATGTAACAATGAAAATATGAACGACTTGAATGTTTGTAAAGTTGGGAATGAAAACCTTCAACGCTTGCAGTCTATTTAAATGCCCAAAGTATATCTACATTAAACATGTTAAATTTGACAATATTGTCTCAATTAAGCGTTGAAAATTCATAATGAAGCTGTGTGAAATTTAATGATGGTTTAATGGTCTGTAAGTTTCTAACCCAAATATGATTACTGTAGTTTCAATCTGGGATAACCACAGGAATTTTCAAGAATGTCTCGCTAAAGGATTGATTATTGGACCGAAACTTATGTACAAGAAATACATCTCAAAATGATAAAATATCTAAACTCAACGTGACTAGCACTTATGGTTATCTTTTAAATATATATTTATCTTTTAAATATAAACCCACAAGAAACTTTAAAGCACTTATACCCATATTTTGTTATATTAACATCGCACTGCACAGATCCTTATACTATTTCCGTTTCTTGGCTAAATTTACGAAGCTAACAATAAGGTTATCCATCATTGTTAAATGTGTAAAAAATACTTTTAATTGCCATGGAAACATAATAATTTGAAGAATTTACAATTTTAATATTATTTCTCAGATTCAGTCTTTGCTCATACGTGATCTTTTTTGAGTTCGTCTTAAAGAAACATATTTTCTTATATGTTTCATATATTGTTCAATTTCTCTGTAGTTTATCGAATGTTATTATTTTATATACGATGGCCGTTGAAATCTTGTGAAATACTTTAACGTATCCATTGTTTTGTGTCTATTATTATCTTTTACATTTACAATGATTTTTACTTAACCCATAAAGAGCTAGGCGGATTAAGGGTTATATATTCTGGCAAAATTTTGTCCGTCGCATATTTTGTGTAATTATCGTTTTTATCAGAAAACTACACGATATTAAGGGGATTATCGGTCCCAGTTAGTACTTTTGACGAATTGGTTAGTCCTTGTTGATTAATTAAATTATTAACGAAACTTTCCCTAATTAAATTTTCTTTGTTTAAAGCTGTGTCCACTGTTCTGTCAACAACCTACACAGAATTTAAATATTGTAGTTTTGAATGCATAATTTCAAAATAGAATTATTTCATAATATTTGGAGGACCATTTTTATAAAAAAAATTCATATTTTATCAATCTAATTTAAACTAAATCTTTCACTTGCTTCCCCCTTTTTGCTATGGTCGCTAGGCAGCGACCATAGTAAAAAGGGGGGGGAGCAAGTGAAAGATTTAATTTTAATAAGATTGCTATTTTATCTATATACTTTCTTATTCTGTTGATCGTTTCTGTATAGAATTTACTGTAAAAATTTCGTGCCGACCCTAGGCTACACCGTGAACGGAAAAATATTTTGAAGTTGAGTGTACATATTACGTAGCGTAGAATGATGGACATTTTAAGCCACGGTGGGAGGGGGTGACTTAGTATATATTGGGTAATACGGATGTGGGGGTCTTGTTACCTTTCAAAAATAAATGAAATGTATCTTTTTATTGAACGATATTCTAAATTATCTTAATATATAAATGCCTGAAATTATTTCTCATCTAAATAAACAATAGGAGAAGTTCAGAAGAACAGAAGAAAAAATACATTTTATTTTATGTTCTAAGATACATGTATAGACCGCTTGAATTTTATATTTTTTAATTTTTTATTATAAACATTTTGTTAGTTTATGGACTGTTGTGTCAATGCGGATGTACAATAAAAACATATGCATAGGTCTGGTTTACATTTTATTACTAATTCCGAACATAGATAAATAGTGGGTTTTCATATCTCTGTCCGCATACATGTAAGTAAAAGTTACACATCTGTTTTTAGCCAGATATAACAAGATGTTGAAAATTTACGCAGGCAATTAGGAAAATATTATTGACAGCGAAAAGTGCCGAAAAACGCCGAAATTGGGCATGTACTCCCATGGTCGTTTATAGATTGATTGATTGATTGATTGATTGGATGTTTGAATTACGTCCAGCGAGCAGTATTTCAGCTATATTATGGACGAGAACAAGTTAACAAACAATAAATCAAAGGAAAAGGGACTGTCACTGGAAAAGTATGGAGTAGTGAGTAGGGTCGGAAAATTTAGCCTTTTGTAGCGGCTACAATGAGCCTACTTTTTTGAAATCTACAAAAGAGGTCTTTATCGTGCAAGGAGCGTGCACTCTCCAAACACGTTACCCACGAGGTACGCGGCCAGGCATTCCGTATGACCTGATAACCCCAAATGAGATGGTCTCCCCTATCCGCCACCCAAAGACGCACTGGGCTGCTCTGTGGGTCGAGTACTGGGAACCCACCTAGTATGGTCCCAGTCGTTTATAGAAGTAATAATATTGTTCACAACATTCGTGCTAGAAAGCAAATTTGGCATGCTCGTTAGACAAATTCGTGTGGATACATTCCTCCAGCGTTTTCATTTGTTTCGTCAGTTAATGACAGTAATTTTAATTTCTTATCAATTACCGAAAGTCGGGAGTTTTCTCCGGTACTCTGGCTTCTTCCCCCAATAAAAATGGACGCCATAATATAACTAAAAAGTTGAGGAAAGTGGTGTTAAATACCAGTAAACCGAAAAAAATCATACATGTATTTTTTTCTTCAGAAAATGCCTCCGAAAAAACACAAACTGTCAATCTCGCATCAACATTTCAAGAAGACGAAAAGAAGACAGACATGCCCTGGCTGCAATTCGGAGTTTGTTGAAAGACATTTCGAAAACCATAAGCTGGATTTTTCTTTTGAATAATGAATGGAAGTGCAAAGAATCTAAAAATATAACTTCAGAGTCACAAGAAAGGCTGGAAGAAAATTCTACCACTTCTCTGTATCAACAAACAACAGATGACGAAACAGTTATAACAGCAGTGAAAGAAAAAGTAGAAAGTAAACTGAAACATATAAGTGGTATAGAGAGAGTATCCAAAGATACAGATGACGAAGAAGAGGAGAATTGGTCCAATGTGACATTATCTGATATCGATGCAGATTTTACCGAAAAAATGAAGGTTTATCTGGGAACATCTCTGACCAAACAGTACAGAAAAATGAAGCTGGAAGTTCTACTACTATATTATTTAAATGGTTGTGCATTTTTCTTTGTTCCTGGCAGTCATTTTATATGTTACCAGACGTTGCTATGAACAGTATTCTGGCTTTTTTATCCGTATTTTTTCAACTACTAATTGCGGAAAACGTGGCTCTAGCCGGAGCGGCATGTACTTTACCATGCTCCGTGTACATGTTATATAAAAATGTAGGGTTACAGAAAGATAATTTCGTAAAATTTGTGATCTGCCGAAAATGTTATAAGTTGTATGAATACGACGAATGTATTATTATTATCGAAGGTCAGAAACACTCTAAAACGTGTTCAAATGTACTGTTTCCAATCCATACACAAGTTGCTAGGAGAAGACCATGTGGTGAAACGTTGTTAAAAACTGTAAACCTTTCGAATGGTGGTAAAAAACTGTATCCCTATAAAACCTACTGCTACAAGTCTGTTCGGGACACACTTTCAACAATGGTGAAACGTCCAAATTTTGAGGAAAATTGCGAAAAATGGAGATTAAGACGACAACAACCAGGGATAATGTCTGATGTCTATGACGGGAAAGTTTGGAAAGAATTCAGTCGAACAGAATACAGGAATTTCTTAGACAGTCAGCGAAATTATGGACTTATGTTGAATTTAGACTGGTTTCAGCCATTTGAACACGTTTGCTACTCTGTTGGGGTATTATACGCAGTTATTCTCAATTTACAAAGGGAAGAACGGTTCAAGTTGAAAAATGTTATTTTGGTTGGCATTATACCTGATATGGAAGGAGAACCATCAATCCATAGTTTCGTTGACCCATTAGTGAAGGAATTAAAAGAGGCTTGGGAGACAGGATTTAAAATGAAGTCATACAGAAGTCCAGACGATGAGGTCATATTTAAAGTTGCATGCATTTGCGTTGGGTGCGATATTCCAGCAACAAGAAAACTCTGTGGCTTTCTAGGACATGCTGCGACCCTCGGATGTTCCAAGTGTATGAAACAATTTCCGGGTGATATTGGAAAGAAAAACTACAGCGGATTTGATGTAATAAATTGGACTCTAAGAAATTTACAAGAACACCTTGACAAATTAGAGGAAATTAAAGCTGCAGCAACAAAATCCGATAGAGAATGTTTAGAAAGTCGGTATGGCATTAGATATTCTCCTCTGTGTGAACTGGAATATTTTAATCCCATTCGCATGTCTATTATTGACCCCATGCACAACTTGTATCAAGGAACAGCAAAGAAAATGGTTAAAATATGGCTTGAAACCAAAGTTTTGGACACTGAAAAACTTCAAACAATTCAACATCGTGTCGATTCAGTGATTGCAGCATCTAACGTCGGAGGCTTACCGAGAAAAATTGCGTCCTATTTTGGAGGTTTTACAGCTGACCAATGGAAAAACTGGACAAATATCTTTTCGATCTTTGCATTGAAAGATATACTACCATCAGAAGACTTTGAGATATGGCGTAAGTTTGTTCTGGCAAGTAGATGTGTAGCAACAAAAATAATTAACACTGCTGACTTGGTTAAGTACGAGAAACTCATTATAGAATTCTGTACTCAGTTCGAAGCGACATACGGGAAGATTAAAGTAACACCAAATATGCATCTCCATTTTCATCTGGCTGATTGTATTAGGGACTATGGACCTGTTTATTCCTTCTGGCTATTTAGTTTTGAAAGATACAATGGTCATCTTGGGTCTTTGCCAAATAACAACAGATCTATTGAGATGCAAATAATGCGACGTTTCTTGCGTGACTCTTTCGTCAGGTCGATGCAAACTCCTTGTCAGTTTGAAGATGTTTTGGGAAAACATAATTTTTTGAAAGAAGGAATGCCAGAATCGATAATAAAAAAAAACAATGATGAAGACATTTTACAAATTTTGTATATGGCGAAGAAAAGTGCTCCTTTGGGGGTCAACAGTGGAATTTTACTGAGCCATATGTATTTCCCAAAAGTTCCGTAGACATTCTTACACAGGATGAAACTAATAAGTTGACTGATATGTATAAGGTCTTATATCCAGGTCTGCAACATACGGTTATACCAATGTCGTGTCAGAGGTGTAATGTACTTTATTTTGGCAATGAAGTTTTCGGATCGTGGAATTCAAGATATACAAGATCTTCTTATATTATGGCTTATTGGAATTCTGTTGGCGCACAAATAGTAACAGAAACGGGAACGGGTGATCTGACTCCCGGAATTGTGCAAAAATATATCATTCATAATCTGATAGTGAACGGTGAGAGTCGCATTCATTTTCTAGCAAAAGTCCACTGGCTTTCGCCGCTAGCCAGTCGATATCGGCATTATTGTGGAAGCCCTGTTGAAGCATGGGATAACACTGTGTTCGAAGAGTTTGGTCCATCAGCTTTCCTGCCAGTACAACGAATTTATTGTAGATATTTGACTGCAGAGGGACGTGTATTAGGCAAACATGTAACTTTTATCTGTCCTTTAAATAAAGGATTAAATATTTAACAATGATGATATCGGGACAGCATGAAGGCATAATGGCAAACACACTATTAACGTTACAACCCCTTAATGAAATATGTGTTTGCATTGTGTATTGGTAACACAATAAAAATATATAATATATAATAACTATGTTTTATTTTATTTTAATAGTGAACTGTGTCTGATGATTTGCAAACTCTATATATTTCAAAAGTTCGGATGTGTTAAAATATCAACGGCGAAACGTTTTCAATGAAAAGTGTGATTTTTTTCTCAGATAGACACTTACATGAATATATTTATAACTAATCTTTTTTTTTAAATTAAAAAGTGATAAGTATATGGATATACTATCGTTGTATGTTTCCATGCCAAAATGCGCTTTGTGGGAATAGTTCTGTTTCTCAACGAAATTGTCGATGTGTATATATCTGTATGAAATTAAACAGTTTCCCGTGTATTATTTATATTATCATTATAGCGGGAAATTTAAAGATTTATTTTGTTTATTTAATATTTTTAATAATTTTGTCATTCAATAAATAATCATAAAAAAAGGAAGTGTAAACAATTTTTTATATTAAACAACACATATTTTTATACCTCAGAGTTTATTGGTGTATGTTTTAACAAAATGTTGATATATTATCGCTGTTATTATTATTAGAGTAATAAAAATATTTGTATTTTTAATATTTTAGAGTTCATCTTAAACAATTTTTCTTGTTGGCTGGAAGTGATAACTTTCAGAAGTAAACGCACTCCTTGTTTTATGGCATGGTCAAATGGCCAGATAGGGAATGTTGCATAATTGAATGAAACGGCATCAATTAACGCCATCTGACCGCCCATAAATTATTACACATGAAAAGACTGATACCCAATAATGATGACAAAAGTAAATCTGTGAATAGTGTAACTATAGGGCACCGAATAAATTGATTTGAACGCGGATGTACTATTAATAGGTCGTAGAATGTATAATAAGTGTATTGATTTTCAGTTACTTCTCTGGAGAATAAAAAAAAATCAAGATGTTAGATGATGGTAGTTTTAAGTTAAACATTATATTACTTTCTTTTCTTAATTAACCCTTAAAAACTCTTACCAAAACCATTATTTATAATACTCATTAAACATTGTAGGCATAATTTGCGGCAGGTTGATGTTTGTACATATCTATAAATAAATTGAGATCCAGAAGTAAGACTTGACTGCGCAATTTTTAAATGGAAGGGGGGGCTTAAATTCCTGAACGTGTTTTAATTTTCATTGTGTAACGATTGGATCTTAAAAATATAACAAAAGGAGGGATCCTGTGTTAGGAATTGCCCATTGCGCCAATACTGACAATATAAAAACCGTTAAATGTATTATTAACAGGAATGCACAAACACTCACACGGAAACTTTCCACACTTTTTAGGTAATGAATTGAGATTCGCGCAAACATTTGCATTTAAGGACATTTTTAAAAGGTGATTCGCAAACCTGAGATAATTGACAACATGTAATATGTTGCAAAAATTTACATTTTTCGCAAAACTGTAGATTGACATTCAATAAAGATTTTACTTTTATCCGCTTGTTTAACAAATACATTTAGTCGTTTTGTTTCTTTGAATACGGAGCTAAATCAAGTTCTAATGCGATGTTCATCTTGAATTTCCCGTTGAAACAAAACGCTTTCTAAATAACCTTTAAAACATTTGTACCGTTGGAGCAGCTTAACTCGGTGTGTGTTACTCATGATCAAACAACACCTAAGAAAAAAAGGGGGGGGCAGCAAAATGGTGATATATAATAGCTCATATTTTCATTCAGGTCATCAAATTTATAATTAAATCGGGCAGGGTGCGCTCGACTCCAATCTTATTTGAAAAGGATTGCCAGTTTTCCTTCAGAATGTTCAGGGGTTTTCTCCGAGTACTCCGGCTCCTCACCAAATATAAACTGCAGACGCCGTGACATATCTGAAAAATTACTGAAACAACATTAAAACAAAAAAATAAACCAATTAAACAGAGGGACATAAAAAACAAAATCCATAGATAGAGATCGGACTACTCGGGTTTTATAAGCTTTCATATTTATATTTATGGTATAGTAAGATTTGGACGAGGTCCATGCATGGTGGAGGGGTGACACCATGAGTTTATTTTATTACGAAACTTTATTAAAATAACAATTTCAAATTAAAAAAATGTAACAGTCATTTGTTTTGTCATAAATTATGTTTACACTTTTTGTTTGTTGGAGTGTTGTTTAACGATATACATGTTTAGCTAAATCATGGCGTTTAGTTTGTATTGGGGTAGGAAGCCGGAGTACCAGAGAAAACCCCGACCTTCGGTAGGAAAACTGCCAATCCTCGACAATAAAGATTGGAGTCGAGTACATACTTTTGTATACAATACTCAATAGCACGTAACAACCTATAAACGTATCTGCTTTTAACTTCATACATAACAAACAATTATTAAACAAGCGTACAACACAAAGCTGAAAAAAACGCAAAGAAATGAACAGTCTGAAGTACGTTTATTATAGAAATAGAGTCGATAGATTCGAAAATATGATTTATTTTTGCTCATCGTATTTTACAACCCAGTAAAAATTTTAAAATGAGAGTCATTCTAGAAATCGAAAATGTAGTAGAAATGAAAAGTTGACGTTTACTTTGTACAAACATGTACATACTTAAATATTTATACACTATATGTAATTCGCTAAGTGCAAAAATCAGCAACTTAACATATGTTTTGATTTGCCTCTCTTTGGTACTGGAATTCTTATTGTGCACTAGCTAAAGTACATCGTAGCTATGTGTCGGCACGTGCTCCAAACTCGTTTTCACAAAAAATTGTACTTTCATCGGTTATTACATTTATTCGTTCAAAATGATTTCTTTGCATGACTTCGCTTCCATGTCGTATACACTACATATATGGATTTTTTTATGATGCAGGGAAAGAAATCTTTTTTTGACTTCGTAGCCTACTAATCGTCTATCTAATTAAAATTAAAACTTCCAAAAGCTCCCGTTTTTGTTATGTCGCTGTTTTATTCCTATTTCATTTTCACAAATTTCGTATGTATTTCATGTCATTTGGTCGAGTCTTAACCATCATATGCAATCTTCACATTTTAATAAAATCTCATGAAAAATACCAAGATTATAAACATGAACTAATGATGTCATGTGAGAAAAATTGGTAAATTACATTTCATTTGACATGAAGATTTCGTAACCTGATTACTTCGGCCGAGAACAAGTATTCCATGCTGTTGTATATCTCTGCAAGAATTTTCTTTTCTTTCAAGCAATGACATTTTTGCTACGACTTCGTAATTTAAGTATTGAATTACAAGTATATTGCTACATTTTTCTCATTATTGATCAAAATGTGTATTGAACTAATAAAATCGTTTTGTCTCCCTAGTATTGTGCAAATAAACAATATATATTGCACACGCCAGAAATTTTGCCGGCATTGAAATCTTTTCTCTGTAATATAGCGACAATCTTGAAGTACATTAACAAGCTGCTTCGGACCTTTCCATTCCAAATTAATCCGAAAATAAATTGTCTTTTCATTAGAAATTTTTCGTGATCGGCCGTAAAAAAAGGTGTCGCCATAACAAATAGTCAAGACGGATTAGACTCAGATGAAAAATAACTGGTTCTTGAAAAGTTTTAAAGCCGAGACTTTTATTTTTTCATGTACACTTTTCTCCGTCAACTGCATTTGGATTTTCTTTATCAATTATTACCCGCTAAATGATGTAACTGCAGTCATGTACAATTATAAATGTACTAATGCATAACGCGATGGGCGCGACAATTAAACGCGACGATAAATCGTGAAAAATGTATTAATAAGGATTGGTGTAGCAAATATATTTTCCAACGGAAATGCAATCTTTGGTACGAAAATACACAAAGGAGTTTTAAACGCATTTGGGAGGAATAAATCAAATTCTGAATACGTAGTGGCACCTCTTGGAAAATAAGACTCCCCACTTTTGCCCCTCATTTGTCAGTCAGAAAAAACAGTGCGAAGTACAATTTTAACTATATCAAACAAACCACCTATTCTTTAACACAGGCATGGCTGTCTTAATTTAACAAACTTTTTCTTTTACGAATTAATAATTGAGTTACTTAAATCAAGGGGAATAATCAAAACATGTCATCATAAGACAAAAGGGAGATAAACTGAACTAAAACTGACTGATTTCATGACAATTTCATGATCTTTTAAAATACGAAGTTAGGTATTAGTTTAGTTTGGCTAAATCATACTGTCAGTAGTTATTTAGTTAAAGAGCCTTCCATACTTTACAACTTGCGAAGTCATATTTTTTTGCATTTTTCTTGTGTTTTTAATACCAAATAAATACATATTGACTGATGAAATAGTGTTTTATGATTAAATAACAACATTATTATTTTTTTTTAAATAACAAAATTGTATGGAGACACCCCACCTTTCTGATTTTTGGCCGGATTTCACAGAGTGAAAATCCGGATTATAGTATGGTGAATGTTGGGCGGGCGGGCGTGCGGGCAGGCGGGGAACACATTTTCGTAAGAGTTTTCTCGGCTTCTACTAAAGGCATTGATTTCAAATTTGGTGCACAGCTTTAGGATGATGAGTTGTGCCGTGCCTCCCCTTTCCAGGTCAGTCAGTTAACTATGTCTTGTTTTCCGAGCCGACTTAGACTGTTTCAAGGGTCAAAATAGGAAAAATTTTCGTAACAGTTTTCTCTGCAACTACTAATCACATTCTCTTAAAATTGGGTATGCAGCATCAGCATGGCCTCACAACGTGGGATTCGATTTCAGGTCTGTCACTCACCTACTTCCTGTTTAACGAAATCCGGCCATTTCTGTCTTTGGTCGATTTTTGTATAAATGTAATACGCCGTTCATGAGAAGCCTTCTTAAAAATTTTTTAAACTTGTTTGTTGTTTTGTTTAAATTGTTTCAGTTTTCTTTACTTGTCTCATATTTTTTAATAAGGAATGACTAACTGTTTTTTACGACGCAATAAAAATATAATGAGACTTATTTCGTAATTAAAACTTACATCGCGAGTAGGGTTTTCTTTTAGTTTGAGCAAGATAACAAAAAGTGTTAATTATGTTCTGTTTTAATAATTAATTACAAAACCTTACTGCAAAACGTGAACTGAAGAATACTACAGAATGCAAAAAGTTTTTTAAAAGACATGTATTGCCTAATTCAAATTTAATGATGTTTACTCCAATTTAAATTTAAGTAAACTTATATGCAAATTTACTGGTAGAAGAAAATTCATTTTAAATTATGGTAAATTCCAAATAACATGTGACTAATAAATCCTAAGTAAATTTGGAGTAGACTTTTAATTAATTTACCATTAAACTAAATTAAATTTGAAATATATAATTTTTAGTAAATTCAAATTATTTTGTAGTTGAATGTACAGTAAATGTCAAGTAAACATATAAACCGACGTTGAACCAAATTAAATGCAAATATAATATCCCATTAAACTCGAATTTTCATGCAGTGATAATAATACAACTTTTTAATTGATAAATGTTTAATGTCACATCTACAAATAAAATTTCTTCTACATACAAGATAAAAACTTTACATAGGAACGATTTTTCTTATTTGATTTGGTTACCACTTCAATGTTAAGCCTCCTAACAGTTTTACTGTAATATGCATGATTACATGACTTGACAGACTGCTTTAAATTGTCTTATATTGGGTCATGTACAACAATGTTACACTGTCGAAAAAATTGCATTAAATTTGGTGTCCGGCAAATATGTGTTCGGTGAAACAAATGTTTGTATTTCCCGGCAAATGTCAGGCAAAAAATTTCAATCTTTTGAAAATCCGATATAATGTAATTTTAATAAAATATTGAAAAAAGGAATTACGATTTAAAGATCGAAATGTCTTGAAGTGGAACTTTATTTTTGTACATTGCAAGTTTAAGTTGCAACTTGTATTTATTTTTCAAGGCGCAGATTGTGTGGAATATTTACGAACATCTTACCTAGCTAGGGGGGACTGTTCATGCTCGTCAAATGCGTTAATGATGGAATGTTCATGCAACGAAGGCTTAACGAATTATATGTGCAGTTCTATAGCAAAAAGAATTTGCAAATCTGATTTTGATAAAAGGACAATTAAAACATTAAAAAACTGCAGTCAATCCAACAATGACATGTGTTTCTTAAAAGGTTCTGATGGCGCCGAGTTGATTTGTGAGATTTTTAATGGTAAGTAGATCGATAAGTTTATACAGTAAACTTAAGGATAGCGTCAAACATAATACAACTATTATTTATTATGAAAAATAAAACTTTCCACAGATAAAGGGTTCAATGTTATTATTTGTTTTTTTCAATGTCTTACAATCCACGTTTTTGTATGTATATAAACGTGACAAGGTCATTTACCAAACGATGGCTGTATATTTTAGCTATGTCATATTTTTGTTGTGCAAGAATGGCGGATTACCCTTGTTTAATAGACCCAATCGCCATATATATATATATTTATGCAAATGATACAGTAATAGAATTTGGTCGTCTCTATGACGAAATGTCCTTTGTCGCTCTAAGCATTGTATTACTATTTTTTCTGATGACAAACACGGTATGGTTTGTATATAATACCTCTATAATATTATGTTCGCTTTTCTGCAATGATTTTAACTTGTTGTATAACTTATAAACGTCCACAGAAAAGATTCATATACATGTATATAAAGATCAGACTTAACTTTAAAATGAAAAACGTTAACAGTAAACATATTGTTAATTTGAAATTAGAAAAAAATCCAGAAAGATTTCATTCGAAGATTACAGTAAAAGGTTAAAATTACGTCTACAATAATCAAAATAAAATTAAAATTAAAAATAAAGCATACAAAAACACACGTTTACATAAAACTGAACAAGTAGCGTACCAACAAAGGAACGCTACGGATATAGAAGGCTAAGCATTGTAGCATTGTTTAATATTGGCTTGATTTTGCCTGTTATTATTCAATAATAAACATTTATATTACTGTTGATTCGTTTTATTTACATGTAACAAACAGAAATAAAGATTTGAGAACAAACGCTGATGCTTGTGACGAAATGCAAATCGTTCCTGTTGTAAAACACGGTAAAACTATTTATAATTTAGATTTTATGATTGCATTACACATATATTTTATCTGGGAGTATACCTTGAATAAGTTCAAAGAAAAAGACTCATTTACATGTTTACAGGAATAACACTTAACACAAACAAGTAAAATGACAATTCTAGCAGTGTTCAGATTTATAATTTGACAAAGTGAACGAACAGAGAAAACCAAAATTTTTCATTCGGTAACTAGAATACAAGTTTGAAAATATATCTACAGCAACACAATAAAAAAATTACAAACAAAATAACCAATAAACTTTTACCAAAGGACAAACGATAATACACATATGAACATAGCAGGCGTAACCGCTACATTATTTAAATTTGAGCTTTTATCAACAAATACATAGACAGTTCAACCTGTATATTTCTGCTGATGCACTTTTTTTCTTTTGTAACAGATGGAGATTTCAGGAAAACGCTGATACCTTAGTTAAAATGACGAAAATTCGTTCTTAACTTTGCATTTCTGTGGGCCATGATGGAAACCTCATTTGGTCTGAAGTTTTAATTCATGTTGTACACGAAACAAAAGTCAGCGAAGTGCAGATCAGTGTGGTAGAGAACAATTATCCAAACTTCATGGACTATAATTTTAAATTTATACTTAATGACTTTTATTGTTTTCACAACTATATATCACTGTACAAAGATTTTACAACTGTTTTACGATAACTGTATTATTTTTTTTTATCTTTCAAAAGTTATAAACAGTTTTGTTACAATAAGCTTTAAATGTGAATTATCATTTATATGCTTACTTTAGGATTCAAAATATTTTTAGTTGCTAGTTAATGGAGACAAATTTATATAATCACTTTTATATAAAGAAGGCACAACGTTTCAGATAAATGCTTTACAACCAATAAATTGCAAAAAGAGTAAACACTTATTTAGCCAAAAAGCAGCCCAACAGATATTGATACACTATAATCTCAGTTGGCATGTGGATGAAAAATACAAATTTTGGTTATGTTTGTAAGCAATATTATTTAAGATCTATTGAGCCTCCACTAGTGAAAAGGCTCTTCGGTCATTTAAACGTCACATATTTTCATAATTTCAATGCATTCTTTCAATAATTTATCCTTTCTGTGTTTCAATCCCAAATGATACTAAATAGAGTTTGCCACATGTACTTTTTTCAGCATATAATTTATTGTATGTTCTAATCGTTTAAATTTGTCTGACTTCTAAAGTTCACAAGCGTTGTCATGTCTTTGCAAGACGACAATTAGTATTCGTCTGGTATCTGTACATAATTTTTCTGTTTCTTAAAAGAAATAGATTGTTATTTTCTCATGTAACTGCTCTTGATTATATGTCATTTCAACCATTACAAATTATATAAATAACACATTTTTATGGCAATATATAAATCGTTAACCATTTACAATGGACTATCTCTAAGGTAAATTTTAGTTGTTACATAAATAAGGTTAGTGTACATGTTTTGGTAGTATAGACTCATACGGAATTCATTTATTAAACTACTTTCCCTAACTCATATTTTCAATTTAATATGGATGACTTTCAAACGTGTTTCTCTTGTTTATGTATAAAAGTTATATTTTCATTGTCATACAGTTTCATTGTTAGTTGTCATATCATGAAAGTAATATGTACTTGCAATGCAACCGTCATAGTATATTTTAAAATTTTTTAATCAAATCTTCATTGTCATTCCAGCTAACGGTGTATGCCAAGTCAGTTGACAAGATAACGTCAACTAGAGTAGTATTACCCCTTCAGCCAGTCATGGGATGATAAACATCCTAAGATTACTCTAAACCAATACACTTAACAGCAAGTTCATATGAACTGTATTTATCATCTTGTCTAGTAGTTGTTTGTACTATGGGCTGCAAAACAGGTGTTGGTTCTTTTGATACTAAATATTACGTGACAAATTTTTAAAATTCCACTGAATAACACTAAACATATTTCATCAGTACAGTTTAACTATTTAGAGAGTAAAATGACTTTTTAAAATTGTATAAGCATACTATTATGGCTTTACATCTAAGCACATAAACAGTCCGCAATGGTCGCTGAAACGTTGAAAAATTAGATTGTATGTATATAATATATATAATTTGGCAGGAATTTGAATTTAACATTTACCTTGAGAAAAACCTTAAAAATCCAAACACAGATGTCACAATGCAATATTTGTAGCAACTTTACACAATATCCTGGTGACGTTAATTGTTGTTTAAATTTTATTCTATTTTTGTGTGGCCTCGGTAGCCGAGTGGTGAGGTAGTTATTTTACTATTGATCACATTGTCTGTCATCACTGATGTTGCAAGTTTGAATCTCACTGCAGGCAGGGTGTACTCGACTCCAATCTTAATTGACAAGGATTGCCAGTTTTCCTACCGAAGTCAAGGGTTTTCTCCTGGTACTGCGGCTTGCTCCCCTAATAAAAATGGACGCCATGAAATAGCTGAGATATTGCTGCAGGTGGCTTAAATAGATCAAAATTGTTTACGTTGAATACATAAATTCTTATTCAAACGTCTTTTACAATATTTTTCCAAATTAACATGCGTCTGTATCTCTGCTAAATGTATTTAAATGTGCCCAAATTCGTGGAACTACAAACATACAGATTACTAGTAATTTGGCAATCTTTGTAGGTGACAGCTCTGTCAAACATTGTTTTACACACAGTTTCAGTAAAGAATAATTTCATACAGAACCAAACATGGTGACCATGTTTTTATCGGATATTAGACTACATGAGGGCTCTTTGTAAACTACACACACCAACACTATTTCGAGATATATTTGCAGTTGCATGTTTAGTGAAGAAGACTTTTGAACTTTCCGCAATCGGAAATAAGTTAAGCAATGTTTTTTTTTTTCTCGGTCAAGACGGAATTTATTGTTAAGGACCTTACATATATCACAGTACAGCACCCGTAAACGCAACACTTTGACTGATTGATAACTGATTGCTGACGCCTTTTTGAGCCCCGACGGCTTGCTGACGAATACATCCGTCCAAAATTGTGAATCCGTCATCACTTTGGTCCAATATATATCCGTTAAAATGCTTAAAAAAACACCATTAGATTTAATGCATATTAGTCTTGAGGAGGTAAATGTTTTTTTCGTAGTCTATCATTGGTATTTTTTTTTACTTCCGCGACTAGTCATTTCGGCTTTTATTAGTGACAAACGTAAAATAAAACTATTTCTATTTTCTGTGACCTGTTACATATGTATTTTTTGTTGTTGTCGTAACTAGAAACCAGACACGTCTACGCCATGAGTAACAGATTTATTTCTTATGTTGCAAAAGACATAACATCGTATTGACAGACCGTGTTTTTCCATGCTGTTAGAAAAAACATATATATATGCCAAAAATCCTCTCTTTTGGGATATGGATTTATTTCAACCATACATCACTACCCGTTTTAATTAATTAATAAAAATACATAACGCTTTCTCTGCATAAACAACTAACAATTGTAGGGGTGTTGCAACTCATACGCAAAGACGCATCTGCATACATATCATAACAGCAATAGAACTGTTTCTCCTGGAATCCGGTCTTTTTCTAACGTGAGTAAAGTGTAAGGAAGCATCAAGAATAATTTGGAGATGACAGTGCCAATTGTTTTAGCAGATTGTCTCGTACTCGCGATGACTCGCCGATTAGACGTTATTTCAGAGCTTCTATGGCCTTGAGCGGCCTCAGACGCCCTTCCAAAAAACCACCGCTTACAATTTGAGACATCGATCATTAAATTTTGCCTACACTTAATTTTGAGCTAGATACGCACGCTCCTGAAATAAGTAACACAAAATATTTGTACTGAATGTGGATTTAATATTTCTTTTATTTTCGCTGAGTAATTTTATTGCTTGATTGTACATTGTGTTTAATTTTATTTATTTACAATGTACATGAATGTTTTTATTTACATAACATTTTTTGTAAAATTATGTAAACACTATTAAGTATAAACAATTTTGAAATCATATGCAACTATAACAGTCATAATTAGGTTCGATAACTCTATTTTGCAATGAACGATTGTTGTGTATCATTAACAGCAAAATTTTAGAATATTATAAACTGATATTATTAATAACACTTGCATGTTTGTATAATATTAGAATTTTTTTCAAATTTAAAAAAAAAAATTAAAATTTTTATCATTAATGGAGTTTCTCGTTTATTCGTTTTCCCCATGGCGTAATTAATTGTTTATTCTCAAAAACTATTACTGTAGTTTATACTTTAATAAATCACATAAAATTATCAATGAATTATGGTTACCTAATAAACATTTGTGATAGATGTTGTATTTAGAACACCTTTAAAGTATGGAAATTAAACCCATTCTGTGTCATCCTGATAAAGCTTGTAGTGTAATAAAATTGCATTCTCTGTACAGTATGTTTATTGAACAGCTTATTCCTTAAAACTTGACTTTTCATTACCTTTATGGCTGAGAAAAATGCGACAAAATGGGGATATTTTTGTAAATGACTTTTTATTGAAATACTTTATAAATGTTTTTCACAAAGTTCATTACCACATTTTCAATTCAAGACAAGACAAAGAAATTGCAGTTAATTCTACTCTTTCTAATGACAGTATTTTGTAAGTCAAATACTCTAGTTTTTTGTTTAATTGTTAAAATATTTACTTCTACTTTTAAAATGTTACAAATTTCTGAGATATAATTAGACCATAAAATTGCCACACAACCCTGTCCCCTGTCTGAACGCAGATGTATCCACCATCTTAAAAATTGTACAATGGGCGAATTTCAAATGAAATGGGAATTATGAAGACTGTGTCTACTATTTGTATATATGTGAAAAACATAGTTTATACCAGCTGTATTTATGCAATTCAAGTCAGAAGTGTTGTATATTACTGACTAATTCGCATTGAAACTATGTAAACAGAAGGCAGAAAATAAGGCTTTTTTTCAAACAAAATGGGAAGTATTTTGTAAGTAATGTAAACTGAAAAAAAAAAAAGAGACTGTAGAACCAGGAAAAATGTGCAAAACATACATATTTTACTTATTTAACAAGAAATTGACGTTTTTAATCGTCCCTATGTTTTTCTATTGAGAGGAAAATCAAAAATAGCTAACAACAATACGTCACACAAGTCACGTCGCTAATAGTTGTATATGCATTAAATTGTTAATAACACATTTACGTTTACTAAAAAATAAAATTGCAAATAGTGTAATACAATACAATTAGTTAATTAAGATCGGATTTAAAGCATTGTCATAACAGTTATAAAACAGAACCTTTTCAAAACTACCCCATTAAAGTGCGGCCTCACTAACTTATAATTTCAAATACTCCCGATTTTTTTAGACAACTTTTATACTTATATTTCATTATTCATATATCAACATCTATGATATACATCGTAAAATAAAACACATATTAATTAAAATCTAATTTTCCGTGAACCTAATCTGTTTACCATTTCTTGCTTGAGTAAACAAAAAAACATACATAAACCAATGTTGAAAATAAATCCGTCCGGAAAGAAATAAACAACAAAGTCCTTTTTAGAAATCTGTTCGAGGAATCTTTACCAATCCTACTGAATGGACAACAAAGAAGTGTTACAAAATTAGAAGTATTTCTCATTTGATACTTCATAAAACGAAAATGCGAAATTATGACGGCAAAAATGCGATAATGCGATAAGCAGAAAAGATTTCCATCTTGCATTTACAAGTGTGTCTCTTTAACTCGGTTTAAAAGCCTGTGAATTATTTTTTTTATTTTACAAACGGCGTCACAGTGAAATATTCATTCTTTATTTTATTCTTGTTAATTCATGTGAAAGAAAGGAATAATTAATACAATATATAATATATGTGTTTTCGCGTTTGTGGTAAATCTTTTTTTATTGTTGATTATTCGACCTTCGCGAACAGACATCATCGGTGATCAATCACGAACAAACAACCTCGGTGATCAATAACGAACAGACAACCTCGGTGATTCATAGCGAAGAGACAACCTCGATGATCAATAGCGAACAGACAACCTCGATGATCAATAGCGAACAGACAACCTCAATGAACAATAGCCAACAGACAACCTCGATGATCAATAGCAAACAGACAACCTCGGTAATCAATAGCGAACAGACAACCTCGGTGATCAAACGAGAACAGACAACCTCGGTGATCAACAGCGAACAAACAACATCGGTGATCAATAGCGAACAGACAACCTCGGTGATCAATAGCGAACAGACAACCTCGGTGATCAATAGCGAACAGACAACCTCGATGATCAATAGCGAACAGACAACCTCGGTGATCAATAGCGAACAGACAACATCGATGATCAATAGCGAACATACACCTCAGTGATCAATAGCGAACAGACAACCTCTGTGATCAATATAGCGAACAGACAACCTCGGTGATCAATAGCGAACAGACAACCTCGATGATCAATAGCGAACAGACATCCTCGATGATCAATAGTGAACAGACAACCTCGATGATCAAAAGGGAACAGACAACCTCGATGATCAATAATGAACAGACAACCTCGGTGATCATTAACGAACAAACAACCTCGGTCATCAACAGCGAACAGACAACCTCGATGTTAATAGCGAATAGACAACCTCGGTGATCAAAAGCGAACAAACCTCGGTGATCAAAAGCTAACAGACAATCTCGATGATCAATAGCGAACAAACAACCTCGGTGATCAATAGCGAACAGACAACATCGGTGATCAAAAGCGAACAGACAATCTCGGTGATCAATAGCGAACAAACAACCTCGGTGATCAATAGCGAACAGACAACCTCGGTGATCAACAGCGAACAGACAACCTCGATGATCAATAGGGAACAGACATCCTCGATGATCAATAGTGATACAGATATCGTAGCGTTCAGTTATTATTGGGGAGGAAGGCGGTATACCCAGTGAAAACCCCCAAACTTCTGTAGAAAAACTGCCGATTAAGATTATAGTCGAGCACATCCTGCCCGCAGAAAGACTCCTCACCTCAATGTTGACAGACCACGTCATCAACAGCAGATGACCTCCAAGGGCCCTTTATAACCTTTAACGAATAGCATGTAAGAGCCATTCTATTAATACAATTTTGACACTAAGACCGATGACAATTTATTTAGACAAGAATTATGTTTCTGCAAATGTATACGTCGTATTATTTGAATGAACTATTTATCCCCAAAACAGTCTTAGGAGACTTCATAAAAAAGGAGTTATACTAAGAACGATTATAATATGAATTCCTTCATACGCTTTGAGAACACATTAGGGTTCTAGTAAGCATATAGCACGATATGACGTCACAATTAGAATTCCGACGTCATATGCGCTCAACTGAAAGTTTCAAATTGGAACAATGAAATTTTGTTAAGATTTCTCAATATGTTTTGCTTAAAAGGTACGTATATTCAATAAATATATATTTATGTCGATATTATTTGCTTTAACATACTTCTTGGGTAGATATCTTATTAGTTTCAAAAAATCAATATTACCATTGAAAGCGTCCCCTTAGAGCCGCTTCTAAATTTTAAAACTTAAGTTTGACATATTTTAATCGAATAGATTATTGCAATTGTGCTCTATGCGAATTAGAACATGGTCAGATCTTATATTTGTCTTCATTTTATATAAAAAAATTTTAAAGGGGTATTCTACTTTAGACAACATTTTTTCGTTACATTCTTTGATTTCTCTACATTTTTCTTTTGGCAAGAAACTTTTTTGCTCATTTATAGATTTTCGAAAAGCTTTTGATACGGTTTGGAGATACGGATTATGGCAAAAATACGAACTTATGGTATTAAAGGTAAATGTTTTAATGTTATTCATAACATGTATGAAAATATTAAATCTTGTGTAAGAGACACGTGATTTTTTTCCATGTTTTTCAGGTGTTCGTCAGGAGAGAATTTATCTCCATTTCTTTTTGCTCCTTTTCTTAATGATTTAGAAGATTTTTTCAGGAGTCTAGGTGGAAGTTCGTTAGAAGATTTACAATCAAAACTACAAGAGCATACAATTTGAATGTATTTCGAATTATTTATTTTATTGTATGCTGCAGAAACAAGTGAGGCTTTACAACATAACTTAGATATTTTTAGTATATTTTGTTATATATGGAAATTGTCTATTAATTGTGCAAAGTCTAAGATTGTTATATTTAGCAAGAGGAAATATAGAAACCCTCTCGAGTTTAAAATTCATAACGAAACAATTGATATAGTAGATTCTTATACATATTTAGGATTGGAATTTAATTAAATTGGATCATTTGTAAAAGCAAAGCAAAAGCTCATTACTCAGGCTAGACGAGCTTTATAATTCTCTGTTTATAAAAAGAATTAGAAATCAACCTATTCCTATAGGCCTCCAGTTAAAATTATTTGATAGTTTAGTCGAAACTATTCTGATTTATGGTTCTGAAATTTGGGGGTTTGAAAATATATCTGAGCTGGAGAGCATACATTTACAATTTTTAAAAAAGATATTGAACGTAATCTACTCCAAGCTACATGGTTTATGGGGAACTCGGTTGTTTCCCTCTTTCAGTAAAAATTAAAACGAGAATGGTATCTTTCTGGAATAGGTTGATAAGTTGTGAAAACAAACTCAGTTCCACCTTATACAATTTGATGTTTAAATTACAGAGTGATGGTTTTTGTAATTTCAAATGGGTTAGCTATGTGCAATCGATTTTCAATGAAGTAGGTTTGCCTTATGTATTTAATTCTCAACTTTCTTTTCATGGTACAAATTTAAAGTATATTATTAGACAAAAGTTGCAAGATTTGTTTATTCAAAAGCGGGTTTTTGATATTGAAAATTCTTCGAGAGATTTTTTACAAAATTATCAAGAATGAGTTTAAGCTAGAAGAATATTTGTTAAGGCTATGTTCTCAAGATAGATTATTTATTTCTAAACTTCGTACATCAAATTTAAAGCTACCAATTGAAACAGGTCGATGGAATAAAATTCCAAAAGAACACAGGTCAATGTAATTTTTGCAGCGAAGCTGTGTGTGACAAATATCACATTTTATTTATTTGTAAAAATGACACTATCTCTAACTTAAGGGAAAAATTTATTTGAGGATTAACTACAAAAAATATTTTCTCCATCGAGGGATAACAAAATTTCCGTTGTGCACATTTAATATAATCTAATTTCCGTTTGCACATTGTATAATCCGCGTAGCGGATTATATTAAATGTGCACAACGGAAATTTTGTTATCCCTCGATGGAGAAAATATTTTTTGTAGTTAATACTTATAAATAAATTCAAACAATAGAATAAACTCAACAATTTTATTTTTGTAACTGGACATTTTTGAAAAAGAGATCAACACAAAAACTGTTACACTGCACGAAACAATAACTTTTAAGATAGTCAAAAGGTATCCAAAAGTCCCAATTTTGAATACATTTTGTTGTCTTTTGAACACATTTTTAAAAAATACAAAAGATCTAAAAGATCATCTTTTTGTATACCTTTTTGACTTCAAAAGTCAGTCGAAATGGCCCACTTTTGATTTGACAAAAGGTGTTGCAAAGTTCACCTTTCTAGATCTAAAATGTGTTCAAAAGGTGAACAACAAAATATGACCTTTTTTTCCAAAATATAATCTGTTGTCGACAAAAGATAATAAAAAGATCATATATCAACAAAAAAAAGGTGATGAAAGGTAGTCCACAGATGCTATTTTCAAAACCAAAAGACCAAGGTCATATGGTATTTTGACCAAATTAAAATCCAAAAGGTCTCCTTTTGTATTGATGAAATTACAAAAAATTGCACAAAAGGTTACTTGTTATAATCTAAAATATGGTCAAAAGGTTATGAATTTCCATATTTTTCATGGATAATATTACAAAATGGACATTTAGGTTAGGGGAAAGATGATATGATGAAAAAAAGCTGCATGCACAGGTCGGCTCACGTGGATTTGGTTTTTTCAACCTATCCAGAATCAGCATTCCACAAATGTCCACCTTGACCTCTCATTTTGTAAAACAGTGAGCATCATTGCTCACTTACATTTATCAACAATAACAGTCTTGTGATGAAAAAGAACATGTCTAGTCCAATGAAAAGTTTGTGCAAGTTTTACTCTAGAAATATTGCTGACATTGTGCTCACTTAAGCTCCAATATTGGACTGTTGAATTTGTATCAATAGGATGACCACTAACTTGAACAATGGTCAAGGAATTCAAGATGACACAGCATTAAGAAAGTAGAGTTAAAAGTGTACTAGCTAATGTACAATTGCCTGTATATATCACTGAGCTGAAAGGCTTGTCTAATGGCAATTAATCCCTAAGGTGTTACAATTTTCTCATTTTCAAGTGGATAACTATTACATAAAAAAGAAACAATTTAACGATTTATTGAATAAATGCTCATTATGTCAATATGTACATTTTTCAATCTGTTTTACAATCCAAGAGGAAGGTGTTCTAGTTCATTTCTGGTTGCTCATTTTCTGTCCTTTCTGCTTTTGATTGAAGAAATGTCAATAAATTTACAGTCTAATTTTATCTTTTATTCTATAAATTTATCCAGCTTCGAAGATGTCTAGTATGTAATAAATCCATCTTGACATTCCTCATACATGTCATATGAGGACATATATAGGCAATTAAGACGGGTCTTATCTTCTCGATATCTCTGATCTCCATATTGTCTAGTGCAGCTATTATCTGCTTAACTTTCTGAAAAATATACAGTGTATGTGTGTGTGTTACAGATCTAGACATAACTAAAATGATATGTGGCACATTATGTAATAATAATAAATGTTGACATTTTGTATAAAACATCCATAAAACTGAACATTTGGGAGCTGAGGGGGCTGGAGGGGGGGGTCCATTAACATGGTAACAATTCGTATATTTTTCCCAAAATAACAGTAAATTTAAAATAATGATAACACTAACAGATAAAAGCAATTTACATGAGAAAACAATACAGTGAGTTCATAAATCGAAAAAACAAATAACAGCAGAATCTCATCAAAGGGCGATACGGTGAAAAAATGCATTAATTAATCAGTGTTTCCATAGTAACTAGTATGTGATCTTATGTATATCCCTCCCTTCATATGGAGACTCAATTACATTGAAATAAGTGGTGATTAAAATGAATTAACAGATAACAGAAAAAATCATGTAATTAGTAAACAGTGTTCTGACTAGTATTATTAAACAGCAAACAGTGTTTTTATTTACATTATAACAATTAACAACGATGTCAATTTAAAAAAAAAACAGATAACAGCTAATGGTTGAAAGTTAACAGTTGCTTTCTACTGTTTCGAATTTGTCATTTAGAACACTCCATATTAAATTAGTAAGCATTTGCTCATCAGTGAAGGTTGTGATTTGCTTTTAACATATGTATTCTGATCATCTCCTTTTTATTTATACACTCAAAGAAATTCAAGACTGAAAAAAGTATTATCATAACATACTTCTTTTTTCCCGTTCTAGTGATGTTTTCTTCTTTTTCTAGACGTCTAGATTGTCGTTCCTGCTTCTTTTGTCTGGCAGTACATGTATAGATCTGTTAATAGCATCTGAAAAAAAAATAACAAATTCATTTGCAAGTACTCTAAATCCTCTTCAATTTTAGTAGTTTCTTTTTACAATCTGAACATTAGAAAATGACAGATATTGCATATAAAAGTCATTATTATTCAAACAGTTATGACACTAACCCCTTCATCTAGCCCCCCCCCCCCCCCCCCAAACCACACACAGAAGCAAGTACAATTTTAAGTACAATATTTAAATAAAAATAATATTTTTGCAGTATAGCTTGTTAAAAACATAATACATGAAATATAAGTCATTCATATAATGTGAACTATATTCAGACAATAAATGCTTATGTATGATTATCTCCCCTTTCAATTTGCAATATGGCGGATATGTGTTCTGTTGGGTGTGATTTTCCATTGCTTGAATGCAGTGGACAAACTCAAAGATAAAACAGATTTATGTATTCTTGGATATAAATACCTGATCTGAAGTACTTTCATCGTCGGAGTCAACACTTTGCTGAGTATAAAAAGAACAATGTGGCAGTCGATGTCATGTGCGTCAGTGGTAAATTTCAATCTGGACATTCTTGTTTATCAGTAAACCTACTGACAGTGCTGAATCCTCAAGAATTTCATCGTCTGAGATATCAAATACAACACTAACCATAATAATTGTTCGAACTACTAAGTTCACAAGAATGAAAGCGCGTAATCTTGACTTTTTTACTGAAAGGTGAGCACCGTCTTTAAAAATAGGCGCCGAGGCCTGGCATTTAGAAAATTGAGATGCTGATTGGATGTGGTTAATGATATCGATTCCGGCACACGCGCAAACGCACGAAGCCATGTGCACTGTGGCCTTGTATTTTGTGTAAGTAGAATCTGTAGTATCTTAATATAATTTATGTTTTATAGTTATTCAATTTAAATTTTGGTAAGTGTACAGTGTAAAATAACATACTTTTACATTATAATACAATTTATAAATAAAAATATATTTATAGATGTTACCACAAAATTTTCACTGTGCTGGTGCACACTATCAACACTTTCCATTTTTAAATAAATAAATGGCTGTATAAAAATGTGCTTGTCAACATCCTTTCAATGTATATTTTAAATACTTAATAACTAGCACACTTTGTTACATTTTCTATTTTAGAAACAAAAAGGCACATTTTGTTTATTTGACACATGTATTATTACTACATGTACTTCAAATTCAACTTGGATACTAAAAAATATCCATAAGGACATCTATTCAACTAGAATAGTAGTAGTATACTCTCATATCTTAGTAAATGTTCAGTATTTCATAAATTTTTGCTAATAGTTGGTTTTTTATAGTTAAAAAAAGTACATTTAATTTGTACTAAAATTTTGAAAATGGATCCGGAGTTAAACCAATTTTGAGATTTTCCATCGTGGACAAATTTGAAGTCTCATATAAATACCCCTTTTAAGCCGTGGGGTGGGGGGGGGTCATTTTGCCTCAGAAACTGATATATGGCCAAAAAAAAAATGTGTGTTTCCGGTTACCCGAACCTACCTATTTTTTTGAAGCCGACCCTAAAGGTTTTTTTTGCGTTTTAACGGAGGTTACTTTGAACCGGAAAACTGGGTTTTAGTTATATTTTCTTATTATATAGATAGAGATGAAATATCAAATTTTCCGAGTGACAGAAATCACAGTAAATCACATGTGAAAATTATCGTTTATTTTCACTCTCGGGTTTTTGCCCGCCGTTGGTTTTGTACTATACAGATATTCATCCGCCGTTCATAAAATTTAGGATTAAGCATTAAAATTTTACGAAAACAATTTTGATCTATATAATAAATAGGATAATCAATTGGGCATCGTGAATATCCAAAATATGATCACTCGTGCCGCATAAAGCATCAGATTGAACTCATGCGCGGAACAAGTTCCACGCACTCGTTTAATCAGATACGTTATGCGGCACTCGTGCTCATATTTTGGATATTCACTCCGCCCAATTAATAATCCTATAAATACTTCCGCCCCAACATTACTAATTTAACCAACATGATTCCCCCAAAAAAAAAATCGTCCTATGAGTACCTTCCTATTTTATAATTCTATGTAACCGGAAACAAACATATTTTTTTGTTTGGCCTAACATTAGAGATAAAGTAATAAACACATTTTACAAGTTTTGAAGTTATTTTAAAAAATAACAATTTTAAACTCTAGGTACAATATAATGTATCTACTGAATCACCAAAATATCAATGAGGTCGTAGTATTTGCATAAACTTATCATCTTAAAAAAACATTGTCAAAAGGCTATATATGTAAAGTATTATATATTTTACTGTGGGGAAACAACCCAGAGCGAACAGTTATCTGGTTGAAACATAAGTCAGGGGCTAACTGACTTGATACCGCCTTAAGGTACTAAAATTGTGATACAAAGATACAAATCTGTCAAAAGGGCATCATTTTATTCATCAATACATAATTTACATTCTTGTGGCTTGATATACATTAATACTCTGTATACATGACGTAGGACAAAATATAAAGTAATCAAAGAAATGGGCCAACATATGCTTATTAATTTATAAAATTTAATGACTAAATATATTTATACAATGTAAATGCCTAGTGTTATGATACCATTTTATGTATCGTTCATTTGGACTGCTTCTCATTATCGACGAATATAGTTCTCCAATATTAACCGTGTATTTCTTTGAATATTATTTATATATTGTGTTTTTTTGTAGGTAAATATTGCTACCTAAACCTTAGCAGATTTTCGTATGAAAGTACACAATCATCAATACATGTATAACTGAACCATTGAAGCTCAGCTATGGAGATGTGTTTACTATAATTCATAATTTTGTGGTTTGCAGCAGGGCAAGAAATTGCTTCGACAAGATGTCTAAATACAGATTCATTGAAGGAATGGTAAGCAACAATAAATTATCAGCTTATTAAAAATAATAACTTCTGGCGAGTCTTACAAATATTATTATCTCTGTGTTAAACATGTTTGACTCCTACTCAGTTATTGATCCAGGAGCATTCATCTGATGAGATTTACAAAGGAGGTAGGGGGGAGGTGTTGTAATAAAACTAATAGAAGTTGTGTTATATTTTGTAACATAATTTACATAAATTCCATTGAATAACCCAAATATTATACTACGGTAATAAAGCCCCGCCTACTCCTATGTATTTATTGGGGGGGGGGGGGGAAGCTGGAGTACCTGCAGCAACCCCCGACCTTCAGTAGGAAAACTGGCAATCCTTGTACAATTAATATTGAAGTCTATTACACCCTACCCGCAGTTTGACTCGAACCAGCAACCTCAGTGTTGACAGACCATATGATCAATAGTAGACGAACTACCTTGACCACTCGGCCACCGAGGCCCCGTTTGAATTTTGACATGTCAGACTTGTTTACTAGGTTTCAGTCAATTTTAATACAAATTTTACTTGTATGGTATACAGTCACTTCAAAATATTTGCCATCAAAAATCATTTTTTGGTCCAACTTTAAACACATTATGATATCATTTTTCTGTTGGTTGTAGTTATAAAATATTTTGATTGTTTCAATTTTGCATTCCATTTCAGGTACAGAAAAACAAATCATAATTGAACTTGAAGTGGCCACCAAGTGTATAGAACATTTAGAGAAGAAACAGTTGTTCCTAGTGAAAATAATCAATATCTTAAAGAAAGAGACTTTGTTTTCAAACTTGGTAAAATACCAGAGAAGTGCAAGATTCTTGCAAAGGAAATATAAGCAAATTAATGATTGAATGTGAAGTTTGTAGTCACTGAATTGAAATTCTCTAGTTGTCAACAATATGTACTAGTTATAGAATAGTTAAAATATCATTACAGTATTAGGAAAATATTAAACAATAGTTGATTAGTTTGGAGGAATATTTTTTCTGATGCTCTTGTTCTTATTGCAAGAATGAAGTTACAATGACACGCTTAATTTATTGGTAAATGAGCTGCAATACCTAGGAGAAAGCGTGCACACTAAGCTTCTGTTTTTTAATGGGAGTGTGCACACAATTCTGTGAAGCCGCTGCCCTTGGGGAGAAAGCATGCACACAAACTAGTGAAGCCGCTACTCCTTGCATTGGGAGAAAGCGTGCACACAAACCAGTGAAGCTGCTACTCCTTGCTTTGGGCAAAAGCGTGCACACAAACAAGTGAAGCCGCTACTCCTTGCATTGGGAGAAAGCATGCACCCAAACCAGTGAGCCCCTAATCCCTTGCTTTGGGAAAAAGTGTGCACACGAACCAGTGAAGCCGCTACTCCTTGCATTGGGAGAAAGCGTGCACACGAATCAGTGAAGCCGCTACTCATTGCATTGGGAGAAAAGGTGTACACAAACCAGTGAAGCCGCTTCTCTTAGATTACACAGTTTATACACCAAGCAAATCTGAGCAAGCCATTGTGTTAGATATTAATACATAGATGGTATTTAGAATGCAACATGAAATGAAAAAGTTATTTCTGACAGACAAGTCCATAAGCATTTATTAGAATGCAATATAAGAGTTTGCGACATTAATTTATTGACTGATGATGCGCCAATTAGTTACATAGTTAAAATCAAAATGACATTAGTTTTGAAAAACTGAAATTTTATTTTGATCATATGAGAAAATTATATTCTATCACAATTGTATAACAATTTAGAAGGTACTGAAGCCTGTTTTGAGGCAAATTCAGGTTAGGATGACTTAAATGAAGACAACATTAACAAAAATTTAGAATTTGAGTAAGAAATAGGGAAGCAAACATACTGGTTTTGTGGCATTATGGCAGTATATTTAATATACTTCTGATGCTGCTGTGACCTTTTGAAAATTATATAGGCATTTTTAAGTTGCCGTCTTTTTAAATCGTGTGTGTATTCCAAAGATGAGAGGACTTACTCTGAAAACATATACCAGTTATCAAAACATTTAAAGAGAATGCTAGGATTCAAGCAATATGTAGTTTGTATTAGATGTTAAGTTTTGTATGAATTCGGTCATTGTTTTCGTGTAGTTAAATGTTTAATTTCGTAACCATTTTCTTTCTCATCTTGGACAAATTTGTGATCAACCCCTTCTAAAGCAAATTAATAACGAGTTTTACATTTTCTTTTTTCATATATATATATAGGTTAGATTTTTTCTTATAAATGGTAATATTTAAGCTCTTTAAAGATTCTTAGATCAAGTGAAGTTACAATAGTATAGTGCTGTATTTTTTAGTATCACTACAAACACCAAAACCTTAATTCCCGCAGAAAACCTTAATCTCCGTGGGAAAACCTTAATTTTTTAAGGAATCCATATAAAATTAAGTGTTGGTTTTTTAAATTAAGGTTGTCCCAGGGAAATTAAGGTTTTCCCTCGGAGATTAAGGTTTTCCCGCGGAGATTAAGGTTTTTTGTTGATTGGACCCCTGGGTCGGTTTTAAGCCCTCTGGCATTGTTGTTGATAACGATCATCAGTTACTCTGCAGATATATGACAATAGTTATAAAGCTATATATTTATGTATAAAATTTATTCTTGTCCAAAATAAATATGTATACGAATATCCCAAAATTAAAATGCATGAACCGGAATGCATTTTCTATCAACTTTATTTCAGAAAAGACGTATATTTAAAAATTATTATTATACAAATTATTAAAATATAATTTTTAATTAACCGTTAAGTTATTATTTTTCCATTTGAAGATCGGTAGGTAAGAAATATAGAACAATCAATACACGTCCGAACTTGTAATACACATCCGCCATACTGTTTGTTTACCTGTACAAAATGAAAGGAATAAAGGACGGATCAAATTATTTATATATATATTTGTTTTTTTATTCGCAGGTTTCTGGTAAGTTGTTGGTATTCATATTGTTGTTGAACAAAATCTAACATGTTGTTTATTTTTCATTTTTAACCTTTCTTCGTTTTAGCTTTATATTTTTATTGGGTTGTTATTATTACGTTCGTTCGGTTTCTAATGATTTGATTTTTTTATTGTCGATTTTATTTAAATCAAATTATGTTAATTGTTAATAAAATTAAACGTGTTATTTGTTTTGCTTTCATAACAAATTCTTAGTTTTTACTTTATAAACATTTATTTTTTGTTATATTTTAATTTGCTCAGAAATTTATTTTCAATACAAAGCACGTTTTCGCCGTTTTCTGTTATTTTCTATTCAGCTTTAAATTGTTTCAATTTATAATTTTAATTGGTATTACAGCTGTGTAAATTTATGAACTTTTTTGTTTTTCTTGAACTGAAATTAGCAGTGTTTTTTAATCGATACTAGTTTATTTATAATTTTTTCAACCCTTGAGACAAAAATGAATACATGCGTCCATTAACTTATGAAATCCTATAGTCGGGTGCAGCTCTTATGCCCTTCCGTCGAATAACATCGGAAAATCAAAGAATAATCGACTATTTAGAATATACTTTACATTAATTTGACAAAAATTTCCAAATTGTTAATTAAACATTTCTTCGTTTTTTGCTTTTACATTTTTTTTTTTCAATTTTTTCAATTTTATTTTTTATTTCTTATATATAATTATGTTCGTGTTTTTAAGTTTTTTAATTGCTTTATTATGACCTTTAGTTGAAAACATTAGTACAGTGTATCCAGAAAAAATAATGCAAAGTTAGATCCACCATCCTATCACAGGAGAGGACGATTTGTCTTTTTAGCTTAAAATGTAATCTTTGTTATGTTCGTTAAGTTCACGAAACAATTACTGTTGTTAAATTCTGTTGTTATTTTTCTAAATCTATATTTTTATATGTTCATAATTTGAAATGTTTACTCTAAGATTATGCAATAAACTTACTGAGATGGTCTCTTCTTTACTTCTATACAAAGCTACAACCACGGGTTAGTTTCTGCCTTACAGCCATCTTTAATCATCTGTTACGCATGTTGCATCAAAGTGCGCTTAGTAACAGATTTTCCATTGTTCACGTCCTGAATATAGATGAAATATTGCTTGCTGGACGTTAAACAACAATCAATCAATCAATCCATTATAACAGGAGGAACAATAACACATGTACCGATCCCTAGTTAAATTCTGACAAAGCTGTTTTATATACTGTCGGTAGTATTTTCTCAATATTGTTCGTTTTTACAAGTTAACTCTATAAAAATCGAAGAATGTGTCCATGGGACACAGATGCTCCCGCTAAATGAAGTCCCAAACAGGAAGTAGTTTTCCGACATATCTGAAAGTTGATTAGGACGTACAACTTGTGATACTGAACCACCCTGCCAAATTTCAAACTGTTCTTATGTACAGTTTCTGAGAAAGGCTTGACGGAAATTCGTACATACGGACGGACGTATTTACGTACAAATGAAGTCCCAAACAGGAAGTAGTTGTCCGACAGGTCTGAAAGTCGCTTAGGACGTACAACTTGTGATACTGAACCACCCTGCCAAATTTCAAATTGTCCTCATGTACAGTTTCTGAGAAAAGCTTGACGGAAATTCGTGCGGACGGACGGACATGTGTAAAACTTAATTCCCCCCCCCCCCGACATGTCGTCGCGGGGGCATAAAAAATGTTTATTTGAAAATTGGTACTAGGGCTTAATTGTAAAAATCGCACTACAGATATTTATAGTCATAATTAGTTATGATATTTAATTTTTAGTCCTCTGCTCAAATTAGTGGTCAGCATTTCCTATAATTAGAGAACATAACTACATATACAATAGAGCAAAGATAATAATCAACCAGTCAGAAAGAAGCTTATTATATGTCCAATGTAGATGGATAGTTCTATCTTTATTCTCCAAATTCAATGAATACAATGGTTTCAGAGCTAGAGATTGAATGTCATACAAATACAATAAACAAATACAATATACAATAAACAAGTACATTATACAATAAACTAATAGGTATTGCAACACCATCTACTTTCTTATACAATCAATACCATATATATCTCGCAAATAATTATTGTTACAAATAATAGCGATAAACAGAAAAAAAACAGAATAGACAAAATTCAATACCTTATCGGTATCAGATTTGTCAAGTAAAGTTTACCTTTTTGTTGTTAATATCTACAGATCGGCTGAGTTTTCGTAATGTGGTCGGGGTTTTACTGTTAAATAATTGACGAAATTTAATTGTGTTCGGTGTATACATTCTAGAAATAAATTTCAGAAAATACCGGGTATTGTAAGATATAATGATATTCATCACCGATTTCGTTTTTATTACACAACGGACAAAGTCTATTTTCTCTTTCTATATTTTTCCAACGACAAAGCTCTATTGGCAGTTTATGATTACCTAATCTAAATCTACAGAGAATATTATTTTACAAATTGAATCCAAGAAAATACGTTTACTTCATTCGATTTACATATTAAGAGCTTATATATCATGCTGGATAATTTTGACTGTTTACCACATATTAGTTTACACCAATAAGAAGTAACTGGTAGTTTAATTTGTATGTGAAGTGGGTATCTACCTTACTCTCCATATATCCTTACACTAGGAGTGCTAGACTCGAGATTCAATAGCAGCTTACAATATTTCAAGTGCAACATTTCTAAGATATCACAGTTTTGGAATCCCCAAACTTCTGCTCCATATCTTGTCGTAAAGATCTAATTGACAACTAATAGATACATTATGCAGACGGCCTTTATTTAGAATTTCATACATTGCTATAAAGGCTTTCTCTACGAGGTATTTTTTATTTTTATTAAAAGAGCCCGTTCTTTGGAAAAGACTGAACCCCGAGTTATATAAATTCACTTACAATTTCTAATTCTCTTTCCTGGAACGTGAATTTAAAATTTCGTGAGATTGCACCTTTACTGAATATCATAACTTTAGTCTTATCTATGTTTAATTTTAGCTTCCACTTTTCGCAGTATTCTTGAAAGAAATTAAGACCCAATTGTAAATCGTTGGCAGACTCTGCCAAAAGTACATTTCTGCAAATAAGATCGTAAATAATTTTACGTATACATCGAGTTCACTCTCTAAATCGTTTGTAATGGTTGTCAACCCATAGATAGATTGTAATATGATCGACATGTGTTAATTTGTTTTTCCAGTTGCAAGAATTCGAACATTTAAAAAGAAATCTTATACATCTTAATTTTACGATTTAAAGAACAACATTTAGAATCGCTCTTGAATACGTAAAACCAGAGATATATGCACGGAAACTGATGGCGTAATACATAATGTCTTAGTAGTAAAACGTACAATATAAATTATCTTTCAACATATAGCTGAAATGGCACCGTGGATCAAATTTACGGTAAAGCTGTTCAAACTGCTTATTGTAAAGCTAGCTGCGTTGTTTGTAAGCGATATAGCTGATTTTGTTGAAACCCTTTTGTGTATATATATATATACGCGGTTAACGGAGACTAATCCGAATTGAATGATAGATCGATCGGTACAAAAATCTAATAACCTTATAAGGTGAGGTGATGCATTCTAGACCCCTTTTTTATCACGGGGCCTTGTGGACGCCGATTCATAATCGCACCCTCCCCCCCTTTCCAGACCCCATCCACCAATGATGTGCTACAATACATAATATATGTAATGGAAAAATAACTACAAAATAAATAATTTATACACAATCTAACAAGACATATAGTCCAATATTGTATTATTGACCAAGTACACAATATTTCTTCCGCAGAACAATACTGCACAAAAAAATGATGTGCTCTGTTGGAGTCCTAGGCTTGCATCTTTCTGAAAAAAAAACATGATAATAATTTGTATAATTTCATACTGGCGGGCAGGGGTACAAATGATACAGAATATGAATTCATAATTCCCATTCTCGCCTACAGGATTTACGAGAATAAGGCCCAAATTAGTTACTTTTCTATGAGGACATATAAATTACTTTGCCTTGTTATTTCTTAATACCTGCAGCCATAAAAATGTCTAAATCACTAACAGATAATACAATAGAAAATATAAATATATATATACATCTCTTTATACTTTATACAGATATAACAATATTATATTACGATCGATACTTACAGCATTAGCTATCTAATTATATCAAACCGGAGCTTCTTAACTAACAATGTAAAATAAAACAGCATAAATGTGTTTTTAAGATGATTTAAATTTTGTGTATTACTGCTTATAAATTGTAAATTGAAACAATTTAAAGCTGAATAGAAAATAACAGAAAACGGAGAAAACGTGCTTTGTATTGAAAATAAATTTCTGAGCAAATTTCAATATAACAAAAAATAAATATTTATAAAGTAAAAACTAAGAATTTGTTATGAATGCAAAACAAATAACACGTTTAATTTTATTAACAATTAACATAATTTGATTAAAATAAAATCGACAATAAAAAAAATCAAATCATTAGAAACCGAACGAACGTAATAATAACAACCCAATAAAAATATAAAGCTAAAACGAAGAAAGGTTAAAAATGAAAAATAAACAACATGTTAGATTTTGTTCAACAACAATATGAATACCAACAACTTACCAGAAACCTGCGAATAAAAAAACAAATATATATATAAATAATTTGATCCGTCCTTTATTCCTTTCATTTTGTACAGGTAAACAAACAGTATGGCGGATGTGTATTACAAGTTCGGACCGTGTATTGATTGTTCTATATTTCTTACCTACCGATCTTCAAATGGAAAAATAATAACTTAACGGTTACTTAAAAATTATATTTTAATAATTTGTATAATAATAATTTTTAAATATACGTCTTTTCTGAAATAAAGTTGATAGAAAATGCATTCACGTTCATGCATTTTAATTTTGGGATATTCGTATACATATTTATTTTGGACAAGAATAAATTTTATACATAAATATATAGCTTTATAACTATTGTCATAAATCTGCAGAGTAACTGATGATCGTTATCAACAACAATGCCAGAGGGCTTAAAACCGACCCAGGGGTCCAATCAACAAAAAACCTTAATCTCCGCGGGAAAACCTTAATCTCCGAGGGAAAACCTTAATTTCCCTGGGACAACCTTAATTTAAAAAACCAACACTTAATTTTATAGGGATTCCTTAAAAAATTAAGGTTTTCCCACGGAGATTAAGGTTTTCTGCGGGAATTAAGGTTTTGGTGTTTGTAGTGTATGCAGAGATATTTGCTGCTTGTAATTTGTTATAAATATAATTTAATGCTGCATTGTGGTATGTTTGTAAGGAAGTATTTTCTCATTAATGTCAAGTGTACACAAATAAAATTTATGTGGAAAGGAAAGAAAAGAAATGCACAAAAAAAAACGAAGAAATATATAGTGACAACTAACTTCTGAACTATCTTTGTAGACACTGTTAAAAATAGTATAATAGTATGATGTGGTGTTTTTATTTTGTATATTTTTAAATACTTACATATATAGTGTAATGTTCTTATTACAAATTGCTTCTAATTAATAAATGTTAACATAAATTTTCTGTTGGTTTTTATCATTCTTAAGATAGATATTAAAGGTCCAATTTAAAGGTGTCATTTAAATCACAGGAGCGTTTTTAAGTTCAAAAGTATACGCCTGAAATTCATGACATTGCTCAATATTGTATGACACTGAATTTCTCATTAGTTTAACATTACAGTATTGTTTGAAGATTTTGGAATTGAGATCAATATTGATACAATACTGTACCACTACTAGGAAAGATAAAAATATCAAAGTTTTGTATTATTTATTTGATATTGCAGCAAAATGTCATTAAACTGTCAACACCAACAATATAAAAAATTCTTCACATTTTAAATTAATATGATCAAATGTCACAGATGACTATTCATCCACCTTCATTATAAACTAAATGTCCATATAACATGTCGTTGTAGATGATTTGTGGTGGACTTGTTGAAATGTCTTGGGTGACCTTTCATCCACCTGTCAGTATCAACAAAATTTCTGAGATTACATATCGTTCCTCTTTTATTGGGAACAAATGTCGCAGATGACCTGTCGTCCACCTGTCAGTGTACACAAAATGTCCCAGTAAATATATTGTTCACCTTTCAGTTTGAACGAAATTTCAAAGATGACCTGTCATTCATCTTTTAATTTTAATGAAAGATCAAATATTGTCTGTCGTTCACATTTCTCAAATACAAAAGGTCAAAGGTTGCCTTTTCTACCACAAAATTTAACAAAATATGGACTTCGGAGATAGGTGAACTTTTGATAATATTTTGGGCTTGACAAAATGTGAACAAAAGACGATTTTTCGTGCAGTGTTAGTTTCCCGTGGAGTAATATATGTCGTCAAATGGCGTGTGTCTCCATGACGATCAAATTTGTTTTCCATCCTCTGATAGAAAATATTTTCCAGCCAATCAAAAGTCAGTATTCTCGCAAAATTTATTTATTCCAAAATACTATTGGAACCCACCAAATGTACATGAAATGGCAGGTTTATTTTCTTTATTTAACACTTAAATATTATCAAAACTGTCAATTTTTAAAGAAAAATTTCAACATTATTATAACCTTTTATGTATTGTACCCTGCGATTCATAGTGTGTATTGCTCAATTCGCCATATATGTATATATGTTTTGTTTACGTTTGTACCTCATGTTGCACTGTATTGTGTCTGAGCGTTGAAAATAAAGTTCTAAAGTTCTGAAGTTCTGACAAATTTAAGGTCTGACCATGTTCTAATTCGCATAGAGCCCGCTCGCAATAATCTATTTCTTAAATAAAGAACTTCCGTTTTGAACATATATGTGGATATCCCTGATAAATGTAAGGAAGCTTCTTTGGGCAAATTTGTTGGAAAACATTTTTTTTTTAATTTTTTTACGCAAAATTCTGCGATTAAACGCAAAACATTGTGATTAAACGCAATACCTTGCGTTTAAACGCAATACCTTGCGTTTAAACGCAAAAGATATTGCGATTAAACCCAATACTTTGCGTTTAAATGAAAACTTATTGCGATTTTAAAAACGCAATACTTTGCGTTTAAACGCAAAAGTTTGTCAATAAACGCAATACCTTTTGGAATTAAACGCAAAACATTATTGCGATATACCGTAACGGTATACTTTTGCGATTAAACGCAATGAGTTTTTGCGTTTAACCTCAAAGAGTATTGCGTTTATTCGCAAACTATTGCGTTAAACGCAAAGTATTGCGTTAAATCGCAATAACGTGTGCGTTTAAACGCAAAGTATTGCGCTTCATCGCATAAGTTTTGCGTTTAATCGAAATAAGTTTGCGCTAAATCGCAAGACGTTTAGCGCTTAATCGCAAAGTATTGCGTTTAGTCGCAATAATTATTCCATTTAATCGTAATAATTATTCCGTTTAATCGCAATATATTGCGTTTAAAAGCAATAAAAATAATTTTTTCCCAACAAAGTGGCCTGAATAAGCTTCCGTTTATAATTACCTATTTTGTTTAATTATAGAAATGCCGTTCAATTCAAAATAATTCTAAATAAAACTACTATATACAATGTATTGTTTACAAACATTACAGATACATTACCGGTCAGATTTAAAAAAAAAATGTATACTGTATTATTAACGAAAAATACACTCTCCACCTACATGTAGTTAAGCAATCTCTGAAACAATATAACAGTTTCTGCAATTACACTGTTACAAGGGAGGTAACCCGAATTACGTGTACAAACACAATTAACCAAGAATGGTCGTTTTTGGAAAGGTATTGTTACTGGAAAACAAGAAAAAATATCTCGTACATTGTATGACATGTTGTACAAACTAGACTCTGGTGATATATACCATTCAAAATGGTTAAATTCTGTTAAAAATGTATTGACTGAATGTGGCTTTGTTGATATTTGGAATAATCAATATGTTGATACTAATAGCAATTTATCTAAAAATGTAAAACAGTTATACTTTATTTGTTAATGATTGGAAACTTCAGATATTTAACTCGACTAAATGTTTAAACTATAGGATGTTTAAAGCCGAATTCGGATTTAACCTATGTAAATTTAGATGTGGCAGTCATAGATTGCCTATTGAATGTGGCAGATTTTATAGTATAGATAGATCAGAAAGATTATGTTATTTATGCAACAGAGAAGAGCTAGGTGATGAATTCTATATTTTCAATTGTACCTTCTTTACTAAAGAACGTCAGAAATGTTTACCTTCTAACCTATGTAATATAAAAAAATACAAATAGTTTCTTTGAGATAATGAATACAAGTGATCATTATGTTCTCATTGGCTTAGCTAAATTCTGTAAAATTGTAATGTCAATTTTCAAATAATATTTACCTTCCCACTAAATATTGTATCTTGTAAATATGTTTGTTCATGCATTATATCTGTTTTATTGTTTCATGTACTATCATGCCTCATGTGAGGCCTTTAGTGAAATAAAAATGTTTTAAATGTTTCAATTGTTTCATTGCTGGCCTAGCAAAAGTTTATTTAATTAATTATTTAATTGAATGCATTCTTTTGAAGTTTCATTGACGTATTGACCGATCACATTTTTAATGAAGCGCGGTATATTTACATTTTATTTCATTAAAAAAAATGCCGGGGTCCTGATTTAAAGCGTGTAAAATTGGATTTTTTGTTGATTTATATTACTCCGCGTTGTTTGTAACTGTTGAGGTCGTCAAGGAAGCGCGTTCTCTTCATGGCTACCGGTTATATTGAGAAATGCAAAGAATGATTTTATGTCATCTGTATCGGTTTGAACCAATAGAAATCCAGGATATCGATGAAAAACATTCATAATGTAAATATTTAAAGTGGTCAGATAGAAATTATTGTCAAGTTGCTACCTCATTAATCAGGTTTTAATCAGGCTAGGGATAATTGACGCATGGCTTTGCAACTTTGTGTGCTGGGATTTTTTATTGTTGATTATGCCCGAGTATCTTCTGATTACGTGTTGTCTTCCAGGTTAAGGTAAATAAATTATTATTATTATTTGTGTTTTACGGCGTTTCATGATTTTTTTTTAGTTATATCATGCTTAGGTTTTGGTATAAACTATATCTATTTTACATTTCAAAACAATTATAAAAGGTATAGGTTTCAGAAATAACCAATATGTTTTTGTAAATCGGTTTCCAATAGGAAGTATCTACATTAATTACAACAACAGTACAGTAACAATAAATATATAAAAATTAACTTTAATGTTTAATGGTAAGATAATGTCTTTATTACTTTGTATATAAAATGAACTGTAATGGTACACTTATACTTAAAGAAAAAAGAAAAGAAAACTATACCGTTTATATCGTATAACCTTCTCCGAAATTTCAAATATTTCTACATGTAATAATTTAATTTTAACTAAAAATCTTGACAATTTTAACGTTAAAACAGCAATGACGTCATAGAACTATCTGAATTTTAACGGCGTAAGAATTGGGCACATCGAAAATTTGTCTACTCATTTTAGCAGATACACCAGGCAAACTTATCTGTTCCCTACCAACTCAATATGTTTTTTTCAATTTTGTTCCTGCACTTGGATATTTAATTGGTCATAAATGCGTTCCTATTTGGAGCGGATGCATGATTTTGTGCAAAGAAATGCTGTAATGATTCGGAGAATGGTCAGGGCCGTACTAGATTGGAAACATTTGGGGGGAGGGGGGTTTCAACCTTTGTGAATCCAAGCAATTGGAAAGTGTTCCTATTTCCTAATTCGCAAACTTTAGAATTTGTTTTCACCGTTACATATGCTTTGGCAGATATAGGTCCTCCCCGATTTATAAGTCACTATACACAAATTGACTTGACAAAACTACAGTCAGAAAATTTGACAAACTTCATACGTTGTATTACATCCATATTTTGTTTTAATATTTCAGTTACAAAATTAAAGAGATCTACGAAAGACGTTATCAAGGTAATGACACTCATACAGCTGAAAATACCATCGCTTAAAACGGAAAATACATTTTTGACAGAATAAAGAGACGCCCTAAAAACATAAATTGCTGAAGAGACAACGAAACAAGAAAAAATTCACGCAAAGTTTTTAAGTCTCCATTCTTGTATGAGTAAACTTGGCAGATGTGCTTTGACAGAATCAGTACCGGATGTTATAGAATAGAGAGTAATACCGGAAGTCGGACGTATTTGCATAGAGCAATACCGGATGTATTAGAATAGAGAGTAATACCGGAAGTCGGACGTATTTGCATAGAGCAATACCGGGTGTATTAAAATAGAGCAATAGTCGGATATTTACGAGTAGAGTAATAACTGATGTCTGATTATTAGAATCGAGTAAATCAGTCTTTAATCCTTTTTAGTCATTCTACAGTTATAAATAAAAAAAAAAGTTTTAGCAATGCATACGTAAACCGAGTTATTTCTAAATCGGATATTTAAATATTTAAATAAACATATACACACCGGGTCCAAAATCTTGGAACAAACGCTCCCGCCTTATCTACCTTTCGTACACTAATGTAATTAATTGAAATACCTATATTATTGTAAACTTATTGTATTGGTTCATGATTTAATTTCTTACATCGTTACAGTTCAAATAGTGCCACGATGTCATTGCAATTTTTTACCGTTAAAATTGTCAAGATTTGTAGTTAAAATTAAGCTAAAAGGAATATTTTTAATTTCTTAACAGGATATACTCTATAACATGAATTGGTTCTGTTTACACCATTCATAAACGGCGTTCGCGGTTTATTAGGCGTAAACAGACCCAAACCATGTTATATCGTAAAACCTGTTCAGAAATTTGAAGTATTACTTAAATATATACATATAACATTTATTTCATATTTATAGTTGTACGGGCAGTTACTGATCTGATACAAGATATACACGGTGAGTATGTTTGTTTGTGGGCTGATCCGGAATTCATCCTTCCGACTTCCTAAAATATTGGAATACAAGAAGAATCATTTTTCCGACGCAGTCGGTATATTTTCGAATTGTGACCTTTGAACTAAAAGACAAGCTTGCATTCTGATTGGACAAAAATAGCAAAAAATTCTGCGTTCGAACAATCTACTATAGTATACTCTGAAAAAGCATCCCTATTTGCATTTCTCAATTGTTATTCCAGCAGATTGGTGTTTTAAAACAATTGGAAGTCGTAATTAAACTTTAGAGATTCTTTTTTATGCCAAAGAAAGCCATTCAGAACTGATAAACAATAAGTACATGATAAAACCTATACGTAGTGTAATTTTTGCTCATTTCGTCTGGGGTAGAATTATATTTGCTTTGTTGACCATCATATCTGTGAACAATCCTCACGTCGGTGATGTATTTACACCATATTTTCTTGATTTGACCGCTTGACACACGCACTCTCTCTCTATCGTGAAATTATTGTCATACGCATGATCTTAAACAAAGGTAATAAGGTCTTTGGTAATTGTCAGAAGGCCAAATGATAATAGTTTGAGACACAGTGGTTCAATAACACATTTTACTATGCACGCACAGCCCATAGAATTATGAGTAAAATTCACTGATGGTTCCGTTACAATTATTTATTTGGACCTCAATTACCCTTACGGTTTATCTCCCCCCCCCCCTACTTCCGGAATAGCATACACATTACCGATTTCAATTCACATGTAATTATCATTGAATTGACATTTTGTGTTCTAATTCTAATTAAAATATTTTATTTAGAAGTTCCCATTTTAAAAGATAGTCAAATTAATAAAATAGCAGACTGTAATGAATACATGTGAATGAATATTACTTGATGCATGTAAGTACATGTTTTGCTTATGAAATTTATATTAAAAAAAATAGGTGCTGTTTTAAAATTTTAAAATGTTAACTAACTTTCGCTTTAATATATACGATACATCGCAAGAAAAAAAACCGTACAACTCAGACATATACATAGAAAGGTTTGTATGTTTTTTATTTACCTCTGTGGTCTTCAAGTTCTGAAATATCTTTTCATATTGGGATATTTAAATATGTTTATTGTTAGCTCTATGATTTTTAAAGCCATTAATGCCAATCTTCTTTCTTTGCGTCCGTTGTCATTCACGAGCAGACAGGAGATGGAGCTCTACTTGAAAAGTCTATTTTTGATAAAACCATATTGTGTAATAACATGTTTACAAAATCCATGATTAATACATCAATGTAGCAAGCTTCTTATATTGTAGCATTATTTTGATTTGATACAGTTCCCAGCAAGTTAATTTACCTCCCCACACACATTAATGCCCTCCCCCCTCATTAATGAATGAAAACGTCAATGTTTCTTGTCTCTTTCTTTCGTTTGATAATTTTTTTTTTTTATAGTTTTTTTCTTATTGTTGTTTGTTTAGTTTCCGTTCTACTTTACATATACATCTCTAGGAGTTAAATGCGTCGACTATCTTTTTTAAAGATAGTACTTGTTATTTACAGGAGGTAGGATACAATTTAATTTAGAATCCAGAAACATATTCAAACGAATCATAACTAATTTAAACAAAAGAAATAAGTACGCTTGTGTGCTTTATGGCAATACTGAATGTTAAATCTAGTTGTGAGTATTAACATGCTGCAACAATAATAACTGACATGCGGAGATGTACCCCCAGATAACTGACATGCGGAGAGTTACCCCCAGATTTAAATTACACAGTGAACTTGGTTGGGGTTCATTGTTAATAGACGCAAGAAACATGTTTATTTGTATGTCCAAACCTCTATATACCGATAGGGATCAAGATATATATCAGGAAAAATATTAATCTTACTTGTCTTCCACAAGTCCGTTGTCGGTTAAAATAAACAAAAAAAAAGGTTTTTGCATCTGCAGTAGATGCATATAATCGCTAAAAACTTAACTTCCCATTATGTATTCAAGAAAAAAGTCAAATAATAATCTGTACAGTTCTTCCTACCATTATTTATTACAACTTTGTAGAGTTAATGTTAAATACTATAAACTTCATAATGAGGTGAGCAATTTTAATCATCACATGCATCATGCATCACTTTATCTGTCTGACAATGAATTATGTACTTATCGCACCAACATTATAGAATATAATTTGTTGTTATTTTTGTATATATCCACTTTGTTAGATATCGTCTTCACGTTTTTGACGTTCATAAAAGATTTAATTAACCTATTAAAATTTTGCTTAATATTGAGAGTGCTTGGATAGTTCTGCATATGACTACACGGAAATTACACAAGCAGTTTTATAAAAGTGAGACTCACAGCATGCATTAAAAATAAGCTTAAGGGACCGTTCAATATTTATCAGATTGCTGGGCACATAGTTTTTTTTTGCATCCTCTAGCAGCTGGGCATAAACATTTTTTAGAATTTTACATGTGCTGGGTGCGAACTTTTTTTTTACATTTAAATTGTTTTAATAACAAGAAAGAATATCAATAAAATACCTTTAGCAATGGCTAGGTGAAAAGGTAACAATATAATTACAGTAGGTATGGTGCTTTATTTTAGTTGCATACAATATAATGTAGAACCTTTAATAAATAGCATGCTGCAATTAGTTTTTCTGCTTTGGTAGTTTACTGAGCCTTCAGTTTTTTTTTTGCTGATGGATCTGCTGGGTAGATAGGTATTTCCTAGAGGGGAAAAAAATTGCACCGGCCCAGTACTTCAATAAATGTTGAACGGTCCCTAAGCAATCTCATACGTACTCGTTGCCTCATCTGATCAAGTGGCTCGAAACAAAAACGTAGTTGAGGTGACACAACAAAGATTTTGTTTCGGGCGTTCTAATTAGATACTTTACTTTACTTTAAACATATTTATTTGCTCAAATAAAGCAAAGGGATTGGACATAAGTTATGACAACATTATGGAGGTCCTCTCTGTTACATACAATGTTTACAAGTACAAAGATTCTAATGACAGCATATAAACATATGATATTTAAAGTGTTTTGTATCATGCAGAGTGACACTCTCCGGCACAGAGAACATAACTGGTTCCCAGATATAACCTCTGCCACACGTCATTCCCCATTTACTGCGGGACAACATTTGTCGTCTGCTTGTAACGTTTATAAACAAAGAATGATGTTTGTAAAATAATATACGAGATATTTTTTATTTTTATATAGTCTATTTATACACTTTTGATACAGTTTTATATTGCAATTACTGCGTTTGTAGACGAAGCATATCCGCAATGAGAGATATATCTCACAATGTCAACCAATGGTATGGCAGAGGTGATTGTAGTTGACGTAGGATACCCAGAATCCTTTGCGTGGAGATTGGCAGAGTGAGAGAAGAAAAAACAAAAACATTATTTCATAAACAAAAACAAAACACAAACAAAAGTTAAAAAGGTAAAGGTGGGAATCTGGCGTTTGGTTCAATTGATCATATAAACCGTTTTGTTCGTTTTATGTAGTTTTGGAAACAAGAGAAAATATGCATATTTTGATTGGAAGTTAAATTATCGTCACCAGCCAACAGAAATTCAATAGTCATATCTAAACCACTTAATTGTTAAAGTAGTAAGTGTCTATCAGCATGAACAATTAAGTGGTTAAGATATAACTATTGAGTTTCTAATTAGATTAAGATATTTATCAATAAAGAGTCTATAGAATATCGCCACGTGAAAAATGATGTATACGCAGAAGAAATAGGTACTTGCATACGATTTGGGTAAAGCTCGCGCGATCTTCCACTCGTCATAGAAATTGTATATGTTTTTTTTTCTCGTTTCACAATTTCAATTAGTATTTTCTATAACATTAAAAAACAATAAAACATGAACAAAATAAATGCATCCCACAATACTAGTATTGCAGGTTATTGATATATCACTAGAAAATAACAACTTTTAACTCAATGGAAAAATTATATGCAGAGAACATAGCTTAAAAAACGGTAAAATTGAAAAACAGACCACTTTGTAAAATACCTTTATTTACACGTAAAAGGATTGTAAACGATCCATAGCTCATGGGACACAATTTACAAGGTCATAACTAGGCCTATTTTTATAGTGAGGCAGAATTCCACTTCATACTTCAATGTCAAATGACTGGAAAATCAAATTTAAATAGAATCGAAATTTTTAGAGAAGCATTTGCCTCAGTTGCCTCAATTGACATTACAGCATTGAATTAAAAACTAACAACAGATGAAATGCCAAGTAAATGAGAGGTTTCAAAGAGCCAGAATTAAACCCAGGATTTCTAAAAGTTGACACAAATTACATATAAAATCTTCAAAGACATGCTGTTATCAACTAAATAATGTAAAATATCTTTCAAGCATCCAAAGTACGCTAGTGCACACGAAACACAAACAATATTTAAACGGAAACTAAAACTGAACGTAACAATGCAACAGAAATTGTGCGGTTTGCAATAAAATTATATATCTTACAAAATTTTCATGTAACAGAGCCGTAGACATGTTGACGGTAAAATAAATTGCATTATAGCAAATTTAGTATACGACATTTATTGTCAACAGTGCAAAACAAATTGTATATGTTGGTAAAACTGATAAAACATGCAAAAATTTCTATCTTTTATCATATTCGACATGAAGAATGTTGTGCCTGTTAAGTTTAACAAACACGACCAAACCATAAATAAACTATCAATATCGTTAAAATTATGGAAATTGAGAAAAATGTAAAGAATCATTGTTATATCGGAAGGAAAACGAATCCATTTTATTTTATGAAAACATGAAGTTTAAACGAATAGGGACTAAACCAAAAGGTTAATGTATGTACTTGTATGTGTCTTTGTATGTTAATTATAGGATTGGACGCCGTTTCCTATGGATTTAGCGGTATATCAACAAGACCAACGCAATCAAATACAAATAAAAGCCCAAAATACTTGTTGATATATCGATAAGTCCATGGAAAACAGTGTTCAAACCTTATAATTTGTTAAAATTGTATTAAATAATTAATTTGCTTAAGATTAATTCTATGTTTCTTGTGTATTCTGATAACGGGATTGACCTGACATGAATAATTTGTTGATTTTACGTAAAAATGATATAAGATAAACATGATTAGCCACCTGATTTAAATAAAAATGAGCACATAAACTATGTTTAATCTATAACATTTTTTCCCAAACGACAACAAGGACAGGCAGTTGCAATGACATCGCTTGTTTACAATACGAATATATTGACAACCTTGATATTGATAATGCGAGATTGTTTGATTTATGGATTGATTGATCGATTGATTGATTGACTTAATTATTTTCTCGAAATCTTAACAATATATCTTTATAATGCTCTGCAATCACGTGACCCATTATGGTAGGCATACTGGCACAATATAATTTAAATTAAAGCATCCATACGTTCCACCCATCCAAACGATTTTTGGTTGTTTTTTTATATTTTATGTCAATGCACTGGCAGACTATGTTCGCTTTACATCTGGACATCTGGGACACTTGAAAGATGGCGACGATAGCTGAGAGAAAGGTAAACGATATCTAACTATAAACTTTTGCACACGTTAAAATCGACTTTATGAACTTTATGGAGGTTTGTAGGTTGCAACTGTCCACAGATTTTGCCGTCTTTGCATGAAAATAAAGTGGCGGTTTTTTTTTTGCATGCGGAACAATTTTAAATTCAATGTTCGTGTTTTGTATGACTTGGTATAATGTTTTTAAGAAAATAATTATAGATTTACCATCGTGGTCTCTAAGAAGAGCAAACAAATTGAGAAACAAAGTATGACATAAAAACTTAAACTGAAGAAATAAACATACGTAAATGGGAAAATGCATGATATGTAAAATTCTCACTATTATGGTGGACAATCTTTTCGAACGTTCTCAGCCATATATTTTTTTTCTTTCAAAATGGGGTCTCGGTGGCCGAGTGGTTAAAGCTGTTCGTCTACTATTGATTACGTGGTCTGTCAACATTAAGGTTGCGGGTACGAGTCTCACTGCATGTAGTGTGCGCTCTACTGCAATCTTAATTGACAAGGATTGCCTGTATTTCTACCGAAGGTCGGGGATTTCTCCGAATACTCCGTCTCCCTCCCGCAATAAAATCTGGACGTCACGATAAAGCTGAAAAATGCTGAAAGTGGCGTTGATCACCAAATAAATAAATTTTGCGAGAATACTGAATTTTGATTGGCTGGAAAATATTTTCTATCAGAGGATGGAAAACAAATTTGATCGTCATGGAGACACGCGCCATTTGACGTCATATATTACTCCACGGAAACTAACAGTTTTTGTGTTGATCTCTTTTTTCAAAAATGTCCAGTTACAAAAATATAATTGTTGAGTTTATTCTATTGTTTGAATTTATTTATAAGTATTACCGTTGTGCACATTTAATATAATCCGCTCCGCGGATTATACAATGTGCAAAACGGAAATTTTGTTATCCCTCTATGGCGAAAATATTTTTTGTAGTTAATCCTTAAATAAACAAACAAACATATCTTTCAAAATGAACAGCGGAAAGTGTGTATACCATAGAAGAAGGTTTAATGTTACTTATATTGGCTTAGAACTTATGACTTATTATGTCTCCAAACGAAGTTCTTTTTTTCTTTCCGCTCAATCTTGTCCGCACAGTTTCTCTGAGATGCAATGTCCAATCACTATGAAACTTTGGGAAAATGTTTAGGGTGACCTGAGGTTTTGCAATCCATTTTTGGTATTTTTAAAATGGCTGCCGTTTCTATGCAAACGGCTTTGCATTATCTTTGTAAAAGTTTGTATTTGGAGGTTGTGGGGTTTCACTATGCTGAAGATTATTGTGGCAATGAGGGTTTGTTTGAGAGACATTTTATGTTGGCATCCCAACACAATCAGCACTAGTTCTCTATTTACCTTTGTTTCAAATTTCATCTCGTAATGATAACTTAAGACAGAATCACGTAAACATCATGCTTTTAAGTGACATTCTTACTTCTTATAATCTGCGAATCAGTGTTCAAGGTTTATTTTTTTTAACTTTTCAACATTCATCAATTATCAATATAAATTAAAGAAAAAGACAGTCAGGTAAAAATTAAAACAATTAAATCACCAGCTTGGAGATATCTGAGTTTACATCGGATTTAAAATCGAGTTTAAAAAAAAAACATGATAAGAATACGTCACAGTATTTGCCGACATATTTATATATTTCGGTGTCTTTGGTATATGGGCGAGTTGTTTCAACGAAATCCTTTTTATCTTATTATACACCTGCTGCATTTTATTTTATTCTAAACAATTTAGAATTAAAATTAAATTTCTAGACATTTATGCCTTTAACTTGCGGTTAGACGGACAGAGTACATATAACAGGAATAATAATAATAATAATAATAATAATAATAATTATGCTCCCTCGCTCTTATACCAACGTGTAAACTTAACAACATGACCAAACAACCATAATCCTTATAAATCAACCTGTATAATAAAGACAGATTCTTAATGATGCAATACAACCCATTCTGCAGCTTGCTCAGTTTGCCTTGTAGGCCAATAAACAACAAACACCTATTGGAAGTTTATGGGCCACCTATTGTGGCCATTTAATCTTATCTATTCTAATTTTTTGTACAATTTTGCCGTCAAAATAAGGCAAATGTGGGTGACAAAATGATTTATGGGCCACCTATTTTGGCCATTTAATCTTATCTATTCTAATTTTTTGTACAATTTTGCCGTCAAAACCAGGCAAAGAACAAAACTTCAGAAAAATTACACTATATTTAACAACTACTCAATCTCATGTATAATAGTCAAAAGACATACACCCAAATGTAACTTTCAATTATGAATTCTAAAAACTTCATTAAAAAACATGTAAAAGAGTAAGGGAGGTGGCGGGGAAAAGGGTGGTTTAAAAAATCTCAAATAATTTCCCTGATCAGTTGGCTCGTTTATCTAATTTTCTGTTCTTTGACCTCTGACCCCGCGGCCGCGGGAAATAATTAATTAGATGACAATACACATTTTATTTAATTGGCACATGGTAATTGCAAGAAAACAAATGAACACATAACTTTTCCTGCTTAGCACAATTCTTACAACATACATTAAATGTAAGTACAATAAATCTAACAAATGACTGTTCCTGCTCGTCATTAAAAAAAAACAGTTATAAGGAACATAGCTCTACTGCAATCTTAATTGACAAGGATTGTCTGTATTTCTACCGAAGGTCGGGGATTTCTCCGAATACTCCGTCTCCCTCCCGCAATAAAATCTGGACGTCACGATAAAGCTGAAAAATGCTGAAAGTGGCGTTGATCACCAAATAAATAAATTTTGCGAGAATACTGAATTTTGATTGGCTGGAAAATATTTTCTATCAGAGGATGGAAAACAAATTTGATCGTCATGGAGACACGCGCCATTTGACGTCATATATTACTCCACGGAAACTAACAGTTTTTGTGTTGATCTCTTTTTTCAAAAATGTCCAGTTACAAAAATATAATTGTTGAGTTTATTCTATTGTTTGAATTTATTTATAAGTATTACCGTTGTGCACATTTAATATAATCCGCTCCGCGGATTATACAATGTGCAAAACGGAAATTTTGTTATCCCTCTATGGCGAAAATATTTTTTGTAGTTAATCCTTAAATAAACAAACAAACATATCTTTCAAAATGAACAGCGGAAAGTGTGTATACCATAGAAGAAGGTTTAATGTTACTTATATTGGCTTAGAACTTATGACTTATTATGTCTCCAAACGAAGTTCTTTTTTTCTTTCCGCTCAATCTTGTCCGCACAGTTTCTCTGAGATGCAATGTCCAATCACTATGAAACTTTGGGAAAATGTTTAGGGTGACCTGAGGTTTTGCAATCCATTTTTGGTATTTTTAAAATGGCTGCCGTTTCTATGCAAACGGCTTTGCATTATCTTTGTAAAAGTTTGTATTTGGAGGTTGTGGGGTTTCACTATGCTGAAGATTATTGTGGCAATGAGGGTTTGTTTGAGAGACATTTTATGTTGGCATCCCAACACAATCAGCACTAGTTCTCTATTTACCTTTGTTTCAAATTTCATCTCGTAATGATAACTTAAGACAGAATCACGTAAACATCATGCTTTTAAGTGACATTCTTACTTCTTATAATCTGCGAATCAGTGTTCAAGGTTTATTTTTTTTAACTTTTCAACATTCATCAATTATCAATATAAATTAAAGAAAAAGACAGTCAGGTAAAAATTAAAACAATTAAATCACCAGCTTGGAGATATCTGAGTTTACATCGGATTTAAAATCGAGTTTAAAAAAAAAACATGATAAGAATACGTCACAGTATTTGCCGACATATTTATATATTTCGGTGTCTTTGGTATATGGGCGAGTTGTTTCAACGAAATCCTTTTTATCTTATTATACACCTGCTGCATTTTATTTTATTCTAAACAATTTAGAATTAAAATTAAATTTCTAGACATTTATGCCTTTAACTTGCGGTTAGACGGACAGAGTACATATAACAGGAATAATAATAATAATAATAATAATTATGCTCCCTCGCTCTTATACCAACGTGTAAACTTAACAACATGACCAAACAACCATAATCCTTATAAATCAACCTGTATAATAAAGACAGATTCTTAATAATGCAATAAAACCCATTCTGCAGCTTGCTCAGTTTGCCTTGTAGGCCAATAAACAACAAACACCTATTGGAAGTTTATGGGCCACCAATTGTGGCCATTTAATCTTATCTATTCTAATTTTTTGTACAATTTTGCCGTCAAAATAAGGCAAATGTGGGTGACAAAATGATTTATGGGCCACCTATTTTGGCCATTTAATCTTATCTATTCTAATTTTTTGTACAATTTTGCCGTCAAAACCAGGCAAAGAACAAAACTTCAGAAAAATTACACTATATTTAACAACTACTCAATCTACATGTATAATAGTCAAAAGACATACACCCAAATGTAACTTTCAATTATGAATTCTAAAAACTTCATTAAAAAACATGTAAAAGAGTAAGGGAGGTGGCGGGGAAAAGGGTGGTTTAAAAAATCTCAAATAATTTCCCTGATCAGTTGGCTTGTTTATCTAATTTTCTGTTCTTTGACCTCTGACCCCGCGGCCGCGGAAAATAATTAATTAGATGACAATACACATTTTATTTAATTGGCACATGGTAATTGCAAGAAAACAAATGAACACATAACTTTTCCTGCTTAGCACAATTCTTACAACATACATTAAATGTAATTACAATAAATCTAACAAATGACTGCTCCTGCTCGTCATTAAAAAAAACAGTTATAAGGAACATAGCTCTACTGCAATCTTAATTGACAAGGATTGTCTGTATTTCTACCGAAGGTCGGGGATTTCTCCGAATACTCCGTCTCCCTCCCGCAATAAAATCTGGACGTCACGATAAAGCTGAAAAAATGCTGAAAGTGGCGTTGATCACCAAATAAATAAATTTTGCGAGAATACTGAATTTTGATTGGCTGGAAAATATTTTCTATCAGAGGATGGAAAACAAATTTGATCGTCATGGAGACACGCGCCATTTGACGTCATATATTACTCCACGGAAACTAACAGTTTTTGTGTTGATCTCTTTTTTCAAAAATGTCCAGTTACAAAAATATAATTGTTGAGTTTATTCTATTGTTTGAATTTATTTATAAGTATTACCGTTGTGCACATTTAATATAATTCGCTACGCGGATTATACAATGTGCAAAACGGAAATTTTGTTATCCCTCTATGGCGAAAATATTTTTTGTAGTTAATCCTTAAATAAACAAACAAACATATCTTTCAAAATGAACAGCGGAAAGTGTGTATACCATAGAAGAAGGTTTAATGTTACTTATATTGGCTTAGAACTTATGACTTATTATGTCTCCAAACGAAGTTCTTTTTTTCTTTCCGCTCAATCTTGTCCGCACAGTTTCTCTGAGATGCAATGTCCAATCACTATGAAACTTTGGGAAAATGTTTAGGGTGACCTGAGGTTTTGCAATCCATTTTTGGTATTTTTAAAATGGCTGCCGTTTCTATGCAAACGGCTTTGCATTATCTTTGTAAAAGTTTGTATTTGGAGGTTGTGGGGTTTCACTATGCTGAAGATTATTGTGGCAATGAGGGTTTGTTTGGGAGACATTTTATGTTGGCATCCCAACACAATCAGCACTAGTTCTCTATTTACCTTTGTTTCAAATTTCATCTCGTAATGATAACTTAAGACAGAATCACGTAAACATCATGCTTTTAAGTGACATTCTTACTTCTTATAATCTGCGAATCAGTGTTCAAGGTTTATTTTTTTTAACTTTTCAACATTCATCAATTATCAATATAAATTAAAGAAAAAGACAGTCAGGTAAAAATTAAAACAATTAAATCACCAGCTTGGAGATATCTGAGTTTACATCGGATTTAAAATCGAGTTTAAAAAAAAAACATGATAAGAATACGTCACAGTATTTGCCGACATATTTATATATTTCGGTGTCTTTGGTATATGGGCGAGTTGTTTCAACGAAATCCTTTTTATCTTACTATACACCTGCTGCATTTTATTTTATTCTAAACAATTTAGAATTAAAATTAAATTTCTAGACATTTATGCCTTTAACTTGCGGTTAGACGGACAGAGTACATATAACAGGAATAATAATAATAATAATAATAATAATAATAATTATGCTCCCTCGCTCTTATACCAACGTGTAAACTTAACAACATGACCAAACAACCATAATCCTTATAAATCAACCTGTATAATAAAGACAGATTCTTAATAATGCAATAAAACCCATTCTGCAGCTTGCTCAGTTTGCCTTGTAGGCCAATAAACAACAAACACCTATTGGAAGTTTATGGGCCACCTATTGTGGCCATTTAATCTTATCTATTCTAATTTTTTGTACAATTTTGCCGTCAAAACCAGGCAAAGAACAAAACTTCAGAAAAATTACACTATATTTAACAACTACTCAATCTCATGTATAATAGTCAAAAGACATACACCCAAATGAAACTTTCAATTATGAATACTAAAAACTTCATTAAAAAACATGTAAAAGAGTAAGGGAGGTGGCGGGGAAAAGGGTGGTTTAAAAAATCTCAAATAATTTCCCTGATCAGTTGGCTTGTTTATCTAATTTTCTGTTCTTTGACCTCTGACCCCGCGGCCGCGGGAAATAATTAATTAGATGACAATACACATTTTATTTAATTGGCACATGGTAATTGCAAGAAAACAAATGAACACATAACTTTTCCTGCTTAGCACAATTCTTACAACATACATTAAATGTAAGTACAATAAATCTAACAAATGACTGCTCCTGCTCGTCATTAAAAAAAACAGTTATAAGGAACATAGCTCTACTGCAATCTTAATTCACAAGGATTGTCTGTATTTCTACCGAAGGTCGGGGATTTCTCCGAATACTCCGTCTCCCTCCCGCAATAAAATCTGGACGTCACGATAAAGCTGAAAAAATGCTGAAAGTGGCGTTGATCACCAAATAAATAAATTTTGCGAGAATACTGAATTTTGATTGGCTGGAAAATATTTTCTATCAGAGGATGGAAAACAAATTTGATCGTCATGGAGACACGCGCCATTTGACGTCATATATTACTCCACGGAAACTAACAGTTTTTGTGTTGATCTCTTTTTTCAAAAATGTCCAGTTACAAAAATATAATTGTTGAGTTTATTCTATTGTTTGAATTTATTTATAAGTATTACCGTTGTGCACATTTAATATAATCCGCTACGCGGATTATACAATGTGCAAAACGGAAATTTTGTTATCCCTCTATGGCGAAAATATTTTTTGTAGTTAATCCTTAAATAAACAAACAAACATATCTTTCAAAATGAACAGCGGAAAGTGTGTATACCATAGAAGAAGGTTTAATGTTACTTATATTGGCTAAGAACTTATGACTTATTATGTCTCCTAACGAAGTTCTTTTTTTCTTTCCGCTCAATCTTGTCCTCACAGTTTCTCTGAGATGCAATGTCCAATCACTATGAAACTTTGGGAAAATGTTTAGGGTGACCTGAGGTTTTGCAATCCATTTTTGGTATTTTTAAAATGGCTGCCGTTTCTATGCAAACGGCTTTGCATTATCTTTGTAAAAGTTTGTATTTGGAGGTTGTGGGGTTTCACTATGCTGAAGATTATTGTGGCAATGAGGGTTTGTTTGGGAGACATTTTATGTTGGCATCCCAACACAATCAGCACTAGTTCTCTATTTAACTTTGTTTCAAATTTCATCTCGTAATGATAACTTAAGACAGAATCACGTAAACATCATGCTTTTAAGTGACATTCTTACTTCTTATAATCTGCGAATCAGTGTTCAAGGTTTATTTTTTTTAACTTTTCAACATTCATCAATTATCAATATAAATTAAAGAAAAAGACAGTCAGGTAAAAATTAAAACAATTAAATCACCAGCTTGGAGATATCTGAGTTTACATCGGATTTAAAATCGAGTTTAAAAAAAAACATGATAAGAATACGTCACAGTATTTGCCGACATATTTATATATTTCGGTGTCTTTGGTATATGGGCGAGTTGTTTCAACGAAATCCTTTTTATCTTATTATACACCTGCTGCATTTTATTTTATTCTAAACAATTTAGAATTAAAATTAAATTTCTAGACATTTATGCCTTTAACTTGCGGTTAGACGGACAGAGTACATATAACAGGAATAATAATAATAATAATAATAATAATAATAATTATGCTCCCTCGCTCTTATACCAACGTGTAAACTTAACAACATGACCAAACAACCATAATCCTTATAAATCAACCTGTATAATAAAGACAGATTCTTAATGATGCAATACAACCCATTCTGCAGCTTGCTCAGTTTGCCTTGTAGGCCAATAAACAACAAACACCTATTGGAAGTTTATGGGCCACCTATTGTGGCCATTTAATCTTATCTATTCTAATTTTTTGTACAATTTTGCCGTCAAAATAAGGCAAAGGTGGGTGACAAAATGATTTATGGGCCACCTATTTTGGCCATTTAATCTTATCTATTCTAATTTTTTGTACAATTTTGCCGTCAAAACCAGGCAAAGAACAAAACTTCAGAAAAATTACACTATATTTAACAACTACTCAATCTACATGTATAATAGTCAAAAGACATACACCCAAATGTAACTTTCAATTATGAATTCTAAAAACTTCATTAAAAAACATGTAAAAGAGTAAGGGAGGTGGCGGGGAAAAGGGTGGTTTAAAAAATCTCAAATAATTTCCCTGATCAGTTGGCTTGTTTATCTAATTTTCTGTTCTTTGACCTCTGACCCCGCGGCCGCAGGAAATAATTAATTAGATGACAATACACATTTTATTTAATTGGCACATGGTAATTGCAAGAAAACAAATGAACACATAACTTTTCCTGCTTAGCACAATTCTTACAACATACATTAAATGTAAGTACAATAAATCTAACAAATGACTGCTCCTGCTCGTCATTAAAAAAAAAACAGTTATAAGGAACATAGCTACCTAATTTGTATGTATTTCATTGTTATCAGGGTATTGTATACGCTTCATGTATCTAATACTTTTCTAATCCTACAAAGCATTAATTATAAGGAGCCATGAGGGCGGATGTACTTTAAAAATACATCAGAGTGCCATCTGCCTAAGACTCTAATTTGACTATCTGACTTTCCCATCTGCATTGCCCGAGTTGCACCCCTATTCTAAAACTATGACCCTTGTACTGGTAGACTGACAAACCCAAAAAAGTCAAGGCATTATTTAATTGTTCTGAAAATTTTGATCGTAACACAGGCATACCATTTCTAGTGACAAAATGGGCCCTGCCGCATACCCACGTACTTCTAAATATTGCTTAATGCAATCAACTGGGCAGTACTTCACATTTTTTTGTCTGTTAATGTGTATTCTTTCAACAATGCCGGGACAAGAATGTTTGAAAGATCTAAAAGAAATAATATAACCTTGTTCTTGGGACACAGTTACATCTATCAACTGTAAACAATGCTGTCTGTCATTGAGCGCTACCACTAACATTTCTCCTACTCTAAGAAAGGCATAAAATGCTACTTAAAACATACACTTGTAAAGAATCTTGTTATATTCTGAGTTACATGAAGAGCCTATTGCATATACTAACTTGTTTAAAATTGACAAAGTGATGGGAAGCCTGCTGCCAAATGATGGACACATTTTCTTTGCCCCTTTTAACATTTTAGCAATATAAAACGATATTGATGGGTCTGGATGACCACCTAACTTATGATAAAACCCAATGGCGGCTGAGTTGTAAGATGATAATGTGCTTGCAGCATCTTGCTAGTCAACACTTTTGAGCAAAACTTTCTGAAATCAGCCCATACTCTTATACATTAATTTTGTATTCTGTGCCAATGATGCATCTACCAGGCCTTGAACAGTCTTTTTTAAACTACTGGTTGTTGCAACACCAGGATGGGTGTTGGGTATGGGTCCGCACTTGGCATCAATTGGCGAAATTTTTGCACCTGCAAACGGGAAAGAGCATCACTTTAACTATTCTTAACACCATAAATATGGTCTGCTTTGAACAAAATATTGTACTTTAAAGACAATAGTACCAATTTTCTTAACAAAGCCATTATTTGCACTTCCTTGCTACTTTGCTTGTTAAGGACATAAACCAGTGCCTCATTGTCACAATAAAAACATACACATTTATTTGACAACTGTTCCCCCCAAACTTCCATTGCTACTACTATTGGGTACAACTCCTACACAGTAATATTTATTTCGTCACAAAACTTATCACAAGCACCATAACATCCAGGCTTTATTAAAGACTGCCCCATACCCTAAACTGCCAGATGCATCTGTAAATAGATTAAGCGACTGTGAGGTTATAAAAAATTCATCTAAAAAGAAACATTTCCCATTAAAACTCTTTAAAAATTCTAACCACACCCCCAAGTCCTCTTTACAACCTCTTTTTAATTTTACACGATGATGGGGCTTCTCAAGTCCTCTAGTTAAAACAAAAAGTCTCCTCAAAAAAGCTCGACCTGGTTGTACAACCTGGCAAGCAAAATTTAACAATCCACATAAGGACTGGACTTCTTCTAAAGTAACTTTTTTTCTGTGTAAAAAATTTCAATTAATGCATAGCATTTCTGTAGTTTCTCCCTTGGCAGCCGTGCTATCTGATTTATTGTATCTAATTCAATTCCCAAAAATGTTAATATGGGTGTAGGACCTTCAATTTTTCCTGGTGTCATAGGTATACCAATTTTGAGCAAATAGCTAAAAACTTCTCTAAATAAATTTTAGAAAGTTCTTCAGTTTGTGCAATTATAAAAAAATCATCCAAAATATGAAAAATGAGGCCCTCTGGCATAAACTGTTTTACAATCCATTCAATAGCCGTACTAAATCGTTCAAAAATTTGGCACGCTGAAGAACAGCCCATAGCTAAACACTTGTCATAATAGTATAAATTGTTCCATTTAAATCCAAATAAATGATATTCGGATGGTTTCAAAGGTAAATTTCTATAAGCCATTTCAATATCACATTTTGCCAAAAAAACAAGGAGATTTAAATTGCTTTATTCCTAATATGGCATCTTGAACTTTAGTATATTGAACTGTAGAAAATTCAGTCGGAATAAAATCATTAACAGATTGACCCTTCGGATGAGATAAGTGATGTGATTTATTTGGGTCTTTTTTAGGACATAATCCTAGTGGGGATATATGTAACTTGTCTAAATGGTCCTGCCATTCTTTTGGCTAATAATTCGTTTGCAATTTTGTCTAAAACTATGTCTGGTCGTGACGTAGCAGAAGGTAAATTACGACAATGAAAAGTTGTCTCAAAGCTTTCGCATGATACTGAAAAACCTTGTAAAAACCCATTCACTACATAACTTGTTTCATCTCTCTCATATCCTCTTAAATATCTAAGAAGAATATCTGGGAGAATAGGAGTTGGGAGCTCTAAATCTTGTTGGAGGTTGGCCTCTCATTGTACCTCGGTTGGTAGCTCTTGGAAAGCTATTTCTAGGTCTAAACTCAGTAACTCGTGGGGAACGAAAATTGTGTCCCTCTGTTGGTTGCAAATACCTAGGTTGGGGGATTTGACTTACTGAGTTATGAGTATTGACCACCCGAGTCTACATCTATTAGATGGATGCATACGATTACATAGGTAGCACATATGACTGTATTTACATGGTAGTAAACATGGATTTCCCGAGTGAAACCGTACACAATACCCTGCAGGTACAAGTGGATGTGGTGCAATATTAGTTTTCAGTGTGCTATGTACAAGTATATCTTTTCCCTTTTCACCTCCATCTTTTATACCACACATTGCCCTAAAATATAATTCTTGATGTGACACTCCCCATCCCAATTTCTGTTGCCTTTGCATCTTTCGAAATTTTGAATCATATGTCAACCATTCCCCATTATTTCTTGCCAAATCCCTTACTACCTCCATGTAACACCAGCAATAGAGTTTGAATGTTTTTGTATATAAATTGCAGCATAGATTGTAAATGCTGATATCCAATCCTCAATTGATTTTAGACTGCCACTTTCAATAACTATTGGAATTGATTTGTTTTTCTTTTCCTCTGCCTGTTCTGGCAAAAGATTACTAAACTCCACAAACTCATCATCCCAAATTTTTTTCCTCCACCCTTCAGATACCCCAGCCCCCAACGGCAATGTGTGGAGTAATTGATATCTTTCCGCGCATTCCTGCATTACATGATCAGGTATAGTATTATCAATTTCATCGTTTGCATGCATTTGTGTACATGAACCTAAATGTACAGGTTGGTTACATTGCAGTTGTACATTTTCCCTAACTACATGTAATTGATTGTTCCTTTTTTCCTGGGGAGCAATCACAACTTCACCAAGATCTTCTGCTGACTGTTCTATATCTAATACTTGTGTTCTTTCCTGGCTAATATTTAGTCTTTGATTTCCGGCCATGAAATTTGCTTATTGTCTCATTGCCGTCTGCATTTTGTCCATTGAAGTTGTTAATGTAGTCACTGCTGTTAACAATGTCTGATTAGAAATTTTAGTATTTGACACTGCAATGTCACCTCACTAACATCTGATTGTGGCGTCGGCATTGCCCTACTTCCTACATGAAGGGGCTTCGTGGCAGTTGGTGTCCTCTTCTTCTTGTTTCGCACTGGCGGCATCCTAAAAAATAGTGACAACTACCAAGACTACTGTATATATATTATGTACAGAAAAACAGAACCCCCAAATTATAATCAATTAAATGAATAATAGTACTAGACCGGAATGAGTCTGTACCCTCATTTTTTTTTACATTTTGTAACAAAATAAATACATGTACATTGAACTCTTAGACACTTATTTAATTAATTTCTAATTTAATTAAACAGTTTGCATAACGTATGCAAGTATCATTGTTCATAAGTACATGTTATTAAACATTTTGCACAACGTATGCAAGATCATAATTTCTATTATAACTAAAAACATTTTGCACAACGTATGCATGTATCATTGTTAATATCATATAATAAAATTTGTCACCCAACATTTTCTTAATAATATTGCACTACGTATGCATTTTCAGGAGAAATTCATACCTGGACTTCTTTCTTTTGTGTTGATAATTCAATTAAAGTATTTATGAAATATAGCTTTATTCGGCTTGACCTAAAAATAATATCATTGGTATAAGCAAAACAATCTTATTAAACCTTGTAAATAAAAATGTATATATAAGTTACACATGATTTAGCAGCCTAAAGCCATGCCCCTCTCAAACTGGCTGTTAATCTCTTATTTCCTTCTGAATTTAAATGTACCCCATTACTCTTAAACAATTGTGGAATGGAGGGAAATTGTAGGCCACGGTGAATCCAAAATACAATGTTTGTTTCAAATGACATTCTGTATAATTTAAAGTTCAACTCATCAAATTAGGCTGAAAGCTCTGAACTTAGACCAACGCTCGATACATTGTCGACACCGTTCCCCCTCGAAAACCTCTTATTTTGATGATAAACTTGTAGACAAATTGATATCGTGTTTTTAAACAAATAGTTTCAAATACGACACAAGTGAACATCCTAATACATAATATACTTTCATAATAGATTTCCACAAACAAATCTCTATAATTAAACTACATGTACCGTGTTATCTTATATTAATATTTGTAAACATGAATATTGATTACCTTGTAAAATCAAGTTTTAACCAGTTCCACACCGCGCCCTCTACATGGATATTGACCTAGATATCATGCCTTCTAAAAATAGACCTTTGTCTATTGTCTGGTTTACTAAACAACGGTTTCCTTATTAAATGTGATCAATTTTATTGTATCCACTGCTTCTACATATTAAATTGTTAACTGTCCAATTAATAAAAATAATGTAGTTCCCGTTTAAGTAAACACAACTGGTCGTGATCTCGTTAATTAAACAGCATTTTTTCACACAGCGTCGCCATTGTTTTTCAATCGGTCAGCATCTTCTTGAGATTCATACAAAGGAATTTCAGCAATAAAATTTGCTTAAACGTCAAGAATTATGCACAAAAGATCGTCCAATAACAAAGATGTTCAATCATCCAAAATAATAATCCAATTCCACTTAAAAACTTTAAAAAATCTCAAATAATTTCCCTGATCAGTTGGCTTGTTTATCTAATTTTCTGTTCTATGACCTCTGACCCCGCGGCCTCGGGAAATAATTAATTAGATGACGCGCAAGAATTCCGTCCTACCAAGGGCATTAAGTTGTCGGTGTAGGACGTAAAAAACTCCCCAAGTCAAGTCAAGTCGCGCAAGAATTTTGCGGGAAATTTAAACCACTCATCGCATAAAACATTTTATTGTTCAATAAAATTCATTAATAATAATAATAATAATAATAATAATAATAAACTTTAGGTTCTTTATTTCTACTGAAAGAATTACAGAATTTGCACCTAATGCAGCGAAAACAAATCAACCTGTATTCATTGACGTTGAACTTTAACAATTTGTCTTTAAAAATTAAAGCCCCGTTAAAACATTTTCTCAGATGCGTATTTCAATAAAGGGAAATGCTAATAATAAAATGACAGATGAGATGGAAGTGAGAATATTCGATAAGGCCATGCAAATTGTATGCAGCGGTTACAACATTTACTGCAGCAATGTGTTTATGGTCTAAACACTTCTCTAAATAGATTTCTTTTTATATATTTTGAGACATGTTCAAGTTCTCAACATGTCTTAAATATAAACATGTTTTTGAAAATGTTTAGATTGCATGTGTTAAAAGTACAAAAAGGCAAATTGAATAGTATTATTTGACGCTCGAAATATAAATCCTTTTCTTCTTGTTCTAGTTTCTGGTGATTGATTTTTTCATTTACACGCATAAGTTTACGGTGCTTTACCTCTAATATAATAGCAACAACTGCATGTGTACATAACACAGCCAACATAAGCGACCCTTCTTTCCACACTCATACACAATAAGTAAATATAAAGAAAAGACGAACGGTGACATATAAAAAATAGATCAATAGCTCAATACAACCCAAAGGGAGATTTGACATAAAAGAAAACAACATTATAAGCAATATCAATGACAATCACGAAGTGTCTACAAAATCTGGATCTGTAGTAAAATTTAAAAGACAATACAACATTACGTGGGTGATAGTAACAGTATAAAGGATTAAGCGAAGAAAAATAAAATAATTTAATTTAAAATATGCAAGACGTTTAACCAGAACAGAGGTCGATATTAATATGCAGCATAGAAGAATAAAAACAATGACAGTCTAAATATGGGTTAATGTCCTTTCATTAAATTCAAGAAACCCTTCATAAATGGAGGAAACTTACAAATACAATGTGTTCTGTTTTACAGAACACATACCAGTACCCGGTCCTGAAATATCATCCCAATTGTAACGCGGTTCAACCACAATATCAGTCTGACTGTTATCGGCATAACAATGATAATCCATGTCGCGAAGATCGAATATTCTATCGACCGGATAACTATCTGATAATAATAATTGTTAGTAAAAGAACATATCATTAGCCAATTAAAACAACTAACAGCGTTAAAATGCATCAATCTAATTGGTTATGGCTTACAGTAATCTGATTCAGCATAGTTATATAATTTTAAATTGTGTTCGGTTATTAAAAAGCCAAATTAAAACAAAACTACATCTCACTTTGTCCATAATGGAGCTTCAAAAGTTGACCAGTTGATTGTTTCAACAAATTAGTTTTATTCCACTAGTAAAAATTTACACAATTTTAAAATGATAAATATTTATAAACTGACGTCAGACAAATGTAAACTGACGGATATACGTTCATAGTTAATTTGACAGGCATGTCTTTTTCACCATTAACTTATACGAATAATACAATTTTATAAGTTAAGTATATTTAATGATAGAACAACGCCAAATAATATACATAGGAATTTTCTTTCCGGAATGTTACCGCTCCGCCCAATTATTGTACGCAGCGAAGACAACATATCAACAGTTTTTATACACTATCCATCATGTTTGCGATGAAAACTATTATTCACATTTTTTTCACAGTTTGCTTTGATTAAAACATTTACGCAAACCTTAACAGGAATTGACGAATACAAATTGAGTTTTAGATATTTCTAACACCTCGCGACTGTTACTCATCTTTTAACATTTTGAACCACTTGGCCTAGTTTAACACCATTTTATGTGCATGATAATTAGAATATCAAGTTCAATTAGAACTGTGTTTCAAGGTCTGACCTCCATCACTAAATAAAATGGTAGTAACCAATTCTAAATTTTCAGCAAAATCATGTCTAATTTGAACACATACGTCTGATTATTTATGCTTTACTTTGCACTTCAAGTTTTATTTTATCCACAAGAAACACACAATAATATTTTTTCGGAGATAGTAACAAGTACAACCTGCTAAATGTTCGCCACTATGTATTATATGTATTTAGGTCTAAAGGTGTCATGGATCCTCGACATTACAAAATCAGATTAGTGCCCTATTAGGAAGAAAGATTTGGAATACAAGAATACGAAAGAAATTGAAATTGGTAAATAACATACAATTTTTTTCAAGAAGTTTTAAACCTTTAGAAAGTGCAGAACATGAATTTAATAGTTTTGCCATGGATTAAAATTGTGAATAGTACGTTGCTTTGGTAAGTACTAATATATGAAAGTACCCTCATAAAAGCAAACGTGGGCTTGGAACTCCTGAATTGAGAAAATTTTTGCAGCAGTTATTAAGGTTAAAAACACACGGAAGTTCGTTTGCACTGATTATATATATATATATATATATATAATTGGTATATAACGAGTGGTAGGCAATTATTTTGACACATCACGAGAGTGTGCATTGGATACTTCAGACAACTGAACCGCTACGATTTTAATGAGCCGGACACTAAATCAGCAACAAATAACGATACATTTACGATACATTTACATAAAATAAATAAATGCGAGATTATGAACCGGTTATTAGGATCTCCAAACATACTGTTTTTGTAATTCTCAAACAACGCAGATATGCAAAAACGTAAAATTCCAACAAACAACAAAAATTGCACGTGTATGCATATATTGATTATTTTGCAGAATATCAGAGAGGCTAATCCAAGTGTGATATTTTTTTAAATCTCTATTTAATTACTTTTATCTACATCAATGCATATCATGATGTACAGAAATAGAACCTTTTTTTGCAATTTACTATAATATAGTATAGCCGGCTAACGCTTCAATGCAGAACAATAACGACGCTTACAATTTTCGAGATATACAGTTAAATTAGTAAAACTCTCTTATATATAATTATTCCTGTGTATTTGATCATTTCTTGTTTGTTTCTTCCACATTTAAATTAAAATGTTTTTTTATACTAAATTTAACTTTAATATTAGTATTCAATGTGCGTATACAATCTATCAACAACATAACGTATTATCATCATTGAAAATGTAAACTGAATATGTAACACGCCAGCGTATAAACGTACATTATTCAACTTCAACTTCGTGTTGTACATAACCATAAAAACAAGCGAACGAATATAAAAATATAACAGGAAAACAACACATTCACGAGTGTAACTATCCTAATAGAGGTAATACTGCTCGCTGTACGTAAAGCAAACATCCAATCAATCGATATAAATATCGGACAAAACATAAAAATACAAATTGATAAGTGAATAACTCATAGAAATTCGAAAGGAAAAATGATACTGTTCGTTTGTTCGAAAAGGGTTTAACTTGATTTTGAGCTTTTTTAGTTAAATAATGGAGCCCAGTTGTATTGAAAGGGAATAAAGACGGAGTACACTGCGAAAACCCTTGACCTTCTGCAGCAAGAATGTCAATTGTGGTCAATTAAGGCCGGAGTTGAGCGCACCAAGCAAGCAGTAGGGCTCGAAGTCGCATCATCATTGAAGACACATGCTGACGATAACATATTACGCGGGAAAAAAAGAAAAAAAAGACTGCTACTATGTAAAATAGGCTTTAATAGACTGTATTGGAAAACAATACTAGACCTTCAACAATGAAGCATATGTAGATAAAACCTCATATAGTTCCAAATAATAGAAGAGTTAAACGTAAATCATACAAAGATCTAAGGGTTAGGTCGCCAGATACCGGAAACTACTGAAAAACGTCTGCTTAAACGATAAAAAGGGTAAAGCTTGAGACAATTACGTATTTTGTAAGTAACTGTTAATAATTTATACAAGAAATTTGTTTTTAGATTGATTTAAGAGGCAAGTGTTTATGAATTATAAGATGGTCATTTAATCGTGACAGGTACATAATGAAAAAACGTAATAGAAAAACGAGTTGTCCGTGTTTCAGTATTTATTATGTGTTTACGTGTTTATCAATGTTGTATAAATCTATGAAAGATCTCTTAATTATTTTAACAATGGGTTATGAATAGTGACGATAGGAAATATGTTGTTAAATAAAAGTTTTTACATGTCTAAAACACGAAATTGGTTTTTAGCAGCAAAACTAAGTATGCAGCAACTACACTGTCTAATGATGAACTTATTGACAATCACAAATCTGTCATATCTCGATAGGCTATATGTCAGTGAGGTAAACAATGCCTTTTATTATACTTCATGCAAAAATGCTGTCTTTTTTATTGGACAGTAACCATGTGTTAATTTCTACTGATTCTCGTTTAAGCCCCGCCCATTATAGCAACGGGTGTTAATTCCTCGTGATTACCTCCCAACGGGTGATATAAAAAAAATTAACACCCTCTCAGACCGGAGATTGCCGAACTGGAAAATTATCACCCGCTCCAGCCGGAGATTACGAGTGATATAAAAAATTATCAGAAAGAAATTTGCCAATCTGGAAAATGATCAGCCGCGTCAGGTGAAATTTATTTACAGGTCGTGTGTCTTTCCACGCAAGCATGTTAAAGACACAACAAATACATGAAAATGGGCAATTATTATTTGGAAAAAACAACTAGCAGACTAACAAGCATTTTCCATTAAAAATATGATTCAGTATAGTATCTATGTGGTTGTTTACATTTCTTCATTAGATAATAGGCATTCAGTATAATAAAAATCATACTGCCTTTTAACTCGGGTGTTAGGGTAGATTATCACATGAAGACAAAAATTATCACCCTTGACTTCGTCTCGGGTGATAATTTTTTCTTCATGTGATAATCTACCCTAACACCCTCGATCAAAGGCAGTATGATTATAGTATTGCATTCCCAAATTATATAACTCTATACAGCCTACAAACAAAGGTTTTCTGCTGGTTCATCTAAATGTACAACCAAACCTCTTTCAGTATTGTTAGCATCCAATCAGCATTTTAATAGCAATAAAACCCGGCCTTTATAAATATTTTGATTACTGTGACGCTAAAAATGATTCAAATCAAATATGGAACCCTTAAATATCTAACAGACTGTTAGAGTTAATTCAGTCTAGTTCCCTTTCTGTTTGTTATAGTGCAAAAACATATGGTTTTTCTACATTGTTCATTCCTATTCCACATACTTAATTAAAGTCAAGACTAGCAATACTAATTGAACGTTCTTTACAAAAATTGTGGAAATCATAGATACAAATATCTTGTTGTCAGTCACGCTACGACTTTTTCGTCTTTATTAAGTTCAATGCTAAAAACAAATTTACTGATGACCAAATCATTGAAATGTTAGATTTTTGGACATCTCGAAATAAACACTCAAAGAGGACTTTCTTCTGAACTCAACGACAAACGTGATGACTTTTTCTCAATGTACTTTCCTTCTTATGCAGTAGCATTTTATATGCTTCCTCATATGGGGTTTACGTTCCTAAACTAATAGTTTATACCAGAGTTTGTTAAAAATGCCACGATTTCGTTTGAGCGGAAACTGCAAAATCAGGGCTTTTGCTGAAAGTTAATTGTATTTGCAAGTTTGTCGTAGAGTTTGTGTAGTATAATCCTTGACTGGACTTCATTTACCCTGGATTAACTACCAACGACATGACGCGTGTGTAATAATAATAATAATAATAATAATAATAATAACAATAATAATAATAAATATATATCCAATCGATTTTGATTAATAGGATTTCCACTTTATCCATTTTAAAATAAAACCCATATTAAATAATCTTGAAATTTATGTATTATTTAATCAACATTAGTTTCTCTGTAGAAATTACCAAATATGAAAGAAAAAGTCCTTTAAATAGGCCTTTAATGAATTTAAATGACCGTAATTACTGTCCTTTTGATCTATGCATGTATTGCTCATACAAATCAAGCATTTATAAGCATGAGCCACTTGACATACACGAGACATAAAAAAAATGAAATGACTTTGAACTTGACTTCTAATAGCATGACCTTGACCATGTTTAAGAAATAATAGACTCCATACTTTTGCTGAAGAACCGCTGAAAGTATCGTTAAATCCCATTCAAACAACCAATAGCAGTTACAATGAACCATGACAACGAGTAACAACAACGGGTGTCTGAACCTGGATTTGTAGTTGTATTCTTGTTACTTTTTTTATCTATTTTAAAGCATTTTGTTGATGTTTTGAGAGAAACGATAGGCCAAATTATTAGCCATTTTCATTATGATGCGAATTTAATAATAAAAATTATATGACAATATTTATTACGACTACGAGGAAAACTAATGTAAGCCGGTAAGCCAGGATTGATTAATTGATTGATTGATTGATTGGATGTTTTGCTTTACGTCAAGCGGGCAGTATTTCAGCTATATTCAGGACGAAAACAAGTTAACAAACAATAAATCTATTGAAAATGGGGTTGGATGGGAAACAGGGCACACAATTTTGACAGCCACGGGAACAGTATGGAGTATTGGGTAGAATTTAGTTTTTGGTAGCGGCCACAAGTAGCCTACTTTTTTTTAATCTACAAAAAGGGGTCGTTATCGTGCAAGGAGCTTAGCACTCTCCAAACGTCACCCACTACGGTCACCCGCTACTGTTTTGCTTTGTATATGACACCTGTAATTTATAAATACATTCCAATTGCTGAAAAGAATCTATGGCGACGAGAAATTGATCTTAATCTGAATTAAGAACAGTTTTTTTTAAGTCAGATCCAAATATTGTTATTTGTATGTATACATATGTAGTTTAAGAATATGATAGTGATTGTAATTCTTTATGTTTTGTGGAATAAATGCGAGATAAGAATATGCCATATCGAAGATACATGTACAATCATTTCTTTTTATATTTTTATTAAGTAACAACACTTATAATCACACAATGATATCACACTGACTATACTTGAGAATCTGACATTTCATTACAATAAGCACATCCTAAACTGAAACATGATCTGAACATTTGGTGATTTATATTGTCAATATGAATAATAATCACAAAAAATATGTTATAGAAGATACACATGTAAGACAAATGGGCACAATCATAGCATCGATGAAAAAATATTGGTCAAATTGAAAAAAAGACAATCTTGTACAAAAAATAATTGGCTTTTAGCAAAATGCCAAATTTTCTAGGTCTGTAGTTTGTTTGTAACAATATATCAAAAGCAATCTGTACAGCTATACTACATAAGATGTACATGTTTATAAATTGGTAGTCATATTCTTCCTTTGCTCTCGTGTTTTAGTATATCTCAGTATCTGTCTTGTCAGGTTACCAACGCCTCCAACATCTTCACTTGTATCAAGTTCTCCAGTTATAAACCTCACTTTGGATATAAGCTTCATTCTTACAATTTTCTGCAAAACATGTAAGTAACAGAAATTAGTGTAAATATAGCAGGTTCACTTTCATAACTTTATTTTGATTTTCCCATGTAAAATTTAAAAAAAACCACATTTTTATTTTTATTTATCAACTATCAAGAAATTAATGCTGATCCTGAATGGTCCATAAATATAGAAGCGCACAAACAGCCAAATCAAAGCCAGCACGTATTGCCACTTAAGTTAAAATCTTGCACAATCTTATCTATTAATTTTTTTAATGAATTATAATTTAAAAATAATGAGGTTCTCAAACTTGATTGGTTTAAATGTGTGGTCAATTATATTCAATTTTTTAAAATAAATCTAATAATTGTGGCACATTTTTACCATAAAATTGTCAATACGAAATAACAGTTTAAATCAAGTTCTTTCATTTCATTGAAGACAATTATAGAACTTGAGATGCCTCTACCTCAGCTTTTCACATTTCAATTTTGTTTTCAATGAACTTTAAAACTTTAGATAAAAAACATAACACATAATTTAAGACAGTACAAATGGTTCTAATAAAAGCCTATTTCAGCTTTAAAATTATTTTAATTAAAAATTGCATATGATTTTGACTTCAATTTAAAGCACAAAAAGAGTAATATTGTTGATATATTTTTCCTGAAATTAATATTTTGACATCAGTTATTTCTACAAAACACAAAGACTAAATTTCAAATTGAGTAGTGCATGTGAATACCTTCTTGTCGGAATATTTTTGCGCTGCTCGTAGTCCATTTTCAGTTATAAGATTATTAACTATTATGTTGCATCTTTGATTACTGCATTTTAAATTCTCTTCAAATGCCTTAGTGCTTTGCATGTTCATAATGTAAGTAAACATTTTAATATTTTAACTATATAATTCAAAGATAGCTGACATATTGCTAGATAAATAGGTTGTCTCCGATAATGTAAAAAGTCTTTTGAAATCGAACAAAATATATGGAGGATATACGGTGAAATAAAAACACGAACGAACGAATATTCAAATGCCGGTATGTAAATATGGAACTTATTTAACTTATTATAAGGTCCTTCTTTGTCTCTTGGTTGTCAGGTCATGATATGGAAAGCCTGCTCGTGGAGACAAGTGGGTGAAGTCTTTGGAGAAAACCACGTTCCTTGCATGATAAAGACCGCTTTTGTAGATTTCAACAAATAATAATTGTAGGCGCTACAACAGGCTAATTGTTCCTCCCCTATCCAATACTCAATATTTTTCTAGTGGCAGTCAAATTTGTCGTTGCACCATCCCTTTTCCAGTAAATTCATTGTATGTTAACTTGTTCTCGTCCTGAATATAGCTACAATACTGCTAGCTGGATGTTAGACAAACATTCTATCATTTAATCTTAATGTCTTTACCATAATATTGACATCATCGCAGATAGTATTTCATGATAGTTTTTGGAGAGAATAACCAATTCATTATATATTGTTATAATTTTGGCATTGAGGCTACAAAGTTGACGTCAACTATTTGGGCAAACGAAAAAAGGAAAAATATAATTATGTGATCTTAAATTAAAATTTCTTGTTGAAAGTACAATAATTAACTCAGATACATAAGGTCTTTTCCTTCTCTGAAAACTATCGCACGCGAATATTCGGCTGATGCACAATGATTAGCGATATGGTGCTATATTCTCATTATTTGTGGTGTACCTTTACAAAGTTAGTCTTTCATACATAATGCCGATCGAAATACACACTTCTTGAAAAGTTTGTTTGACATTTTTTTTTATTTATATTCTGCAAAAATGATTTTTAGAAAACTATGATTACCTAAATGGTTACAACAATAAACGATAAAATAACAGTACCTGGTGGTCCATAAAAACAACAACAGTATCTGGAGATATTGGTTGACAGAGAGTAAACGAATGCTTGTGAAGATAAACCACAGATGCCGTCAGTTGTTTCACCAATAGATAGCTTTCCTTTGGTTGCAGTTTCCGAGACCTAAATAGTTCCGTTAATGTCACGTCATCCATGTGTAAATCTTTCATACGTTTGACGAAAGTTGAGGCCAGAAAAAGACCGTCTGGTGTATCTAAAAATTGAATTAAAAAGTGTACTAATGGTTTTCCCCATGTCTTACGTTATACTATGTTCATCGTTGATTTAGCTCTGTTACAAAACCTCTAACTTAGTAAGTTACCATCGGATGTACATTTATACAATTAACCAATTCAAGCTTTCATGCGGGTTTCTAGAAGTTATTCTTTTTTTATTATTTGCAAAAACTAGCGACTTAATGATCATTTATAACCGCTTTATTGCATTTCCTCTTAGAAAACAAAAACTTAAAAGCCGTACAAAATAATTAATTATGCCCGTTTATTTTAACTTTGTTCCTTAAAATAATGCTGATAAATAAGGACAAACGATAAAAGTCTTCGCCAAAATGAAAACATATAACAACAAAAGCTTCAAGAGCCTATATGCTTTAGTGTTAAGAATATCCCTCCTTTATCGACAGTTACATGTTTGTTGTAATATTCTATACCAGATTAATAACAACCCAGTCATACTTAGAAGACCTTCCTTTGATGATAAAGTTGAAATGTGTTAAAATAACAAGAACAAAATTGACCGACTTACAATAAACGAAGGTGATTGGGAGATCCAGAGAAACGCGACACGAAACAAACAGAGAAACTCAGAATCAGAAACACACAAAAAGACTTCAACACAATAAAACTGTAGGTACACTCCAATACTCCAGAAAATTTATTTAAAAGAACCGTTTTTGTATTGCTTACATTAATAATGCGTGAAGAGGGAGCTAAGATGATTTTTTTACATCAGAACACAATGATAGCCCAGCAGACTTATTCCTTTTCTATTAATTACACAACTAGCAAAAAACACCAAAAGTGCAAATTGCCCGAATGAGCATTGCCACCAGGTCTTATTCACAATTGACTGATTTGAATAAAGATTAAATGTGTAGAAGGTTAACAGACGTTGACAACCTAAAAAGGCACGTGATAGATGCTTTGCATCTTTTTAACGTTTATCCCTACAACTATTATAGGAGAATGCAATCTGAAAATGTGTCTGCTATACACACAAACTGTCATTACCTTGACATATTATGTACAATTATCGGGGACAGTCACTGATATTTACTTCGATACCATTTGTATGGTGTTTATTTGATATAACATACAGCATGATAATTTTTTTTACATAATTTGAAAGATTTTAGTTCAACTTTATAAAATGAACTCAAGTATGACGCTAAATGTTGTTAACGTAACGCAGCCCAAAGTTCTGGTAACTACCTCTGCTTTAAGACAGAAACGAATGAAAATGTTATACTATGTGTTTAAAATTGATGTACATGTCCTCAGAAAATAGAATTGATTCAGATACATGATATCCCGTACGAAGTACTGACAATCTGGACATTTCAATAAGATACATTTTAGAAGAAGTAACAATAGATGACAAACCTGGTTTCGAAGTACGTAAACTAAAAAACGCCGATAGAAAACCATTACACATAAAACAATAAAATAGATAAACTGGTGCAGGTAATAAAAATATTAAAATCGTATGTTTAACCATTGATACATGACATTAATGATGAGTTCTGGATAAGAAACTACCCTTTTACCTCATTCCTTCAAAAGCAATAGGAGTTTATGATTTACAAGCTGTTCAAGACTAGTATACTTCGAGTTACTTAGCTTAAATTGTGATAAACGACGACAAAAGACTTACCTGTTTTACTCGTCTTGATTTTAGAAATTTTCAGCATTTTCAATGATGATAGAAGTTTTGGCTTCTGAAAAAATAAAGTTTGACATGACTTTTAACACACTAAACCAATACAATTATAAAGAAACAGCACATATGGATAAAAAATATTTCACTTATTGCCTTTCGACATGGTAGATACATTCGGATTTAGAAACATCTTTGAGAATTATATATAGGATGTCTTTCTACGGGTTGGGAATTTATAATACTACACAGAAATATTCAAACATTTTTTTTTTGCTGTCTAAGTTTCTTTCACTCTTGTTTTCAATAAGTTTAAACCTAAGCTGATTTAATGAACAAAGGGTAATTAAACAGGCAATCGTTTAATTTATAGGATATATTCACGTTTAAGTCAAGGCAATTGTACGATTGCTTAAGATATGGTTTAGATGCACGCATGAATTTGGTACCAGCGTCTAAAAACAGACTTCAATCACACGTCCATTGAATCGGTGTTACTCTGCAAATACCGGCTTACCACTCCAAATAAACTTACTGATAATGCAGCTATTTTATACGAAACAGTTAATGTTGCATACACAGTCTTTTTTGTTGGTTTTAACTTTGCTGTTTTTTTTTCCTGATTTGTTAAATGTTCTTTTATTACTGATTTATGTTTTTGTTTGTTTAATGGTGTTAAATGCCACTTTCAGCAATTTTTCAGCTATATCATGGCGTCCAGTTTTTATTGCGCGGAGGAAGCCGGAGTACCCGGAGAAAACCCCGACCTGCGGTAGGAAAACTGGCAATCCTTGTCGATTAAGATTGGAGTCGAGTACACCCTACCTGCAGTGAGAATCGAACCCGCAATCTCAGTGTTGACAGACCACGTGATCAATAGTAGACGAACTACCTTGACCACGCGGCCACCGAGGCCCCCTATTACTGATTTAACCTTTAAAGAAACAGTATGTAAAAGTATATACAAATAAGTTTTTTGCCATACAGAATGAATTCAAAATTAAATGCCATGACCACACGATCATTAAATTTACAAGAACAAGTTAATGCTAAATGGCGGTGGCAGTTAACATGGTGTAGTATCAAGTATTACTTTAAAAGGTGACTATTCAAAGGGTTTATTTGTAAATTTAGTAATAGTGGTAATGTTAAATATACCATTTGCCTAATATACAAGAATATAATGCTAACTCATGCTACGTTTAGGGAGTTATGCAGTTCACATAGAAATAATATTGAGCATCTGAAAACTTTTTTCGGTCAATGCCGCATCAGGACAACTGTTCTTGCGAATAAAAATTGATATTTAAAATAAACTAAAAATGTAAAGATTAATCTTGCTTCATTTTGACGAAAGGTAACATTATAAAATGAAGACTTGGAACAATACAGCTGGTTTGCATTAGTATCAAGAACGATATTTGATATTTACTAAAGGGATGATATTTGAAGCTTGCCTTGCTAATTTATTTAAATTCAACAATAAGAGTTATTACCTGCTTTTTCAAAATGCTGGAAAATGTGTAAAGAAATGGATTCATAGCGGCGTTCACTGGTATCACAAAAACAGCTACCCAAGAGTATGTTTCTGCAGGGAAAGTTTGTCCGGTCAATGCCATAATACCTGATATAAAAAGCAAATATATATGAATAGCACTGAAGAAAAACGTACAAATGCACAAATTGATGTTTCCTGTCATTTCTGAACCATATTGAAAAAATATTTCCGAACAAGAATTTTTCATTTCTAAATATTAGTGTTCTAAAAATCGTGCAATTTAATTTTTCATTGAAATATAAAAGAGAAATCCTTTCTTGCATAAATATACACACCCATAATTCCAACTGGAAACCAGCAAATGAAATTTGTAAAAACCATTAGAAACAAACGTCTTGCGAGATCAAGATCTTTCTTTGCTCTCTTTACTTTTATTCTTTTTCCGCTTTTACCAATATTATATATTGACATCTGGCAGTACGCTGTTATTAGAAAAGCAATACAATTGTAGAATACAAACACTGCTGCTGAGTATTCCCATCCGCTATCCCTGTACTGTGAGAATGGAAGCACCAAACATACCGCAGTTTGCGAATAATAATCCTCAGAAAAGTAATCCATGTCCAAAAATGGAATGATGCTCAGCAAGGCAATAATCACCCAAGACACTAAAGAAGAAATTCTTGCCTGTCTATTCGTTATCCTTTTATTTCCAAAGGGAAATTTTACCATTAAAAAGCAATCGGCGGTAATCAATAAAATAAAAGTTACTGATGCTTCACAAGAAATAAATGCAAGCACACCCGCGACTTTACATGTAACACTTTGTCTCCATGCTTTATCATGCACAACGTATTCTCCGCGAAACGAAATGTCGGTAATAGCAATTATACAGAGGTAAACACCCATTATCATGTCCGAAAATCCTAGATTCATAATATAAAATCCGTTTGTTTTCTTAAAAGATTCACGTTCGAAAGAAAGTCTGTATAATAACACTCCAACGTTTCCTACCAAAGCACTTATCGCAATTATCCAAAGAAAAACGCGGAGAACATCGCTTTTCATTAAATCCGTACATGATGAGAAATCATCTGGTTGTGGAATACAGTTTTCAGTTGAAACAGAACCAGGTTTAAAACAGCACAATAGGTACGAATCGGTTTTCATTTCAGTTAAATTTTCAAGTGCAGAAAATACGTTCGATGAACATTCCTCTTCCTCTATCATATTGATTCGTAGATCAATCGATAACAGATTGCCTAGCCCATTAAAAGCGTTTTTGTCAACAGAGCGTATACTATTTCTACTTAAATTTAGCCTCACTAGATTTTTAAGGCCACAGAATGTATCGCCTTGTAGTTTATTTATCTGAAATCCAGTCAGCTCTAAGTTCTTTATATTTTTTAATGTTAAAAATGTATTCGGCTCAATTGTTGTCAATAAATTGTTTCCTTCTAATAATAAAGTAACAAGGCGATGCAAGCCATAAAACGTATGAGAATGAAGTTTGCTTAATCTGTTGACTCTAAGATCCAGAAGAATAAGGTTTTTTAAATCCTCAAATGTGCAAGGCTCTATATTTTGGATACTGCAGTTAAACATAATCAATTCTGCCAAGAAAGGGTAGCGATTGGTTAAAGTCGTCGTGACATTTGGTAAAATAGAGTTGCTGAGATCCAATTTTCTTGCCTTTGATGATACCTTATGATTCTTGATCTCAGAGGTAGAACTACATGTAAAAACGAGACCATCACATCTGCACATGGGTGGACATATTATACCACACCCTATTTCATCATCACCACTGGGACACTGCATTCTACCGTCACAAACCTGCTGATGTGATAGACATTTATGTGACTTCCTACACATGAACAATCCTGGACATATCAAGTTGGCTAAAATGGAAGACATATTTAAAAGAGTTAATGCGTGCATGATACTTATGATTGACGCATATGAGCTATGTGAGAAGATATAGTATCTCTAAAAAGGGCTTGACAGTTGATGCTTAATTATTTTACGAGTGATAAGAAACTTCTACAACCATTTATAAAAATTATGTAATAAAATCTTTAGTCAGGCTTGAACGTAAATACTCTCTCAAATTTTGTAAAAATAGCTTCTATTCTTGGACAAATTCTAAAGCATAATTTCTTCGAATGTTTTGTACTGTTGTTAAATGTAAGCATGTGTATCAGTCAATGGGCAAACAGATTAAACTTGATGTAGCCAAACCCTATCAACAGCAGTAAATTAGTTTCGAATTAAAAATCACATGTTATTTCTCATTTTACACTGGAATCTTTTTATGTACCTAAATATTTAAAAGCGATATAAAAAATTTCAAATTTAAAACTTGGTTTATATTCAGGTTTGCCATATGACCAGCTACAAAATATCAATCACTATTATTCATTGAGCTGGAGAGACAAATAATGGATGTTAGCCGTTACTACTGTATCGCATTTTTGTGTTTGGTTTGTTTAAATGTGGTTAAACGCCAATTTTGTCATTTTCAGCATTAACTTGGAAATGTTATTGATAGCTAATGTCTGCAAGGAAAAACCCCTGACTCTTTGGTAAATTGGAGTTAAGCACACTCTTCCGCACTGAGACGCGACCACGCAACGCCTAGGTTGATTAGAACGTAAAAATAGGAGATGATCAGCTACCGTTCTTACTATTCCACTGACTCCCTCTTGAAACCCAACAAATTCAGTAAATAATCATTTGCATCATTTATTAAACACGCAGTATAAATTTAATGGTTACCACAGTTTAATTCATCTTCACCATTTATACAGTGTTTAGTATCATCACATACAAGGTCCGGAGCTACACAATGTCCTTCTGTACATTTAAAATAACTGTCTGGACATGATACTTTTTCTACAACAAGAAATAGGTGCTTGCTAATAAGAATTGTCTCCATATTTAAAAAAGAATGTTGCTGTTTTTTTTGAGTCAATATATGCCCACTCAAAAAAGAAACGCAACATCGAATAAATTTTTTCAAATCATTTTTTTTAAAACAAAAAACCTATAAATATTCAAATATATATACACAACATCATAATTACACCTTAATTAAAGATTTCCAGGTGAAAGCATTTAAGTTCATCCACCCGTGAGCGACTGTGATTGAATCTGGAACACACTATGAATTACGCATTGCTAAAAACATGGTCGACTTTCACGTGCAAATCTTGGTTATTTTTAAACTCAGACAATCGGTTTAAAACCCGGCTATTTCTTTTCTTTACCGCATTAGTAAAATAAAATTCTGACGATGAGGTGACACTATGCCAAGGTTAGATGCTGCTACCCTGAATATCGCTATCAGTCAAATCAAGGCCGGGGAATCACAAAATGATGTTGCCAGAACGTACAATGTTCATCATAACACGATTTTACGCCTTTGTAGACCCTACCAGCAGCTTGGTACTACGACAGACTGACTACGTTCAGGGCGTCCGCGTGTTACAACTCGGACGCAGGATCGTTACATTAAATTAAACCATCTACGGAACAGGACTATTGCTGCAACAGAAACAGCTATAAACGTCCTTGGGTTGCGCCGTATATCACCACACACAGTGCGCAATCGTTTACGCTCTCATGGATTGCGGGCAAAAAGACCTTACGTCTGAGCATCACTAAGACGCCAACACCACCGAGCAAGGGTTGGGATTTATAGAACTGGAGAAGAGTGTGGTTTAGCGATGAGTCACGTTTTCAGCTTAAAAAGCGAGATGGTCGCATACGGCTGTACAGGCTCCGAAATTAACGGTTTGCACAAAACTGTGTTGTAGAAAAAGACAATTTTGGCGGAGGCAGTGTAATGATGTAGGTCGCTATCTCTTACGCCAGGAACACACAGCTGATACATATCCAAGGCAATCTTAACGCTGTTAGGTATAGAGACGAAATTATATTACGTCTCATTACTTCCGGTTTTAAATGAGATAGTACTGCAAAACTGCAACCTCAATGTGTTGCCAACTTTCAAAGAGAACGGACGTGGTACGTTGAGAAGGAACCTCTAAATATTGAATTTAGAAAATTTAGTTCAATGTGATTGAACCTTATATATTATTAAAGTAATTCGAAGAGGTTGAATTTATCTTTATCGCTACTGTACATTATTTAATTTTTAATTTTGTGCAGAAATACACACGTTACCATACGCACAGTAAAAAATAAATATGGCGGACGCCATGATCAAGAAACCTGTAACAAAGAGTGAAGACGAGCCCTTAGAGCTCGATGAAATTGAGTTAAAGAAGATTGACGATAAGAAAGATACGTCAATGGGAAAATCTAGCAAGTCTCACGCTAAAAACACTGGAGGTACATCCTTAAAACGCTTTTCTAAAACCTCGATTTCCCGGTCGAGTTCAGTAGAACCCAAAGAACAAATAAACAACCAAACACATGTTGACAATAATAACAATAATGCTATTATAATCATGTAAACAGAGATAAAGGCTAATCAGACGAATAAGAAAGTTGAAAACGTTGTTAAACGTGTAGATGAATTATACAATGAGTATGAAACAGAAAATGAATATGACGATTATGATGAAGGTGATGAAGTTTATAACTCCAATGAACCAGATGATACTAATGAGAAGGTAGATAAGGCAGAACCCAGTACGAGTGCTGACACCAAAAGAAAGTCTGAGACAGAAACTAGATTTAGTAAAATGAAAAAAACTAAGATCTGGTGAAAAATGTGATTCTGCCATTGACGAGAATCTAGCCGAGAGTATTACTGAGATTTTCAGGATGGGTATCTCTGAAGAAAGGTTCAAGGAACTTATGAAGAGTGATAAAGCAGCTAGACCAGAAAACTGCGACGGTTTGGTAACTGTTCCAACAAACCAGACAATATGGAACAGCCTGTTCCAGACTACAAAAACCAATGACAATAAGATGAGAACTCTCCAGAGTATTTTGGTGAAATGTGCAACTATATTAGCCAAGGTATTACAAGATCTGGACAAAGTGAATAAGACACTAAATAACAATAACATTGACAATTGTTGTAATGATGCTATGGATGCTTTAGCCCTCTTAGGACAAGCAAACTATAAGCTTTACCTTACCAGACGTGAGTTCATGAAATGTGATGCTTACGAACGTTATATACACTTATTCACAATCGACAAGTTTTTGTTCGGTTGTGACATATCCAAAACTTTGACTGACAATGGTATTTGTAACAGAATATCCAAGAAAATAGAAAACGCTCCTGAAAGAGCAAGTTATGGTAATTATGGTTACAGACAATGGACCCGTAGAGGTGGTCGTGGAAGTGGCAGACTCACAAGAGGTTATCGTGTCAGACGTAGAATGGTTGAGAGGTCAGAAGATTAAAAAAACTCCAACAGATGGAGCAACAACAATTACCTTTAGGTAATGTGAGTATTAACACACCAGTGGTAAAATTTGAAGCAGTTAGATTGAAAATTTTGGAAACTGAATGGCGAAAATTTACTTCAGATACAAATATCATTTATATTATTTCAGGATGTAAAATTGAGTTTAAAAATAATGTTGTACCCTACCAAAAATCAGATACTATTAAAAATGTGTCATTTAATGAGCAGGAATGTAAGATATAGACAAAGAAATTGAAACATTTTTAGAAATGAAAATAATAGAAGAAGTTAGACAAGAACCTGACCAGTTTTTTTCCTCAATTTTTGTTAAACCAAAAACGAATGGAGAATATATAATGATTTTAAACCTCAAAAAATTAAATGAACATATAGAATACCACCATTTTAAAGTGGATACATTTGAAACTGCATTATCTTTGAGTAAACCAAACTCCTATATGGCCAGTGTCGATCTCCGCCATGCATATTATTCCGTGCCTATAGCACACAATTTAAAAAATTTTCTGAGATTTTCATGGAGAAACAAAAATTTTTCAATATACCTGCTTACCAAAGGCATCAGCTCTGCACCTAAAATTATTACCCAAATTATGAAAGTGGTTTATGCAACTCTTAAAAATATGGTTTTATTAATATGGGTTATATTGATTACTCCATACTTTTAGGCGACACACCAAATGAGTGTGAGTCTAATGTGAAAACATCTGTGGCTTTATTTGATCAATTGGATTTCATTACCTATAATGATAAGTCTGTTTTTGTACCAACAAAAAGAATCATATTTCTTGGTGTCATAAGTGACTCAGAGCTTATGCTTGTTATTTTACCAGAAGAGAAAAGAGAAAGACTGATAAAAGAAATCAGTGCAATTATAATCAAAGATGAAGCATCTTTTCGTGACATATCAAAAATGTTGGGCCTTATTATATCATGTTTTCCTGCTGTTGAACATGGCCCTTTGCATTATAGGGATATAGAAATGGCAAAAATTGAAGCACTAAAAATTAAAACAGGAGATTTTGATGAAACTATGTACATTTCAAATGAAATGAAATTGGAAATGAAATGGTGGGTTGATAATTTAAGACACCAAACACGTACAATCATAAACCAAAATCCAGATATTACAATACAAATAGATGCTTCTTTGCAAGGCTGGGGTTGTACTGTTAGTGAAACCCATATTATTGGCAGTAGATGGAATGAACATGAAACTACATTTCATATAAATACACTTGAACTTTTGGCTATACTATATGCTCTAAGACCATTGAAATATCTTTTTGCTGGTTGTAAGCACATTAAAATTCAAACTGATAATACAAGCGCAGTAGCATATATCAAAAACATGGGAGGTGTACATTCCTAGCCTTGTAATGAAGTAGCAAAACTTATTTGGGCCTTTCGTATCAAGGAACAAATTTGGATCACAGCCATACAAATAGCAGGCAAAATTAATCAAGCTGATATTCAGTCTAGAAAATTTAATTACCACATTGAATGGCAATTAAACAAAGAAATTTTCACAGAAATTTGTGAAATATGGGATGAACCTCAAATAGATTTATTTGCTTCCAGACTAAATACTCAGCTACAAAATTTTTGTTCATGGAAAGGTTATCCAGATTGTACTCATGTTAATGCTTTATCTATTGATTGTTCAAAGTTTAATGGCTATGCATTTCCTCCTTTCAGCTTAATGGGTCAGTGTGTGAGAAAGATTGTTCAAGACTGTGCAGAGATCTTGATAGTAGGACCACTTTGGCCAACACAACTCTGGTTAGCCCAGCTGTTACAACTATTAATAGACATTCCAGTCATTCTTCTTGCCAAAAATAATTTACTGACATTGCCGTACAACAGAACAAAGTGTCACCACTACAAAAGACTCTAAACTTGATGGTATGTCGTGTATCGGGGAACGTTATAAAAACAAGGCTTTTCTGCAGACACAACCGAGATCACGCTTGCATCATGGAGAACTTCAACACACACACAATACTCAGTTTATATTAAGAAATGGTTTTTCTTCTTTAGTGAGAGACGTGTTGATCAAGTTCGGTGTGCTTTAATTGATGTATTAAACTTCATGACTGAATTATTTAAGGCTGGAATCAGTTATAGCGCCTTAAATGCGGCGAGGTCAGCCCTTTCAGCAGTTGGTTAATGTTTTGATAACTGTCTTGTAGGACGTCACCCTACTATTATTCGATTTATGCGTGGTGTTTATAACCTTCGGCCAAGGAGACCGATAACTGTATATATATGGGATGTGTTTATGGTGTTGAAATATATTAAAACGCTTTCGCCTGTTGGCAATATTTTACTTAAAGATTTATCATATAAATTAGTGATGCTTATATGTTTGACTAATGCTACAGGAGTACAGACTATTCATATGGAGATTCAGAAGAATCGTGTTATTTTTTATTTGAATGACAAACTACTTAAACAGAGTAGACATTGGTGCCGCTTCATAAAGCGATCGTTACCTTAACGTGCACGTTATCCCATTTAAATTGCATGGGATAACGAGCACGTAAATTAGCGATCGCTTTATGAAACGGCACCCAGGATTTGTAAACCCACCAGTTATATTAAAATCGTATATAACCGATGAAGACCTTTGTGTTTATATTACCGTAACAGAATATATAAAACGTACTTCTTCAATAAAAAAGAACTGTAATCAGCTTATATTAAGTTACATTCAGCTGTTTAAACTTATTACAACATTCACTTTATCGCGTTGGATTAAGGACTGTTTTGTGAGATCAGGAATTGATACTAGTATTTTTTCGGCTCATAGTGTTCGTTGCGCTTCAGTGTCGAAAGTTAAAAAACAGTGTGTCCCAATTAATGACATTCTGAAAAAGGCTGGTTGGTCGATCTCAAAAGTCTTTTCAGACTATTACGAAAAAGAAATACATGTTGAGCAAGATGATAAATTTTTTGATAATGTATTATGCATGAGTTGAATAATACAAAAAATACATCTAAACATGAACTAAATTAATTCAAAAGGTCACATGTACTTTCACAACAGATACTGACATTTTTTGGGTGACAATAAGCGACAAAATGTTATATTCCATGGTAAAAGAACTCATGAACAAGAAGAGTGTTAATTTTTACATTTCTTTATCAATTATTTATATGATGCATTGTTAAAATAATATATGAAGTAAAATTCCCATTTTTGTATGTTGCGTTTCTTTTTTGAGTGAGTATATTAACTTTTTGCAGAAGTATGTTACTACTCAAAAAGGGGTAGGAAGACTTAAGTCCAAATTCTTGTAATATGAATATAACTTCGTGGCCTCTTGTTTATTGTCTTTATAGGAGAAGAAAATTGTAGTGTTAATAAATATGTTTGAATTCTGTAAAGTGATTTTATTCAATATGCGACTCATGCAAGAAAAACTGCTTGAAAACCGACTGACCATTAATTGTCAGAAATAAATGGACATAAAAAATATGGGTTCAAACAAATAAAACATTTTTTAATTTCAAACGAGCTATGTCATGTAAAGAAAATTACCAGTTATAGTCTTGTTCAAGCTTATTATGATTATCTTTAAAAAGCGTTGTGTAACAGATCTTTCACCCTAATTTTAGCTGCAAATCAGTTATCGTAGTATAGAGTGTTTTGATGATGCTACATTAGCAATAAACCTTCACCAGGCCATTGAATTTTACATTATCAACTCGTAATCTATTCCACACGTTAAACAGGCAATATCACTGCATTTTAGGAGTACGTACCGTGTTGTATAGATAATATAATTGTGGAAGGAAGTGTAGATGGAGGTCTGATATCACACTTCAGCAGCTGGAAATGAGAGTCTAGTATCAGCCTCTAATATTGCTCTTTTAATTTCAAGCTTATTGTCTTCTTGCCATCAAGCAATTTATCAGCTCATTTCTTAATTTTGGAATATGTGATTGGTTATCGACGGCATATATATTACACAGACCAACAGTCCCTGGAACGTATAAGTTAACAAAACGCACGATGCACGAACGATGAACGGACGATATACGGACGATTTACGCACGATATACGAACGCTGTACGCACGATGCACGAAACGATATACGATACGATATACCATAGAAACGGTGAGACGGCGTTTATCGTGTTAAAAGATCGTTTCGTCTATCGTATGGTATATCGTATCGTGCAACGTTTCGTTTATCGCATGGTTTATCGTTTGGTGCATCGTTTCTTATGTCGTCATTGCAGGGTTGAATGATTGTTCTTGGTATAAATGGTTTATTTTTCAGTTATTGGAAGCATTTACTAGTTTCTGTTACTAGATACATAATAATTTAAAAGGTACTTAATGGATAACGGAGCACAATCATGTGCGTAAAATTAAGCATCCATGTATAACGCTATGTATTTTGGTATGGAACTTCGTTGATTAATAACATTACTTTGACCTCTGTTTTAAATAAATTTAAAATTAACTTAAACCTTATCTTAATAAAAGCGTTTACATTCAACCGATTGAAAAAGCCGACAAAGTTAAACAATTCTGTCTATATGTTTTAAAAGCAGTAACTCTTATACATGTACCTTTCATCAAGTTCCTACCTTACTAAATGCGCCAGTCATTTACAAATATTATTAAACTTTTTCTGTTGCCGTATGTGTACCTGAAAATTTCCTTTTGTGCTGAGGATAAATTGATTCAACATAAATCTTAGATCTCTATCATTAAATATGTACTTTGTTTATATGTAAATTCAAATATTCATAATTCCCGAAAATAAGCTAAAATATTGCTTGCTGCAAGTCAAGCAATCCATCAATCAATCAATCAATCAAATATTCATATATTCAGCTATAATAGTATATTCTTTAAACTATATTTTTATTCATTAATATTACCGACACCTCTTTCTAAAATTTAAAAAGATCGTTAACTATATTCACATACCAGTTTTTGTACAGTACTAAGTGTTAAACTATAAAATTGTTGTCACTACATGTTCTTTGTTTTAGATACAACTATTTTTGTTTTCTTATCTACACCTACTGATTGTTTATATGTCTTAGGTGGTAAACAAGTGTGCGTCGCCGCGAGAACTTACCAATCGTAAAGAATGACACATTTGTATATTTAATGACAGGTAATTTTGCGCGATCATCCACGACAACGATTCAGATTCATACTTTATAATGTAATTCATCCAGTTGCAGTAATGAATTTAAAAGAAGTGTCTTTTAACAAGACGTTTTTTCGTCCCTGTTGTAAATATTGTAAAACTGTATGTAGCGTTGTGAAGATTAATTCTTCTTTATTGTTGAAAGTATACAAAACTAGCTTTAAAATCGAACACTTTAAATCTTTACATAGGACGTCAGAGAGAATCGCTGACCCTGGACAAGTACCTGACAAACATGAATTCAAATCGAGCGCACCATTTATAACATAGAGTTCAGTTAGATAACATCTGAGCTAATCAATCAACCTTAAAAAATAACAGTAATGTACTGCGATTTAAATGAGACAAAAATTTTTAAAGATTGTAATTAGCTCCGAATCGACAAACCCAAGACATATTTCCAAACAATTCCAATCGCCAAAATGTCTTTTAACTGTTTAATGCGTTGTTAATATACTTTAAAACTAAAAATATTTGCACTAAAGTTTACCATGAGTTTAGGTTTCTGATTACCTGAAAAAAATAATTTGATTTCTTTTTTGAAGTTATAAGCCACTTTCAGCACTCTTCAGCATGGGGGGGGGGGTGGGGCTGGGGAGGGTCGAAGTTTTAATGGAGAAGGAATATCGAGAACCTGGTGGAAGCCCTTATCTTTTCGGCAAGGAAAGAGGGATGGAGTCGAGCACACACTTTTTAGTTAGTTTTTAGTTGCACAGTATTTGAATATTTCTTCACAGCACTTTAATAATACAAGACTATAGATGCATTTTGTGTTCCAAACATACGTTTTTTTAAAATAAATTTCAATTTTAAATAAAATTTTAAAAATGAGCACGAGACGCGTGATTCGTCATGCACTTTAAAGTTAGTCGAAAACGTAATTTTATTATAATGATTGTTACTATGTATAAAAGGTGTTTTTTATTTAATGTATACGTATCATTTACGTGTAGCTACATGGGGTGCAAAGGTGCACAAGTAAGATACGTTAATTGTTAATATGTTAATTGCAATCACCACATGTAATAGAGGATAACCTGTCCCTTTGAAGAGATTTTATTACAGTGTAATTTATATAACAACTTAATTATCTTTTGATAAGTACTCTACTTTCGAAGTAACGATGTCATACGGCCGACATCATATTAAGTTGAAATACGTGTATTTATTTTTGATGTCTCTTAAACTATCTGTTACGGAAGACAAAGAAAAAACTATTTATTGTCGGTATTTATATTTCGTCGTTTTGATAGAATGTTAGTAGACATACAAGTAAATATTGTGGATTAATGTTATAATTTTAAATCAATTCGGATGCAAGCCGTCTTATTCACAGTTCGAACAAATACATCAAGTTTTCGTTTAATTACAAACTAGCATAGGTACTCATGAAAAATCCTTATATTTTAACAAACATACAATATACTAGTCCCCTTTGCTACATGCGTATGCAAAACCAGGCTCCTACATATATGTACAAATACTCATCCATAAGACAGCTCAAAATTAAATATAGAAAAAATATTAAAAAGTTATAAAATCATTTTGAAAAAGGAGTGTCGCATACATGCAATTACGCACAAAAGCTACATTAATTAACTTCTTTGAACATTGTTTTATGTCGGCGGAGCTACATTACTGTAGCTATTGTACACAAGGCTAACGGTTACTGCTATCTGTGGCATCTACTATAAATATTTTATTTATAATTTATCAATGAATTTATTTATTTGAAAAATTGGTATCATATCTCCTGTTCAGTGTACATGTTTATTACTTGTATCATTTAAGTGCATATATATACTACACATAAATGGACATGTTCCCTAGGACAATGTCGGTTAAACAGCTCATAAGATAGCTGGTGTTCTTATAAACCATATTGACTTTAAATAATACTTTGTTGTATGTTCCGATATATTCGTATTTATTTATTTATTTATTTATTTATTTATTTATTTATTTATTTATTTAAGACAACTCAATTGCAGTTTATATTATGTAAAAAGAAAATTCAGATCCTGTTTAATGCGATCAACTTTTTTACATCAATGATTCACAGTTATTTAAAAACTATGAAATATGTTATTTAATGTTGCAGTTTACTAAACGTAAATAAAGATGTACATGTAGAATCAAACTACCCAAGCATTTTACAATGTACGCTAATTTGACAGAACAACAATATGGCGAACGATAACGCAAACGATAAACCATATGATGTAGGATAAACCATACGATATATGCTAACATAAACAGAAAACCATACGATAAACGATAGAACAAACGATCCACCATACGATGCACGCTGGTGAAAACGATGCACGATACACTATACATTATACGGTACCATATACTAACAATATACGCACGATGTACGAACGATGTACGGACGTTATACGAACGATAAACGCACGATGTACGAACGATAAGATCGTTAACTTATACGTTCCAGGGACTGTTACAACAGTGATGTAATTACAATGTAGACTTACCACATTGCTGAAGGTGAGACAGATCTCGACACCCTGATATATCATTATACTCATTTACATACAACAAACACCTGTCTTTGTAATCATAATGTTGCCCATTCTCACAAAGTAATGTCTTTTGTAATATGTCTTTTTTTGAAATCTCTGAAATAAGAAAATTTTACAATTCATAAAACCAGATCAAATTATAAGCAATATTTACAACAAGTTATTTTATATTTTAAAAATTCAACAAGTTCCAGATGTCATTACAAAACCTGTGATAAAACTGATCATGAACAAACTAAAATATTTTATAGCTTTAATTAACTACATGGCAGACGTCTCAATTAACTTAAAAAGTTGAACAATACCGTGTAATCTAACTCAATATTTGTTTTAGATGGTTTAAATTATAAGCACATGAATGCAAAGAAAACAGCAAATGGAGAATAATTAATAAGACGTGTAATTAAATGAAACTTTACTTTAACAAATCAGATAAAGTATAACAGGAAAATTCCAGCGCCACAATTTATTCACGCTATTAACAATATTCACCTAAATTTGGGCGAATTATTTAAACATTAAAATATTCCTGATAATAGTTTAGAGTCTCAACAAACTTAAATTAAATTTCACCTGAGATACAAGTAACGGGACCGACTCGAACATCAAAGAATCCTTCATCACTGTATGATTTTTGTGGCAATCGAAAGGCGGTGCTTTGTACCGTAGTTTGGAATATATGGTCTATTAATACTTTGTTTGGGTCTGCTTCACTCCAATTAGTAGATCCGTTGCAGTGACATCTTAAAAGATAACTCAACAACATGTAAATATTTGGTACTGCATTTCTAAATAACACGTTTAACTTGAATATACTATAAAAAGGCTAAAGAAATACATAAGTAGAGAATAGAAATCTTTATATTAGAAGTTATAAACGTTTTATGAGAACAAGCCCACATTTGTAAGCCAATAGAGAACTGAGTTAATTTTCATGACTTAAATGTGTTATATATATGGAATCCGATTTGTTTCGCATCAATTAACATTTATCTTCTGTGTATCAAATACTATGCACTCATTTGTCAGTATGATTACATTTGTATTTACCAATTATTTCTCTGATAAATTCTACAGTGAGCTGTCCATATGTAAACATTTAACGTTACTGATATAATAGCTAATGTCAAAAATTATTATAACTTAGGAATTATGCACCCAACTGTTTTATTAATTCATTGTAATTACACCATGCTATCCTTCGATTTACCTTTAGGTTGATTTATTATTGCAATAATCAATGCGTTTCCGTATCATAACTATTAAAGAGTCCAGATGACCAGTGATAATTGTGCATTTAAATACGGTAGCTATAACAGATTTGATAAAAAAAAACCACTGAAATAAGCCATGATAGAGGACACAACAGAATTACCGTAATTTGGTCATTTAGGTTGAACTATTATTTTGGTTTATTTGGCGCTTCTTTCAGTGAAAGCAATCTAAAGATCTATTAAAACTTAATGAGCACAAAATTTAGGCGCGATGGCTTGATCTCTTAGTGGGCACACGCGATTCCGCAAATTATATAACAATATATTATATATATATATATATATATATACGTCTACAAATTAAGCCCAACACTGTTTGAATTAGATTTTTAACACTGTCAAATTTTTGCTTTCCCTCAGCGGGATTCGAACTCACACCGTTGTGACACTGTGGCACCAATTCGCCTGCACTATGTCCAGCGGTCTAGACCCCTCGGCCATATCCGCTATATCCGCCGTACATAGACGTTTGTATATATATATATATATATATATATAACACATATAATAACCATGCTCTCACTACTGCGATCGAATGTGCCAAAAATTTAAAATATCCATAGGGTAAAATAACAAGATTTGCGGTATTGCACTCAATTCGATATATTTTGGGGGGTTTTAATTTCTCTAAAATAACAAAACTGAATGCTTTTTCTTTCTAATTATGTAACATTCTAGTTCTTTTATTTGGGAAACAAACAACAGATTAGATAATCTTAAGATAAAAAATAACAAAACTTCGAGACGGTATTTAACAGTTCAGGTGACGTCGTTACTTTTTTGTTGATATCATGGTTAATTGAACACAGTCCTTAAATAACATAGTGAATTTAACATCTCTGCTTTTTGTCCAAACAAAGCCAAAACAGTAAATTAGATCGTTAAGACTGGAAAAAAAATTGTACAAAATTTTTGCTATAATATTGTTTAAATTGTTTGCTTTTTTCAGATGGAAAACTGAGAAAAACGGTCAAAATATCTGCTTTCAAGTGTCTCCTGACACAAATGTCCAGTGGACAAAAATGGTCAAAAATCTATTCTTTCAATTGTCACGTGACACAAATGTCTAGTGAACACAACCGCTCAAAATCTAAGCTTTTCAATTGTCACGTGAGAGAAATGTCCTTTTGGACAAAAAAGTCAAAATCACTGCTTTCATTCATTTCGTTACAAATTATGTGCATGCTCGTTCGTATAAATAGTATATGTAAATAGTGTATTCCGGAGAGGATTTCATAAGTATTATTTATTTGTGTCCAATCAATTTTGGTATTAACTAAAAAAAGTATACAAGTTTAAATCATATTTCACTAAAAGTACAGTTACAACTTAAATGTATCGCTTTGATTTGTGGATTGTCTTTTTGACAGTTTTGGCGGTATGTTGTTGGTACCTATTTATATTATTGTTGAGTAGTTGTGTAATATAATCAGATTTAGTAAAATATAAAACTGTCAAAACTTTTTAACGTTTCGTTATTATTAGCACAAAATTTAGAGATTGCAATGTTTTCAAAATTAGATATTTGGATACATGTAGACTTTATATTTTTGAGTGATTGCTGATGTTCATGAGTTTAAATAATATTATGATACTGAACAATTGTTTGATTGATAGATATTTGTATAACAAAAATGAGATGTCTCACATTTTTGGACTGTACAATAATATTTAATTAACGGAAACAACAGTAACAGGGTGCAATAATAATAAGTGTTTGAGACAACAGATTTTTAAATATATTTCTCCGCAATTACATCCAGAAACACGTACATAGCAAACAAATCTTCAATATCAAATTTATTCATTACTATTTTTATGATTGCTATGTAATGACTAATAAACCACAAATGATTTGATTTTCTATCTTTCGTATACATATCATGCCGACAACGTGTAGACAGTAAGTTAATCAACGTAAGTTACAAACGGTCTTTTCTAAACAAATTGACCAACAAACATTAATAAGTAAAAGTTGACAAAAACGGACCAAAATTTCGAGAAAAAAAAGTTTCCAATTGACAACCTTGTCACGTGACAAAATTGTAAAAACAAAAACTTTCCAGTGGACAAAGTTGTCAAGTGACAAATTTGTCAACAGAATAATAATTTTCAGTATACAAACATTTCACGTGACAAATTGTCAAAAGAACAAAATCCAGTGGACAGAAATTATAAAAGAAAAACGTTTTGTATTCTTTTTTGTGACACATACATCTCATCTTACACAAGTTGCATTTATGTATCTGAAATTAAAAGTTAAATTAAAGTAGTAATTGCCTAACGTCCAGCGAGCAGTATCTTAGATATATTCAGAAGGAGAACAAGTAACAATCAAAACATTAACCGGGAAGATAACGGTACTAAAATGCCATTGCTACTTTAATTGTACGCGCAACAGGTAGGAATTTAGCATTTTTTACAGTGAGCCTACTCTTTTTGAGCAAGAAGCATTGTACTTTCAAAACACGTAAACTGCTATGGTCCACGGTCGAGCTTTATGAATTATGAACCAACAGCCCCCGCACCAACGAGATGATTAACCCTATCCGCCACCAGGAGAAGCATTGTGCAGCTCTATGGATTTAACACTGGGAACCCTTCATGTATAATAAACTTGAATTCGTTGATAGTTATTTGTTAAACTTGAGAGCTAAATAATTTTTGACGAGTTTGTGTCGCTGGCTTTTGTTTGTGCATTGTTATGTTCTGTGTTTGTTGTTGTCTGTCTCTTGGTCTTGTATGAGTATTTGTTACATGGAAATTTGAATGAACCTATAGTTTTTCTAGCTTCATTGGTGACTTACATTTTCGGGTAAAATTTCAGTCTATAAATACCATGAATTGTTTAAAGAGTTGAGCACAATATAAACTTATTGTGTAGAATTTGTTATAGGGTAGTAACATTGTAGTCGCTTCAAGGTCAACATATAATTTGTGTACCAAACTTACCTTACATTTTCCCATGACTTGAACTCTAATTAAATACACAATACGGGAAGGACAATACGGTAAAGCATCTATTGTGCATTCATTGTGATATATCAACCTTTGTAATATAAAAAAATAATATTGCCTTATATACTACAGGAATTAATACGTTCAGTTGATACAATTGTATTCCAATGAATGTTTTGTAATATCAAGTAACAATGTGGATATTTACTTGCACTCATAATCCATGTTCTCATAATTTCCATTTTGGAAATAACAAGCAATTGATATCTCTTGTGAACATCGGGATTTAGTCTTCAATTCCTGAATTATTTCAGGAAAAATGTAAGATTTCCAATCCCATTCATATGCATATGCATATATACGATATCCTTTGCCGTAGATCGATGTTGATATTATGACATTGTCTTTTTCCTCGGTAAAGTGACAATATACACGTTGAAAGTCTACAAGAAAAACAATGTATCTACTGTAAAATTACACAAAGAATTCCATACAATTTGTAAACAGTCCTTATCTTATGAATCAGTATATTTATGACATTAGAAATGTCCATAAAATGAAATAAATATAATTAAACCAGTTTCTTCCTTTGACATTAATTACCTTTAATTCTACCTGCTAGTTTTGTCAAGATTACTGCATTGCCTCTTTCCTATCACCTCAGTTGAACTATAACTGTTAAATGTTATTGCTTTCAAATATTTGGCATTAAACATCTAAGAAAACATATACATTTAACGTAAAACAACTGTCATGATAAATACCAAAGCTATTAAATTATTATGTCAGGGGAGCGTTCGATCGACACTCATTAGTAGATATTTTATGATAAAACAAAATATCACGTACAATGGACCGTACAACTAATGCAACAAATGAAGTTATTATTTGTTTATTCGTATGTAAAGTAAGTCAGTTTAAAACGGGCTTATTGACTTTATTTAAGATTCAAACTTTTGCAATTGGACCTCAAAATTTACTACTTAGGATTTAGCTTTAAACCTATCTTTCCAGGTTAAACGACTCCATCATCCGATACACAAAAGAAAAAATACCTGAAGATTTAAGAATTATTGTATACATTCCATTCGTTTTATTGCCTGTGTGCCACCAGTCTTCACATGAAGTCTGTGTTATTAAATTCAAACACTTTGTTTCATCTTCGTGATATTTCCCTGGACAGTCAGGCATTATGTCGCAGTGACGATGTTTACTTATACAAGACCTGTCATAACACTGGTAGCTGGACCGACTGCAAGAATCTATATAAAAAATTATAAGTTTACATATTTCTTTTAAATTACCCTTTTTTAAGCAGTAACAAATATGGTATCAGTACATGTTTTAATCATGTGGTTGTATATTGATCTTGGTTTTAAGTAAAATATATGAAAAAAATGCAGACGTTTTCTGATTTTACTCGTACATACATGTTTAAGCAGCTCGAAAACAAAATTAGGTACGGTACCATAAAAAATAATTTGCAAGCAAGTTTAGATTACGGAAATTAACAAAACAAAAGAACTGCTGTTGTTTATTATTTTGGGACTGAATTAATGTCAATTTATAAAAAATGTCAAATCAAAAATTCAAAATTCAATTAAATGTCAACATGTAATATTATATGTGAATTATTGATTATATCCGTTTTTTAAATTAAGTTATCGTATGTGTCTATTCAGTACAGTCTACGATGCGTCAATAATTATTCCAAGAAATGGCGACCGATATGTTACCTGTTACTTCAATCGATTCTGCACAGGTAACAATCACTCGGGCGGAAAATATACTTAATTATTATGTTTATTAAACAATAAACGTATCAGGGCTGATGGAGACCTTTTATAGTTCAACATTAAAGAATGGTAATGCACTTGTTGTTTTAAGTGAAATCGGGAAAATTGACACATGGTCTACATTTAAAAGAAATTTTGATCACTTATTAGCATCTGATATATGTTTACTGAGGCGTGGCGGACATGGATTTTAAAGTGGCCTTTATAAATAAAGTGTGGCGTCCCTCAACATTAAAAAAGCCTGTGGTGAACACTGGTACCATATTGTTGATAATATTTAATCTAAAATATACAAAAAAGCTAGCCGGATACTGTGAAAACTAATTCGGCGAAAGATAATCAAAGGAACGAAATCATAAAAATAACGGATAGAACACAGTCAAAAATAGGCAACATACCAAAAAGCAACACAAAGACCTGAACACAATTGTTATATTAAATGTTCATTAAGAGTCATCATAGTCTGGTTTACTATTGAAGTTTTCAATGTTACGTATGGGCAAAAGCGGATCATCTAGTAACCAACACCGTCTGTCAATATACAATAATAATGACAAAACAACAGAAAACACAAAGGCAACGTTGAATTGAAGTTTTAAAAGAGATATGGGAAGACGATGATCAATGTGCATTCCCATACAATATAGAATAAATTGCATTTGGTTTAAAAGAATAGACTATTATGTTCATTTGAAGAGAAACAGCATAATCCTTGACAATGTTTAGTCACCAAGGCATTTTTTGTGTCGGGCTTAAAATGCTAATTTAATTCTAACAGCATAATGCAAACATAAACAATCAGGCACATTACCTAAAATTACATTTCAACGTAAAAAATAGCTTATAACTGTGATAACAGTAAAATTATTCTATTGTTATTGATATAAATACCACAATTCATTTCATCAGAACCATCAATACAGTCAGGCTTAACGTCACATCTTGTTTCCGCTTTAATACATTGCTTGTTGCCACATTGCCATTCATCAGCTTCACAACCTGGCAATTCTGTGATTTATTTTACACATAGAGGTTAAAAAAGGCAATTCCATCAATAATAAAGAACGAAATATTTGCAAAATCAATACGTGTGATATCTGATCTACTTTTTGAACATGATTTCTCTTTAAATTCGTTTATTGACAACAGCTGAGTGACACATTAAATAACAGAAGAAAACATTACACAATAAATGAATACCGAACTTTATGTGCATATTAAGTTTTGTTTTTGAATATTTATAAATATTTAGTTAAAACACAATGACAATATTAAGAATATTGAACAGCTTCAGAAAGTGTAATCACTGACGTACAATAAATATTTACAGCAGGTTGTACACTGTGTGCTTCGCTTTACATAATAGTATTTGCTTAGTATAACAAGAGATGGATATTAATGAAGAAACAAATGATAAATTCAGAACTAGTAAATAATCAATGTGAGAAACAATGTGTAAATCATGTTTGAGAAAATTGAAAAAGCAGTTAATTTGCTTCAAAGCGCACAAGCTGAAACTATGCACGTCTACATTACTCCGAACAATTTTTTCATACATATGTGTACAGTCCCCGGAACGTATAAGTTAACAAAACGCATGACGCACGAACGTTGTACGAACGATGAACGGACGATATACGAACGATGTACGAACGATGCACGGAACGATATACGATACGATATACGATGAAACGGTGAGACGGCGTTTATCGTTTTGATAGATCGTTTACTTCAGTATTGAAATCATTTACTAGTTTTCCTAGATTCATAAGAATTTAAAAGGTACTTAACTGATACCGGAGCACAATCATTTGCGTAAAGTTTAGCATTCATATCTAACGCTATGTATCTGTTATGTAACTTCATTGAGCAATAACATTACTGTGACCTCTGTTTTAAATAAATTTAAAATAATAACTTTAGTCTTATCTACATTTCTTAATAAAAGCCTTTACAGTCATGCGATTGAAAAAGCCGAAAAGTTAAACAATCATGTCTATATGTTTTAACATGCGTATGCGCCAATCATTTAATTCATATACACTCTACACCATAAACAAGAGCATTTCTGCAGCAGGAACTCCTATACATTGCATCAAGTTCCTACCTCTTTAAATGCGCCAGTCGTTTACAAATAGTAGCATTAAACTCTTTTCTGTCACCGTATGTGTACCTGAAAATTGCCTATTTTACGCCGAGTGTAAATTGATTCAAGGTAAATCTTAGTTCCTTCTCATTAAATGTGTATTTTGTTTAAATGTAAAATTCAAATATGCATAAGTCCCGAATATGAGCTAACATATTGCTTGGTGGACGTCAAGCAATCCATCATTCAATCAAATATGCATATATTCCGCTATAAAAGTAAATTCTTTAAACTATATTTTTATTCAATAATATTTCTGACACCGCTTACTAAAGATGGTTAATTATATTCACAGACGCGGTTTTGTCAGCACTAAGTGTTAAACTACAAAATTGTTGTCATTATTTTGATTTTAGATAAAATTATTTTTGTTTTCTTATCTAATCTAATGATTGCTGATGATATGTATTAGGTGGTAAATAAGTGTGCGTCGCCGCTTGAAGTTACCAATCGTAAAGAATGACACACTTGTATATTAAAGGACAGGTAATTTTGCGCGATGATCCAAGACAACGATTCAGATTCATCAACTTTCATCCATTTTCAGTAATGAATTTTAAAGGAAGCGTCTTTAACAAGACGTTCTTTCGTCCCTTTTGTAAATATCGGAAAAATGTATGAAGCGTTGTTTAGGTTAATTCTTCTTTATTGTCGAAAGTATACCGAAAACTAGCTGTAAAATCAAACGCTTTAAATCTTTACATAGGACGACAAAGAGAATCATGGACCCTGGACAAGTACCTAACAAACATGAGTTCAAATTGAGTGCACCATTTGTTTTCACCGTACAATGTCACGCACGAAACAACGCGTAAGCATTTATAACATAGAGGCTTAAGTTAGATAACACCGCCGCTAATCAACGAACCTCAAAAAAACAGTAATGTGATTAAAGTGAGACGAAACTAAATATTTAAAGATTGTAATTAGCTCTGATTCAATAAAACCCAAGACGTATTTCCAAACAATTCCAATCTCCACAATGTCTTTTAACAGTTTAATGCGTTGTCAGTACACTAAAAACTTTAAATATTTGCACTAAAGTTTACCACGAGTTAAGGTTTTTGATTATCTGAAAAATAATTTTATTTCTTGTTTGAAGTTAAAAGCCACTTTTCAGCACTTTTCAGCAACGGGGGGTGGGTCAAATTTTTAATGGAGGAATAATTGCGAGAACCTGATGGAATGGAGGGATGAAGTCGAGCACCCACATTTTAGTTAGTTTAGTTAGTTGCACAGTTTTTGAATATTTTTTCACAGCACTTTAATAATACAAGACCATAGATGCATTTTGTATTCGAACCATTCGTTGTTCTTTTTTATAAATTTCGATATGAAATTAAAGCAAGAGACGCGTGAATCCTAATGCACTATAACGTTAGTTGAAAATACGAAAACTTAATTTTATTGTAATGTTTGTTACTATGTATAAAATTTGTTCATTATTTTATGTGTACGTTTCCTTAACGTGTAGCTACATGGGGTGCAAAGGTGGTGCACTAGTAAGAGACGTTAGTTGTTAATATGTTAATTGCAATCACCACAGGTAATAGATGATAACGTGTCCCTTTGAAGTGAGTTTATTACAGTGTAATTTTTTATATCAACTTGATTATATTTTGATAATTACTCTAATTTCGATGTAACTGTAACTCATACTGCCAGCATCATATTTAGTTGATGAAAAGGTGAGATACATGTTTTTTTAAGATATATCGTAAACTATCTGTTATTGAAGACAAAGAAAACATCCTTATTATCGGTATTTATATTTCATCGTTTTGATAAAATGTTATTAGACAAACGAGTTAAAAGTGTGGATAATTGTTATAATTTTAAATCAATTCGGATGCAAACGGTCATATTCAAAGTTCGAATAAATACATCAAGTTGTCATTTAATTGCAAATTAACATAAGTAATTATGAAAAAAATCCTTATTTTTTAACAAACATAATATACTAGACTAGTCCGCTTGTTACATGCGTATTCAAAACCCGGCTCCTACATATATGTACAAATACTCATCCATTAGACAAATAAAATATTACATATAAAAAAGGTATAAAATCAATTTGAAATAGGAGTGTCTCGTACATGCAATAAGGCATAAAAGCTACATTAATGTAACTCCATTTAACATTGTTTTAAATCGGCGGAGCTACATTAATATAGCTAATGTTCTCAAGTGTAACGGTTACTGATTTGTATCTAGCATTTGCTATACATCTTTTATTCATTATTCATCAATGCATTTATTTAATATCTCTTTATTTAATTATCTCTTGTGCATAGATAAACAACATATATATGGACATGTACCCAAGGAAAATGTCGGATAAACAGCTCATGAGATAGCTGGTGTTCTTTTTTATATCGACTTTAAATAACTTGTTCGGATGTTCCGATGTATTCGTATCGACTGAAAAGAATATTTATTTATTTATTTATTTATTTATTTATTTATTTATTTATTTATTTATTATTTATTTATTATTTATTTATTTATATATTTATTTATTTATTTATTACTTTTAAACTGACGACTAAATTACAGTATATATTATTTTAAAAAACTAAAGATCCTGTTTAATGCAATATTGTATCAACGTACAGAAACTTTTTTACGTCAATGATTCATTAACTTATTTAAAAACTATAAATGCACAGTCATTAATCCTTAGAGCAGAAAGATGTTATTTAATGCTGTAATTAATTAAACGTAAATAACGATGTACATGTAAAATTAAATTGCCCATGCACAATAGAAAAGCCATACGGCGAACGATAACACAAACGATAAACCATACAGTGTACGGTAAGCCATACGATGTATGATAAACCATACGATATACGCTAATATAAACGGAAAACCATACGATGAACGACAGAAAAAACACGCTGGAGAAAACGATGCATGATATACTATAGGTTATACGGTACCGTATACGAACGATATACGCACGATGTACGAACGTTTTACGGACGTTGTACGAACGCTAAACGCACGATATACGAACGATAAAATCGTCAACTTACACGATCCAAGGACTGTTATATTATATTCATTTGAGCAAAGTCGTTTAGTAAGAATAGATCAACACCAGAATACTTTTAGTACGGAAACTACTCATAATATCTAATTCTAATTATGTAATGTCTTTTAATAGAGTTTACACATAACGGCTGTAAGGAAAATAAAAATGACATACCACAATGAGATTCATCAGAACCATCATCACAATGACGTATACCATCGCAGTAAAAACTAAGATGAATATATTGACCACTTGTACATTGAAACTGAGAATTACTAAATCTTGTTTTGTCTAAAATTACAAAAAACAACTAGCAAGTTTTGAAACATAGAGAACAATTTGTTATAAGTATAATTAAAGCGTTTAATCAGGAGGACCCAATAAACTTCAATATAAATAATTATCACATATTTGGTAGTAATATGAACATATTTGCATATTTGATATGACCGGAAGTGATAAACCGATATTAGCCCTCGGGTATAATATAGATATTAGCCCCGGTGGCTGATATCGGTTTTTAGCTTCCGCTCTCATTTTCACTTCCGCTCATATGTCAGCATAGCAGACGAACTTCAACTAACACAACGACGGATGACTTCTACAATTGTTGTTAGTATGAAAAATGAAAATAAAAAAAACACACACAAAAAAACACAAAACAATGAGATTATACTGAGTGACGCATCTGTGATAAATACTTGCTTTCTTCAAAAACCTATAATATTGAATTGATTAGAGTGTTGTGTATGCTTTTGTGTTTTATTACTTTTTTAAAATATTAAACTGTTTTCAGCTTTTTTTGGATTAACGATTCAATAGTGGTTACAAAATATGTGATAAAAAGATTATGACATGTCATTTTCCATATCGGCCCTGGTATCAGCCCTCGATCCATATCAGCCCTCCAGCAAGCTCACGGGCTTGATATGGGATTCAACAGATTACAAATATTGTGAAATAAGTTTGGTGTTGTATCAAATCAGAGTTATTTTATAAAATTAAACCTTTTGTTCATAACTTAACGAATATTTCCAATATGCACAGCTCTTGATTAAAGGAAAATATTGGTAATTTATTTTTAATTTCTAATTTAGTTTAAAACAAAGTTCAGTAAAAACGTTTAAAGTATTATAAGAACTTGTAAAGATATCAATCAGTTTTGTGTAATGTCTAGTCAATAATGATAATTCATGCATTATTTATGTGGTCAATGGTCACACATTTCATCGGAAAACTTACCACACCTCCTCTCGTCGGATTCATCAGAACAATCACTGTTACCATCACAAACAAAAAATAGGGATATAGAAATATTGCTTCCACACCTATGCACATTTAGTGCTAAGAAAGGTGGTTGTATGGAAGAAAATAGCTTTAGTTCTGTGTTAGTTTTTCCGACTAAAATATAAAATAAAGTATATCATATGTCAAGAATTTGTAACTCTTAATTGCTTTACGTATGGTTTTACAGATAGGACAAAACGGCAGTGGTAGCAATAACGATTTATAAAATATTTGGTTCAAGATTACTCTCTATTATTGCAGCAAGTAATTGGATTCTTGTAAAAAAGTTATATTATATAAATATTAAATGTCGACAATTTTACTGTCACCCTGTAAGACATGTAACATTTATTTTATTATACCGAAAAACTATTCAAACCATGAACAACTTTATTCAATAATGGTATTTAATTGATGTTTTAATGGTAATGAAAGAGCAATTTAATAATAAAAGGAAACTAACAGTATCCAGAATCTTTAAATCTGCCTCGTTTGTGGTAGGAAAACGTTTGTTGCTTGACATTATTGTCTGTTTACAACGGAAATGTAAAAATTGGTATTGCGCATGCGCGAATGGTACAGTATAATTTTCGAACATTCCGTACCTATGGTAGCGGGTGACAGTATTTTAGCTGGTGACAGTATTTTTCCGACAGTACATTTTTTTGACAGTACTTATATGTCACTGTGAGCTATGAAAGATTAACATTGTAAATGAAATTGAGGTATAATAAAATTTAAATATCAAGTATACAGTAAAACGTACTTATACAGGTATGTGAAATAAAGAAAAGCAAACAGTCGGCAAAAATTTCCATTTTTTACATTTGAGCTAGAACTTACAATCAGCTATAGCAACCATGGTTTCACACATAATGTAATGCATATCTCCATATGCACACGGTACGTCATGCCAATTCTTTTTGTTATGGATACTGTCAAGTATTATAGCTACGCACTGCTCATCATCAAATCCATCTGGCTGTGATTTGACTTCGCCTTTATTGCTGTACCTTGTTCCAAAAACACAATAATTTTAATTCTTTTATACATCGAAATGTTTCTTTTTATATTATTACATGGATTTACTTATTATAATAAATGGTAACTAAATAAGTAGGGATGACAAATTGAACCGGATAGCAGCTATATTGCTCCAATTTTTTATGTTATAAAAAGGGGTCTTTGCATAGTACACTACAATGGTAAGGGATAAGCATTACATAAGATAAATAAAACGTAATCAAAGATCAATTTTACAATTTACTACGCCAGACGCGCTTTTCATAATAACATGACAAGCCCTTAGTAAGAGGGCGTTTTCTATCCGACACATTGGAATACGCTAAGCATCTCTATGGGTCGAGACCTGGGAACATCTTCCAGTGGCTAATGTATGGGTTTGACTTTTTTTACATACTTTCCCTATTTATTAGGCATTTAGTAAAATTTAACTATACTATTTTAGATAACTAGCAAGAATTTGTCGCTCTATTTTAATTTAAAATTGCATTTAACTTACCAAGCAGTGTAAATCATCGGTTCGCCATTTGACCACTGATAGTCTGACCATTTGTAACCTTTATTTCTTTTCTTCAATCCTGTAATAAATATTATAACCATTACAAAAAAATTAAAAAATAACATTAAATATATACTATTTATATCTCCGAACTAATTTATGAATATCCATACAAAAACTATTTGCATAGAAATGCGAACAACAAACTTGATGAAATTACCGGATATTAATATTATATCTTGTAAAAAACAGATATAAAAGACACCTTTCCAAGGTTTTATATCAACATACCTATGTAAATCTGATCAATAACATCTGGTGGCACTGTTTTATTAATCAGCAACTGATTAACAAATAGCATTTCATCTTTAGAATTGATCGTTACAAGATGACCGCCATAGCTTAGACACTCATTTTCTGCAGTGGGTTGAGTTATAGACTTGTTTTTGTAAGAGAATAACTTATAACAACTGTTTTTAAAGTGATACCAAGTTTCAAAGCAATCTGCAACAAGAGCAAATAAAACTGCACATTCATAATATGTTAAACGCTTAAAATAAGTACTGAAACTACTGTATATGCTAACGTATACATACAAATATAATTTTTAACTAAAAAAACATAAGACCAGAATGCTTTTTTTCGCTATTTTACAAATTAATCACTGTATGCGACGAAAGAAATCTAAATAGATTTATAAACGAACCACACACCTATCAAACTATTTCTAACATTTCCAAATCTACACCATTATGTTTTAAATATTATAAAAAAAAAACAATGGACAATATTTTACGTAATTGTCTTATAGATATAATGATACAATTTATTTTCATACAGAGCAGTACAGGGTTCCCTTTCCAATATTTCAACCTTACAAACTATACTGTTCAAAAAGAGAAACCCATAGCCCTTTCAAAATTTTCCAAATTTTTACCAGGTGTAATGAAATGGTCAATTTAATTATAGAATTTTTTACAGTAAGTTTTTAACTTTAAAGGTCTGGACATTCGAATTGACTCTATGCAACTTTTTCAATTGAACTTTTTGTGATTAGTTCAACCGCTGCATCAAAGTAAATAAAAGGCCGTTATTTTAAGCTTCAATTCATTATAACTTTAAAATATTGCCATGCCAAGGTTGAACCCTGCTGCTCGAAATATTAACAACTGCTGGTCTCCAGACCGGAGAGGACAAAGAATCCATGAACTGAAAACGTAACTAAAGCATAATTTCGCGGCCGTGTAACACATTCCAGCAAACTGGGTATAAAAATGATCGCCCGGTGACCTCGAATAGAGGCTCCTGGTCAACATCGCTGCATCGAGGTCTTTCATCTACACAGTTGCTATACCTAAATGTAGAAGAATAAACTTGCAAACAGTCCCAAAACTACTTTGTCATGGTATTAGACCATGAAGATTGTATTTTGGGACCGTTATGACACGTTACACAGACGAGGAAGAGTCCATTGATCAACAGATTGAAGGACTGGACATTCCGCAACTGGAGTATGATCTGGTTCAGCAACGAGACCGTGTTCTGCAATAGAAATTCGTGTATAAGGTTTATGAATGAACGTTTCTCCTCCGGTCTTCAGGAAGTGGATAGGTTCTGTGGAGGCAACCTCATAATGTGGCTGAGATCCCTTATAACCTTAAAACAGAATTTTTGCATGTCCTGGGCAATTTAACAGCACAAATGTACAGAAAGAATTCTACAATCTAATCCGTGTAACTGACGTGGAGACCGTTCAAACAGAGCAATGCCAGGCATGGCACAGTGCGCTTAAAAAAGGAGTATCTTGAGAAGGACAACACTAATTTGCTACCATGGACTTCCAAATCACAACATTTTTAACCGATTGAACACTTGTAGGACCAGCTGGATAAATGTGTGCGCCAGCTTCAACCTACGCCTCACACCATCGATCAGTACCGACAAATGTTGCAACAGGAATGGCGACCAATTCCACGTAGTTGCGTAAGAAAATTGATTGATTCAATGACAAGGAGATGCAGAGTAGTGTTGCGCAGCTCGAGATGATCAAACATGTTGTTAACATAAACGTGATGGGAAGTATTCTTAACTGTGATAACTGACTTTCATTCATCATTCTCTAAAGAATAGAAGGTAAGTGTTGCTATGAGATTCATTTTAGTGAATATATACATTTGTTGGTGTTAAATCTTTATCAAAAATATAGCTACGTTATTTCTGGTCTCTAAATTCATACAATTTCAACATCAGCGATTTCTCTTCCTAGCCTGCTATTTTTGTTAATATTCTTGTTTCTTGATTAACTCTTTAAATAACATATTTTCAAAGTGTGAAAAATAAATAGATAATAACTATCACTTTAAAAACTATTGCACAAAGAGACTTACTTGATTCTTCAATTATAAAATCCATGAGAGTATCCAAGATTGTATACAATCCTAAGAAACCTCTCCCTCTAAGATCACTGGTTGCACGAAATTCTACATCCATCATATGAAAGCTTGATATTAACTTTATAAGCGACTTCGTATCGTTAGAAAATTTTCCCATTGATAATGACCTTTGACCTTTTAGATCAAAGTCAAACACTTCGACAAATGATGCAGAATTGACATCAAGCTCCAAAAATTGGAGTTCAATGTACTGACCATACTTTCCTTCTATTTTCCAAAAATGTATGTTTGACAACATGAACGATGATGGATATAAGAAGGACGCTCCTAAATATGCGTTATTTTCCCTGCACGTTACATGACTGGTTCCATCAACACCACATCCTGGTTTGTCTGATTTATAATGAACCAAATTAGTTAAAACCAGTATTTGTTAAACATATGTATTCCCACATTATATTAAAAGTGCAAAATGTTCAAATTTAAGGTTTTTTTACCTGCTTTACGTCGAGTTACTCATCGTCATGTCTAGGGAAAAGTCAAATCCAGGAATAGGAAACACTACCTATGGGGTGGGTATTTTTTCTAATATATTACAGGTATTAAATATCATCCCAAAACTCCCTTTAGACATAGAGCAGAGTTTGGTAATTTAAAAAAGTATCCTTGTCCAGAAATTAAAAAGCGCAATGTTTCATGTTGATCAGTCAAAATTGAAGATATTTGTATCGATCAGAGATGATGTGGTTGCGTCCAATCCATTACAAAATAAATTAACAGTTTCCCCTTATTCTATAATGGAAGTGAGGAAATTATTGGTTTATCAATGAAGAGTTTGTTATTGTTGCAGCTGACAATTTATATACTAGCATCATGCAGATACAAAAACACAAAAACACAGATTCTTGTACATAAGTCATAATGGTACATTATTAGAAGTTTAAACAATGACTTATGTATACCCACCTACATTTGATATAGCTCAATGTATTTATTTTCATCTCAACGTCACAGTGGAAATGAAGGTTCTGCAGAAATTATTTTACATATTAACACAATCAAAGATAAATAAGAATCTCGTTAATATCTTTCTTGACTTTTCGCTAACAAAGGCTTAGATGCAGTCAATCTTGGTAATATCTTGCATCAGAAGTCTTTAACTTTTAAAATTTCACCATACTTAAAAACGAATATGTTCCGATTATATATCTTATACCTATACTGCTCCCCAAGTGCATCCAGAATCTTCAATTACAAACGTTTATTGCAGGATCTTTTGATCAATAACTTCAAAGCCAAATCCATTGACTGGTCTTCCCACTATTCTACCATTCATTGTCCTTGAGGTCACGTTATTACTTGGGATATTAATTAAATAATGAATTTAATGAAATACCGTGAACCTAAATCCATCAACTGGAATTGCAACTTTTAATTATTGATGGATTAAATAGAGGACCATGGCAGAAAATGGGCAAAGCAAGAGGACCAGGAGGTTAATACCTTGTCAGAGTGGTAAACTCCTTGAGGTCATTGACTCAAATTAGAACAAGTTGTAAAAAAAAGGTCAATGAGTACTTAAGCATCATCAGTCTTTAGGAATGTTGATGATGTTGAAAAATATTTCTGACAAATATTTTGCTAAGCCAGCAGATAAGACCCCTAACAACATTATTTTATCTGCAAGAAGCATTATATAGTTTGTTTGAAATTTAATTATGCTTGAAATATTCACTTGGCAATCCTGGTTACACATTCAACTACGTTCTAAAAACAGGAGATTTTTGCCCATACCAAATCGGTGTTGACATCCTTTGGTCTACATATGAAAGTCGAAGAATGTGGTCTCCCCTCCTTGTGTTTGATACCAAACTTTCACAAAAATCCATTCAAATCGTTTCAAAAGACCTCATATACAACTTAAGGTCAAGATCTCTTCCTTTATGTAACAACATTAAAACCTTAAATTGTACATGATCATCCCTCATATGCAGCTTAAAGCCAGGCCTCAAGATCTTATTAAACGCTGTTTTTCAAGGAAAACGGAACGATAAAATATAAATACCAGTAATTAGCAATTACAAAACATTCTTCATCATCAATGGCTCTAAATCAAATACTAAATACACTGAACACCAACTTTTTCGAGTTCATACATGTCCTGCTAAGGAAGACAAATAGACACTGACCCGCACCTTTAATTGCACAATATGGTACATATTGATGATGTTTTGTCCCTCAACAATGCTAAATTACTATTTGCATTCACTCTACCCTAGTGAACGTAAAATAAGACACCACCAATACACTTGCTCAGACCTACTTCTAGAAATAGACTCTGGAAAACTACAAACTAGACTCTACGATAAACGTGATTACTTCAACTTTCCAATGGTCAGCTTCCTGTTCATCGATTGCAACATCCCAGCAGCTCTAGCGCATGATGTGTACATTTCACAACTAATACGTTATTCTATATCCTGCGATCGTATTCAAAATGTCTACACCGCAATGTTCTATGGTCGTCAAAATGACTTGAGTGATATGGGAAATCAATCTGTCAAATACTATCGGACGATTTCGCTGCCATAGGTAGTCCTTCCTATTCCTGGAATTGACCTTTTCCTAAACCTAGACATGACGATCAGTAAATCGACTGGTGCTTAATTAGAGGCAGGCATTGCTTACTTCGCCCTGAGTGCACCGCTGTTTTATTGGGTTCAGCTTACGTACTTTCTTTTTATGTGTTTTTTTTTTGTATTGCCTCGTATAAATTGTCTATATCAGTATTTGTAATTGTCCCTTGACTTTCGGCTCTTGTTGTTCGGACGGCTTCTTTGCTATTTTTCTTAAATACATCCAGGTAGATATTATTTATTACCTGTCATTCACGGTAATTTATGATTTTGAATGAAATACATACTTTTTTCTAAACACTATTATTATTATTATGTTGACATACAATTTATTATTTCAGTTATATAACAGAGAATGAAAGCTTTTTTCTTAGTGTGAGTGTTAATACTCTTGACTTTCTACCAGCTATTGATGAATGAAAAATATGTTATACCTTATAGAAAATTACAAACCACATGGCAGAAAATTTAATTAAAATTAAAGAGGTACAATTATAGTTTGTTTGCATTACAGTTTACAAATCTGTTGAACGCACTAAATAAAGTTAGCTTATTTGTCTACAACAGAATCGATTTTAAAAGGGGAACGATTTTTACACAATATTATACACTGTATAAACTGATTATCAAAAAGTCTTACCAATAACTTTCGCCTGGAACTCATAGACATGATCTTTTAGTGATGTAATATACTGGAAACACGACACAAGTTTTATGCTTATATTATTACGGGAGGACATAAAAATGGAATATCTGTATCTCTCTTCGTTATCACTTGTTAATGTTAAAATGTTTCCTGTACCACCATCAATGGTAATGGTATCCCGACAGTAACCTGGATGTATTTCTGGATGGCCAGCCTCAATGAAAAAAATGATATATATATTGACACTGAAGAAGGCCATTATTTGGTCAAACTGTATCTTTTATTCTGACAAAAAACTTCGTTATTTGTATCGTTGCATAATTACGTAGACTTTTATAATATTATATGTTTATGCTGCATCGTCATGTTTGTTGTTCGGATACTTAATAAGTGTACTGACTCGTAACTTCCTTTAGATTCCTTATACCTTATATATATATATATAGTCCAGAAGATTATGCAACGATACAAATGACGGTGTTTCTTGTCAAAATTATAACACAGATTGACCAACGAATGGCCTTAGTCATTGAGTGTCAATATAAATAAATAACGTCAACAAGTCATAACATATTGATTTTAACATATATGTCATTACGCCAGACGAGCGTTTCGTCTACTTAAGACTCATCAGTGGCTTTTAACTCTAAATGCTTAAAGTATTTTTTCATTTGGAGATGGAATAATATAAGTCAACTGGGATCGTGTTAATACACAATACAGGTAGTTCAAAATATTATATAAAAGTCTAAAGAAAGTACCAACCAGTAAACATATTAAGTATCGGATCGACAAACATGACGATACAGCATAAACAAAAAATAATATACATGTCTAGAAGATTATGCAACGATAGAAATGACGGTTTTTCTTGTCAAAAATATAGACACAGACTGACCAACGAATGGCCTTAGTCAACGAGTGTCAATATAAATAAATAACGTCAACAAGTCATAACATATTGATCTTAAACTATATATATATATATATATATAAGTCTAGAGGAGTATGCAACGATACAAATATAGAGATGTTTCTGCTATAAAATAAATATGTCAATAAATACGACAACATTTTCGACCAACTGATGTCCTTCTTCAGTGTTAATATCAATCTATTAATAAATGATAAAATTTAATTATTGGTACATCAGCATCCGGTGGTGACGTAATCCGGTCTGATTTTATTGATCTTGAACTTTCTCGGATCGCAGCTATTATTCATTACATAAGGGAGTACTGTTGTCAGTTGTATAAACCATCTAATCTTAAAATTCTTGATATTCATGAATTTATTATTTATTTATATTTAAAATTTTAAAATGATATTTATTGGGGATTTTTTGTTTATTCCATTGGGGTGTACAGAGCAGAGCACTTTAATCCAGAATCTATCTCGGGCCTCGTTCAGAGTCCCGCCACTTGCAGTTCTGCTCGATAATTGGGATTTTTATGTGATCAAAGTGTGGTCGGGTAGTCTTGGCTTACAGGAAGAAACTGTTTCTTAGTTACGTCAATTGTATGACCATTCAGTCGTTTGTGGAATGGCTGTTTGGACTCTCCAACATATTGTAGGCCACAGATGGGGAACTCAAAAATGTAAATGACATTCGAGCTTTTGCAATTAACAGTAGTGAATATTTTGTACTGTTTATCTGTGACTTTGCTGTTAAATGTAGACAAGGGTGCCATATGTTTGCAACATTTGCAGCGTTTGTCACCACAAGATTGACTTCTGCCAGCGGCAGTGCTGGGCTTTGCAATCTCTGCTCGTACCAATAAGTTGCGGAGACTGTTGGGTTGTTTAAACGCAACCATGGGGGGCTCTGGAAAGATTCTGGACAACCTGGGATTTTTTTCAATAGATTTCCAATATTCACGAATGGTGCTAATCGTGTTTTTCAAACAAGGGTGGTAAGTTAGTACGCAGTGAACTCTATTGCATTTTTTTCTTTGTATTGAAGAAGGGTACTCCTCGATGTCTGCTTTGCTTTTTGGAAATTTTTTTGATGTTATTATTTCTGTACCCCCTTCTTCTAAGGTGTCCTTTTAATGTCCCTAGTCTCCTTTTAAACGAATCATCGGTGGAACAGATTCGTCGGAGTCTAAGAGCTTGACTATAAGGAATGCTCTTTGTCACATGATGAGTATGACAGCTACTAGGTAAAAGGTATTGGTTGGTGTCTGTTAGTTTGGAATACAGGTCAGTGGATAACTCACCATTTGCGGATAAGGAGCTGGAAGTATCGGGGAAAGATATACGAGATTTTGAGATTTTATAAGTAAATTTGATAGAGGGATGGATGTTATTGGCACGTGTGATAAAGTTTTGTAAACCCTCATCAGTATGTATCCACTTCATATCAACATCATCAATAAACCTGTACCAAAATAGTGGTTTTTCAATAGACGATTGGAGAAGTTCATTTTCCAATTGACCCATAAATATGTTGGCATATGATAGAGCCATTTTAGTTCCCATAGCTGTTCCATGTATTTTTGCAGCAAATGGTCTCCATTAAAAGTGAAGTTGTTATTTTTTAGCACCAATGTCAACATTGTGACTAAACATTCAGTTGGATGATCTTTGACTGAACGACTTCCCCAGACCTCTCTGCATGCTTCTCTGCACAAGGAATGTTAGTATAGAGAAAGATGACATCCATAGTGACCAGAGTGGTACCCGGTTGAAGGGGATTCAGAGCTGCCATCTTTTGTAGATAATTGGTGATGTCCTTCACAAATGATGGGAGTGATTCAACATGTGGTCGAAGATGATAATCCACAAATTCAGATATTTTTTCTGTCGGGTGGCCGTTAGCTGATACGATAGGTCTACCGGTCATCATTCAGTTGACGTTCAACCTCTCGAATATAGGCAGAATTGTCCACTGTCATTTAGCATGTGTTTATACATTCAAGCAAACATTTTTTCAGTATTTAGGATCTATCATACCAGTGATATCGAAGTTGCCTTATTTTTAAATTAGTAAATTAAATGTCAATAACTGATCAATTGAAGCAAATTCTTAGTGATGGGTTCTGGCAGACTGATTTATAACGGTTACCAAGGCAATAACGGATTTATGAACAAATGTTTGAAGCAGCGTTTAATCAACGACCAGTTAGCGGTAATCCATCTGTCATCAACCAGTCAAAGTGTTCAGTTTTCCCTTGCAGGCAGTTAATATCTGCAATAACTTTAATTCAGAAACTGTGACCGTAAGTTTCATTTTAAAAATTAGCTTTTTCACCCTATACAATTTACATACAAGAATGGTAGAGTTTCACTTTGGTAAATGAAGCTAGTATTTTTACCTGTTGTAGTTGTTGTTTGGTCGCAGTTGGAGCTAATGACAGGTATGTTATCGTCAGTTGTATGTATGTCTTGGGCGAGGAAACAATACTAGTTATTGCTGTAATTCCTCTTGGATAATTTGAAGGAAACATTGGCGAATGAAAATTGCGAATTTCTCCTGGATATATCAAATAGGTGCGGTTTAATTGCAAGATGTAATAAATATTTGTCAATTCTGTAAAACAGAATAAAAGCACATAATTTAACAAATATTGTCTTCAGGCCTTAATAAAAGTTTTTAAAGACCGCCAACAGACGTTTATTTTTTTAAACTTGCTTTCATTAAAGATAGCAATAATTAAATGGGAAATTGTTGTATACGTGATATCGAAAGCAATATTACACGCGTCTATCTAAGTACCACCTATTTAATGCAAGTATAAAAATACTTGATTAGGTGTTGTGTGCAGTTATTAAATGTATTTTTATCTTTAAAAAACAGATGTTTTACAGGACATGGGTTCAAACCGACAAACAGAAGAAAATATAAATTATTGTTCTCACCATCAAAGCAAAGACGTTCCGAAACAATATGTTCAGAATGGTTTTCTCTTCGCCACAAATTCTTCAAATGTCTATTGGTGCTGCTGATATTGTATAAACGGCACTCTTTTTTGTCATCGTTATAAATATTAGCAATGTAACCTCTGGTAACTGTTATCCTCTGGCACAGTTCAAGAGTCATACTTTTGTATTTTGCATTGTTAAACGAAACAGCACGATTATCAACATTCATATGATAAATGGAGGCAAATCCAAAATCTATAGGAAATTCATAATAATTCGTTCTCTCACTGCACATAATATTACGACTACCTGAAATAATAAATATGGGTGATAAACGATTCAAAACTTGATTGGTCTTCTTTTAGTATTTTGAAACGTTCACAGCAGATATTAAACAATTAATGATCGTAGTGAAAACTAGTGGTGAAATATTTTATTAATGTGAGAAGATATAAATTATACAACAACACTATAAACCAAGATTCAGACTAAAAAGTATAATAAAAATTAAATTGCCATTTGTTCTGAAAACAAATGAGAAGTTCTGTCCCACTGTTCCTCTAAAGTCAGAAAAATTTGTGATGCTATGGGTTTTTGTGTCTTGCTAAGCACAAAATGTCACTTCCAGTCATAAAAATGAGTTATTTGAGTAAAGAAAGTGGTCCCTAGCAAATAAATAGATGGTTGCTAAGGACTTTTATGACCGTTGCTAAGGACAAAATGCCACCTCCGGTCAAAAAATGACATATTTCAGTAAAGTACATCATTCTGATTCTAAAACATTGATGGTTGCTAAGGACTTTTATAATAGTTACCTTGTTGATATGGTATGACCTTGACTTACGACCTTTGACCTTTGGCTCAAATTGGAGCCCTTTTCCTACTGATCATGTTAAACCCTATTGACAACAGCCTCTTAATTATTTCCGTATTTGGAAAACTATTAACATTTTTTGCTCTGACTTAGGCACCAAGTTTCGTCGAGTAATGAGAGACCCCTCAAAAGGAGCGAAATAATATCAGCTATATCACATTAAATTTTCGGGGTGTCATGTCAGATAAAATTTTTCGCAAATTTAGAAACCCCGAAGGGTACTCAAGGAAACTCACAAAAACCATAAAATAGTCCAGAAATGGGCTTTGTACAATCAGCTTAAAAAATAACCAATACATTTAACAAATTATATAAATAAATTTATTTATCTTTTCTGCATGAAATTGCTTTTTAAATACAGCTCTAATATCAAAATTCCATTGAATAATAAATCCACTGTCCATGCTAAAGCTCGGCGTAGCCAAATATCAAAATAAGAACCAATTTCCACTCCCTCAGTCAAAGGTCATTTACAGAGCCGTTGTCATTTATTGTTTGCTTCTATCTTTTATGGTTTACGAGATATAGTGCTAACAAGACCTATGTTGACCTTTGACCGTGACTTTTGACCTTTGATCTTGACATTTTAAAATGAATGGTGGTGGTCACAAGTCTCTAGAACTTATGGTTTTCAAGAAAAACATTTTGACGCGTGCAACATTTTTCAGGTCAAAAACATGTAAACAGGAAGTTGGTTGAGAAAAAAAAATTAGCATTATGAATCATCTTCATAGGTCGGCCTACATTTTGTACACTTCAGATTTTGAGTATCTGTAACGGTTTCTGAGTTTATCTGCTAACAAGGTTTTCGGTGTTGGGGCAGATAACTCTGTTACTAAAAATAGAACGGTCTCACAGGGTGATTTTTTGTTTGTTTGAATGGTGTTTTAACGCCACTTTCAGCAATTTTTCAGCTATCGTGGCGTCCAGTTTTTATTGGGGGGATGAAGCCGGAGTACCCGGAGAGAACCCTTGACCTGTGGTAGGAAAACTGGCAATCCTTGTCAATTAAGATTGTACTCACATGGTGAGTCAGGTCATCTCCTGGTATTAGCAATTAATGGTACCAAGTATCAAAATGATATGTCGAAACACTTTCTGGCAAACCCATTTAGAAATTTAGGGATAAAAAGAAAAATAAATAATAATTAAACCGCCATTTGTTCTGAGAACAAATGAGAAGGTCTTTCCCATTGTTCCTCTAGTCAGATAATTTAGGTGATGCTATGGGATTTTGTGTCTTGCTATGGCACAAAAATGTCACTTCCAGTAATAGAAAAGAGTTATTTGAGTAGAGAAAGTGGTCCTGAGCCAACAAACATATGGTTGTTAGGGACTTTCATTCCGTTTCTAGAGACAAAAGGCTTTTCGAGAAAAAAATTTTGACGTGTTGCGACATTTTTCAGGTCAAAAACACGTAAACAGGAAGTTCATTAGAATAAAAAAATTGCATGTTAAATCATCGCTATAGGGCAGTCTACATTTTGTACAATTCAGATTTTGAGAATCAGTTACGGTTTCTGAGTTTATCGGCTAGGAAGGGTTTTCGTGTTCGGGCAGATAACTCTGTTTCTAAAAGTAGATCGGTCTAAAAGCATGAGCCATGTCATCTCCGAATATGACCGATTAATGGTACCAAGTATCGATATATGTCGAGTCACTTTTTGGCAATTGGCAAACCTCCGCGGAAGAAGAAAAAAAATAATCATAAGAAATACAAGGTCTTTCCACTGTAGTGGGATAGAAGCAGGAAAAGTCTTTCCCAGTATGGTATAAAGTCATTAAATATGTGGATGCTGTGGACTCTATGTTACAAAATGTCACTAGCAGTAATTAAAATTAGTTATTTGAGTCAAACAAGTTGTCCCTATTTAAACCATCTATGGTTGCTATGGATTTTTATGACCGTTGCTAGGGACAAAATGTCAATTCCGGTTGTAAAATAACTTATTTGATCCTTATTTCATCCTTATTCTAAAAATACATGGTTACTAAGGAGATTTTTATAATGGTTACCTTGTTGCTATGGTATGACCTTGACCTATGACATTTGACCTTGAGCTCAAATTGAAGCTCATTTCCTACTGAACACTTTAGGTATACATGTTTACTATATTATCTCTAACCGTTTTCAAGTTATAAGTCAAAAACCAATGGACCGAAACACGCCAAGGGCATTAACTCCAAACAGGTTCATCGAACAGTGTTGGATTTTAAAGACCAAATGATGGTCTCGATGAGAGTTGTATTTTTCCAATTTATTGTCTGCTTCTATCTTTTATGGTTTTCGAGTAATAATGATAACAAGGTTGGAGGCCTCAGGTCGAGGTCACTTCTAATCATTGACCTTGAGATTTTCTTGAAGGACATGTCACAGAACAACAAATGATGAAGACCCAATGTGTTTTCGAGCTACGGTTTATGACATTTGGTGATCAGCGGAGTCCTTGAAACACTCAAGGTATACCGCTCGCCTCCGCTCGTCACAATTTTTTTGACAAATTATGACACAAAGTTGTCTCAAAAGTTCCTTAACATTACTTTTTAGTTTCTTGTATCTCTTATGGTTCTGGACTTATTTCGATAACAAGGTTTTCGGTGTTTGGGCAGATAACTCTGTCAGGAAAAAGTATTCGGCTTGCAAAACGCAGTCTCGAATAGAGAATATAGTCCAGGTCTCAAATCCAAAGTTTCGAAATGATATGTCGCGAACTCTCAAATTGATTGGCTTTCGAAAAGTGGTGGAACAAAAAGAAATAATAATAATAATTAAAGTTCATTGGTTCTACCGAACAAATGAGAGGCTTTCCACTTATCGCAAAAATGACCTTGACATTGACTTTGGTTGATGGAAATTGACTATTCTTTTCAAAATAAACAATCGAAAGAAAAAACCATTCGGCTATCTTTCGAAATAAAAAAGGTATAAAAAATAGGACGTTAATTGACATAAATGCCCTTGACCAGCAAGTTTTTGATATTTGCATACTTAATGCTTTAAAAACAAAGCATTTATTAAGATTTACCATTTTATTTACACGAAAAAGCAGAATTTCCGAAAAATATGTTTTGACCTTGACTTCTGTCAATATGACCTTGACCATGCTGAGGGTCAATAAAGGACAAACAAACAGTGAAGATCCTATGTTAATATTTCGTATAATTATGAAGAAATGACTATTTATCATAAATACCAAAATTTATAAGATGACCTTGACCTTTGACCTTGTTTCTATTTTTAAGGTCAAGGGTCATACTGGTCTATAGTGAAGACCCCATGCCTCTACTATCAATAGTTGATGAGTAATTAATGAAAACCTAATTATCAATGGTTGTAATGGGGGATAACTCCTATAAGATGAAGTCGGATCCTTTCCCTTTAAATGTAGAAAAGTTGCGCCTTTATGAGACCAACATTTTATCCATTATAGCTTATAGCCTATCTTTTACCGTTTCAATGAAATAGCGATGACAAGACAATGTCAAAATTTCAAACGTGACCTTGACCTTTGACCTTGTGTCCATTTTCAAGGTCAAGGTCAATGATGACTAATAATATAAGGTTTCATATAAATATCTGTTATAGTAACTGAGATATAGTGATATAATGTATTTCAGAATATATTTTATTGGTCTAGGGGAGATAACTCTTATAAAAATGTCAAATAAAAAAAGTGACGATTCAAGATCTTGATACACATTTTGGTAAAGGTTTCAGTTCTCTATCTAATATAGTAAAGGAGGAGATCTGCACACAACAAAGGGTCAAAAATTAGAACATGACCTTGACCTTTGACCTTGTGACCTTTTTCAACTGTGAAATATCTAGTCTCTATCACCTCTGGTTCATGAGTTACAATGGTACAAAATGTACTTCCAATAAATAAGGGGAAATAACTCCTACAAGGAGTCGTCAAAATACTTTGCGCGATATGTAACAAATTGTCGCAATCCAAAGCTGACCATTTTGCAACAACTTTCATTGCGAAATCTTTTACGGTTTCAAAGTTTATCTGCACACAAGCTTTTTTATGACAGGGGAAAAACTCCGTAAAGAAAAAGTGTTCGGTGTGACAGGGTTAACTGTGAATGCGTAATGTCTCATACATTCATAGTACAAAATGTCTTTACGACATGTCGCAAAACAAAATTTATAATGGGATAACAAAACTTGGCGGAAGAATAATAAGAATAAATATAGGTTCAATCGTTCTACCGAACGATTAATAGGCTTTCCACTTTAAAAGAAGACCTTAAATAAATGACCTTGAAACTAAAAAGCTAAGAAACATACGTAACTAAAAAAGAATAAGGCATTCAAAATACAAAGTACCATGAAAAACATTTAAAAAGGACTTTGACCTTGACTCTTACAATATGACCTTGACCATGCTGAAGGTCAACAGTGATCAACATTGAAGATTTCATGCCAATATCTCTTGTAGTCATTGAGATATGACTACTTATAATATATACAAAAAAATAGAAAATGACCTTGACCTTTGACCATGTATTTGTTTTCAAGGTCAAGGGTCCTAATGATCTATAGTAAAGACTCCATGCCTCTACTATCAATAGTTGATAAGCAATTAATGAAAAACTAATTATCAATGGTTGTAATGGGGCATAACTCCTATAAGATGAAGCCGGATCCTTACCCTCCAAATAGGAAAAAGTTGCGCCTTTATGAGACCAACATTTTATCCATTACAACTTATTGCCTATCTTTTACCGTTTCAAAGGAATAGCGATGACAAGACAATGCCAAAATTTCAAACGTGACCTTGACCTTTGACCTTGAGTCCATTTTCAAGGTCAAGGTAAATGATGACTAATGATATAAGTTTCATATAAATATCTATTATAGTTACTGAGATAAAGTGATATAATGCAACTCACAATATATTTTAGTGGTCTAGGGGAGATAACTCTATAAAAATGTCAAATAAAAAAAGTGACGATTCAAGATCTTAATATGATACACATTTTGGTAAAGTTTTCAATTCTCTATCTATTATAGTAAAGGAGGAGATCTGTACACAACACAATGTCAAAAATTAGAATGTGACCTTGACCTTTGACCTTGTGACCTTTTTCAAGGTCAAGGTCAATGATGACCAACTGTGAAATATCTATTCTCTATCACCTCTGGTTCATGAGTTACTATGGTACAAATTGTACTTCTAATAAATAAGGGGAAATAACTCCAACAAGGAGTCGTCAAAATACTTTGCGCGATATGTAACAAATTGTCGCAATCAATAGCTGACTATTTTGCAACAACTTTTATTGCAAAATCTTTTACGGTTTCAAATTTTATTTGTACACAAGCTTTTTTATGACAAGGGAAATAACTCCGTAAAGAAAAAGTGTTCGGTGTGACAGGGTCAACTGCGAAAGCGTAATGTCTCATACATTCATTGTACAAAATGTCTTTACGACATGTCGCGAAACAAAATTTATAATGAGGACAAAAAGTTGGCGGAAAAAAAATAAGAATAATAATAATAAATAAATGACCTTGAAACTAAAAAGCTAAGAAACATACGTAACTAAAAAAGAATAAGGCATTCAAAATACATAGTACCATGAAAAACATTTAAAAAGGACTTTGACCTTGACTCTTACAGCATGACCTTGACCATGCTGAAGGTCAACAGTGATCAACATTGAAGATTTCATGCCAATATCTCTTGTAGTCATTGAGATATGACTACTTATAATATATACAAAAAAATAGAAAATGACCTTGACCTTTGACCTTGAGTTTGTTTTCAAGGTCAAGGGTCCTAATGATCTATAGCAAAGACTCCATGCCTCTACTATCAATAGTTGATAAGCAATTAATGAAAAACTAATTATCAATGGTTGTAATGGGGCATAACTCCTATAAGATGAAGCCGGATCCTTACCTTCCAAATAGGAAAAAGTTGCGCCTTTATGAGGCCAACATTTTATCCATTACAACTTATTGCCTATCTTTTACCGTTTTAAAGGAATAGCGATGACAAGACAATGCCAAAATTTCAAACGTGACCTTGACCTTTGACCTTGAGTCCATTTTCAAGGTCAAGGTAAATGATGACTAATGATATAAGGTTTCATATAAATATCTATTATAGTTACTGAGATAAAGTGATATAATGCAACTCACAATATATTTTAGTGGTCTAGGGGAGATAACTCTTATAAAAATGTCAAATAAAAAAAGTGACGATTCAAGACCTTAATATGATACACATTTTGGTAAATGTTTCAATTCTCTATCTATTATAGTAAAGGAGGAGATCTGTACACAACACAATGTCAAAAATTAGAATGTGACCTTGACCTTTGACCTTGTGACCTTTTTCAAGGTCAAGGTCAATGATGACCAACTGTGAAATATCTATTCTCTATCACCTCTGGTTCATGAGTTACTATGGTACAAATTGTACTTCCAATAAATAAGGGGAAATAACTCCAACAAGGAGTCGTCAAAATACTTTGCGCAATACGTAACAAATTGTCGCAATCAATAGCTGACCATTTTGCAACAACTTTTATTACAAAATCTTTTACGGTTTCAAAGTTTATCTGTACACAAGGTTTTTTGTGACAAGGGAAATAACTCCGTAAAGAAAAAGTGTTCGGTGTGACAGGGTCAACTGCGAAAGCGTAATGTCTCATACATTCATAGTACAAAATGTCTTTACGACATGTCGCGAAACAAAATTTATAATAAGGAAAAAAAGTTGGCGGAAAAAAAATAAGAATAAATATAGGTTCAATCGTTCTACCGAACGATTAATAGGCTTTCCACTCTACGCAGCCAGAAAGAACCTATCTGTATTTAATGACATTGAATTCTGCTTCTAAACATTATTTGTAATTTGTCTTTAAAAATTAACAAATTTGAAAGCAAAACTGTTTATATATTATTTAAAATAGGAAAGGTCAAATTGTAGAGCATAATGACCTTGACCTGACCTTCTTTATATGTAAATGGAATCTATTTCACACTATGAACAAATGAAAGAAAAAACATTCAAATAAGTTTTGAAATAAAAAAGGTCATAAAATATGACGTTCAGAGACTTTAATGACATTGACCACTGACCTTTTGATCTCTGCATATATTGTACATCAATAACTAAGCATTTATTAGGATAAACCACTTCATATACACGGAAAATGAAAAATTTAAAAAAAAAATGTATTGACCTTGACCCTTAACAAGGTGACCTTGACCATGATGAAGGTCAAAAATGATCAACAGTGAAGATCTTATGTCAATATCTCTTGTAGTTAATGAGATATGGCTACTTATAATAAATTCCAAAAATCAGATGACCTTGACCTTTGACCTTGTATGTGTCTGCAATGTCAAGGTCATAAGGGTTTTTGGTGAAGACCCCATACCTCTACTATCAATAGTTAATGAGTTATGAATGAAAAATTAATAATCAATGTTTCGAATGGGAGATAACTCCTATAAAATGAAGTCAAATCCTTTCCCTTCAAATGTAACAAAGTTGCGCCTTTATTAGGCCAATATTTTACCCATTATAAGTTATTGCCTATCTTTTACTGTTTCAAAGATATAGCAATAACAAGACAATGTGAAAGTTTAGAACGTTACCTTGATCTTTGACCTTGTGTCCATTTTGAAGGTCGAGGTCATAAGGGTCTTTGGTGAAGACCCCATGCCTCTGCTATCAATAGTTAATGAGTTATGAATGGAAAACTAATAATCAATGTTTCTAATGGGAGATAACTCCTATAAAACGAAGTCAAATCCTTTCCCTTCAAATGTGACAAAGTTGCGCCTTTATTAGGCCAACATTTTACCCATTATAAGTTATTGCCTATCTTTTACCCGTTTCAAAGATTTAGAAGGTGCATGATGTGCGATTGGTCAAAAAGCTTTTATTTTTACCGGGAGGAAATTAAAACATTACAAGTTGACAGGTTATGACTTTGCATTAAATAGTTTTTATTATTGTTTTGTATTATTTACCTCTGCATTAACATCTGAATACTAAAAGTTTAATATTCTCTGCATGTTGTGGAAAGCATTGCTAGGAAAACATATATCTCCATTTATATATTCAATTCCAGTTAATATAGCACTAAAGGTAAAATACTCAATATTATTTTCATTGTTTAATTTAAAAACATAATTAACCACCAAATTTCATCAAACATATTGTTTTAGATGTGTTTTTTATAGTAAATTTATTATTTGTAATACAAATATAGAAAAGTCTCGCAGGTGCATTTGTAAATTTGTTCATTTAACTGAAAAACAAGGGAAGTAACTTTTAATTTTGTTAAAGTCAGAAATAGTTCAACAAATAAATTTGAGTTATCTCTCTTTTTACGGTTTTAAAGTAAATTTATGATAAGTATTTGTTTATTGTTCTGTATTATTTGCTAGAGATTGGCATTCTAAGAGAGACAACTTCTATAAACTGTTGATAAAACATGTCGCGACATGTCTTAATTTACTCGCAATTATTTAAAAAATGCCCCTACTATAAATAATTAATAAGTTATATACGAAAAACTAATAATCAGTTGTCTTAATGGAAGATAACTCCTATAAAATGAAGTCAAATCCTTTCCCTTCAAATGTGACAAAGTTGCGCCTTTATTAGACCAACATTTTACCCATTATAAGTTATTGCCTATCTTTTACCGTTTCAAAGATATAGCGATGTCAAGATAATGTAAAAATTTAGAACGTGACCTTGACCTTTGACCTTGTGTCCATTTTCAAGGTCAAGGTCAATGATGACCAATGGTCAAGTTACAAGTAAATATCTGTTATAGTTACTGAGATATCGCAATTGACATAATATTGTTTTGTTCCAGGGGAGATAACTCTTTCAAAAGCTCAATTTAAAAAAGTGACGATTCAAGATCTTAATAAGATCTAGCTTTTGTCAAGAGACCTTTATTTTCGTATCTGTTATGGTTAAGGAGGAGATCTGTACACAACACGAGGTCAAAATTTAGAATGTGACCTTGACCTTTGACCTTGTGATTTTTTTCAAGGTCAAGGTCAATGATGACCAACTGTGAAATATCTAGTCTCTATCACCTCTGGTTCATGAGTTACATTGGTACAAAATGTACTTCCAATAAATAAGGGGAAATAACTCCTGCAAGGAGTCGTCAAAATACTTTGCGCGATATGTAACAAATTGTCGCGATCAATAGCTGACCATTTTGCAAAAACTTTCATTGCAAAATCTTTTACGGTTTCAAAGTTTATCTGTACACAAGCTTTTTTGTGACAGGGGAGATAACTCCGTAAAGTAAAAGTGTTCGGTGTGACAGGGTTAACTGCGAAAGCGTAATGTCTCATACATTCATAGTACAAAATGTCTTTACGACATGTCGCGAAACAAAATTTATAATGGGAAAAAACAGTTGGCGGAAAAAAAATAAGAATAATAATAATAAGAAACAGACTAATAACAGTAAGTCTTTCCACTGGAAAGTGGAAAGCCTTAATAAGAAACAGACTAATAACAGTAAGTCTTTCCACTGGAAAGTGGAAAGCCTTAATAATAATAATAATAATAAGAAACAGACAAAATGCAATAAGTCTTTCCACTTGGAAAGTGGAAAGCCTTAATAATCAGAAGAAATACAATAAGGTCTTTCCCTTGGGAAGGTGAAAGACCTTAATTAAAAGGACAAATGCACAGGAAGGACTTTCCCTCGTTTTTGTTTCTATCGGATAAACTGGCGAACTGAAACAAGAGGCCCCAGAGGGTAAAAATCTATTATTTTACATCATAATATACCCGTATTCCCCACCCCAACCCCTACGTTCTCTTTTCGACTGTTTCTAGAACGTTCTAATTAAAAAATTGCAAAAAAATTTTTAAAAAGAGCCCGGCCCCACCACCCAGGGCCGGCATGCTATATTGTTTTAACATGCTGGCCCTCGGTGGGGGAGCCGGGCCCTTTTTAAGTTCATAGTTTTATATGCAACAATGATTATAGAAAAACCGGAAGCAGTAATGTATTTTAATGAGTTTTCTTTACTTGTAGGAGAAGAGAAAGAGATTTACGGTAAAAGACAAAGAAATGGGCTAGGTGGAGTCACGTGACATTATTATATAATATCAGTTCGGACAGTAAAAACAACTCGTTGAGACACTATTTACACTGTCATTCACTGACGATGACTGAAACGGACATCACGACAGACGAAATTTACGTGGGTGGGGGGGGGGGGGGTGGTAACGTGTTCAGTGTGGGATTTTAAGGATTTAATGACTCGTACACGTTATGGAAAGACATTTTCAGAATGAAATCGACATTCTAAAGCGAATGGCGAGATTTCCAAACATCTGAGATGCATCGTTTTTCCGGAAATTACGATTTTTACATAAAAAGGGGTGATGGACTTGCACGACGTAACTTTTTACTAGTTGCGTACAACGATTTCCTACCTAATATTAAATCGCCATTTGTTCTGAGAACAAATGAGAAGGTCTTTCCCACTGTTCCTCTAAAATCAGAAAATATATGTAATGCTATGGGATTTTGTGTCTTGCTAAGCACAAATGTCATTTCCAGTCATAAAAATGAGTTATTTGAGTAAAGACTGTAGTCCAGAGCCCAAAAATAAAAGGTTGTTAAGGACTTTTATGCCCGTTGGTAGGGACAAAATGCCACTTCCGGTCATGAAATGACATATTTCAGTAAAGTATATCATTCAGATTCTAAAAATATATGGTTGATAAGGACTTTTATAACAGTTACCTTCTTGCTATGGTATGACCTTGACCTATGACCTTTGACCTCTGGCTAAAATTGAAGCTCTTTTCAAACTGATCACTTTAAACCTATATTTTAACAATATTATCTCTAACTGTTTTCAAGTTAAAACCAAAAAACTGATTAACCGAAACGCGTCAAGGGCTGCAACTCGAAAACGGTTCATCGCACATCTTCCGGACAATGTACCAAATGAAGGTCTTGATAAGAGGAGTATTTTTCCTATTTATTGTCTGCTTCTATCTGCTATGGTTTATGAGATATAGTGCTAACAAGACCAATGGTGACCTTTGACCTTGACTTTTCACCTTTGACCTTGACATTTTTCAATGTAATATATGTCACTTATGATCAATGATGGTGGTCCCAAGTCTCTAGGACTTACAGTTTTTGAGGAAAAAATTTTGAAATTTTTCAGGTCAAAATCACGTAAACAGGAAGTCGATGGGAAAAAAAATTTGCATGTTAAATCATGGGCCATAGCTCCACCAACATTTTGTACACTTCAGATTTTGAGAATCGATTACGGTTTCTGAGTTTATCAGCTAACAACTGTTTACGGTGTTGGGGGAGATAACTCTGTTACTAAAAATAGATCGGTTTCACAGGGTGAACTGAGTCATCTGACATTATGACCGATTAATGGTACCAAGAATGAAAATGATATGTCGGTGCAAAAAAAAGAAAAATAACAATCATAAGAAAGGTAAGAAGGTCTTTCCACTCTAGTAGAAAAGTCGTTAATAATCATAAGAAATACAATAAGGTCTTTACCTTTAAAGGGGAAAGACCTTAATCATAAGAAATACAATAAGGTCTTTCCACTGTAGAGGAAAAGATCTTAATGATCTGGCGAGCATAAATGCACTTCGAGAAGCTTATTTAAGTCAGAATTTTGGTTGAATGTGTGGCTTCATCTTATTCACGATACTTTCATTATAATGTACATATTTTGATAGCTTATTTGACACAATTACATTAACATTCATATATCACTTAAAAAAGGGTGCAAATGATTCCAATTAGTGTATATACGTGTATTTGAACGCCAATGTTGCTATGCTGATATACGAGTAATATTGTAAATCAAACATGTACCATAAACTGGACACCCGATTACTTCTAACTTGAGACAGGCTATTTCTCCCTTTGGCTCAATTATTTGTATTTTTAGGTACCGCGCAACAATTTCTGATAAAAACCAAAACTTCTGTAGAGCAAATACATCCTGTGACGTATCGATTGTGAATACCTAAAATGAAAAATAAAACGGAAAACAAATACCTGAAATTGACAGAAATAAATGCACAATACATTGTTTGTCATTTCAAAGGGTTTTACTTCTTAGTGGAATGATAGATGTAAGAAAAGAGGGTTACTGAGTCTGCGTCAGAGCAATTGTTTTAGTCTGTGTCTCTGCATTTTTGTTGAGCCCGTGTCTAAGTATTTTAAACTTATCAAAAGTATATCAAAACTACTGTGTACTTACCTTTGGAGAATTTCCTAATTCAGCATATACAGTCGTGTAATTCTTGTTTACTCCATATATGACTATAAAGGAATTAATGAACATGCGAACTTTATTATACCATCCATGGAGAGCTACACCCTGAACTGTTGTTGGCACGATAAAATCAATCTATAATTATAATAATATAAACGAGAAAAGTTAGATATCAATTCTTCAAACATTATCTGCAGATAATTCTCCTCCACTCTCCAAACTCCGTTCTTAAAAATTGTTACTTACATGACGTTAAATCTTTAAATACATCATAATGTTATAACATGTGTCCTGACTAAATGAAAATTTTAACGCAGCAATCAACAGATAAATAAAAACATACAACTAAGTAATAAGCACAAGAGCGTTACTAAACAATGTATATGAGGTGTTCCAAGAAGAAGTATACTATCTGCACTAGAGATAAACGTTACCTAGTATCAAGATTTGTTTGAAGTCAAAAACTAGAGCAGAGGGCAGAAAGTTACCATGCAATATCCGTAATCATCTGTGTGACAGACACCCCATAACAATAAATTACTTTAAATGTTGATAAAATATGTACCGAATTCTTCAGTGTTAGAAATCACGGTGTTTATCCTATCAACAATTACAGCCGATGGAATCACTGATGCATTTCCAGGAAACACTTGTAAAAGTTTGTGTGCAATCACAGACAGTCAGAAACAATTTTATGCAGTTCCTTTATAAGATTTCTAACCAGCAGTGTTTCCTTAATTTACCGAAAGACATCACACAACTTGACTACCGTGGGAACAATATCATGTCCATTTTCAACTTTTTCTTTGGTCTCCTGTTTTTTGTGTGTAGATTTTCACAATGGACGCAGTCATATTTGATGCACGACAGGTGAAAGTTATGCGGACTGCAGTGTTACTAAACGTTTTAGGTAGTTCCGTGATTGTTTGGACTAACATCACTTATGTTTAAAAGGTATCGATGAGATATTGACCTGGTATCGCGCTTTTGCAATAATTTTAGGACGATTATACTACTCTATCTCGTGTACAGTTCGTGGAATTGAAACTGTCGATCCATTAGAATGGTGAAGTTATTCACCAGGCTTCAATCCCGATTAGCATGCATGGGACAAGCTAGATTAAATCATTTCTGTGTGCCCGGGACCTCTAACACTTCAGGAGAAATTTACCGCTGCATTTTCGGAAAAGTGGAAAAGATTGCTTCAAATCTACTTCAGGAGACTTAGAAGTGACATGCATAGAGGCATTGCAATCATACTGCTGACTGACGTCTGTCAAGTGGAAACATTGTAATCTTTTCACCCTCATTATGTACGCTATTTTAGATGTGAAAGGATGACAATGAAGGCAGGCTCACCTTAATGCTTAAATGTTTTTATTAACAGCCAGCACAAAGATTAGTGAATGGATGTTCAGTTTAAATATATATAACTGTGGAACGGATAGATCAACAAGCTGGAAGTTTTTATTATCTGGGAGGAATAATCTTTTAACCGAAAAACATTTCACTTAAGTTATTGAATTGCTATATACTGTTCGTACAATGAACACAAAGCTCTCCTAAACATGATCTATGATCAAGTAAGGGGTCAATTGTTTAACAGAATTAGTAATTAAGTTTTCTGCCTAATGATCTGTACACAATTATACTCTTCTAATTTATATCTTACCATGAACCATCGTTCTTTGTCCATCTTAGATGTGCACCACCCTTTTGTTCCTTGTAACGCCCTGGAAAACTCTATGTCTTCATTATTTGACGAAGTTTCTATTTGAAATTCTTTTATGTCTCCAGATATCATCCCAAGCTGTCTACCACAGCCTGTAACTGAAGCATTTATTAAGAATAAGACCTTAAAATATGTTCCCAATTAAAACACAGATTCAAACATGAACCATAATATACTTTCGTTGTTATTAGTAACCGTTTCCAAAAACCTTACATTCTAATTTATTTCAAGTGTATAAAGGGTATTTAAGGCTTTTATAATAACCTATATGATTTAAGTATAACGTGTCACATACAGAGATCTATCTATTATTTGTGAAATTGTTTTCTGTAAATAAAGTAGCCATTTTTAAGGTGTAAATCTTAAGAAGCACAAGCATGATGTTTCTTGCAGTAAGGATAGTCTGTGTTGCAGACATATACATTTTTCGTATTTATTCTACGGTTACCCCCCCCCCCTTGCTCATAAGTGCTTAAAATACTTTATAGTCTTGTATCGTTTTCGATATGACCACTAAATTGTGTAATTGATTGTTGTTTAACGTAAATGAAGCAATATTTTAGCTATATTCAGGACGTAATATTATTTGTTGGGTATTTTACGCCACTTTTATATATGGACATTTATGGGAAATGATTATCCAGTAATTACTAGATGACTATTGGGAACTTAATATGTTCTTTTAACGTTTTTGTTTTCTCAAGAAACTCAAACTTTTATTTAAAGAATGCATGTTTAAATTATGTAGTAAAAATGATAGCTGGTGTATTGATGATCTCCAAAACAAAATGCACACGAAAATATCCATCTATTCAGCGTATAATTCAGTTAAGTGTAATTTATACGAATCAAATTAGAAAACAACAATGAATAATTATTTTAAAAAGTATGTCAAAATAAACTTTAAAAAATAAAAATAAAGCGATCATCCTTCATAATATCTCTGACCGTCTGCCAAAACAACGGAAATAAATTATGTAAGAAACTTTGTATCAAGTGGCTGCATCATAGACTTCTAATTGGACATTAATAAAAAGCGTTGTTATGGGTTTATGACACTAGAGGCCCCTGCTACATATTTAAAGATCACAATGAGAAAGTGTTTTGTTTCAGTGATCATACTTGGTATAAAACATGTATTAAATATTACAAGATACTTAAAAGATAATTATCTCGTTATTACGAAAATATTTTCGTAAGTTGGTATACTTATACGCTTTCGAAGTGTTATATATGAACTGGACGTAAATAAACTTCAATAAAAATGAAGATATATCCGTTTATGGTAGAGTAAATTAAAATTAGCACTAAGAAAACACAATAATTTTACTAATGCAAATATAAAACAAAGCAGCAAAAGACATCTTAAAAAATTAAAATCGGTTGCAGTTTTTTTCCTTTGGAAAAATATAAATTTTCTATATTGTCAAAGAAATGTGCGTTAAATATTATCATGTGTAATCAAACATATCAACAATTGCACATTGTGTAATATATTTAACAATTTATTAAATCTACTATTATGACTCTTCGACACTGTTTGGAAAAATGCACCGTGAATTGTTAATAAAGATTTTAGTAACTCCTGAAAAATGTTAATTTTTTTCAGGAGTTACTCAAATCTTTATAAACAATTCACGGTGCATTTTTCCAACATTAGTAATTTCCTTATCTCTGATGTATCATATTTAACTGAAGACTGTTTAACAATAGCAAATATTAAATATAAAGTCAAACCTTGCCCATATATCCTTAGCTCCGCTATGTGTAGGAAATTGGGGAATTCGCCCATCGGTTCCAATACTAATGTGATGTATTGTCCAATTACGGGTCTCCTGCATACATATGTTTTGGTTGGATTGGAACGCCATGGCACAAAAAAACAAGCAACAGCTCCGTGATGAAAAAAGTCCCACTGATCTTTACTCACATAACATCCCAAAAAATAACTTCTACCTGCTGTAATAATATTTATACATATATTGCAGAGAGCAGGTTATTTTGTAGCAAAAATATCATCTCAAGTATCGCGATAGCTTATAGTAGTTATATCCTTAATACCTTTTGATACAATTAACAGAGTGGCTAATAAAACACTGGTAGGAAATAAATAAAATAAGTGTTAAAACTAATATTATTTAAGATATACTGGTGAGTGAGGAAGAGATTAGCTAGGTATTTAAAATTACATGAAAGTTTAATCAATTTAAATATGAATAATGCTTGCACTTTTTTAATTTACTGATGCGTGGTGTTAAAAAACGTTTCAGAAAACATGTTTATGACACCAATTAATACGGAGTAGGGACAAAGCCTCGATTGCATAATCATTTTTAAGGGGTTGACTGTCATATTGTTGGGTCTCCATTACTGTGTTCTGGAAATGTGCAATGTTGTCAAACTGTCTTTTTTCCAATTCTGTTGCTTAAACGTTTAAAGTACAAATTATAAATTAAACCTCCATTAATAATAAGTCTACTCAAATTACAATTTTTAAAAGTATTAAATATCAAAGATCTACTAAATGCGCTCGTTGTATGCTGCACATGATAAAAAGTACCACACATTGAAGAACGAATAAAAAGTTTAATGATCTCTTTCACAAAGACTCATAATCCGTAAAACCGACAAAGCAATTAGCAAACGAAACTAAAAAAAAACAAGGATTGAATCATTTATAATAGAATTGTATAGCAGGTGCATTCTGCAAATTGATTCAGTTGGCCTTAGTGGCCGATTGATTACGGTTATCTACTATGATCACGTGTCTGTCAAGGCTTAATATGGGAATAGGATTCTCACTGCGGGCAAGTGTCCTCCACTCCAATCTTAACACATAAGGATAGCCAGTCTTCCTACCAATTGTCGGTTGTTTCACTGGGTACTAATGATTCCTCCCCAATAAAACTGAACGCCACGATATGGCTGATATTGCTGAAATAAGCGCTAAACCCATCTAAACAAACAGATTATATATATATATATATATATATATATATATATATATATATATATTGTGACAACCATATAATATATCTATCCAGCGGATTTCTGAAACATCAGAAATACAGGGTTAATATTAAATTTTTATATATAGTTCTACAAATTAAGCCCAACACTGTTTGAATTAGATTTTTAACACTGTCAAATTTTTGTTTACCCTCAGCGGGATTCGAACTCACACCGTTGTGACACTGTGGCACCAAATCGCCTGCACTATGTCCAGCGGTCTAGACCCCTCGGCCAAATCCGCTATATAAAAAAATATAGCTTCATTAACCGGGGTGAAACGTAGACATAGATATAGTACATGTGAACTAGCGTGTGACGATGGAATTTTCGTAACCAATACATATTAATTTGACAGTAATCTAATTCAGCATTTTTGTATATATTATATAGGATGACAAAGTTACTTGTCATTCAGTCACAGTAAGTAAATTATATACAAACGTCTAAGTATTGTGACAACCATATAATATATCTATCCAGCGGATTTCTGAAACATCAGAAATACAGGGTTAATATTAAATTTTTATATATAGTTCTACAAATTAAGCCCAACACTGTTTGAATTAGATTTTTAACACTGTCAAATTTTTGTTTACCCTCAGCGGGATTCGAACTCACACCGTTGTGACACTGTGGCACCAAATCGCCTGCACTATGTCCAGCGGTCTAGACCCCTCGGCCAAATCCGCTATATAAAAAAATATAGCTTCATTAACCGGGGTGAATCGTAGACATAGACATAGTACATGTGTACTAGCGTGTGACGATGGAATTATATATATAATATATATATATATATATATATATATATATATAGTCTAAAGGAAGCTACCAACCAATACACTTACTAAGTATAGGATCGCCAACATGACGATACAGCATAAACGAAAAAATAATATATAAGTCTAGAGAATTATGCAACGATACAAATATAAAGATGTTTCTGCTATAAAATAGTTATATTAATAAATATGACAAAATTAAAGTTTTGTAATCCCTCATCAGTATGTATCCACTTCATATCGACATCATCAATAAACCTGTATTTTGCCAGAAGCTTAAGAATTAAAGAATATTTTGCTTCGAAGAAAGAGGAAGATTATGAGGTGAACTCCAGTAGTGACATAGAAGGAGATACCAAATATAGATTTGTCAAAAAAAGTGAATGGGTCCCCAAACCTAGTAAGAACACTACTTTAGAGTCATTTATAGACAACGTTAAAACAGAAATAATTAGCACAGTTGAATCTTATACAAACAAATTTGACAATCTCTCTCCTGACGAACGAACTGCCTTAAAAAACTTAAGATCAAATGTAGAAATAGTCATCAAACCAGCAGACAAGGGTAGTGCGGTTGTGGTTATGGACAAATCTGCCTATATTCGAGAGGCTTAACGTCAACTGATTGATGACCGGTTTTATATGAAATTAGAAGAGGACCCCACAGAGAAATTCAGTGATGAAATAACTAAGGAATTAACCAAAATGAACACTCTAGGTTATATTGATGATAAAACTCTCGAATACCTAACACCAGACAATCCAAAAGCCGGCAGATTCTACCTGTTACCTAAAATTCACAAACCTAACAACCCGGGTAGACCTATCGTATCAGCTAACGGCCACCCGACAGAAAAAATATCTGAATTTGTGGATTACCATCTTCGACCACATGTTGAATTACTCCCATCATTTGTGAAGGACACCACCGACTATTTACAAAAGATGGCAGCCCTGAATCCCCTTCCACCGGGTACCACTCTGGTCACTATGGATGTCACCTCTCTCTATACTAACATTCCTCATGCTGATGGCATAGAAGCATGCAGAGAGGTCTGGGAAAGTCGTTCAGTCAAAGATCCTCCAACTGAATGTTTAGTCGCAATGCTGACATTGGTGCTAAAAAAGAACAACTTCACTTTTAATGGAGACCATTTCTTGCAAATAAATGGAACAGCTATGGGAACTAAAATGGCTCCATCATATGCCAACATATTTATGGGTAAATTAGAAAAAGAACTTCTCCAATCGTCTATTGAAAAACCACTATCTTGGTACAGGTTTATTGATGATGTTGATATGAAGTGGATACATACTGATGAGGGATTACAAAACTTTATCACACGTGCCAATAACATCCATCCCTCTATCAAATTTACTTATGAAATCTCAAAATCTAGTATATCTTTCCTCGATACTTCCAGCTCCTTATCCGCAAATGGTGAGTTGTCCACTGACCTGTATTCCAAACCAACAGACACCAACCAATACCTTTTACCTAGTAGCTGTCATACTCCTCATGTGACAAAGAGCATTCCTTATAGTCAAGCTCTTAGACTCCGACGAATCTGTTCCACCGATGATTCGTTTAAAAGGAGACTAGGGACATTAAAAGGACACCTTAGAAGAAGAGGGTACAGGAATAATAACATCAAAAAGAATTTTCAAAAAGCACAGCAGACATCGAGGAGTACCCTTCTTCAATATAAAGAAAACACGAAATGCAATAGAGTTCCCTGCGTACTAACTTACCACCCTTGTTTGAAAAACACAATTAGCACCATTCGTGAACATTGGAAATCGATTGAAAAAAATCCCAGATTGTCAAGAATCTTTCCAGAGCCCTTCATGGTTGCGTTTAAGCAACCCAACAGTCACCGCAACTTATTGGTACGAGCAGAGATTGCAAAGCCCAGCACTGCCGCTGGCAGAAGTCAGTCTTGTGGTGACAAACGCTGCAAATGTTGCAAACATATGGAACCCTTGTCCACATTTAACAGCAAAGTCACAGGTAAACAGTACAAAATATTCACTACTGTTAACTGCAAAAGCTCGAATGTCATTTACATTCTTGAGTGCCCCATCTGTGGCTTACAATATGTCGGCGAGTCCAAACAGCCATTCCACAAACGACTGAATGGTCACAGAAGTGACCTAACTAAGAAACAGTTTCTGCCCGTAAGCCAACACTTCAGACTACCCGACCACACTCCAAAGGATTTTGATCGAATAAAAATCCTAATTATCGAGCAGAACTGCAAGTGGCGAGACTCTGAACGGGAGGCTCGAGAGAGATTCTGGATCAAAGAGCTCTGCTTTGTACACCCCAATGGAATAAACAAAAAACAATAAATATCATTCAAAATATAAATAATAAATTCATGAATATCAAGACGGTAAAGATAAGATGGTTTATACAATTGTACAGTACTCCCTTATGTAATGACTGATAGATGTGTTTCGAGAAAGTTCAAGATCAATAAAATCAGATCCGATCACATCACCACCGGATGCTGATGTACCAATATCCAAATTTTATCGTTTATTATAGATTGATATTGACACTGAAGAAGGCCATCAGTTGGTCGAAAATTTTGTCATATTTATTAATATAACTATTTTATAGTAGAAACATCTTTATATTTGTATCGTTGCATAATTCTCTAGACTTATATATATATATATATATAAGTCTTTTATAAACAATGTACAGCGGTATATAACATAAAACAATTACACAAAATAGGTGTCACATAATTACGAAAATCTAGCGCTTTCATCCATCATGGGACTTTTCAAGATTGGTTTTCTTACTAAGCGTTGCGTTGTTAATGGGGCATATTTATGACGTAGCGTCATTGTTTATAGTGCATTTAGTTTCGGTTGGAACAGTTTTATAAATTTTCTTTCTGTTTCTTTTCTGTATTCCTCATTATCTTGTTGGCATTTATAAAAAGAGAAAATTTTTAATTTTCCACCCGCGCATACTTCTAAATGTTCGCTTAATGGAATTTGTCTATATTCCGGTTGTCGGATTTGTTGTTTGTGGATCCGAACGCGTTCACTTAGACTGTTTCCTGTTTGGCCAACGTATTCTTCCTTACAGTTTGTGCATATAATACAGTAAATTAGATTCTCCGTTTTACATGTCATATTGGCTTTTATTTTAAAATTCTTTCCGTTGTTGAATTTTATTTCAGAGCCAGTTTGCAAGTTATTGAAATTTTCCCTTGATGAACATACACCGCATCTTTTATTACCACATATTTTTACACAGAAGGAATTTTCCTTCATATTGAATCTCGCTGTTGTTAAATGACGTTTTAGAATCTTTGGTTGTCTTCTGCTGTATATTATTGACTCGTCGTTAATAAGAGTTTTAAGATGTTCACTTTGATGTAAGATCGGGATGTTATTCTTAATATAGCTGAAAATGTTAGGTAGTGCGGGATCGTGTGTTGTTACAAAAGGGATGAGGTTGGACTTTTCAATCTTTTTTTTGGTTTTCTCAGTTCTGTTTTTGACAACGCGTTAGCTCGTTTAATTCCATCTTCGATAAGTTTTATCGGGTAATTTTGATTTTGAAGGAATGATTTTAGTTCTTCCAATCTTTTTGTGCGTAGACTATTATCCAATACAATTGCACATATTCGTCTAGCCATAGTATATGGTATGTTCCGTTTCGTGGAAACAATGGAAACGCTACATAGATGACTGTTTTATATTTTGGAATAAATCATTTGAAGAATTAGAAACTTCCCATGAAATTTTAAACACGCTGCATCCATCTATTTTACGAAAGAAACGAATTGGACATTCTAGTCAAAATAGATCAAAATAAAGTTCTAACGGATATTTTTTATAAGAAGACTGATACTCATCAATATCTTAATCTCAAGTCATGCCATCCTTCCCACACGAAACGGAAAATACCATATACTATGGCTAGACGAATATATGCATTTTCCTTGCATATATATATTTATTACATATTTTTCCTATTGGCCCAAACCAATACACGTGACTTTCTAATTCCTATCATATTGCTTTGCAAAACACTCATTCTACTCAATAAAAAACCATATTGCACTCCTCTCGTGTGAAATTTATGAATGAAAATACCTAGCACGTGCTGTTTCCCCCATCGTCCTTCTTTAATCCCCTTTACCAATCAAAATTGTCGTTCTGACTGATGTTTGGATTATGTTGTTGTTTGTTAACATGGTAACGTCATCGAGTGAACGTATTACGGATAGTTCTGGTGCTAATAAGCGAAGATTTGCAGATATTACTAACTTGGAAATTAATGAAATCATTAAGAAAAGAGATGCTGTAAACACTCGGAAATCGAAAGATCAAGCGATGAGTTATTTTACGAAATATTTACGTGAAAAGGATATGTCAGTTAGTTTGCAAATGGCAGACCCTCGGGAATTGTACTCAAATCTATTTAAATTTTATCCAGAAGCAAGGACTGAGGATTTGACATTATACAAGAAATAATCACTGCAAACATGTCGTCATGGATTATGTCGATATTTTATCGATTTTAAAGAAATAACCATTATGAAAGACAATCACTTTTGGGAATAAAAAAATCGTGTATATTCCATTTCATGACTTAATAAATTATGTAATAAAATAATTACTACACTTGAACTTGATCAATATGAGGTTTTATGGAGCAGGGTAGAATAATATTGAACTCGGGTTCGCCTCGTTCAATATTATTCTACCCTGCTCCATAAAACCTCATATTGATCTCGTTCAAGTGCAGTAATTGTATAATATATGCAAGGAAAATGCAGGTAAAAAACGGCATCGAGTATTATATCATTTAGAGCACATTTTATATACCATTGCCTACCATATAAACAATGAAAAACGACAAGAAATAAAGATTCTTTAAAACGCCTCATGAGTATACAATTTCGTGTTCGTCATGTAAAATCTGTGTTCAAAACGCAAGTTTTATGAACAAAAAAATATAAATATACATTTACGTTTACATTAATATAAATATAAATATAACGCAGCATGCAATTGAAAGCAATAGTCTATACATGCCCTGGAGATGTGACATGGCTACACGTTCTATTTGAACAAACTGTTGGAGATCAATCTGAATCCAGGGTCTATATACTTTATCTGTCATAAACTGCCTGTTATGTGTGTCATCTTTAATTATAAAACAATATATTTGAATGTATAAAAATACTAGTCAACTACTAAACAATATGTATATTATTGAAATATCATACATTCATTACTCATTCTAAATTCAATTTTACTTTGTTCGTATGATGCTTAACATCCATTTTCCCGCTGTGTCATGGCGTCCACATTTTAATTGGGGAGGGAGTCGGAGTATGTTAAGCGTACTTTCTCATTGGTATTGAGTAAAGCTTGTAGTCAAAAGTTTTGGAAGCCCAAAAAGATTTGAACATCGAAAAGCATTCAAATCCATTTCCCATCCAAAAATATCCTATATAAAAATTACAAAAATGCTGAATTAGATTATTGTCAGATTAATACGAATTGGTTTCGAAATTCCATCGTCGCACGCTAGTACACATGTACTTTGTCTACGGTTAATGAAGCTATATTTTTATATAGCGGAATAGCCGAGGGGTCTAGACCGCTGGACATATTACAGGCGAATGGGTGCCACAGTGTCACAACCGTGTGAGTAAGCAAACATTTGACAGTATTAAAGTCTAATTTTAACAGTGAATGGTGATTAATGTCACTTAAATTTATTTTCCAGCTATAACATGGCGTCAAGATATTATTGTGGAGGAAGCCGGAGTATGTGACGTAATTTAGTAATACGTAAAGCACGTGGACGAAAGTTTTTGAAGCCCAAAAATCGTTCAAATCAACGTGGAACCAAAAATCTTTAATCAACCCTTATAATATCTGTTAGGTAAAGAACATTTAGTTAAATATATTTTTTCATCTCAGTTTTATCATTCTTTTACCTGACGTTATTTACGTTTAACTGTAGTTGAGGCCTTTTTTTTATTTAACTTAATAACAAAAGTAAAGCATACCTCCGTCAACAACTAATCCAATATTATTCCTTTGAGATTCTTTATACAGGGACGAGTAGATTGGTCTTCCACTGCTGACTAAAGTACAATTATCAGAGACACCATTTTCATTTTCGAAAAATGGTGGATCGACAAAATATTGCGGCTGATAAACACAAAAAGAGATCCCTACATGTCTGTCTGTCTTTTTTGTGTTTGGTAATGTTCCATTGAAACCAAACTGAACACCCTCTTGAGTAAAGTAAAATATATCTTCAGTACAAGTCATGTCTGCCATAACCTCACAGCTTTCTGCAGTGGGTCCCTGTATACAATTTATAGCAGGTATTAACATAAAACTCATCGAGATGTAAACATGTTTTCAATAATGAATTGATGTTGCATTTATTGACTTAGAATATGATAACAAACAATATGTTCAACAAGAGAACACTTAAGTAACAGCATACGGATGTGTTACGTTCATTTAGAGTTTTTAATTTAAATGTCTTCTTCTTGAAATAATGCATCTACATCTAATGTTAAATCGTGTAACTTGCTGTGACCATAATTTTTTCTATTTTCTAGTTCTTTTTTGTGGAAACAGCTGGCAATATCTTATCTGAATTGTTATAATTTGGGTAACAAAAGTACCTAAAAGCGTAGCAGCAAAGATATATTCTCTATTATTCGTTTAAACAATAAATCAAGATATCTGAAATATAAAAGGGCATACTGCTCGGTTTTTTCCGTAATGAACATCTGAATTATATTAAGTTCCGATGACTCGTTAATTATTTATCTCAAATGTAATACAAACCATGGATGAATATATCTGGTCATTATTAAAACCAATTATCCCTAAGCACCAAAATAACTGGGACATGACATGTCTCAGATTTTGCTGATTTTAATTTCATAAGTTGCAATTGACCATTGGATCATAAAAATGATGACTGTTTGTTATGATTGACCACGGTTGCCATGGTAACTGAGGCGGTTATTTTTTATCATTTCTCAAACTGCGAAATAGCCTATATTCAATTCCCAATTTGTTATTCAAAAATCAATGCAAATTCAATATAATGTTTTATTTGCTTAATTCAATACCTCATTGACAATATTCAAAACAGTTTCAAGACTAAACATAAATGTGTAGTCAGAACGAGGCTATCCAATATGTCAAGAAATCATGCATTTTTTCTGGAATTTTTCTACTAAAAAATTACCATTTTTGCCACTTTACGGACTCCATTTTCAGAAAATGCACCAATCACAAATACTCATCATTAATATAATTACATAAATTGATGAATAATATTCAAAACTTATAAAAATCTCAATGGGGTAACAAAAGATGTCTATAGAAAACACTGTCAAAGATGGTAACCATGGTAACTTGTGAAAAAAAGCCATTTTTGTATTGTTCAATATTTACATGAAACTACTGTTTCTCTTAGGAATAAATTAAATCATCCTTAATTATTATTTTTAACAGACATACTATAAACTTAAAATGACATTGAAATCATTTCAGGGTACAGTGCCTCAAGGTCAAGGTCAACTAAAAATTGAACTTTCAAATATGAAAATCTCGAAGCAAAATCAATTTTAAGTGACCTTGAGAACAACACAAGTGACCTTTTCAAGTTTTCTAAGGTCATACTATGTTGAAAAGATCCTTTTAGGTACATATGATGACAACAATTGTTATCTTGGCTCATATTAGAAGTATGGTCATACATGTATTTAAATATCGAAAAATTGCTGTTTTTGTTTTATTACCATGGTAACCAACTTTAACAGTGTTTTTTAAAGACATTTTTTCTTACCCCATTGAGATTTTAAAAATTTTTGAATATTAATCATCAATCTATGTAATTATATTCATGATGATTATTTGTGATTGGTGCATTTTCTGAAAATGGAGTCAGAAAAGTGTCAAAAATGGTAATATTTTTTACCAAAAATTATAGAGAATATATCACTATTTCTTTACATGTTCAATAGTTTCAGTCTGATCACACATATACTTAAACTGTTGTAACTGTTTTGAATATTGTCAATGAGATATTGAATTAAGCAAATAAAGAAATTCTATTGAATATGAATCGATTTTCCCCTGAAAAATTGGGATTTGAATATTGCCCTTCTCACTGTATTTTAATCGGCCAAAAATGGCCACCACCGTTACCATGGCAACCGAAGTCAAATCATAACAAACAATAATTATTTTGTGGTCCAATGGTCAATTTCAACTTATAAAATGAAAATCAGCTAAATCTGAGACATGTCATGTCTCACCCTATATGGAAATCCTTTGATCCTTATGGAGAATTGGTCTTAAGACCATTTCTATGCGTCGAAAACATAATATGATTGTTTGGGGGTCAGTCATTGTATAGTCAGTTCCTTTTGGAAATAGAACCTTACTAAGAAACTTCATTTGCTTGCAATAGGAAACTTTTTCTATCAGGCAGTCCTTATTATAAAGAAAAATAACTGACCTCAAAATATGTGTGTCATAAACATGATAATATTTATTATTTAATTATACGTGGAAAACTGCTGTTAATGATATCACATTATTATAACAAAGATTTTTAATTGCAATATGGTAGAATAAAAGACCAGCCATTAATCAACCTAACACATATATATGTAGTCATTAGTTGATGGCATTACATGCGGCTTTTCATATTGTACTTTTAAGTTCAATAAAATGCAGTGGTTGAAGACTTACTTTCAGTAATACAAAAGGATATGAATTTGGTAACTTGTCTGACAAATTACTATTTTTATCACTCCTACAACAAAATGATATAACAATTCCACCATCATGTGTTGTTATATTGGTTCTGAAGCCACGAACGTCCGAGTGGTAACCTTTAATTGTCATGCTGCCTTCATTATATCCTTTAAAATAGATGAATAAAATTAGTTTGTTAAAATAGAGGAGATTCATATAACTTCCAGTTTACATAAAAAGTTCATAATAGTAAAATGATAATTCAAACTTTTAAAGTGTACCGTGGTCTATACTAATGTTAATGAACATTAAAAACAATGAATAAATATACGAAATTATAAAACAAAATATTAAATAAATACCATCAATACAATTATGTGTTTCTATTTTATAAATGCAGAAATTTCCACGCAGTTTTGACAGATCGTCAACGTCTCCATCTTCACGGACACAAAAGTTAAGGTGTACTGTTTTTTTGTCATAGGGTCCAAGAATTTGCAGGCTTTCTTTGTAGACACGAGAGAAAAAGCGGTTATTTTTATAGTATTCAATGCCACTGGTCTCCCAGAACATATTCTTGCCATTCGAAGCTAATATCATCTTGATATATTTCAATGTCCATGCAACCTCTGGACAACCATAAACACTGGCAGGCAGGCCATAGTTTCCCAATGGCCACCGTGAACCGCTCTCTAAATCACAAGAATAAAATAAAAGCGATCAATAAGTAGACACTAACGTTGAATCGTACTTATATGACGTTTTTGACACGACAAGATTATTCAAAACCCGACATTTTGACAACGTTATGTCTTTTTTAAGGCAAAGAATAATTATCATTTACAATAAATGCTTATAGCTCACATTTGCGAATATCTAAATACATGGTTAGAAAACCAACGTTGATCGTTTTGAAATTTACTTGTAAAAGTTGATATGCAAAGCAATTTTGCTATAAAAAATTCAAGTCGGGAAATATGTTATTTAACCCGGTTCACAACACATGCTTGCAACTTGTGTTCTTTGTGTTGCCAACCTCAACTGTCAACACTGCCATGAATCGACATTGTCTACTTTTTAACCTTGTCAATCACCAGTCATTTCTGAACAGATCGACATGGTTTGAAAGAAATCTCTCCAGCGACTTACAATACACATTATATTATGCGTAGTTTCATGTGTGGTTAAATGCATCTCCATCATCCCGGTCTTCTTGAGCCTTTAATTCTATTTTAATTGAGGATGTAATTGATCGATTTACTGTAAGTCTTCAACCACTGCATTTTATGCAACGTAATAGTACAATATGAAAAAGCCACATGTAATGCCATTAACTTATAATGCCAAGCCCTAAATTTTCACCTTTGTTAGTTATTAAGATATTGAATGTTTTTTGTAAGATGTTTTATATGTAATAAAGATTGTATTTATACATGTCGCAACAGATTTTTATTTTTTTTTATTAAATCACATAGCACAAAATTTAAACTAGAGTGGAAAGACCCTCAAAGTTTATCAGAACAGTTCATCTTTAATTTTTTTTAAGTTTTCTTATCCAATTATAAATTTTGTTTCGTGACATGTCGTAAAGATACTGTGCACTATGGATGTATTAGACATTACGCTTTCGCAGGTAACACTGGCACAAAAAATCTTTTCTTTACGGAGTTTCTACCCCTTTAACAGAGTCTGTATCTCTTCTAATTCATGAGATTTGTTGGCATGTGTCTTATAACCAATATATAACGGGAGAAAACTCCCATAAAATGTAATGATATTCTGTTTGCGACATATGACAAAGTTGCGCCCAACTAGACTGAAGCCTGATAAAGGTTGCAAAGCGACATCTTATACGGTGTCTGAGAAGAAGCGTTCAATGTTTTTGGGTAAAAATGCTCAGAATAGTCAGCTTTATCAGTATACCAATTTTCATTGAAATTGTTCAGGCTATTACTGATATAAGAGAAATGCACTTTTTTCTTCAATGGCAGCCATTTTGAAAATTCCAATAATGGTTTGCAACACTTCAGGTCACCCTTAACATTTTTCCAAAGTTTCATATAGATTGTACATTACATCTTCGAGAAAATGTGCGGACAAGATTGAACGGAAAGAAAAAGAAGAAGAGGAAGAATAATAATTAGATTTTTGTGTTGGGATGCCGACACACATGTCGCCCAAAATCCCCATGGATAGTATTTCATTCAAATCAGTACATTAAAATATGCAGAGAAATCAAATTTCGTTGAAATCGGACAAAGTTGAATTTTTCATGTAATTGGCGTGCAGTAAAATGGACACCATTTTAAAAACGGAAGTCATACAAAAATTTTTAAAGAAGTTGCACACTCAAGGGACCATAAGCTACATGTGTACCAAATATCGTTGAAATGGGATGACGTTTAAATTTTTGCGTTTATAGGGGGTGGTATTTGGATGGCGGCCATTTTGAAATGGCGACCATTTTCAAAATTTCAAAACCAATGTGCACAACTAGAAACTCTTAACATTCACTATGCCTAGTATCATAATGGTCGCACGAACCCTTGTTGGTGAAAAGTTCCGTTAAACGTAGTGATCAATAAGAAGAAGAAGAAGAAGAAACGACGTAAAAACAATGATTCTCCCAAAACTTGTTTTGGGCGATATAACAAGAAACAAGACAAAAAAAATATGTCTACCAAAACTTCGTATGGGAGACATAACAACTAGTAATGACTGTGTTGGTATGCCAACACAGAATGTTTCCCAAACGAACGCCCATTTCCACTATTATCTTAACCATGTTGAAAGCCACCTAAATACAAATTTTTACCAAGATAATGCAATGTCCTATATAATGACCCCTGATCCCCAACTGTTGCTGATTGTGTTGGGATGCCAACACAGAATGTCTTCCAAACGAACCCCAATTGCCACTATAATGTTCAGCACGTTGAAAGCCCTGAAATACCAATTTTTACCAAGATAATCCAATGTCTTATACATGACCCCTTTTCCATGGAAACGGCAACCATTTTGAAAATTGCAAAAAGGACTGCACAACTTCAGATCACCCTAAACATGTTCCCAAAGTTTCATATTGATTAGACATTGCATCTGGGAGAAAATGTGAGGTCAAGATTGAGCGGAAAGAAAAAAGAAAAAAGAAAGAAGAATAATAAGAAACCGGACAAAGACACTATGTACTTCAAAACTTCGTTTGGGAGACATAACTAGTGCTGATTGTGAATATATCAAATTTCGTTGTAATCGAACTAAGTTGACGTTTTGGGGGAGTGTGGTGAAACGGTCGCCATTACAAAATGGTGTCGTTCGCGTCCAATTTTTTTTCGCAAAAATACTCCGGATAGTTAGCTGTTTCAGTATTTTAATTTTCATTGAAATTGCTCTGGCCATTTCTGAGAATTGAGAACTGCACTTTTTCTTCAACGGCAGCCATTTTGAAAATGGCGGCCATTTTGAAAATTCCAAAAAGGATTGCAAAACTTCAGGTCACCCTTAGTTTCCAAAGTTTCATATAGATTGGACATTATATCTCAGAGAAAATGTGCGGACAAGATTGAGCGGAAAGAAAAAAAAGAAAAAAGAAGAATAACAACTAGTGCTGATTGTGTTGGGACCCAACACAGAGTCTCCCAAACGAACACCAATGTCGGCACGTTAAACCCCCCAAAACAAATTTTTACAAAGATAAGGCAATCCTCCCCCCCCCCCCCCCCAAGAAACAAATTTTTACAAAGATAACGCAATCTTATATAATGACCCCCGTTGACATGGAAACAGCAGCCAATTTGAAATGCCAGTCATTTTGAACATTCTAAAAGTGGATTGCAAAACTTCATGTCACCCTCAACATGTTCCCAAAGTTTCATATTGATTGGATATTGCATCTCAGAGAACATGTGCGGACAAGATTGAGCGAAAAAAAAATAAAAAAATAAGAAGAATAATAATAAGAAACCGGACAAAAACAATATGTCTCCCAAAACTTCGTTTGGGAGACAAAATGAAAAGATCCAATTGTTTCAAGAACAATTGATGGCTTTCCCCGCACTTTTGAGACCTTTAGATTTGATTTCACAACGACCAGATCCATTCCCAGAACGTTGTCAAGCAATGCAACAGTTATAAAAGTTGGAAAGTAAACTCGACCTTTGACCTTGAGTCTGTTTTCAAGGTCATATGTCATTGTCACTGATGAAGACCCCATGCCTCTATCATTAATTGTTTTTTAGTTACATGTGAAAAACCAATAAATTACAAATTTAATGGGTGATAACGCCTATAAGATGACTTCAAATCATATCCTTTACATGTCACAAAGTTTCTCTTTTAAGAGATCAACATGCACTATTTGATTTCCCTCTATCTTTTATAGTACAGGAGTAGGTAACACAAGCATAATTTTTTTTTGTACAGAAGGAGTAGCAATAACAAGCAGAGGTCAAAATTTAGAACGTGACATTGACCTTTGACCTTTTGACTATTTTCAAGGTCGAAGGTCATAAGGGTCTATGGTGAAGATCCCAGGTCTGAATCATTAATACTTTATGAGTAAGATATGAAAAGCCAATAATTTACATTTATAATGGGAGATAACTCCTTTAAGATTACTTCAAATCTTTTCCTGCAAATGTGACAAAGTTGCTCCTTTAAGAAATCAACATTTTGCACTCTTTGGTTTTTCTCTATCTTTTATAGTACAGAAGAAGTAGTGAACACAAGCAGAGGTCAACCTTTAGAACGTGACCTTTACCTTTGACCTTAGTGTTAGGGGAGATAAAGTTTGCGACACATTTCCCATGGCAGAGATGACCGGTCACACGTGCAAAATATCAAAGCGACACGACAAAAAATTAGCTGTCCTGACTTGGCGGAAGAATTTCTTTGTAAAATAATAATAAAAAAAATAATGAAAAGATACAATTGTTCGAAGAACAATTGAGGGCTTTCCCGCCCTTTGTTGACCTTGATAATTGATTTCACAATGATCCGATCGATTCTCTGAACATTGCCAAGCAGTGCACAGCAACATTTACAAAATTTATATCGCAACCTTGACCTTTGACATCGAGTCTGTCTTCAATGTCAAAGGTCATATGGGTCTATAGCGGAGATCCCAGGTCTGTATATTTAATAATTTATTACTTATATTTGAAAACCCAATAATTTACATTTATAATGGGAGATAACTTCTATAAGATGACTTCAAATGCTTTCCGTGCAAATGTCACAAAGTTGCACCATTAAAAGATCAACATTTTGCACTCTTTGGTTTTTCTCTTTCTTTAATAGTACAAGAGGTGTAGTGAACACAAGCATAGGTCAAAATCTAGAACGTGACCTTGTCCTTAGACCTTGTGAACACTTGCAAGGACAAAGGTCATGAGGGAATATGGTGAACACCCCAGGCCTGTATCTCTTCTAGTTTCTGAGAATTCTTGTCATCTCTTATAACCAATATATAAGGGATCTCCCATAAGATATCATGAAATTCTATTCGCGACATGTGATAAAGTTACCCACAACTAGACTGAAGAATTTGGAAAAGGTTGCGAAGCGGTATCTTACGGTGTCAGAGGAGAAGCGCACAAGCTTACCGGTGTTAGGGGAGATAACTTCGTAATGACAAAATTTGCGACATACTACCCATTACTAAGATCACGGTTTCAGTGACCAGTCACAAGTGCAAAATATCAAAGCGACACGACAAAAAGTAAGCTGTCCAGACTAGGCGTAAGAATTTTTTCCGTAAAATAATAATAAGAAAAAGAAAAAAATAAACAGAAGAAATACAATAAAGGCTTTCTGTCGGAAGGCGGAAAATCCCTTAATAATACGACGAAGAAGAAACAGACAAAAAACAATAAGACTTCCCACTCTGCAAGTGGAAAGCCTTAATAATAAGAAACAAAAGAAACAGTGGAAAGCCTTAATTATTGCAATTTTGCAACAAGCAAAAGACATTTAGTCCATATTTGAGAAGTCAGATTTCTTTGAGTGACTAAAGAACTTCCTTGGAGACATTAACGTAGCATATTGGTATGACTGCTAACGAGTTTATATCGATGTCACAAGTATGATTAGTGCATCTGGTTAGAAGGCTTTAAATGGAATTTATATTTATGGCATTAAGATTTGAAAAAGTTAATGTACTTAGATAAGTTAGATAAAGATAGATGTGCTTGATATGTTTCTCTTTTCAGTGAAATTAATGTTGCAATATTTAAATCGTTTCCTGTTGTAACTATACGTATCAGTATAAGTTTTATTTAAAGTCGGATAACTAATAAATTTATCAAATGCTGTGCATAGCTTATAACCTGTAATCAACAATTAAATTCGTATGCATGCAAGCAGCCATGACATATACAAAATCGCAAGACATATTCATTGAAACTTATTATTTTAAGTCCTAAACAGGGAAATATTATGCATTAAAGGGCATTTAAAAACAAATATAAGATATTACAACACTGAACACAATAATAATGCAATACGTTATTTTCATGATTCCCGAGATCTCGTCCTTGACCGAAGTCACGTGAGTTTGCTATCAGATGATCTGAGATTCATGCAAGGCTATACTTCAGGTATAAACACATAATGAAAATGGCCTTTTGTATGATAAGCTACCAGCGTTAAATTAATACTTAAAAACCAGATGTTTAGAAAGACATCACATTGGTTGCGTTTACTAATTGTCGATTTTATAATAAATATTAAATGTGTATGATTACATATTATTGACACTGACAACAAACCGGGAGTAATTGTGCATTAAATTTAAATACAAAATCGAGTGATTTAAGTAAAACGTAAATAAAACTCAAACAAGGATTGGTAACAACTAGAAAATTACCTTTTCGATGAAACGTGAAACATTACATCACATTCATTTACAACAGAAATGCAAACACTAAAAACGCATGGAGTGATTTAATTATATGCAAATATAATTTATCTGTAGGCGCCACATCTGCGTTTTGTGAAAAACGTGAAAAAAAACAACAAAACATTGTCTAAATATTCATCTTTTTATTATTCGCGCATTTATATTAACAATTATGAATGAAATATTGTTTGTTTGTTGGTTTGAATGATCTTTAACGCCACTTTCAGCAATTTTCAGCTATATCATGGCGTCCAGTTTTTATTGGGGGAGCCGGAGTAACCAGAGAAAACCCACGACCTTCGATAGGAAAACTGACAATCCTTGTCAATTAAAATTGGAGTCGAGTACGCCATGGCCGAAGTGAGACTCGAACCCGGAACCTCAGTGTTGACAGACTACGTGATCAATAATAGACTAACTACATTAACCACTCGGCCACCGAGGCCCCTTCAAAAATTGTCAGTTCAAATTCTTGTGTTAATTAAAAGCTGGCATTTGCTTGTCAAAATATGCACAAAACAGTTACTGTGCTTGGATATTGATAGTAAATTATGTATCTGTGGTATTGATTGATTTAAATTAAAATTAATAAAAGATATTTCGCAAGGGACAAATCGTAAAAGACTATGCGTTGTCGTGTTGGAAAACCTCTTAAGGAGGTTTATTGCGGGTAGTACATGTGTATTGAAGATCCAGTTTTTGTAACGAACGGTGTTCCGTTTGCGAGGATTGCACACCAGTTGATTTACTCAGGCGTAGGATATGGCACCCAACATCATCACGAGTCCTAGGACGAAATTGATAACCCTGCAATTTTTGGAAAACCTCTCATTCGTGTTGACTTTCTCTGCTCTGCAGCAACGATCTTGATTTCTTACCAAACTAGACTTGCTTCAACTTTGCCGTCTTATCAGACCCTTGCCAGTCGATGTCAGCGCTTCAGTACTAAGGCAAAGTAAGGAAGGTTTCTGACTTTCTGTTTTCTACTGTTTCTCGTAGATCCTTTTTGTTATGCGTTATATATGCTAACAAGAAGAGGTAACGTCTGATCAACAGCCGAAGATATGGCTGATGGTAACAATTTGTCGAGAGGATACAAATCTTTGTTTTGTAATCAAAATCCTATTTTAATATTATGTCCACTAATACAATACCCGATGCATCAACCTTTAACATCTCTAGCGTTTAATAAATAGTGTTTTCAGCATACAAGTATACATTGTCGCTACACGCTTAAGAACACCACGGCGAATATCATTGAAAGTAGTTTCGTTTTGCAATTTAAAATTTTCCTGTACCGTGTTTGGTTTGGTTTTGTTGAACAATCATTACATAACTACATAAATACATGGTTATATCTTAATGGTTCTACAATACAATCATAAAACAAGATTTAGTATTTAAACATTTACGCATAAAACACACGATGGAGTAACGTGGAATATTCATAATAATGCCACACACCTAGGTCTAACAAAATCAATCATCAAATTGCTGTTTTGTTCTATTACAAAGCAGTATCTTGTGTTTTATACCTTTTGCTTGGCACCAAATGAATAATCGAATATAAGGCCCAACCAGTGTGAATATGAACACAACTACATACGACAACTAGTTTTTTAAATACAGAGTTGCATTAAACACAATATATGCCTAAATCATATTTAAACAAAAAATTATAATAAAAAATTATATAAATTATTTAAACGATGTCAGGCGTATCACCTTGAACTTTGTTGTATTTTTGATTTTTGTCACGAGAAAGTCTATTCTAATTGTCTAATAACATTAGCCATCAAATGTATTATAAGAAACGGCTTTTTCATTCTGACACATTAAATGCTTTTTTCATAACGACTTTCCTAACAAACCAATCAAATTGCACTCTTTCGTTTGAAACATAGTAGAAAAACGCTTTGGTTTTGTTAAAATGTGATATATTTTCTATACTGATCAGAAGATGTCACTTCATTCTGAATAAAAGAAACACCACACAAAACAGAAATATGTATTTTATTATCCATACGTTTACGTCTAATCGGACTTGCATCCATGTGCATTACTATATATCAACCTGGAATATTCGTTCAGGCAACAAGAACTAAAGTGCCGTATCTTTAAATATAAAAAATATGTATGTACGGCACTTGTATCGATTCCGGGGGAAAAGTTATAAGAACTTCCCATTGCAAATACGTGTCATAGCATACTTCAAAGAGGTAGAAAAAAAATCAATTATCTTGTCAGAGTACATTTTAAAAATCAACCAAGTTACGGGTAATTCTTTTAAGTTTCATTAAGCCGAGGATATATCCCCTCCGTTCCATACTCTGTAACACTACGCGAAGGGCATCTTTTTAGTTAACACAACGCATGCATGCGGATTATGGTTTTAATGCCGTTTTATTCAGTAAGAGATTTGAAAGTAATACCACAACAAAAAACAGTTGTGGCAGAGATGATATTTTGCATTGTTTTTAGGGATACGGATATGACTATCTGCTTCGGTGGTTAACATTGAGCGGGAACTCCGATATTTCCACAGTTGGTTTACACTTTTAGTTTTAGAATCCACCATGACAAATTTAGATGCGTGTATAAATTTTTAGTAACAAATTAGTTAAAGGACCGTACACATTTTAGTTTGGCAATAATCTTTTTTTATGTTTTGATCTAGGGTTACAACATATGACGGCATATCTTTAACGCGACAATAAAAGCAAAAGGGTGGAGGCAAATAAAAGATTGAATTTTAGTAAGATTTGTAGTCGCATTATTACTTTTCAGTTTGATTCGAGAAAGACTAGCAAGGTGATAATTTGATGCTAAAAGACACATGTAATAAAAATGTAGCTGTACATACTTTTATCTGGAGCACTAATACACCTGCACGTGTTTGGATTCACAGTATCACATTTAACACCGGGACATACTGTAACGACATATACATTTGCAGATTTCATATGTTCACAAAAAATAAAAAGGATGATTATTTAAGTAAAGTTTTACGATATAATGGCTACAACTGATTGCATATTTTAAAGAAAATTCTGCGTAGTAATTACAGAAACACAAAAAGTTGAAAATGTCATTTAAACACGTCACCACAAGCGGTATTTATTAATCTTCATAAAATCAACTTTGTTAATATTGCTCGAATTATTAACTTAGTCTATACATTTTAAATCCGATATTTTATGGGATATTATATGTAATTAAGTTCGACGTAGTTCTAGGATTTTGATTTGTGGATTGACAGTTTCCTTGGTGTTCGGAATTTTGTTTTTAATTTCGCAAAATTAAAAGAATAGTTTTCAAAATATTTACATCCATTAAATATACTAAATATATTCACGTACCTGGTTCCCATTGCGATGGAGTAATAAAACTGTGTAAATATCCAAAACGGAATAAAAACCAAAATAGAGCATAAATCTTCATACTTCTACAAGCACATAACAATTGCAACGTTTTGTTTGCAAAGTCAAATATAAATGACAATTATCATACTAGATCATTACATCATTTATCGAAGCATTGTCTAGGCGTGGTTTACGCCGTTTAGAGAATATTAATGATTTCCAAATAAATGCTATGACAGATATTTCGTTCGATATCATCGACATATATTCGAATTCAAAATGAGGACATTAAACATTAAATATATTTATTTCATGACCGTTTAGGAAAAGTAAAAACAGATAACTATTGTTTTCTTGATTTATTGATTTACGGGAAAGCAGTTTTTGGGGGGTGGTGGGGGGATTTTTCATTTCAGTTCTTATTAACACATACAAGATTAATTATTGTTAACCATACAATAATGTTGCATACAATATGAAATGGTTCCAGGTATTAAATATTTAAAGTAAGTTACATGTTAGAAAATTAATAACGCAATTTAACAATTTAATTTAAAATTATTTGCGTCGTTTTGAAATAAGAATACAAGAATACACAATATTAAAACAGATGCGGTCATCTGTAAGAGTGGCACATGGATCACCTCTCACCTCGCCTGTGGTCACTTACCCGACCCTTAACGAGATGTTCCGATTGAACGAGTGGGTCTAAGAAGTAATTCGGGTATACTAATTGATCATCAGCGTGTCATGGCTGAGTGGGAATTTGAGCCCAATCTTTGGCTACGTTGGTTCTAATATAGGCATCGCGCTAATTTATGTCGAAGGAAAGTTAATAGTTTTCGCTTGTACTACAAAATACCTCTTTTAAAAAACCACACTCATATATAATGCTGTTAAAAGTAGTTTCAATTCCCGTGAAATCTTAACTAACTAAAATTGATATAATATTTTAAATAGCGTTTTTCTTAGAATTATGCTCCTCGTAAATCGGAAAAAGCAAAGTCAAAGTTGTTTTATTCTTTCAAATAAGAAATCCGTACAGTGTATGATATCGCCAATTACTATAGACTGACTTTGATCAATTTTTTTGGACTCCAATCTTAATTGACAAGGATTGCCAGTTTTCCTACTGAAGGTCGGGGGTTTTCTCCGGGTACTCCGGCTTCCTCCCCCAATAAAAACTGGACGCCATGATATAGCTGAAAAATTGTTGAAAGTGGCGTTAAAACAACATTCAAACAATCAATTGTTTGGCGTAAATGACGTCGTAGTCGGTTTAAAAATATTTGACTGTTAACAATTTTTGACAGGGTATGCCGGTTAGTCAGTTCTTGCAGTATTCTGAGGACGTAAATGCGTTGAGTTTTGCACCCGTTATCGTAAGCAGACACTAAAAGTCTGTAATCACTTTAACAACTATGAATAACTGCCGAACCTCTAAATGTTCTCGCTTTTCACAAGACCAAATTGACAACCGAGAATTTCAGAATAAAACAGTTTACAGTGCATCAACATAAATCAATTAAATATAAAAAGTTCAACTTGTTTCCTGGCTTATATTTCGCATCATGAACATTCAATTGATAAAAATAAGCATTTATTAATTTCAAGATTTTTACCTAAGCATTCATTTGTAAAGCGATTAATTGAAATATACTGGAGAAGAATGAAATAATTTCGATTCGTTCACTTTCAAAAGCTTTACGACACGGACTAAATTTAAAATTGGTTTTAACGCCTTATTATTCCATTGAACCATCTAAAACAGCAATAACTCAATACAACTACAGCCACTAAATACAAGATTATGTAAATAGTTTTAAGCTATATAGCTATTTTTTATTTTAAAAAATAATTACAGTTAAATTTATCACTGTTAACTTATAAGTTTATTTTTCACATAAATCACTTTTTTTATTTGTAAACTTGTATATAGGCATGCGCAGAATCTTCATTCAGTTGCAGTTTGACATCAGACAGTAGAAGTAGAAGTTTTATGAAGTTTGTATTAGGAATCAAGAATATCTAATAGTTTAAATATTTCGACAAGAATCTCAAATGTATTTATATTCTGTTCATTTGTTCTCGTATGTAAATTAATGTCTGACTGATAACAAATATACGATCAACGATCCCCGTCACAACTGTTTCTTAATTATGTTCGGATTTAAACTGATTCTGACCAGTTCGATAAAATTGGATACACGAATCGACGATTCAAAGCCACACATTATCCGTAGGTAAAAAATTCGCGTTTGCATACTAGTATCGGCCCAACGTTGGCCCATCGTAATGTGACCAACTGTTGGCTTTCTAACATCGGCCCAACGTTGGCCCATCGTAATGCAACCAACCGTTGGCTTCACAACGTTGGCCCATTGGTACGTAATTAACTGTTGGCATTCTAGCGTTAACCCAACATAAATTGTCCGATATAATTGTCAATGTTGCAACTTTCAATTAAATGCAAAATATATGACAAAAAGTTACGTCTGAATCAATATTAAAATATGAGTGCATTAAAATGATACGTTTTATAAAATTAGCGTATTAATTTAACAAATGTTGAACATCTGTGATATATATTTAAAGTTCAATCTGATGATCTATAAATTGTTAGAACAAGGAGTGTGCAGATTACACGTCGAGCGTTATAGTATCAAATTACATATGTTCCAGGAATTAACATCGAAGGCAATTCTGGACAGCTTGGAAAGGTCAATCTGATGACTTATCAATTGTTAGAACAAGGAGCGTAATTATTAGACGGTTATATTGATTTAAATCTTTGTGCGGCTATATACTTTACCACGCTTTGCCGCACATTTGATTGTTTCTTTGTTTTATTTTTCAAGTTGTGTTTTATTTTATTTCAGTAACATAACGTAAATAAATAGAAAATACCTTGTTTTTTTAAATATAAAAGATAATAAATATAGATTTTTACATGTCCATTTCCATATCAGCCCGATTCTCACTGCAGGCAGGGTGTACTCGACTCCAATCTTAATTGACAAGGATTGCCAGTTTTCCTACCGCAGGTCGGGGGTTCTCTCCGGGTACTCCGGCTTCCTCCCCCAATAAAAACTGGACGCCATGAAATAGCTGAAAAATTGCTGAAAGTGGCGTTAAAACACTATTCAAACAAAAAACAAACAACAAACCATATCAGCCCTTATATCTTTCCGAGACTACTATATCTGCCCTGAGCCTATTAACAGATTATTACATGACATTTTTTATATCATATGTGTTATTAGCCCCAGGTTTGAAGGCGAATATAAACCTAAGGCCAATAATAAATACCATAAGTGTCATGTAATGGATTTTTTTTTCATATGCTTCAGAAGGGGAAAATGAAATAGACTTAGATATATCAAAATCGTATGGAGTTTTTTGCTATTCCTCTGCTCTAAATTAGTTTCAATTCATTTAGGTAATATTTTTTTCTCATCACTTACGTTTTTTGTCTTTTTGGGTTTAAGTTTCTCATTGACTCAATATAATCCAAAGTAAAGTCTATCTCCGATGAATTCGTATCATGCATCTCGTCTGCTTTATCGTTAGACGCCATATTTCGATAATTTCCGATCAATTACGGAAAGACATGTGATAAAACTTACGAAAAAGTGTGTAATACCTTATGGAAGCAGTAAATAAAATTTTGATATCAGCCAACTTTGCCAATGTCGTAAAATATAAACTTTTTGTCCATTTATTATATTGTACAAAATATAAGTAATTTACAATAAGTATATGATAATATTTCATAATTAATAATATTATTTACTATTTGATAATATTATATTATGATAATATTTAGGATCTGTGTGCCTCTCTCGCGTAGCAGCTGCATTGTTTTCATGTAAGCGGTATCAATGTGTTGAATATTGGAGAGTTCCCCTACGATAACAAGTCATTGCTTCAATATCTTGATATCGTATTCGGTTTTCCTTTTTGTGTGAACATTATTTATAGTATCAAACAAAGCAAATTTTTTTTGTCAAATAAAAGGTCATAAAAATACCAAGGTAATATAATTTCCTACGCCAGACGCTTGCCGTGCTTTAACTTATCAAGGCTCGTCAATGTTGCTCAAATCCAAAACAAATTTGAAATCCAAATACATAGAGCGTTATTATGAACCTAATTTCAACATGTTAAGCGAACCGCTGCACCTTATTATATTAAATTAATTTCTGAAATTAAGAACAGTAAATTTAGACAACGATTATATCAATGAAAGAATCGATTATATTCAGCACCGAAGTGTAACTATCTTTCTTGTGCTCCCCCCCCCCCCCCAGGACTGACAGTCCACCAGCAGAAGCATCGCACCAGTGCTTGCAAAAAGTCACCAAAGATACCAAGGGTAATGAATTGACTACGCAGACAGTGTTTCGTCTAACCCAAATCATATTTTAGATACGAAAACTCTCTCCTTTTTTTCTGTTTACGTGTCGGTTATCTGCCCCGGGTAGAGATATTGATCACTTATTTCTGCGTTTACAACATATGCAGAATTAAACATTTTACATAGAAATATGTTATAAATCAAATCATTGATACATTCTAGAATTGACACATTAATTTTATTTATAAACGGGTTATCTCAAATCAATCAATGATAGTATAAGCACACAATGAATTATAGAGACCACACATGTTCACTAGAAAGGGATAAAGAAAACGATTCTATGGAATCAGATTTTAGACTGTATCTGCTTTTTGGGAGCTTTGTTAAATTTTTAATGTAAAATCATTGTTTTTATTTTTGTAATAAGTTAATGTTGACATATTAGGTAGTCTAGTTTACAATGAAAATCATATTCTGCATCAATATGTTGACCGCATTTTTATGACAGAAATAAATTGTACACCCGTGCGATTAAATGACCGCATTTTATGACAGAAATAAATTGTAATCCCGTGCGATTAAATGACCGCATTTTTATGACAGAAATAAATTGTACACCCGTGCGATTAAATGCGGTCTTTGTATTCATTTTAAAACATTATTTTTAAATTCCAAAACAATGCAAGAGAAATTATTATGTTAATTAAATGATTATGATATTCCATACGTTTTCAGGCGATATGAGAAAGAAGAGACAACTGAAATATCAGATGACAATGATATTGACAATGTTCTTAGGAATGGTTAATATTCGCAGATATAGAATGAGTAGAAATAACTCCTACGGAAAAAAAGAGAAGAGAAGCTACTGATGAAGCTGAATTTAAAAAAAGTTTTTGATAACTTTGATATTTTAATTGATAATTTGCGAGGAAAGAACCAAATATACAATGTAGACATCGACGAATATTAAAATATTTTATTGCAGATATCACAGACCATTTGACTTGTTTAAAAAACAATAAGTAAAACATAAGCAATTTTGAGCTGTTGACCCACACGTAAAGCATGCAGATCCCACACTTACTGCACAACATAAATTCACACACAAACATGTTTTGTCCGTGTGCAATCTTGTTCTTAGCTGGCTATATCGGGTGGAACCAATGTTGACCCAGCCAGTTGGCCAAACATAGGACATATGAGAAAAATATACCAGAAAAAATAACTCATACTAAATTTACTAGAGAGGGCTAGGGATAAAATTTTCTATGGGAGGTCTACATTTAAGACTTCATATGCGCTTTCTTTTTAGCTTTGTTTATTATTTAAGGCAACATAAATTTGTGTAAGAATTGAATTGACATTTAATGAAGAATAGTAGTTAGTGAAAATCTTTCTTGCAACAATATATTGACCGTATTTTTATGACAAAAATAAAATTTACACCCATGTGATTAAATTTTGTTCGGATTAAACAATTGTTTTTTAAATCCATATTAATGTAAGAGTAAAGACTAACCGAAATAGTTAGAGACAGTGGTATTGACAGTATATACTTAGGAATGATTAATATTCGCAGATATAGATTGGTAAGGGAAAGAGTATTTCGGAAAAAGGAAGAAAGAAGCTGCTAATGAAGCTGCAAATTGAAATAAAGTTTTTCCGAAATACATTGAATTATTTTATTTCAAATATCACTGCTAACCAGTTTCCCAACATAGAACCGAGAAGCAAAATTACGTTGGGTCAACGAAGTCTCCCTAAATTGGCCTAACGAAGTTGCCACAATAAAACTAACGTGTGAATGCTATCCATATCGAAATCAACTGCATGGGGTCCTATCCTATAAAATTCAATATATAATCTGACAAGTCTAATGTGGAACAAGTATTAGCTTTCCTAAAAAGCCAGCCGTCTCTTGGCTTTATTTTCTTTGTTGACAATAATACATACTGTTTTTCAATGTTAAATGGCAATATGTATTGTTTTTATTTACATCACAAGTACACAATGTTTAGACAGCCAAATCAGGCATCCGAACAATATAGATCAGAGGCAGCAATTGTAGCATGCACTGTGCTAAGAATCTCAAGATGCATCATACGTGGTAAGAAACTTGATGTGAACATAATCAGTAAGCAGGACAAGAATTAAAATTTTTCCGCTAACCGGAGTCGCTTGTCCATAAAATACAGATCAGAGGCAGTATACACGAATACATTGGGGCTAGTTCCTAGATACATGATATTCACCAATATAGTTGACGAAGACCTGTTCGCGAAAATTTCACGCTTTGGAAATTTCCGGCAATTTCCTACGTGTTTCTCCGTTTACGTTTTATGTTACACATTTTTAATAAACATAGACAAATCAATGCCACTTTCCTTTTAAACAGTTTGATTCCCATTATCTTGCATATTTTTTCCCGTTTAAGTTTTATGATACAAATTTTATGATAAACATACACAAATCAATGCCACTTTATTTTTAAAACAGTTAGTTATCTTGCATATTTTTCCCTTTTCTCATTGTAACCGATTCGTGATAGCTCGACTTTTCTCGAGTTGCTTTTATGATTGCTACCAACCGTAATCATACGGGGTTTTAACCCCTAAATTAGCTCTGCTTATTTGTTGGTTAATCGACAGTTATTTTCCGATGTAGCAGCCAACCAAGACACAGCATTGTTTATCTGTTATCTTTAAGGTACGACTGGTTTCCGCAGTTTACCACACGTTATTCTATGCTACATCTTATTTTTATGCATTTTATGATACTTAAGTCCCCTTTAAACCCTCAGTTTTATTGCTTGCATGTTTTTAAAATTCCATCTTTAACCTGTAATTAAGAAATGATATGCAAAAAAAAAACATTCTACACGAATACGCGTCTTTATTTTATACTATGACTTTGTTGTTACCGTGTTACAAATCGTCCTGGACTTTTTCTTCGCGAATTTTACATGGAAGGGAACACCGAGTGGGCAGTAAATCTGACGAGAACAGCAGTGAGCCTTATAACGTGCCTGATGCTGATATTTAATTTTTTGTCCTGAAGCTGGTAAGTACAAACTACTATCACAAAGAAAATTCGTAATAAATTATATGAAGTAATTGCTATAAGAAACATAATATTGTGTAAAAAAATTACTTACAAGTTGTTTTTTCACCAACGGTAGCCCCATATTCCCACTCGCATAACATTCGTGTGACTTCACCAATTTTAGTGACAGACGTGGAATGCAGAGGCACTAATAGGGTGCTCGTGAGTAACGTCATGAATCATTTAATGTATGGAACTCGTATTAAGGCTTCGCCTATGTTCCAATTAAATTAGTCATTTTTTTCTACAAGGGCCTTGCGTTGTCTACAAACGATCATCCCCTTTCGTGACGTTCAATAGACAAACAGCAAGACTTTTTTCGCCTCAATTGCAAAGATCATAACAAATCTTCTATTGATCACGTGATCTGTCAACACTGCGATTGCGAGTTTGATTCTCGCTGCAGGCAGTGTGTACTCGACTCCAATCTTAATTGACAAGGATTGCCAGTTTTCCTACCGCAGTTCGAGGGTTTTCTCCGGATACTCCGGCTTCCTCCCCCTATAAAACCTGGACGCCATGATATAGCTGAAAAATTGCTGAAAGTGGCATTAAACACCATCAAACAACAACAACTTAACTCGTGGATTTCCATAATCTTTAAATCAGTAATATATGATTGCAAGAAATATCATATAGGTTTTGGTTAAGGTATAGATTTAATATATTATATTTAGGAGATAACTGTATTGTATTTGAAGATTCGCCGGCATCAATTGGTGATTTGAGGTCGGAAATTGAGTTTATTGGTGACGCGTAAGCGGAGCCAGTAACGGATATTTCCGACCATTAAATCACCAATTGATGCCGGCAAATCGTCAGATACAATACAGTTATCTCCATTCTAATGCTACGGCAATAAAAAACTAAATTAACTGATTAAAATTGGAATTTTTTATTTGCCGGAAATAACGTCTGCGCTTGCGTTAAATTCTGATGGCATCATGGAATTGATGCCATGAAATTATTCACGTTATCCAATCAGAATTGACGTTACATCATTAGAATAGCCATTTTAAAGCCAATTTAAATAAACACGTATACGATTTTTTACAATTAAATAAGTCCCTTATAACAAATTCATGGATTTTTGTAAACAACCAATAAAACTTTAAAATAGTAGTAAATGATTGCAAGAAATGTCATAAAAAAATTTATTTTAGATATAGTTTTATAAAACATAAATTGACCTTGTAATAGCCATAATGACATATTTTGGGGATTTAACGTGATTATGTAAACCGAAATAGAAGGAGTTCCAGAATAAATCTATAAACCATAAAAACAGTTTATATGAAATGGCTTACAAGTTTTATTTCTGATATAACGTTTATATATTGCATATAGATTTTCATCGTAAATGCCAATTACATTACTTGACATATTTTTGAGGGTTAAAAGTTGTTTTAAACAAATCAAGATTATCTGTGCGCTTTGGTGAGATATAGCTTATAACGAAAGATGATAGAAGCGCCATCTATATATTCTTGATTATAGTTTCAGTTGATAAACACCAAGCATCAAAGTTCTAAGTTGGTCTTTATTAAGTGGAGTGAATTGAAGATCATTCTAAGTTGTATTCCTGAGAATATTTATCTGATAGAGTTAAATAAATAAGCTTATTCAGTCATTCTCAAAATTGTACATGTATAATATTCTACATGTAATAATAAGTTTATGTATGTAATTTGAAAACAAATCATCGTACAAAATATCTAGATATCCCAACTTACAGAAGTCGATATAAGTCTAACACTTTGTAATGGTTTATCACCATGCACATTTACGAACACTGTACCAAGTTTCATTAAAATATATCAAACCGCTCAGTAGTAATTGTTTTAAAAGATATATCAACAAAGTCATTGATATAAATTTCCAAGAATAATAATCTTTAGCATGCTTTTACATCACTTTCAGCAATATTTCATCTAAGGTATATCGTGGCGTCCAGTCTTTTGGGGGAGGAAGCCGGAGTACCCGGTGAAAACCTCTGACCTTCGGTAGAAAAGCTGGTAAACCTTGTCAATTAAGAGTGGAGTCGAGTACGCTCCTCCTGCAGTAAGACTAGAATTCACAACTATAGTGATCAATAGTAGATGACTAACTATCTTAACCACTCGGCCAACGAGGCCCAGCTTGTATGAAAGGCATTTACTTAGAGATAAGAATGATGTTTACTGTGCGAGATAAAGTAAGAGGGAACGGAAGTACACAGATTTGTTGGAAAATTCATATGGTGTGTGAGACAATAATTACCCACATTTTAGGCAAGCCAGTATTGAGTTTATTACCATATCCCTTCAATGCTAATGAGAAATTATACTACCTCATAAGAGAACATCGAACACGTTTTAACAGTTTATTACCATATACCGTCAATGTTAATGAGAAATTTAACTACCTCATAAGAGAACATCGAGCAATTTCCGACATAGGACCACGTCTGTTTGTTTTGTCAATGGTTGTTTTGTCATCCCAACAACATGTCATAGGGTATTAGGTTTTATTAATGCCTGTATGCATGTATGTCCATGTCACAAAAAATATCTTTTAAACTTATATTGAAATGTTAAAATGTGGTATAGTGATAAATTGTAGGTAAAAGAATTATATACATATATATAGTTTATTGGCGACGCGTAAGCGGAGCCAGTAACGGATATTTCCGACCATTAAATCACCAATTGATGCCGGCAAATCGTCAGATACAATACAGTTATCTCCATTCTAATGCTACGGCAATAAAAAACTAAATTAACTGATTAAAATTGGAATTTTTTATTTGCCGGAAATAACGTCTGCGCTTGCGTTAAATTCTGATGGCATCATGGAATTGATGCCATGAAATTATTCACGTTATCCAATCAGAATTGACGTTACATCATTAGAATAGCCATTTTAAAGCCAATTTAAATAAACACGTATACGATTTTTTACAATTAAATAAGTCCCTTATAACAAATTCATGGATTTTTGTAAACAACCAATAAAACTTTAAAATAGTAGTAAATGATTGCAAGAAATGTCATAAAAAAATTTATTTTAGATATAGTTTTATAAAACATAAATTGACCTTGTAATAGCCATAATGACATATTTTGGGGATTTAACGTGATTATGTAAACCGAAATAGAAGGAGTTCCAGAATAAATCTATAAACCATAAAAACAGTTTATATGAAATGGCTTACAAGTTTTATTTCTGATATAACGTTTATATATTGCATATAGATTTTCATCGTAAATGCCAATTACATTACTTGACATATTTTTGAGGGTTAAAAGTTGTTTTAAACAAATCAAGATTATCTGTGCGCTTTGGTGAGATATAGCTTATAACGAAAGATGATAGAAGCGCCATCTATATATTCTTGATTATAGTTTCAGTTGATAAACACCAAGCATCAAAGTTCTAAGTTGGTCTTTATTAAGTGGAGTGAATTGAAGATCATTCTAAGTTGTATTCCTGAGAATATTTATCTGATAGAGTTAAATAAATAAGCTTATTCAGTCATTCTCAAAATTGTACATGTATAATATTCTACATGTAATAATAAGTTTATGTATGTAATTTGAAAACAAATCATCGTACAAAATATCTAGATATCCCAACTTACAGAAGTCGATATAAGTCTAACACTTTGTAATGGTTTATCACCATGCACATTTACGAACACTGTACCAAGTTTCATTAAAATATATCAAACCGCTCAGTAGTAATTGTTTTAAAAGATATATCAACAAAGTCATTGATATAAATTTCCAAGAATAATAATCTTTAGCATGCTTTTACATCACTTTCAGCAATATTTCATCTAAGGTATATCGTGGCGTCCAGTCTTTTGGGGGAGGAAGCCGGAGTACCCGGTGAAAACCTCTGACCTTCGGTAGAAAAGCTGGTAAACCTTGTCAATTAAGAGTGGAGTCGAGTACGCTCCTCCTGCAGTAAGACTAGAATTCACAACTATAGTGATCAATAGTAGATGACTAACTATCTTAACCACTCGGCCAACGAGGCCCAGCTTGTATGAAAGGCATTTACTTAGAGATAAGAATGATGTTTACTGTGCGAGATAAAGTAAGAGGGAACGGAAGTACACAGATTTGTTGGAAAATTCATATGGTGTGTGAGACAATAATTACCCACATTTTAGGCAAGCCAGTATTGAGTTTATTACCATATCCCTTCAATGCTAATGAGAAATTATACTACCTCATAAGAGAACATCGAACACGTTTTAACAGTTTATTACCATATACCGTCAATGTTAATGAGAAATTTAACTACCTCATAAGAGAACATCGAGCAATTTCCGACATAGGACCACGTCTGTTTGTTTTGTCAATGGTTGTTTTGTCATCCCAACAACATGTCATAGGGTATTAGGTTTTATTAATGCCTGTATGCATGTATGTCCATGTCACAAAAAATATCTTTTAAACTTATATTGAAATGTTAAAATGTGGTATAGTGATAAATTGTAGGTAAAAGAATTATATACATATATATAGTTTATTGGCGACGCGTAAGCGGAGCCAGTAACGGATATTTCCGACCATTAAATCACCAATTGATGCCGGCAAATCGTCAGATACAATACAGTTATCTCCATTCTAATGCTACGGCAATAAAAAACTAAATTAACTGATTAAAATTGGAATTTTTTATTTGCCGGAAATAACGTCTGCGCTTGCGTTAAATTCTGATGGCATCATGGAATTGATGCCATGAAATTATTCACGTTATCCAATCAGAATTGACGTTACATCATTAGAATAGCCATTTTAAAGCCAATTTAAATAAACACGTATACGATTTTTTACAATTAAATAAGTCCCTTATAACAAATTCATGGATTTTTGTAAACAACCAATAAAACTTTAAAATAGTAGTAAATGATTGCAAGAAATGTCATAAAAAAATTTATTTTAGATATAGTTTTATAAAACATAAATTGACCTTGTAATAGCCATAATGACATATTTTGGGGATTTAACGTGATTATGTAAACCGAAATAGAAGGAGTTCCAGAATAAATCTATAAACCATAAAAACAGTTTATATGAAATGGCTTACAAGTTTTATTTCTGATATAACGTTTATATATTGCATATAGATTTTCATCGTAAATGCCAATTACATTACTTGACATATTTTTGAGGGTTAAAAGTTGTTTTAAACAAATCAAGATTATCTGTGCGCTTTGGTGAGATATAGCTTATAACGAAAGATGATAGAAGCGCCATCTATATATTCTTGATTATAGTTTCAGTTGATAAACACCAAGCATCAAAGTTCTAAGTTGGTCTTTATTAAGTGGAGTGAATTGAAGATCATTCTAAGTTGTATTCCTGAGAATATTTATCTGATAGAGTTAAATAAATAAGCTTATTCAGTCATTCTCAAAATTGTACATGTATAATATTCTACATGTAATAATAAGTTTATGTATGTAATTTGAAAACAAATCATCGTACAAAATATCTAGATATCCCAACTTACAGAAGTCGATATAAGTCTAACACTTTGTAATGGTTTATCACCATGCACATTTACGAACACTGTACCAAGTTTCATTAAAATATATCAAACCGCTCAGTAGTAATTGTTTTAAAAGATATATCAACAAAGTCATTGATATAAATTTCCAAGAATAATAATCTTTAGCATGCTTTTACATCACTTTCAGCAATATTTCATCTAAGGTATATCGTGGCGTCCAGTCTTTTGGGGGAGGAAGCCGGAGTACCCGGTGAAAACCTCTGACCTTCGGTAGAAAAGCTGGTAAACCTTGTCAATTAAGAGTGGAGTCGAGTACGCTCCTCCTGCAGTAAGACTAGAATTCACAACTATAGTGATCAATAGTAGATGACTAACTATCTTAACCACTCGGCCAACGAGGCCCAGCTTGTATGAAAGGCATTTACTTAGAGATAAGAATGATGTTTACTGTGCGAGATAAAGTAAGAGGGAACGGAAGTACACAGATTTGTTGGAAAATTCATATGGTGTGTGAGACAATAATTACCCACATTTTAGGCAAGCCAGTATTGAGTTTATTACCATATCCCTTCAATGCTAATGAGAAATTATACTACCTCATAAGAGAACATCGAACACGTTTTAACAGTTTATTACCATATACCGTCAATGTTAATGAGAAATTTAACTACCTCATAAGAGAACATCGAGCAATTTCCGACATAGGACCACGTCTGTTTGTTTTGTCAATGGTTGTTTTGTCATCCCAACAACATGTCATAGGGTATTAGGTTTTATTAATGCCTGTATGCATGTATGTCCATGTCACAAAAAATATCTTTTAAACTTATATTGAAATGTTAAAATGTGGTATAGTGATAAATTGTAGGTAAAAGAATTATATACTCATTTGTTAATATGCTGTTATGAAAATTTGGTATGTCTAATTTGATGAGCAAATGATCTTATTATTGTTGGGAGTGTTTTTATAAGTTGGGAAAGCAACTCCTTTTTCTTTTTGTAGTGTTATTATTTTTTGAGTGTTATTATTAGCCACTCTTTTCATTGTTCACATTCAGACAACACAAAGGATAGTTTTGTCAAAATATTGAGCGGCTCAGTGTTTGCATTCATCTCGCGTATCTGACCGGAAATCTTATGCTTACTGGCTGTCACATTTACAGGTTAGCTTTCTTAATTTCTTTAGGCTTAATATGCCATGAAGAATGACAATTTTTATACTTACTCAAATTGGCATAAAAATTGCATCCATCCATATGGAATACGGCGTAAGCCTCACAAAGGTCAATTTTTGGGACGATATAATCACTTCCGTTGTTATGACAAATTTAAAGAACAAAATCGCGAATGCGCGATTTTGTATGGATCGCATAGTTTAAAACATTTTTAGATAGAACACAGGCCTCGACATCTTTCTTGTCTTCACAGTTTAATGACATAGCTGCTTTTATTCTTTGTGATTAATTTCTAGGTTGTCGATAGCTGTGCTCATATATAATTTTTAATGAGAAGTGTGCATAAATTACTTATAATGCAGGAATTTGGTCAAATTTAGACACACGAAGTAGATTTTCACGACCTACAAAAAATATGTAATAGAAAATATAGACAATTTTATATATTTCAACAAATTTGAGGCGAGACTTCATAGAAAATGAACCTACTCCTTTAATTATTATATATCTATACATTTTTTTTCTTGTCTAGGCTTCAATGCCCTCACAAGCTTATCTAGTAGTTGCAGTTAGTTTAACATAATATTTTTGATGACAGTTCCTTTTGCTTTTAAAAATTCAAAATGATCATGCTTGTTGTCTAGAAAATGAATGATAATTATCGATAAAAGATATCTATACCATGCTGTTCTACGAACTTACTACACAGACATTGTTGTTCTTGAAACTATTTCCTTGGCAAAAGAAATTTGCCCGCAGTAAGACTGTGTGTCTCCTCTTTTTCTACAGATAAGAGAGGACGATGCCACAGCAAAAAATATTTGGGTGTTATAAAACATAATGTGACGTTACTACAAAAGTCCTTAGCTGAGTTTTTTTTATTTTTCAATTCTTGATATCAGAAAATCAAAATATTAGATTACCTTTTGTCGTCATGGAAATTAAAAATATTCTTAGACTTTCTGTACCTTAACATGTTTTTGCATGGAAAAATACAGTACGACGTATTTTTTGTTCAAAACACTATTTTTCATTATAAAGCATATTGTTTTACTTTTATAATCAGTTTTGTATCTACTGACTGCAAACGGTACGACTAATTATGTAAAGTAAGTTTCGTCCTTGTTTTCGTCCAACTTGCGCCTGTTGCTTAAACCGCTCAGTTTATCGGTTAGGTTAGGACCACAGTTTTTGCTATGACAACAAAGAGTCCTTCATATCCCAATAATTACATCGATATTCATCTTTCACACTGACAAAGTCCTCAAAATACTGCCAAATCTCTTATAGAAAACTCGAAGTAAAACGGGTGTGTTAACGAGAGAGATATTTTACTGCGTTACACAACGGATAAATTGCTGAAACTTTCCATTCGTAGGAGACGAAATCATCGGACCTGGTTTTATGATCTTCTGTAGGAAAACTGACAATCTGTCAATTAAGATTGGAGTCATAAGCTTGCACCCTGCCAGCAGTGACACTCAACCACGCAACCTCAAAGCTGACATTAATCACTCGTCCAACGAGGCCCCGCAAGACATTTTGATATTGATTTATCTGTACATTTAAATCATCTTTTTAACTGTTGTGAACTTTTAACATGTTTAGTATTTACATGTATGACATGATGTAACTTAACTAGTACATGTACATGTGCATTCATTATATTGTCTAGGGAGTTGAAAAAAGGATGTATTAAAAGACCTTTCATTTCCCGCATGATCGGTGGCTTATGTCAAAATTAAGATGGTTTTAAAACAACTGTATCATATATCATAATGCTTTCTAAAAGTTTCTTAATATATGTTGATGGACAGAAAAAATATCTAGATGCGACCACATGTACTTAACATGTGGGGTACATAAACCATTTTTCTTTATACATTTAATACTCTTTGTACATAAACTGTGTATTTAGTATGGCAATCATAAATGATGTCTCCATATATATTATGTACAAGCGTACGTTAACCACTTGGCCAGCGAGGCCCCTTTCCTTTCACCTCCAAACCAAACCGACATAATCAATGTTGTTCGAAACGTATGCACAATCCTTTTGCTTATACTAGAAAATAAATATGTTCAAACAAGTACGTTTCACCGGGAAAAATAAATATCATGGGTTGTAACTGTATATGTGTATCTATTACTAGATTACATACGGTATGGTTTCCAGAGCTTTCCAATGACAACCAATATTAAGGTACCGATACCAGTACCAAAAAGTACCATAAACACTTTACAGAGTGGTGGTGTAGGAATGTGATGATGAACTAAAAAGTAAATGTAAAGATCATAATTTACCTAAAGATAGACACAACAAATACTGTAAAATGCTGATTTGAGATTACTTTCATACCGACCAAGCAACAGTCAAAGTTATCATACTAATATTGACTAAAAAGCTACCAGTACATGTATATACGATGTAGAAATGTTAATATGATTGTGCTCTTTTTATTTTCAGGTAAAGATTTCCTTTGTTATACATGTAGATTATCGTGTTCTATGTAAATAATATGTCATCCTTATTTAAATAAAAGACAATTGTACATGTATTTTCTACATTTTATGTTAGATTACATAATAACTTCATAGCAAACATTACATGATTAACAGCATAGCTTTAAATAAATGTAAACTGCAATTTAGTTTGTAAAAAAGTCAAGACAGCACTACAAACAACTGAAGCACTACAATAATAATGTTTATAAAAATTGAAGCGGCATGGGTTGAGTGCTTTGCCTATCACTAATGGCTTTAGTTCCTCCCCTGTAGAGCTACATGTAAACATAACGGTAATAAAGTTTTTCTTTTGCAAGCTTTCCACCTTTGCTAGACTGGTCCTTAACAGCAAGTGTCTAATCGGATAGGGCCCGGTAAAATAAGCCGGTCTCATCACAATTGAAAATATCGTTGGGTGAGTAATATCTGGTGATGTCGCGTAGACGTCTCTTGAAATCGTCGAATGTTTCTGTGTTAACGTTAGCACTTTCTCCACTGACTTAAAAAGGGTTGACAGAGTAACGGGAACGCCATCTGTCTCACCATGCATTTGAAGCTTTGCAGTCTGGTATCTGGAGTTCTGTCGCAAACATTAGTGCATTTTTGGATAATGGATCCGGAGATGGGTTTGCCCTTGTAGCGGGCAGTCAAAAGCCATTGCCATACTACGTCATAATTGTCAAAAAATTTGCAGCCAGTGTTGAATTGTTGCATGACTGGGTTGGCGTTAAGTTCATACTGTTGTAAGTAGGTGTCTTTCTTACGAATTATGTCACCAAAAGTCGATTTGCCTACATTATACTATTCGGCAAGCGGTCTTTGCGATAGTTGTGGTACAGAGTCGAGGTCCTTAATCAACTTTAATTTATCACTAAGTGAAAATTCTACACGTTGACGTTTTGTTGGTCGAGACATGTTTGATACCCAATGATAGTAACAAGACTTTTTATTTCATTTCATAGCGTCTTTAATTTTGTGAGAAATTAAAACTTCAATTGTACTGCCTGGAAATTTACCCAAACTTGCAACCCCTGTGAATCCAAGTGATCAAAATAGATTAACTTTACTAACCACTCGATCAAATTGATGCGATTAAAGCTTTATATTCACTTGATATGTATCCTGTTGCTATTATTATAACTGTTGATACATATTACTTCTTTATGGAAGTAAAGTTGTTAATTCTATGAATAGACCGACACGCCTTGATGGATATTTATATCAGCATCAATAAGATATACACTTGCTTATTATTTGTTTTAACAGTCGAAATTATGGCACTAAGAATGAGAAGCAATATGGATATCAACGGGATAAAAATTAGGTTAGATAAAAAACTCTTAGTATATTTATGTCAAAACAAGAAATATCCGCTGCAAATAACGAAATTAGAATATTCGGTTCCTTATCTGGCGTTAAGATTAATAGCAGCAAGTCAACAGGAATTCGGATAGAAAACCTGAAACATTGCAAAGACAAAGTAGACGAAAAAAACTCGCTCGGAAGAGAGCGCTATGAGTGCCTACTCAGTATAAATTTAATTCGATTCTTTACGAGTTAATTGGATTGTGCAATTCTTGTAACTTGTCATTCAGATGCATTTATTTATATCGACACAATTCACTTAGAGTTCACTAACTGACCAATAAGATAATAGAAATTAATGCCATGATGTAAAGTAAACTAATCAGAAAATTAAAGTACTACAATAATCATAGTCAATGTCCGTATACATGTAAATTTACGTATACATGCAAATGTAAAGAGTCAATAAAACTAACTAAAATCTAATTAATCATACATATTACAAATAACACTATGTATTACAAACTCCCCTGATTTGGGAAATGATGTCTTCGTCATTACAGTTGAGTTGTTAAATTCTAACCAAAAACAAAATAATCCAAATAAGTTCTGCAACAAAGAGAAAAATTTGTAAACTACATTTAAAACCAAATTAAAATGAGCTTAATAAGTCTTTACAATATCAATCAATGCTTGTCCTGATTCCTTTTCAAGTCCAGATAATATTCCTGTTGAATCATAGAAGCCACAAACTTTGCTTTTTGTCCATTGATTTGTTGATACATTCGCAGATTTAGTAATGTAATCCCCAGATATTATCCATTTTGGCTGTTGCCTCGCACGTCCGGATTTAGTAATGTTATCCCCAGATGTTATCCATTTCGGCTGTTGCCTCGCACGTCCTGATCTCCGAGGTGGAATAGGAGTTGTTGCCAATAAAACATTATTCTCATGAACTGATTATTGGATAGTTTCAGAAAAGCTTTGTTCTGCTAATTCGGAAGCATACCTTTTCTGGTTCCATTTCTTGCAGTTGTGCTGGTTCAACGGTACCGTTTAGAGTACTTTCAACATTCACTACAGGAATGAAATATGAGTAATCATCAGATGATGAATAATCCGGGACTGTAATATCTACAGTTTTTCATTTTCGAGATCTGGGTTTAAGTTTGGCTATTGTGTGGCGAGTGATGGTTTTATTTGTGTCCTAGGCTTTGGTTGTGGATGAGACATTATATTTTCCTCTGAAATATGACCAATAGATTATAACAGATTCTGTGAAGTGTTCTTGGTTTACCTTCTCCTTTTTCCTTCCTAGCAGCTAATACTGGCTTATCCACATTTGGTTGTTTCACTACAATATATAGATCAACCTCCCATTTATCTGCAATTTTATGTTTTCCGTCAAAAGCTACTTTCCTAACTAATACCTTATCCCCCTTCTATATAGCTGCTCCTCCTGGTTTCAAATCATAACCTTCCTGTTATTTCATTAATCTATTCCTTAATTCCTGAATATATTTTGACTGTGGTTTCCTATTAGTTTCAGTAATTAGTCCAAAACTTAAATCAATGGGTAAATGTGGGTCTCTGCCAAACATAAGAAAATAAGTTTACTGATTCGTACTTTTGTGTTTTGTGGAGTTACAAGCATGTACAAGAGATCCTACATGAAGTTTTCACTTATGTTTTGATACGGTTCCAAAGATCCTAAAATAGAGAGTAATGTGCTATTAAATCGTTCAGTCATACCGTTTCCCATTGTGGGATAAGGTGTCGCTATTGATTGTTCTTTTATCAGATTTCCTTCAAAGTTTGGACCTTGATCCAAATGAATACGTTTTGGAATGCAATAGTGTACAATAAACTGATAGTATAACAATTCCGCTGTTGTTTTTGCAGTTTGGTTTTTAGTTGGATAAGCCTGAGCATACCTTGTAAAATGATCAGTTACAACTAATATATGCTGTTGTCCTAAAGTTAGAAAATATAAACATACTAGATCTAACGGTTGAGTAGTAGGTGCTTTATCTGGTTCATTTTTCTTTTGATAGACCGGTCACATTTGTCTATCCAGTTTTCTCTGTCCTTCGACATTCCTGACCAATAAAATCTGCACGAATAAGAGATGGGGTTCTATCTATCTCTACTCGAAGATCCCATTTCACTATTTAAAGTTTGAAATACTATATTTGTATGAATCTGAGAATTAATCTGTGATATGAATCTGATCTGATTGCATGTGTAAATTTTAGTATTGTAAAGCATTTTTATTGAGATAAACATATCTCTAGGATTATAAATTGATAAAATAATAAATAACTTCATGTAAATACAGAAATCATAATAAAGTATTATGAGTGAGTACAGTTTCTTATAATTAATTGAATAAGGTGTTAAATGGTTAATTTTTTATTGTAAGTAATGATCATTTTACATATGATGCACTCTTGAGATATTTTGTGTTTGTTCGTGTTAAGAATGTATGTTATATTTTTGTTAGCTGAACACAATATTTATGATGTGTGATTTTGCTTCAGATATAACCATTATGTAGAAGCATATATGATTATGTTTTGACTGCCAGCCTATTCATCTTTTTGAGTGGTAAGCATATTGTGTAATTTTGTTATTTTAATTAATGTTTTTCTGCTGAATTTATGTCTTTGCTTATTAATGCTTGTCATTTGATTTTAACCTATGTGATAATTTTGTTGACATATTTTGCAAGTAATGTGATATTTATAACCGAATAAAGTCTATGGTGTTCAATGAAACTTTCATACATGCAAAGACTAATATATTTTTAAGTCTTATGAATTAAGTAGAATAAGAATATTTATATATGTATTATTTTTATTTAATTTGCATGGTACAGACAATAATTGTTATGAAACAAGTTAGAGTTATCTTTCTTGCATCAATATTTATGTTATTTTAAATTTGTTTATTTAGTCATTGTTTTTGTTGATTCCCACTACAAATAAAGAACCTGAAAATTAAACCATTGTGTGTTATTTTTTGGCATGGTTTCACAAATAGTCCTAAAACATGTCGCAAATATACTATTTTAACGCAGGAAATTTAAGTTTGAGCTGGATAATTTTTCTCTGATTTTGACAATGCTCTACTAGCATAAGCAATTGTATCCTTCTTGTTTCTGCTAAAGAACTACCCTAAACCTAAAACCGCTAGCATCAATATGTATTTCAAATGGTTGAGTATAATCAGTCTTATTGTGAACCAATTACCGCTTCTGGTGTCATTGTGGGCCAATTGCTGCTTCTGGTGTATTTTTGGGGGCCAATTACTGCTTCTGGTGTCTTATAGTGGACCAATTACTGCTTTTGGTGTCTTATTGTGGGCCCATTACCGGTTCTGGTGTCTTATTGTGGACCAATTACTGCCTCTTGTGTCGTATTGTGGGCCAATTACCGCTTCTAATGTCTTATTGTGGACCAATTACTGCTTCTGGTGTCTTATTGTGGACCAATTAATGCTTTTGGTGTCTTATTGTGGGCCAATTACTGCTTCTGGTGTCTTCGGTTTGGACCAATTACTGCTTCTGGAGTCTCCTGTTTAACCAGTTAAGAAAGACAATTGATTTTTAATTGATTTGTTACCCGTCTTTATCATCCAAAATGATTTGTTTCCTTATATCTATAAGTTAGGTGTTTCTACTCGTCCTCCGACAGTTTTGATCCAAAACACAATTACTTTTCTCTAAAAAATCCAGAATTTTATCATGATTTATAAGGTTTTTAATTGTTCTATATTAATATAAAACATAGCTTATCTATCCCGAATTCCTGAAAATATTTTGCTGGAATAATTACTATCCAATTTCCGAACATTCCATTTAGTCTTTTCACTCATGATGCTTTAAGTGATTTATATTTACCCCTTTCTTATATGTTAATTAATTTGCGTCTTTTGACTTTATCTTCCTTTCCTTTCCAAATAAATTTACAACAAAACGATTTATTTAATTTAATTGTATTTAACTTCTTTTTATATATTTGTGGAACCGCACCGAACTTGCTAGAAATGTAATGTTTGGAATAATCAATGATTTGATTATTTATATGTTCCCAAATCACTGACAGAGTTTTTACCAAAGAATAAACCGCATGTTTATTTGCTAAATTTTTCTTTCCAAGTTTAGTGTATCTGATTATGCACAAAGTACGATTCTGCTTTTTATAGCGCTCTCTTCTGAGGGAGTTTATTTCGTCTACTTTGTCTTTGCAGTGTTTCAGATTTCCTATCCGAATTCCTGTTGATTTGCTGCTATTAATCTTAACGCCAGATAAGGAACAGATAATTTCAATTTCGTTAATCGCGGCGGATATTTCTTGTTTTGACATAAAAAAATGTTGTTTGATCTGCTAATTGGGAAATTTTAATACTATGAGTTTTTTATCTAACCTAATTTTTATATCCATATTGCTTCTCAGTCTTAGTACCATAATTTCGACTGTTAAAACAAATAATAAGCAAGTGTATATCACACTTATATCAGCATCAATAAGATATAAATATCCATCAAGGCGTCTCGGTCTATTCATAGAATTAACAACTTTACTTCCATAACAAAAGAAGTAATATATATCAACAGTTATAACAGTAGGATACATATCAAGCGAATATAAAGCCTTAATCGCCTCAATTCGATCGAGTGGTTAGTAAAGTTAATCTATTTTGATCACTTGGGTTCACAAAGGTTGCATCTTTGAGTAAATCTCCAGGCAGTACAATTTTTTTAATTTCTCACAAAATGAAACACGCTATGAAATGAAATAAAAAGTCGGGTTACTATCATTGGTGCTAACGAAAACACAGAAACAGTCGACGATTTCAAGAGACGTCTACCCAACATCACCAGAGATTACTCACCCAACGATATTTTCAATTGTGATGAGGCCGGCTTATTTTACCGAGCGCTATCCGATAAGACACTTGGTGTTAAGGAAAAGTCCAGTTAGGACGGAAAGATTGCAAAAGAAAAACTTAATTACCGTTATGTTTACATGTAGCTCCACAGGGGAGAAACTCAAGCCATTAGTGATAAGCAAAGCACTCAACCCACGCCGCTTCAAAAACATTAACAAAAACAACCTACCTATCACCTACTACGGTAACAGAAAAGCCTGGATGACTGCAAACGTATTTACAGACTGGAAACGCACAGTGGACGGAAACATAAAACTTCAGCGCCGTAAGATCCTGATATTTTTTTGACAATGCCTCTTCCCATTCAGAAGATGTTAGACTTAGCACCACCTCCGTACTGCAGCCACTTGACCAAGGTGTCATCAGGGCATTCAAGTGCCGTTACCGTAAACTAATGATCACTTCCCTCCTGATAAAGATCGACGATGGAGACACTACTTCAGAACTTTGCCGCCAGATCTCTGTCCTTGATTCCATCCACTGGATAGCCAGGGCCTTGAGCAACACCAAAGAATCTACAATCTGGAAATGTTTTTCCCAAGCCGGTTTCTCAGCTGACAACACAGATGATGACGACGACAAAGACGAAAACGATGATGTCCAACTCGACCAACTCGCCAGAGAACTACGACTTAGCGCTGCAGACCCAAGCTTCGACGACAACATGCCTACTGAAGATGACTCTGACGACTATGAGAGAGACCTGATTGCCAGCTATTTACCATTGCCCGATGCCGACGAAAGTGACGAAGAAGACACGTTTATGTATCCCACATGTTAACTCCTTGGTCACATCTAGATATTTTTTCTGTCCATCAACATATATTAAGATACTTTTATAAAGTATTACGATATATGATATAGTTGTTTTAAAACCATCTTAATTTTGACATAAGCCATCAATCATGCGGGTCATGAAAGGTCCGAAATATCAGTATAAGTTTTTCGTAATTTTAAAATTAATTTTGTTCACATTTCATACATTTCAGTCAATTGATTCTTCGTTGACAAACCTTGTTTGTTAATTTCATGCTATTCCTGAACTATAACCGATTCAAACAACCAATATCTGAACATGCTTTTTCACTTGAAACTTCATTTGAAACCATATAGTGGCATCTGAATAAGAAATATGAATTGTCTACAGATACAATTTGTTTACTTTAAATTGTGTTTTAGTAATTCAAGTACATCTATATCAAGACCTACAACCATAGTGTTACAATCACGAAACGTTTTTACGTAATTTCAAAAGTGCCATTTCTTGTTCAACATATTGTCGGGGAAGATACCACAACAAAACAGGTCCGGGCGCAGAGACATTATTACAAAAATACTTAGCGGAGAATTTTTTTTTTAATTCTTGAAAATCAGAACATTACATTGCCTTTTGTGGTCAGTGTAATCAATAATATTCTTAGACTTGTTTATCTACAAACTTTTTAGAATAAAAGCACAAACCTCTTTTGAAATTTCTTGTCGCTTTTTTATATAAGAAAAATAATCGGATATACTAGGAGTGATCATAAAACGAAACGTCAAGTCAAACCATCGTTTACCAAAAGACTTCACAACAATAAAATAGACACATAACACAAACCAAAAATATTGAGTGACACTAGTCACGTATTGCCAAAATAACTATATATCATTATAAAACATATTGTTTCTTCTTTCATAATCAGTTTTATATGTGCTAATGTCTTTATTGTTGAAAAAGTTATGACCATTTCTGTATAGAAAATTCCCGTCCTGTTTTTAGACCAACCCACGCATATTGTTTCAGCGTTTAATTTAAATTGATCAATGCAAACTTGAAAGAGCATGAATAGCAAACAGAAACAACCATACTTTGGGCTTAAATGATGAGTGAGCCCATTAAATCCACCCTAGTTCTATCTACTGTTATATCCATCACTGATATTATAAAGTGCTCAAAATACTGATAGCACTCTTTTCGAATACTAACATTATTCAGGAGTAAACAGTTCTGTCCACGAGATATTTTACTGCTTTATACAATGCATTATCTGCTGAAACTCTCAATTATTAGGAGGTGAAAGCCTGCATTCCGCATCACTAACGAAAAACATTAAGTGATAAGCATTACGTAAATAGCATTAAATTGATATCATTTAAAAAATACAATGGTTAGAGAAATTGACCTAATCCAAAAACCTTAACGTAGTCGCTGGACTGTGAAATTTAGGACCTACCAGACACTCATGTACTAATCATTAGCAACCTATATACCAAATACACTGTCATCCTACCAAGCATGGTTACAGAGGAACTGCCCTAATCCAAAAACTTGAACCTTGTCGCTGGACAGTGAAATTGAGGTCAAGGTCAGGTGACCTGTCAGACAGTCATGTACTCTTCAGCAGCAACCTGTACACCAAATATTGTCATCATACCATGCATAGTTACCCAGGAACTGCCCCAATACAAAAACTTTAACGTAGTCGCTGGACAGTGAAATTGAGGTCAAAGTCGGGTGACCTGCCAGACAGTCATGTGCTCTTCAGCAGCAACATGTACACCAAATATTGTCATCCTACCATGCAGTTACCGATGAACTACCCTAATACAAAAACTTTAACTTACTCGCAGGACCGTGAAATTGAGGTCAAGGTCGGGTGACTGACTGGCAAGTACTCATCATAAGCTACCATTGGACCAAATTTGATGGACCTAGGGATTAGGTCTACAAAAATATGAAGCAAGATGTCCAAGTGTTGACGCCGCCACTGCCGCCGGATTCTCAGATATATGTCTCGCCCCAGCGACTAACGTTGCAGACGAGACAAAAATATGGTTTGAGATTCATTTCATACTGAACAATCAACAGTCAAAGATGTCCTGATATTGACGTCCTATTGGAAAAAAGATATTTACTTTCTTTCTGGAATGTAACTCATAAAAATTGGTCACAAATAGTACTATTGAACCTCTGATATAAATGAATTATTGGTACTTCTTTTGTGTACCTTAAGATCTTATTTGCCTTTCATTGTGTTTGTACATAATTAATATACCAAGTCTTAGGAATTAAAATTTTATTCTGGAAATACAGAATAATAGGCAACAAGTACGAAAAATAAAATTTAATGAGTTATATAAAATGATGAAATATGAATAATTGTAATGTACCCTATAATGGTATAATGCTTGAACATGAACAATAGCAACAAAGTATCAATGTATAAATGAAACAACATTCAACAAATAATTACACTGCTGTCAACTGTTTTAACCAAAATTAATACAGTGAAAAGAAAGTTAAAGAAAATAGTTCCTTTTTACATTTTAAAAGACTGCATGATAAAAAAATTCTAAATATTACATTTAAGTAACATATCCAACCATATATATTAATTTCACTACATGCACATTAAAATGAGTATTATTTTTAAATATAAAATATAGATTGATACAACACGTTTAATTGCTTATGTTTAGTAATTATCATAGCTTTGTTTTTTACACATTTCTGTATTATTTTTTAATTTAAATAAAACTCTTAGATTACCAGTGATCTATTGATTTCAATAAGGAAAAATTTAAAGTGATAAAAGTAACAAACTGAAATGTTTAAACACGTTAAAATGAAACACAATTTTGTATAATGTTTTAAGATAATGATACAGATGACTAATGGACTGGCCATACATTTACAACCTTTTTTGATAAATGAAATAAAATATGTTTAAATATTTACATATACTTACAGATTAACTCTATGCTATAGCAAATACTAATTTATGGCATTGTTTGGCAGTAACTTAATATTTGAAGGTTGATCTGATGGCTCGTTGAGTAATGAGTTCAACACAGTCGAGCACTAGTACTTTGACTTTCTAAACGTGATGAATTTTAAAGTTACACTAAATGTTAATCAAGATCAATTCACGAAGTTGACAAAGTGACAAAATGAATTGTATTGTATAATACTGAATATTATAAACAGAGAGAAACATTTGTCAAAAGTTCCTCGTAGAAATTATTAAGCCCAGCGGTAAAAAAAGCTTAAATGTACCTAACACGATGTTATTGTGGAAATCTTTACACAAAATGTCATTCTTATTTGCTGACAGAATTAAAGAACTTCAAGACATGTTTACTGATAAAAAACTTGCTTAAAAAGCAAAAACTTGTTAGCTTTATTAACACAAAATACAAAATATCAAAAAGTAAATGTCTTCATGAAGAGCTGTTACAAACATTGGCATCAGTGACATTTATTTTCTTGATAGCTGCCTAATAATATATAAATAACATAAAACAAATATGTAATATGCGATATGTAGTTAATCAAATGTTTGTACATATTATATCCTTTGAACCCTGTGATTTGGTGTAAAATTTCATTGATTGGAATGTTTTAAGTAAAGTACTCAACATATTCAGATCATATCCAATTAATTTAATAATAACTGTTTTTGTCTATCAAAGAAAAAATTTGATTTGTCTTTCAGCCATTGTTACTATATATAATAACTTCCAATTTTTGTTAAGGAAGAAAGCCTGAGTACACAATAAAAACAGACCTTCGGCTGAACACACATAATTATTGTCAATTAAGGATGGAGTCGAGCACACCCTGCCAGAAGTAGGAATCGAACTTGCAAACTTATTATTGATACCCTGGGGATTAATAATACAAGACTGACAGATAAACTAAACTACTCAGGCCCAGTTTTGGAAAAGACAAAAAGGATTTTTGATAACATTACGACTCACCACCTTGGTAAAGAATATACAAGACCAGTATAAAAGTGTAAATACATGTATGAAGAACTAAGATATCTGCATCAATAGTGTTAAATTGTATAATAGTTTTCATTAAAACATTCTGCTAGTTGTTTTTGTAAACCTCTTATTGTTTTTATTTACATAAGATAATGTAGACCCGGTATAAATTTTATTACAAAGTAAATACTACTTTTTAAGGATTCGCCCTACACATTACTTTACATACATACTTTTATATGTAATAATTGCTATTATCTCAATTTGTCCAACATTATAACTGAGGTCCAATGATTGGCTAGTTCTTAAGAATTTTGCTAATGTTATAAAATATAGCAGATAATAGATAGTTTCAGTGCGAAGAAAGCAAAATGAAACCCATATTATATAAGGAAAAGAGTAAACAAAACATTTAATGTGGTCTACAAATGCTAAAGCCTAAATATAACATATTGTTTAAAGTGTCCGATTTTCATATATATATATATATATATATGTAATACAACTTTTCTTTTATACTTTACAATAAAAAGAAATACTGTGGTGGCAGTTAATTGTTTACTGTGGTTTCATTTATTTTCCTCTGTATCAATTTTCGTGCTTGAAGGAAAAAAGACATTTAAAGGGATGCTTAAATTTTGGTTCCCAGATGAATAACAAATAAAACATGACGGAAATGCCTACAATTTGCGGTGTTTACATACAGTTTTACTATCTACATTTTTGACGGTTTTGATTAAACAGATATTGTTTAGTATCTACATAAATAATAGAAAAATTAATAAAGTCATTTTATTAAAACCAACCTTGCTAAATAAATAATTCACGGTACATCTGTTGTAAATTCCCCAGGGCAAAGATTAGGTTTGTGTTTGGCAATAAACATAACAATATAAGTGACCTTTAAATATAAAAATCAATATGAAAAGGTAATAGCAGATTGAATTTCATTTAGTGAAACACATTAAAGTTTTCATAATGCAAGTTTGACTCAAATTCTAGAACAAGGATTCATAAAAAAAAACAACCTCTCCTTGAAAATCAGTGGTCACTATCCAGGTTAACAACAATATCAGTTTCTCAGGTCTGTTTATGGTCATTATAGATTGTCTAGAGGTTAGAATTTGTTAAATTCTTAATTTCGTGGTTTGTCCTCAAACACGGAAATGACAAGATAGTGTTAAGCAAAATATATTAAAATTAATTACTGCAGGAGTGTTGCATATTTCTTATCTTTAATCAAATTTTCTGTATTTCTCACTTAAATCATCAAAAGCTACAATACTGTGACACATGTAGAGAATACCATGTCAGGAAATGAATCTGTCGAAGATATTAAGCAGGTGAATTAACTGTCAACTAATTGACCTTTTAATGTTTAATGCTTGAACCACTTGAAACCACTAAAAGGTTTACTATTATTAAAAACAATACTTTTCTTACTATATTGTACAAAATTAATAACTTTTTGCATCACATGATGACAATAAGGTCTTTTATTTTTATTTAAAAAATGACACGTTTTTTATCCTGTATGATTTAACTTTCCTTATGCAGAGATCATTTTGATGGAATGTATTTGGACTAAAATATTATGTCTTTTCCCTCCAGTGCATATAACTAATTGCATAAAATTATGTTAAGATATATGCACAAAATGAGTTAAATTAATTTCAATTTTTAAGTATCCTTCAGTCAATCAGCTCAAAAAAACATTACTTAAGCCATTTGAAAAAAGGAAATACCAGAAAGTGGTAGGCTCAAAATCCTTAATGACAAATTTCTTATGAATGGCCCAACTAAACCTATAAACAAAATAATACATGAAATAACAGGATATAAATGCATGAAATTACATCAGGTTTCTATTTTCAGGTATTTGTTAAGTACAAATCAGTGCAGTTGTAAAAATTATGAGGTTGTCTTAAATGTTTTGTTAAATAAACACCTGCTGGTCAACATATTTTGTGTAAGCTAAACATTTTTTTACAATTTAGAGCACCTAAGAAAAATACCTGTCAAAATTTGCATTTGAGTTGGATTAAAAACAAAAAAGGTATCGTGACAAATTTTACATATATCATGGAAATCTCCACCAAGTACTGTCCACTAAGAAATATATAGGAGAGTGGGATCAAAATACAAAACCCACAACCAATGTAACTGTAAAATATGTTTTCTTTGCTTAAAAACTAATGAATAATTATGGCCTATAACCATTTTCTAAGTTTAAACAAATCCCTTCCCATCAAACTTTTTAATGGAACAGCACTTATGCAAGAGACAAATTTACCAAACATACCCACTTTCATGACCAGTTAACTATCTAACCTATCCTTCCAAAAAAGTGTCCACTAACTCAAGTTTACAACTGTAACTTATAAAGCAGATAGAAATATAAAAGTTACAACCTTATCTATATAATTACAACCTTACATTGTACAACATATTGCATAGCACTATTAAACAGAAACACAAGTTCAGATTTCATAAAAATGTCATTGTGAAACACATACATGGAATACTGATGATTCTCTGTGATTTAACAAAAGCAAGTCTTATTCAACTAAGAGTATGTGTGTACCAACTTATGCAATAGAGTCCATTTTATTTTTCACTTTTACAACTATCTTGCAATAACAGCTAAAAAATTTTGTTTAGAAATAATGTATTTTTCCTGGATGATGTTAATATGATTGAATGATAAAATACACATTTTTTTTCAAAATGCACATTACGTCTAATACAAATTTTAGATTTTCCTGCATATTAAAACATATGCCCATAAACATTTTCCTTAAGTAGAATAAAATAACAACCATTTGCATTTTAGACTCTATCAACCTTTCTTTTATTTTAGCCACTTTAGCATTTTAATAAAATAATGTTTCAGTTGAAATTTGAATCTAAACCTTATTTGTTTTTCATCACATTTACATGTAAATGAATTTATCCCTGCTATTTTATTAGCCAAATACAGGGTGTAAATTGCAACCAACCTGCATTTTGTAGCCACAACCACAATATGAATTGCCATGGACAAATAAACAAATAAATTAGGAAAAATTGTTGGTAGAACAAACAATTACTCTGACGATATGCAAATATTATTTTATCCTGTATTAATTAAATGCACTGAATGCTTTTTATACCTTATATCAAAAAACAAGCATGGAAAAAAGATCATTTTTAGCAGATTTTGGAGTTATATATATATATATTTTGGTGCATATCAAAGTAACAGCTTGATTTCGAAATCAACTGAAAGGTATGGAAAAAAATATTGTAATTTTAGACCTAAAGTCTTTTGTGTTCAAATATTTATTTTAAAAAAATTTTATTAAAACATTTTTAAGCATTTTTAAATTGCAAGATAAAACTTAATATGTTGGTGAAAAAATTCTGCTGTTTATTTTGTATTCAGGTGGTACAGTTCCTAAGCTTCATACAAATTAAAAGCATTATTTTTAAACAACACATATATAGTATATGTTCTGTCTACTACTAAATAAATCCCAAATGTAACACAAATCATTAATTTCTTTCTGCTTTCACTGAATCAAGCGTTTAAATGATAGCATATTACACAGACAGGAAGGGAAAAGAATTAGAGGCAAGACATGCTGAAATATAAATTTGCTGTAGGTCTGTTGAAATGGTTATATCTTTGATCTTGAAAACAAAAACCTTTAAAATGATTGCGTGGAATTTCCTTTTTTAGTTTTGAAACAGTTTTATGTGTATCTGACTCTCTTAGCTGTTGCTGATTCTTTCAAGGTCAAAGATATGTAAATTTATGTCAAACTTTTGCTGATCCTGATTGAGAAATAGTCTGAACTGGTCTTTTTCCAGCAACAGATGGATACACTGGATCCCTATATGCAAACATGGGATCACCATAGTAACCAGATGAATGTTCATGTCGGAATGGTTTTTCATGATAACTAAGTTCTCCGTCAAAGTATCGTTCGATGGGAGTGTGACTCCGGGACGGCATATGACGTATGTCTCTGTATGAGTTTTTATTATCAAGTGTGTCACTACTTTGTCTTTGATGAATGATTTCCACGGCCGGTTGCCGTTGGTATCGAGGTTGTTCCCAAGGCTCATAATGGTATGGTGATGGATATACCTGATAATGTTCTGGTCTGAAATTAGCAAAGAATATATATTGAGACATGTATTGTTTATAATAATGATGGAGATTACATTGTTAAATGCCATCCTCTACTCGTTATGTGCATCAAATAGAATTAGTTGGGCACATATATTTATACATCTGCATGAGACTTCTTATAGTGGTTGTTACACTCAGCAATGTGAGTAACATACCTTGCACACATTTAAAAGTTAGATCACTGTATTGATTGCCAATCAACATGGAGTACTGAATTTAAATGAAATTGTGTTACAAACCACTTCTTCCAACAAAGTATAGTAACCATCACATCACATTTTATTTCTTTAGAAGTAATATAATTTATTTAAATCATTTTTAATACAGCATAACAATAGACATGTAATTTACACAATATGTATTATAAAACTTGAACAACAACTACTTAAAACAAAGCCTCAGAAGAACAAATTGTTTTTTTCCACTTTGATTCCAACAATTAAGCATGTCACTGGTCAGAAATGTTAAGTATTGCACATTTCAATAGTTCTAAAGAATGGATATGCTTTATAATTCCAATATATTTGTTATATCAACATTACGTGACTGATTGATGCTTAAAGAAACTAGAGGCTCACAGGAGCCTGTATCGCTCACCTGAACCTGAAACCAAACAACCCTTTTTTATCCAGCTTTTCTTTGCTATAAGGAATTGCCCAACACTTCTGCAAAAATCATTAATTTTGACCTTTTAAGGGAAATAACTCCTATAAGGAGGATCTTTTGATGGTTAGAGGGAGAAGGAAGGTTCACTTCAAATTTGCTGTACCTGTTATACTTTTTTAACTATCAGTCGAAAACTCTCTCGACCCCCCCCCCTTTTTTCATTTTTTCTATTTTCATCCAACGTAGCTATGTAGGTAGTCAGGTGTCATGATTTGCACAATTTTGGTAGAGGACATCCTAAGGATGATGTGTGCAATTTTTCAAAGCAGTCCTTTCATTGGTTTAAGAGGAGAAGATTTTTTAAAATCAAGTAAAATTGATTAAAAAAATGTTCAAGGAGAATAATTCCTAAACGGTCCATCAGACAATCTTGACCTTTAAGTCATTTTTGTAGCCCTCATAGAGCAGAACAATTAAGCAACGCTAACTTTTTCTCTAGTTCTAATAATTTTCAAGATTTTGAGGCAAAAATGGCAAAAATCATCAATTTTGACAATTAAAGGGCAATAACTCCTATAAGGAGTCATCATACAACTTCAACCCAATGGAGTGTTTCTTAGAGCTTTTGATGCAGATGAAGGCATGTCTCTTTGGTTTTCCTGTATCTGTTACACTTTTTTAAATATAAGCCAAAAACTGTATTTTACCGCCCCCCCCCATCCTATTTTTAGCCATGGTGGCCATGTTGGTTAATCTGCAGTCATGGTTGGTGCAAACTTGGTTGAGGACATTTGACAGATGATGTGTACAAAGTTTCAAAGCAGTACTTTCAGTTGTTTCAGAGGAGAAGATTTTAAAAAATCAATTAAAACCGATTAAAAAAAACAGTTCAAGGGGAATAACTCTTAAACGGTTAATCAGACAATCTTGACCTTTAAGTCATTTTTGTAGCCCTCATAGAGCAGAACAATTAAGCAACGCTAACTTTTTCTCTAGTTCTAATAATTTTCAAGATTTTGAGGCAAAAATGGCAAAAATCATCAATTTTGACAATTAAAGGGCAATAACTCCTATAAGGAGTCATCATACAACTTCAACCCAATGGAGTGTTTCTTAAAGCTTTTGATGCAGATGAAGGCATGTCTCTTCGGTTTTCCTGTATCTGTTACACTTTTTTAAATATAAGCCAAAAACTGTATTTTACCGCCCCCCCCCATCCTATTTTTAGCCATGGTGGCCATGTTGGTTAATCTGCAGCCATGGTTGGTGCAAACTTGGTTGAGGACATTTGACAGATGATGTGTACAAAGTTTCAAAGCAGTACTTTCAGTTGTTTCAGAGGAGAAGATTTTAAAAAATCAATTAAAACCGATTAAAAAAAACAGTTCAAGGGGAATAACTCTTAAACGGTTAATCAGACAATCTCGACCCTTAAGTCATTTTTGTAGCCCTCATAGAGCAGAACAATTAAACAATGCTAACGTTTTCTCTAGTTCTAATAATTTTCAAGATTTTGAGGCAAAAATGGCAAAAATCATCAATTTTGACAATTAAGGGGCAATAACTCCTACAAGGAGTCATCATACAACTTTGACCCAATGGAGTGTTTTGTAGAGCTTTAGATGCTGAAGAAGGAAGGTCTGTTCGGTTTTCCTGTATCTGTTATACTTTTTGAACTATAAGCAAAAAACTGTATTTTGACCCCTCTGTTCTATTTTTAGCCATGGCGGCCATGTTGGTTGGTGTGAGGCCATGATTTGGGCAAACTTGGTAGAGGGCATTTTACTGATGATGTATGCAAAGTTTCAAAGCAATCCCTTCAGTAATTTTGGAGGAGAAGATTTTTGAAGAAAAGTTAACGACGACGACGACGACGACTACGACGACGGACGACGGACGCCAAGTGATGGCAATAGCTCACATGACCCTTCGGGTCAGGTGAGCTAACAAAAAGGCTTGAAAATGAAAATAAATCTAAATGGATGGAATTATAAAGAATAAAAATTGTTTTTATAGAATTTATATGTGTATGAACTCACCAACTCACACACAAACTTCATTTGATTAATTGATCAATGTTTAATGTCCAGAGAACAATACATTACAAGTAATGGGACCTCTTTGTGGCTCTGCCGAGATAAAAAATTTGAAGGAGCTATATTGTTGTAGCTAATTAAGTTATGCAGTTTTTTTTTATGACTGCTGGATTTATATACCATTTAATTAACTCTAGAAACTAACTGGCTTTGTTAGCCTGTATCATGAATTGTCTAATTTACCTTCTTGTCAAGAAGGACATCATTCGATTATTTAATTCTTGGGAACTCTGTTTTGGTAATAAAAAAATTCACATGCTATGTCATTAATTTTGCACCAACAACTATGAAACCATTTTGGCTGTTGATAGAATGATTTATAGAGTTCCACTAGACCTAATCCATAAACCAGATAAATACCAAGCATTACAATTCTGATCTTCATGGCTTCCTTGGTAAATAAAAAAAATATGATATACCAAAATTAATTTTTGCTCATGTTTTGTATGGAGAACATCAAATGTCATTAGTTCCATTTTTAGACCAGATATGTATATTATACTTAGCATTTGTTAAGGCCATCAGTGCAATTTTAAGACCAGTGGTTGATAACACAAAAAGTTGTACAACTAGTTTAGTCGTAAGTATAGTCCAAAGTGGGATTTCAGCAATTTTAATTGGTTAAACTTACACTTAATACAAATCTTAGACTTACGGTTTTTATGAAAAATACTATGAAGTAAGCTAACCACCACATTTCTGTTCCTGCCATTAGTACCATTGAAGACCAGATATCTATAATGTACTAAGCTAACCACCACATTTGTGTTTAGGCCATCAGCGCCATTTTAAGACCTGATAACTATAATGTATTAAGCTAACAACCATATTTCTGTTGGGGCCATCAGTGCCATTTTAAGACAGGATAACTATAATGTATTAAGCTAACCACCATATTTCTGTTTCAGCCATCAGCGCCATTTTAAGACCAGATAACTATAATGTACTAAGCTAACCACCACATTTCTGTTTCAGCCATCAGCGCCATTTTAAGACCAGATAACTATAATGTACTAAGCTAACCACCATTTTCTGTTTAGGCTATCAGCGCCATTTTAAGACTAGATATCTATAATGTACTAAGCTAACCACTACATTTCTGTTGGGGCCATCAGTGCCATTTTAAGACCAGTTAACTATAATGTACTAAGCTAATCACCATATTTCTGTTTCAGCCATCAGCGCCATTTTAAGACCAGATAACTATAATGTACTAAGCTAACCACCACATTTCTGTTTCAGCCATCAGCGCCATTTTAAGACCAGATAACTATAATGTACTAAGCTAACCACCATTTTCTGTTTAGGCTATCAGCGCCATTTTAAGACTAGATATCTATAATGTACTAAGCTAACCACCACATTTCTGTTGGGGGCCGTTAGCACCATTTTAGACCGGATAACTATAATGTACTAAGCTAACCACCATATTTCTGTTGGGGCCATCAGTGCCATTTTAAGACCAGATAACTATAATGTACTAAGCTAACCACCATTTTCTGTTTAGGCTATCAGCGCCATTTTAAGACTAGATATCTATAATGTACTAAGCTAACCACCACATTTCTGTTTGGGCCATCAGCACCATTTTAGACCGGATAACTATAATGTACTAAGCTAACCACCACATTTCTGTTTGGGCCATCAGCGCCATTTTAAGACCAGATAACTATACTGTACTAAGCTAACCTCCACATTTCTGTTTGGGCCATCAGCGCCATTTTTAGACCAGATCACTATACTGTACTAAGCTAACCACTACATTTCTGTTAAGACCAGATAACTATACTGTACTAAGCTAAACACCACATTTCTGTTTGGGCCATCAGCACCATTTTAAGACCGGAAAACTATAATGTACTAAGCTAACCTCCACATTTCTGTTTGGGCCATCAGCGCCATTTTTAGACCAGATAACTATACTGTACTAAGCTAACCTCCACATTTCTGTTTGGGCCATCAGTGCCATTTTGAGACCAGATCACTATACTGTACTAAGTTAACCACCACATTTCTGTTTCAGCCATCAGTGCCATTTTAAGACCGGATAACTATAATGTACTAAGCTAACCTCCACATTTCTGTTGGGGCCATCAGCGCCATTTTAAGAGCAGATAACTATAATGTACTAAGCTAACCTCCACATTTCTGTTGGGGCCATCAGCGCCATTTTAAGAGCAGATAACTATAATGTACTAAGCTAACCTCCACATTTCTGTTTCAGCCATCAGCGCCATTTTAAGAGCAGATAACTGTAATGTACTAAGCTAACCAACATATTTCTGTTTCAGCCATCAGTGCCATTTTAAGACCGGATAACTATAATGTACTAAGCTAACCTCCACATTTCTGTTTGGGCCATCAGTGCCATTTTGAGACCAGATCACTATACTGTACTAAGTTAACCACCACATTTCTGTTTCAGCCATCAGTGCCATTTTAAGACCGGATAACTATAATGTACTAAGCTAACCTCCACATTTCTGTTTCAGCCATCAGCGCCATTTTAAGACTAGATAACTGTAATGTACTAAGCTAACCAACATATTTCTGTTTCAGCCATCAGTGCCATTTTAAGACCGGATAACTATAATGTACTAAGCTAACCAACATATTTCTGTTTCAGCCATCAGCGCCATTTTAAGACCAGTTAACTATAATGAACTAAGCTAAACACCACATTTCTGTTTGGGCCATCAGTGCCATTTTAAGAGCAGATAACTAAACTGTACTAAGCTAAAAACCACATTTCTGTTTCAGCCATCAGCGCCATTTTAAGAGCAGATAACTATACTGTACTAAGCTAACCACCATATTTCTGTTTAGGTCATCCGTGCCATTTTAAGACCAGATAACTATAATGTACTAAGCTAAACACCACATTTCTGTTGGGGGCCGTTAGCACCATTTTTAGACCAGATAACTATATTGAACTAAGCTAACCACCACATTTCTGTTTAGTTACATAACTTCAAAGTGCATATAACACTCTGTGCTAAATACATGTACATAGGCAGGTGTAAAGTTTTAAACTTTGTGCAAGAATTCAGATTAGCAAAAGATTTAGATGAATAAAATGGTACATGAAATTTTCTGACAACAGATTTATTTATATCTGCTGACCTTTTTTGACCTTGAACAATTGAAATGCAATAAGTTGTATAGCTGTCCCTACTTCAACCTTTCAGTTTAGTCTAAACTGACAATATATGGTTTTAACGTTTTAGCTGGTTATGCTGCCAAAATGTATACTAGTTCAAATTAGTCGTCATAAAAAGCATTGTTGAACCTTGTTTCTTGTTCATTTTTCTAATTCTTACAGTGTATTATAAAGATTTATAGATAGATTGACTGATTGAGGGATTGATTGATCGATTAATGAAACCACTATTGACTAATTGACAGAATTTCCGCATTACATCCAGCCAGCTATGTGTAGGATCAGAACAAATTAACAAACAATATATCTTTTGGGAAAAATGGATGGAAGTAGACAGGGTGATGTTCTATTTAAATACAAATTCTGAGCGATGATGCATGAAAACTGCCCAACCCCTACTATAAATACAAACACTACATGAATTTTAATATAGAATGGTCCTATATTCAATTGAAAAATTGCTTTATTAAATTGTCCAAAATAAGTACTTCAAAAATTAACCCATATTGCTTTTTTATAATACCCATGATTCGGAGCAAAGCCTCAAAATTTAGAAAAATGCACCCACGTTGGATTTCAAATTTACAGTCGTTATAGCATTTATGTAACAAAGATGAATGATAAGAATTATGTAACTAATATAATGAAATTTTCTCTAATATCTTCTGAGTGAAACAAATTAAAGAAAATGTTCTTCATTATTCTATGATCTTTGACCATGCTAGAAATCTTCATTTGCTTACAAACCCAGCCCAAAATGAATGTGATGTGATATTCATTAAAAAAAAGCCAATTCAAGCACCTACAAGCAATGATAACTTACAAAGAGAGGTAACTCCACATATCAACTGTAACTACACAAATATATTCAGGTGACATATTTGTCAACAGGTAAACAAGTACACTAGGTCCCAGGTGAAATTTGCTGTTTCCACTTGCCCACCAAGTAGTGGACAATGGCACTCTCTGGAGTGCACATGCTATTCCCTTTGCTTCATATATACTCCGTTGAAAAACAATAAAAAAAACAGATCAGCATTAACATTAACGACTTTACGCAACAAAAGGTCAAGGTTCATGTAAAGTGGTTGGCTGCCAACGGTAGACAGGGGAAACAGCATAATTCACCAGAACTGTAGTGTTTGTCCTCAATGCTAGTTCTCTATACATGTTTGTGCAGAAACTGTTATAGGATTTGGTACAAGAAAGGTTTTATAATTTGTATGTAATATCTAAATGCAAAATAAACAAAACAATAAGAAGTATTTAATGAGTATTGTGCATGAATGTTATACTACTGTAAGATTGTCTGTTGTGTATTCTGCAGTCATTAAATGTAATCCCATTAACACCTCTTCAAATGGATGTATCTTTTGATACCAAAATGAAACAAAACTCATACAAATATAGACACAAAAAGCAGAATACAGCTTTAAAGCAGAAAATTATTATTTCCCTTTGATAAACATTCCGTTACAGTTATATCTCACGATAACATATGAAGGTGTTCATACAGTTTACCCTCACTCTATCTCACAATGCTGTTGAAACTATAAATAGATACTTGAATGCCTTATCAGATAAATCAGTTAAATGATTTTAAGGCAGGTTTGCATGTTATTAAAAGCCAGGTCTACATTGTTCAAATTTTGCCCGAATACAAGAGTTAAGAGTATACAAGCAGATATATTAATCATTTCTTTACTATGATGTCAGGACTTACCATTAGTAAATGCTACCTGCTACAATAACCAGGCATTATGTATAATTTTATTGATATTTAACAAATTTTTCAGTCATCAAATTTAAACACAGAGGCCAAAACAAATATAAAATACATTTGCAATTTTTTCCTCCCATCATTCAAAGCGAAAGCAATTATTTGTTAAAAAATGTTTAGGAATACATGTAGCTCTATTTCCAAAGCAAAATTAATCATTTTCTGCTTAACATGGCACAAGCTAAAAAAACAGAATGCAATGTAATGGACAAAAATAACTATAAAAAATTGCTGCTTTTATTTAAATAATAATATACAACATAAAGGTGTGTTTTATTTTTTTTTTTTTTGTCTTGTGTTTTATTTGTATACTAAAAATGTTTCTTCAGTAGGAACCTAGAGTACCCCATCATTCTAAAGGACAATTTTATCCTTTTAAATAAAAGTTGGATCAAGCACATGTAATACAATGGCTTGAATCAACAACCCTAATCATCAACAATACATTTACGACTTAACACCTCTAAAGAATTTAGCTTCTTCTCAAATATACATTAAAACAATAATAATCTACAACCTGCTTTACAGTTGTCCAAAGCATTTTCTTATCAAGGTATCTAATTCTCCAATGAATATCTAAAAAGGAACAAATTCAAATAGCAACTAGCTAAAAAGAATTTGAGCTTCACCTGGAATTCTTAGCTGTTTAATGCAGTTAACATAACCTATGATTACCTGTCAAACTGTTGATGATTTCCTGGACGCGGTCTCTGTACCTGATGATACATATTACTGTGTATTGCACTGTCCCCATGAAACTGTAAACAAATAAGTAAATAAACTTATGAATGCTGCTAATTTGCCACATATCTGATATTTGTGTAAAGCACTTTAAAATTGGGGTATATACACACTATATGCAACCTCCACAGTGCTATAAGTGGTCAAAGAATTTTGAACTTCCACATGTAGCTGCAATTTGACAGTTCATTCCTGGGGCCTCTTTTATGTTGTGACAGAATCGCCCTAACTTGTTTTTCTTCATTGGGCCATTTACCAACATAGCCACAATTACAAACAAAACCGCTCCTCTTTTTTGGTAGCAGTCAAAATTTCCCTCCAATCGCTAGATCCAATTTCACTGGTGGCTTTATTAACTTGTTCTCATCCAGAATATACTGAAATACTGCAACCATTCAATCAAATAACTGCCAATATAAACACCATTAAATAATTCATATAAAAACATGTGGGTAATAATATATCAGTTTACCAGATATAATTCAATTAATTACACATTATTTATCAGTTCCATTACAGATCTGTTTTACCAAAAAAAAAAAAACTACTCCATATTATTTTGCATGTACTCCTGAAAATATGATAAACCTACCTGAGGTTTTTCTAAAGATTGCTGTATTTCATGTTCATGCAACTCTTCCCTATCCTCGTGTGGATAATGCCCACGTCTTTCTCGATGTTTTCGCTGGTGTTCCATTCTTAGATGTTGAATCCATTCAGCACGTGTCATGTTAGAAGGAGGTGACTGATCACTGTCAAAGCTTCGTTGGTTTCCATGGTAATGCTGTAGTAAACGGTATTGCTCGGACGGCTGACTCGACTCTTGCAGACGTCTAAATTGCTCTTGTGCCCTGAATGAGTTTTAAAAGACATTATCATTTAAGTACACACAAACCAACTGGGCCACGTTTAACACTTTGCTCTTGCAATACATAGGTACACATACCGTATACGTGGTTTTTTTCGCGTGTGGAAAATTGTGCGTTTTTGTTAAAAAACTGTGCAAGTTTATTTTGGCATAATGTAATATTCGTGGTCAGTGATCAGAATGAATAACTTATCATTTGTCATAATATTTCGCACGTTTTTATTTTCCGTTTCAACTTTTACCGCGAATAGAGCGAAAATTAAATCACCGCAGAACAAACCACTTATACGGTAACTTATACATAACTTATATGGTATGTTGGTGAATTGTGCACATTTAAGACTTACCCTTTGTTATCGGCCAGTCCCAACTTACTACTGAAGGACAATTTTGTTGCCAAACAAACTTGTAAAATCAAAGAATTAAGTTTAAGTTCCTCTGCATCTACTATAGCAACATCATAATTCTCAAGTAAAACTCAAAATCCTCACACCCCCCCCCCCCCACCACCACCCTCAAATTTTGCAGGCCAAGTTTCAGAGAATTTATAAACTAGTGGCAGCCACCATGGATTGAGGTCATTTGTCACGGATGTTATAGAAAACCTAGTAAAGACCTCCAACCAAGTCTGATCTAAAATGGTGTGGAGAGAAGATTGTACACATTTCCCTCATGGTCTTGTGTGTAATTATACCACTGACACCCGACTAGAAATGTCTGAACTTCTCATGGTCTTGTGTGTAATTATACCACTGAGACCCCAGTAGAAATGTCTGAACTTCTCATGGTCTTGTAATTATACCACTGAGACCCCAGTAGAAATGTCTCAACTTCTCATGGTCTTGTGTGTACTTATACCACTGAAACCCCAGTAGAAATGTCTGAACTTCTCATGGTCTTGTGTGTACTTATACCACTGAGACCCCAGTAGAAATGTCTGAAATTCTCATGGTCTTGTAATTATACCACTGAGACCCCAGTAGAAATGTCTGAAATTCTCATGGTCTTTTGTGTACTTATACCACTGAGACCCCAGTAGAAATGTCTGAACTTCTCATGGTCTTGTGTGTACTTATACCACTGAGACCCCAGTAGAAATGTCTGAAATTCTCATGGTCTTGTGTGTAATTATACCACTGAGACCCCAGTAGAAATGTCTGAACTTCTCATGGTCTTGTGTGTACTTATACCACTGAGACCCCAGTAGAAATGTCTGAAATTCTCATGGTCTTGTAATTATACCACTGAGACCCCAGTAGAAATGTCTGAACTTCTCATGGTCTTGTGTGTACTTATACCACTGAGACCCCAGTAGAAATGTCTCAACTTCTCATGGTCTTGTGTGTAATTATACCACTGAGACCCCAGTAGAAATGTCTCAACTTCTCATGGTCTTGTGTGTAATTATACCACTGAGACCCCAGTAGAAATGTCTCAACTTCTCATGGTCTTGTGTGTAATTATACCACTGAGACCCCAGTAGAAATGTCTGAAATTCTCATGGTCTTGTGTGTACTTATACCACTGAGACCCCAGTAGAAATGTCTGAAATTCTCATGGTCTTGTAATTATACCACTGAGACCCCAGTAGAAATGTCTGAAATTCTCATGGTCTTGTGTGTACTTATACCACTGAGACCCCAGTAGAAATGTCTGAAATTCTCATGGTCTTGTAATTATACCACTGAGACCCCAGTAGAAATGTCTGAAATTCTCATGGTCTTGTGTGTACTTATACCACTGAAACCCCAGTAGAAATGTCTGAAATTCTCATGGTCTTGTAATTATACCACTGAGACCCCAGTAGAAATGTCTGAACTTCTCATGGTCTTGTGTGTACTTATACCACTGAGACCCCAGTAGAAATGTCTGAAATTCTCATGGTCTTGTAATTATACCACTGAGACCCCAGTAGAAATGTCTGAACTTCTCATGGTCTTGTGTGTACTTATACCACTGAGACCCCAGTAGAAATGTCTGAAATTCTCATGGTCTTGTGTGTACTTATACCACTGAGACCCCAGTAGAAATGTCTGAACTTCTCATGGTCTTGTGTGTACTTATACCACTGAGACCCCAGTAGAAATGTCTGAAATTCTCATGGTCTTGTGTGTACTTATACCACTGAGACCCCAGTAGAAATGTCTGAAATTCTCATGGTCTTGTGTGTACTTATACCACTGAGACCCCAGTAGAAATGTCTGAAATTCTCATGGTCTTGTAATTATACCACTGAGACCCCAGTAGAAATGTCTGAAATTCTCATGGTCTTGTGTGTAATTATACCACTGAGACCCCAGTAGAAATGTCATAACTTCTCATGGTTTTGTGTGTAATTATACCACTGAGACCCCAGTAGAAATGTCTGAACTTCAGCTCACTATGAAAGAATGATCTTTTGATAAGATGAATTCCAAATAGGAAAACTGATGTTCAACCAAATTTAATTATTTACTATTCAAATTCAATTGCTAGGTTAAAACAGATGTATTTAAATGATACTACAGTCAATAATATGAAACCACCTATCTAAAATTATCTCTTGGCAGTCTAGCAGTGCAGTTTTCATAAAGAACACCCTCTTAAGACGTGCATCTATAAATACCTGTACATAATATACAAGATTTTATTGAAAATGTACTTACCTTTCATGTTCTCTTTGATTGAATCTGATTGCCTCCTCTCTGACCTTGAACTGTAATTCTGCTTCTTTTAAACTATCTTTATCATCCTCAGTAATTGAAGTGTTCCCTTCTGTTTTCTTCGATTTTCCTATCCTACAAATTACATTACCGTATATCTTCGCCTATAAGACGACTTTTTAGGAGGAATTTAAGCTTTCCTGGGAAGGGGGGTCGTCTTATAGGAATGGTCAACCACTTGGGGGTAAAATCTTATCAATATCTAAAAAGGTAAGTGGGAAAAAATACGATCTTACCAAGGAAATTTACGATCCTCTTTCCGAAAAATCGTAAAATTTCTCAAAATCAAAACGTCCTACAGTTCGGGATATACGGTATGTTATTAACGGTAATTGTATTTCAATTCAAACATGTAATTTGTTCTTGTTTATTGTTTATTTAGTAGTGAATTCAAAAATCTTTTGAAGTGTTGACACTTAGCTTGTTGTGATGTGTTGTTTACGTTGTCCCAATTTAAAAAGATCAATTAGATTAATTAAGTATTAATTTATTTAATACTTGAATTATAGGTGAAAGATGTACAATTAGAATTTTAAAAGTTTGATAATCATATCTTTATTCACAGCTTGGCTTGTTCAGTGTCAAAAGATAATCCGATTATCTCGTGTTAAGAGTTGCTCATGTCATGTTAGAATTTAATGTTGCAAAATTTGATAGGGCAATTAAACTTAAAAAATATATACCAATTTGCATGGACAAGTGTTTTAAATTACTGTAAATAACTTTTTGTTCAAAATAATTACAAAAAACAAAGCTGATGATTATCGATTTAATGAGATGTTCTATTTATCTTTTATTACCAAAACAGGAAGTAACCTTCTTCAGTTTGAAGGAAGTAGATATTTCCCGCCGTTATCAAGTACGTTTCGCTCCCCTTTTCCTTAGTATTCCCCTGATGATAGTCGGGATTAATAACTGTTTGATGATAAATTATTTAAGTATTAATAAGTTGTTTTAATGGTGCCAATATTATTTCTAATACAAGGACAAGTTTATTCTTGATAAAGACATAAAGTCTTGTAGATATTTTTCTAATTTGATGGTCGTCTTATAGCAGGGTCTAGACGAAAGTACTGAATTGTTTTCATGAAAAAGGGGGGTCGTCTTATTGGCGCCGTAGTCTTATGGGCGAGTATGTACGGTAAAAATAGTTACACAACTTCAACAATGTTATTTCCGATAAATTAAAACTTTCCATTTTAGTCAGTTAATATTGCCACTGCATTAGATGGTTGTTTGTTTGTTTTTATGATGTTAAACTCCACATGCTCCACATTCAATAATTTTTTGCCTATAACATGGTATACAGTTTTGATTGGTAGAGTGAAACTGAGAACACTGAGAAAACCCGCCCTTCGGTTGGAAAACTGGCAGTCTTTGTCTATTAAGATTGCACTCAAGCACCCTGCCCACAGTGAGAATCATCCATCAACCTCAGTGTTGACAGACCACATGATAAATAGTAGACAAACTACCTTAACCAATCAGCCACCTAGGCTCTAACATTAGAATGCTGATAACCATAATGTATTTTAAGATTTGCCGGCATCAAAAAATACAAATACATTTATGCACTAATTTTAAGACAAATACATTCATTTAATGCGACACAACCAAGGTGATTATTTTATTCCATAATACTGGTTTGTTATTTAATGAGGTTTGAACTCGCTTTCATCAATTTTAATCTTCATAATGGCTAATAGGCTTTATTGCAAGAAGAGGAGATGCGCATCAGAAAAGAATCCCAGAACTTTCACAGAAAACCTCACAAACCTTAATGCAGTTTATTTTAGACTACACATAAATAAAGCTCTGTATATCATCTGTAAACAGGATTTAAATGATCCCTCTCCACGGATAAACTTTTTGACTGAAAAAATCAGTGTAGACATTCTTTATTATTGATAAAAAAGCCAATTCTATCCCTAGAACAACTTACTTGAATATTCCTTTCAAAATGCCTCCTTTCTTGTCTTTAGGATTTTTCTTCTTGGATTTTTTGTTCTCGTCAGTTTGATCACTGCTGACTGATGACCTTGCAGAACTAGGCAGATTACTTTCACTGCTCTCTTCTTCCACTGAAACAAAAATTATAGGACTTAATTCCATGGTAAACCCAGACATAACTACAATGTTAATTTTATGCTATTGACAAACAGCCAAAAAAAACTATATTTTTATACCAAATTGCGGTTTTTTAATACTCTTTTCTCCTTTTAACTTAAAAAAAAACATACATATTGTATATTTTTTTAAATGCAGGATTCATATAATGTTATAATCCCTCTTTGAAACAATATTTCTGTTGTTTTGTGTAGTTCAAGCACCATGGTTATAAGTGCTTTATACCAAAGTCAGAAATCTCCCATGAAATAAAGATTTGTCATCACCAATATTAACGTGGTTCAAAAATCGTGGTCTATAAGTGCTTCCAGCTATACAAACCAGCAAATAACAATAAGTGTCATGATGTGGGTTGTTAGTGGTCTATTACTATCATTACAAGTCAATGTAAATATAACTTAAGTGAAAAAAATTCAACCATTTAGTAAACATACTAAATTCAGCTTAAAGACTCTCCTAAGTATTAAAATCCTGTTTATCAAACATTCTCTATAAAAAATGGGTTTAAAAGAAGACTTCTGTTTTCCTATCCGAGGGGAATTCTTAATTTACAATATCAAACCCTATATTAAACTAACAAATGACATTAAAAAGGAGTACTTGTAAAAATAGTGTATATACCTACATAGTACATGTAATTCAAAGAATAAATAAACAAAACCAATGTAAATATAAATAAACAAAAAAAAACCTGGAAAAAAAGGTTATAAACTAAAATGTAAAACAACATAAAATATCAGCCCAAGGGAGACAACTGCTACCACCAAGGATGACCCATCTACCATGCTGAACAAGAATGTGTCTACATAAAATCTTTTCATTATTACGCCAACTGTCATTTGGGTTCATTGTTCTTTTACAGATACTGTAGTTTAGTGTTACTGCAAGAAATTGAAAAATATTGTTCCAAACAAAATATTCCACTGTCTTATGAGTTAAATTTATCTCCCCCAAGTAACAATGATTAACAAAATTCATACAATCGCCCGTTAACTGTACCACATAACTAGAAGACACCATAATATATTTCCAATGTCATCAAATTAGCGGGTATGATTGCACTGTGTTATATATAACTTAACACAACAGACTTCTGGTTATGTTTTACAGGAAATACTGCATTAAGTTTAGGAAAACTTAAATCATGAAGAGTAAAGGAAAGTTTATAAATATTTTTAACTAATTTCATATGTTGTAATATAAAATGTGCTTAAATTAGTTGTTGTTTATTTTCATTTTGGTAAGTACATGTATGTTTCTTATATATAGACACAATCTCTGTTAAACATAAAAAAATCGTGCTGTTAGAAAAACGAGCTATTCATGCGTTAGAACAATTCTTTTAGTACCATCGCCCTGCACGGCAAAACCACCGCTGCTATTTAATGGATCTTCCTCATCCTCGACATCTGAGTCATTGTTAGGGTTACCTGTTTAGCAAAAGAAACCAGTCCAAAAGAGATTACGCTATTAGCCATAGCTCCACAGCCTCCATGGTTAAGAAAGAATAAAACTGATAGATTAAATTACTATAATTATTAAAAGAAGAAAATAAATTGAAATGAAAAACCATTGCCAATTTCTTACTAATTAGAAAAACATAGAACTAGGCAAAGATAACTCTCTTACAGACGATAAATAAAATTGAAAATTGAATAACACAGCTAATTAGTTTCCAAATAATAAGACAAGCTCTTAAAACTTGTTCCCCATATTAAAATGATAATTTGTACAAAAATATTTTACAAGTTCATCAGATTTTGTGATCATAATATCTGTTTTAAAAAAAATATTGTTTTAATATTTATATTTTTTGTATGACAGTAATAAGGTACTACCCATTACAGCAGATACTAAATAATAATTTTTTTAATAATTGTTGTAGTGTCGGTCCTTAAAATTTTTTTGAAAACTGCAGTAACAAATTCTATTGAATAAAAGTTCTGTGTTATATTTTAGCTCTTATTTCATTTTTCTGCATGTCAAACAAAATCATATTCGGGTCCCCAACCATGCAGTCTATAACTACCCTAACATCAAACCTACATGTATCCATAGTACTATGTGGGGTGGGAGGATCATATGATCTATCCACAGCCGCCCTGAAACTATCATTACATTTTCTCCCTCGTGACATGTGCGGAAGCTCTGGGCTAGGAGAGTCCTGGGCAATTTCTGGGCTCTCCCGTTTCTCTTCAGTGTCCGAGCTGGCACCAGTTGTAGCCAAATTTTCTAATGATCCAAATCTCTTAAGGTTGGACTTTCCTGGTAGGTTCTGTTCAGGAACTAAAATTGACATGAAGTCAATAATTATACAGAAACATAAGATATATTTGTTGCGGGCAGAAATGATCTGCCAAGTCTGAAACTGATGCTGAAGGGTCCTCACATTTTGGCAAGCATGTCTTTAACCTGTGGGTTTCAGTTCATAGTCATTGTTTTATTAAGCTATTTATCTGGCAATATTTAATAACAATTATTGTGCATCATCGAATCCTTTAGGTTTACCTTCCGTACAAGATTGTGAAAACTGACCTTTTAAGAACAGGTATACAAAAGAACGTATTTTTTGTAAAAATGTATCCAACAGCCAGATTTATCTTAATACAAATCCAGGAAATAGACGACTATAAGTAGAAATGCTGGTTTCTGACTGTGTATCTTAATAGTTAGTTTAAAAACCTCTATAGAACTTATGTTTAGTGCTATATATGCACTGACTATAAACAAATATACCTTGTCTTGAAAATATGTTGAACAGATGTCTGAATGTATACATTGTGAATTAGAGCTATATTTCCTTTCTGATCATTTCACAACAAATTTATACTGTTTACTTCACTTTGTTTACTGTTTGTGTGTGTTAAGTAATATTGTTATCTGCTTTAGAGAACAGGACTTACCATTAGCTGGCTGGTTAACATTCTGTAAAGGAAGGGCAGATAACTTATTTCGGTTTCCATGGCTAATCAGGGACTCCATGGAACCAACTCTGACAATATTTGATGAGACTCGTTTTTGTCCACTTTGGGCTAAAATGAATAAAACAATGTATCAATTAAGTAACAACTGTTTACATACTTCCAACCCTTTGGAATCACAGGACAGAATAACCATTTCAGCCAGTACTTATGTCTCCATGCTTAAACTGTTACTTTATAAATTTACAACAATTGGCATTTATGAAGATTTCCAATGGAAGCAAATACACAAAACTTTATTACCTATTTAAACAGTGTAATAAACACAAATATCTAAATTTACATACAGAAAAAATCACTACAGTGAAACACTGCTTAAAATAATTTCTAATTTGCAAAATGAAGAGATAGTTATAAAATATAATGTTTAGTTATACATTTGACAGTTATTTTAATTAAATGAGCCCCTTCTTCTTAGCATTAAACATTTTAAATTCAGTAAATTACAATAATAAATTAACTTTTGTAACTTGCTAAATTTAAAAGAAGTCAAAAAAATAACAAATAGAAGATTACCAAACCACAGTTATCTATGGGTATAACTTTACTTTTTTCCAAAAATTTGATGAAAAAATTCCAAATATCTTTAGATCAATTTAATGTCCGACATATTTAATACTTTTACCAATAGCAACAATACAATAATTCTTGTTTAGCAATAATACAATAAATAAAATAATAGTGCTGTATATATCTGCTGAATACCATTATAATACTGCTCTAAATATTACGAAAAAGTCTTGATAGCATTTATGTTTGATACTTGAAAGACCATGTATTTGATTTGCAGAAAGTACTGAATAAGTATGAAACTGATTGGATTTAGTACATAAAACACATTGGAATTTTGATGATAAAAGCTCTGCAACATCCTAATCATAGGATTTTAAATACTGTTTGGGTTTGAGCGTCACTGATGAGCCTTCATAAGAGGAAACCCACAGCTGACATTGTAAATTCTATAGCCTTGATGTCACTGATGAGCATTGATAAGAAGAAACCCACAGCTGACATTGTAAATTCTATAGCCTTGATGTCACTGATGAGCCTTGATAAGAGGAAACCCACAGCTGGCATTGTAAATTCTATAGCCTTGATAGCTTTGATAACATTATATTTCTTGACAATCTGACACCTAATATCATATACAGAAGTACAATTCTAAAGATGTATAACTAATGTTGTATAACCAACACCACAGCTCTAGTGTATGTTCCTTTTTCCACCTATCCTCAGTGGAAGTCCACAAATGTCCACCCTAATTTGACCTACCCATCCACATTGGAAGTCCAGCAATGTCCACCCTAATTTGACCCACTCATCCACAGTAGGAGTACACCAATGTCTCACCCTTATTTGACCCATCCATCCACACTGTAGTCCACAAATGTCCACCCTAATTTGACCTACCCATCCACATTGGAAGTCCAGCAATGTCCACCCTAATTTGACCCACTCATCCACAGTAGGAGTACACCAATGTCTCACCCTTATTTGACCCATCCATCCACACTGTAGTCCACAAATTTACACACTAATTTGACCCACCCATCCACACTGGAAGTCCAGCAATGTCCCACCCTAATTTGACCCAACCATCCACAGTGTAAGTCCACAAATGTCCACCCTAATTTGACCCACCCATCCACATTGGATGTCCACCTATGTCCCACCCTAATTTGACCCAACCATTCACATTGGAAGTTCGCCAATGTTCCACCCTAATTCGACCTCTCTTTTGTAAAAAAAAAAAGGGGGAAAAAACATAAATGCATATCTTATTTTTATACATAAAAATAAGAGCCCATCCAGTCCAAGAAGTGGTGGGGGAGATAACCCAGGAGTTTTGTCCACTTATATCCACTTCCACAGTGTACAGATGGAAAAGCTAGCTCCACTTGAGCTGTGGTGTACATAGTCCACCAGGTTGATTAACGTGTTTAAACAAATAGTAGTAGGTTATGTAAACGTGTAGTTTAAGGCAGGTTTGATGTCTTTACTATATCACTGAATAACAAAGTAATATGATTAAACAGCAAGGTAATATATGATTTATTGTGACAGTCCAATGGACTACATGATAATTACAAACTAGGGTGTTTGCTTTCTAAAAATTTAATTTTATTAAACTTCTGCAATGATATCGAAGTAGACACTAGATTAAAGTCTATCAAACACTGATTTCTAATCTACATATTCAGTATTAAAATCATATAAAAAAGTAAGACTGAAAATTAACAATGTAAATTAATAAGAACATGGAGGCCATGATTAGGTAAAAATATAACTAAATTGAAATGAGTCCTGAAAATGCTATCTCAATGTAGATACTCGTATCAATAGTCCAATAAGTCCATCATCTTCATTCAGTTGACATTAAATGAATGGACTTCATGGATAGTTTAGATCATGATATATCTATATATATTGTAAGTATCGTTGGTTTCCCAAATTCAAATTTAGAACTGTGCAAAACGTAAAGAGATTTAATATACTGAATAATTTCATAAAAAAACACTTTCTCAAATTTTGTTCAAATTGATAAAAAGAAATAATTGCACATTCATCCTGAAACTTATAAAAGCCAAGTTAACTATATCATATTAATAAGATAGCATTTTTGATTGCTTATAAGTCTAGAGTATAAGAGTGCACAATGCAATTGAAGCAACAAAGAGCTGATCACATGATAGTCACATGACTGTCACATGATTTGTGTACCTGGTATTTGAAATGAAAGGGTTTTCCTTGGAGAGATACCACCTGAAAACATCACTAATGGTTAAGACAACAAAATATATTCAGAATATTTTTTTTAAGCAATGAGAACAGCTTTTCTCCTTTCAAAACATTTTGGTAAAGTAGCCAATCTTTTTATGGAGTTTAAGTTATGCTGCTCCACTTATGTATATCTGTGTAAGGCAGAATTTAAGACCCATATACAGAGACCTCATAATCAATATTTATTAGGTCCAAAGGGCAACACAAATTCTTTCATAATAATTTTTCATTTCATCTTGCCATCAGTAATAGGTAATTTGTTGTTTGTTTGTTTGAAGCTTTTAGCTTTTTATCAGGGAGAGCTTGAACTCAGGATTGAACTCATAACCTCAGTGTTAACATGCCAAGATCTAAATTATAGCTAACTAGACCACTTGCATACCAAGGCCTATATCAATATAAAATGTACATAACATGCACTTATATTTAAAACATGACCAAATGCAGTTATACAAAACTAGATTCTGCAGTGTTCTAGGATTCCCATTTCCCGTCACCCGTGGAAAGTGATTTATCAGCACGGGAAAGCCCATTTTTTCGTCCTGGTCACCCGTGGGCAAGTACACATTAAAAGTTAGGATTCTTGAAAAAAGTTCATACTTGCCCTGTCATGATACAAAAGTACATTAATTTTGTTCAACAGTTTAATTTTGTAAAATCAAGATAAAAAATTCAAGTGTGGATGATTGTTTTCATTTTTTATTTGATCAACGTTATACAGGTGCTTGTAATTTGAGTTTTCACCACTGCTGCAAAACATTTTTGAGATCAAGTATGAATGCAACAAGTACCAAATCAAACCCGGTAAAACCAGCAAAATCAGAACAATTTTCTTGGTTTTTTTGTTTTTGTTTTTTATTTTTATTTGGTAATGAATTAAATAATATAATATTTTTAAGTTTTTTCTTACTCACATTGACTTGTACAAAAATATACAAGGATGAAAATTTATGAAAGTCTGTATATGTGTACATTATATTTGGAGATGTATGGGGGTTTTGTATAATATCTACAACAAGAAACCTAAGCAAGCTATTAGACAGAATTGCACAATAGTCATTGTTTCCAAATTAAAAATGTACTGTAAGTACAAGAAAAAATATTCAATTTATATCTGTATATTTTTAATTCAAAAATGAACACGTCATTTAAACTAGTTGAGATGTGGGAAAGCCAGTTTATAGAGGAAACTTTCCCGTGTAAAGTTCAGTTAGCAAAAAAATCCTAGAACACTGTTCTGTACATTTTTTTACCCGACACATTTTTAACACTCTAACATTCTAAACCATGCTACATTTACCTCTATTGCTGTCTCTCAGACTTTTGATTTTCTGGTAAACTTCACTGTGACTTGGGTCCATGTGTGCCTTTCGCTTTTCAGACATACTCTGCCTACCAAAACCTTCACGACTGAATGCCATAGCTGCATCACCCATAGGACTCATTGGGCTTACCCTGTAGTGATAGATATTATACACATCTACAAACACAAATATCACATCACTGCTATATAGTACATAAGACCAAAAAAAATATGTTATTGAAGTTTTTATCCAAAGAGCATCTGCTTTAAAGGAACTGTATTGTTCTGCCCTGTCTACAATGGTTTCAATTTAATTGAATTTTAAAATCAAACTTTTTTGTATAATTCTCTTACCAATCTTACAATTATCTTCTGAAGCAGTTTTGTGTAAGCCTAATATACAGTTATTCACCATGAATGGCATTGTTAAAATATTTCCAAGAAAATACAAGTGTAGCTGTGAGCTAATGCTCACTAGTGGTACCCCCGCCAAACAGTATTGGGTAAACAGAAAGTAGTTGACCAACGAGCATGAAATCGCTATACACCATATGGCACTATAGGATAAAAGCAATATGCAAAATATCAGGCTTCTACATGCTATAGTTGCTTAGAAAACTGCAGAGGAAATTTTTGTCTTCTCACTGGGGGTATAAAAATGTCCACAAATGCATTCAATGCATTCCTTGAGTAACTTACAGTTCCTCACTAGTGGTACTATGGTGTCGGTCCCAGTCCTGGCTCTGTAACCATGGAGGCTGCTGGTTCCCATCCTCTGAACTAGAACTGTTTGTAGAATTGTGACGGAGAATTCCAAGTGTTGAATGAGGCCGAATTCTTGGCTGTAAAATATGTTTATTAAATTGTATTAACTAAAAACGTGTCTACATGAAGGTGCATGTTAATTAATGTAAATAGACTTGGGTAAAAAACCTGTCAATTTTGTTGTTGATTTTGACACACGAACAATGCTGAGATAATATACAGGCATAGTAATGAGATTTTTTTTTCGTTTGATTTTTTATACCCTTCCACACAAAGTGGCGGGGTATTATATGCTACCCTTCATTAGATAAGTGTTTATCAGTCTGTCTTTCGGGGCCTCTGTGGCCCAGTGGTTAAGGTAGTTCGTCTACTATTGATCACGTTGGTCTGTCAACACTGAGACTGTGGGTTCAACCCTTGCTGCAGGCAGGGTGCATTCGATTCCAATATTAGCTGACAAGGATTGCCAGTTTTCCTACTGAAGATCTGGGTTTTCTCCGGGTACTGCTTCCTCCCCAATAAAAACTGGACGCCATGATATAGCTGAAAAATTGCTGAAAGTGGCGTTAAACAACATTCAAACAAACAAACAAACAGTCCATCTTTCTGTGCCCTGGGGTTTTTCTGATAATAAAACATGTCAACTGCAAAGCTGTTAAGTGTACTACAAAATGAAGTTCAATTTTCAGCACAATCCAATTTAGTTTTCAACTTAGGCAAATTCAATTTTTTTTTGGTCAACAGTTGATGATTTCCAAATGAAAACTTGAAAACATGACAACAGATTCTGTAAAAATATTGCACAGCTGTTATGTACTATAAAATGAAGATAAAGTTTAATTTTCTGCATGATCCAAGAAAGCTCAATAAAAATTAACAAATTTAAAAAAAATTGTCAGGTTTCAATAGATTACTTGAAAAACGAATCTTTTTTAAACTTTCACAGCTGCAAAGTACAAGAAAAATGAAGATCAAATTGAATTTTTAACAATCCCATTTGTAGTTTCAAGTTGGGCAAATTTTAAATCATCTCATAGAGCCAAGATCAAGGTAAAATAATAGTCTTCTGAGATGGACTGTTATCATGTTCAGCTGTTCCTAGAAGGCCGACTGTTATTCAGTATAATGTGTTCATGGATTTTTTTTAAAAATGCATCATGACAAGGCATCATTTCATGCCCTTTTAGATGCATCATTTTTTTTTATAACTGCCATTTTACTAGTCAAAACTGTAACTCATTCTAATACACAGACATTCTCCACCAATCCAATATATTAGTTCAAAAATGAGATAACTTCTCAATGTAATTTTTCTACAAAAACTAAGCTGGTTTATAATAAACAATCTAACCTGACGAAACAGATAAATGTAGTCATTGTAGAAGTTTAAAAAAAAATAGGATCTTACATTGGTACGAGTGGATTTCTCCAATCGAGATAGTTGAAGTATAGAATTTTTTTTTTTTTAATTTCCATTATTTAGCTATGGAGATTGGAGAAATCCGATATTCTAAGAGATTCGATTTCCCCAATTTAAAAAAGTAAATTTGTGAAATGAAATTCAAATTCTCCCGACCACAGTTTCATGGCCATGACTTGAATACACGTTAAATGGACGTTGTTTTGTTTATGACGTCATTATTTTTGTTTATGGTGTTATTATTTTAAGCCAATCAACAGATGAGAACAAAAATTTCACTAGTGACGAGAACTATATTTTAAACACCCGTCAAGCGATTGAAACATTACGTCAAATTTAGAGAATACATTTTATTTGGTCTTCAATTTAACTTCTAATGTAAAACTAACCTGTGGTTCATTAGAAAGAGAATCATCCTCTATAAGCACTGAGTTTCTAGAATTCCTTCCCAAAAGTTCTTGCACTGTTGGAGCACTTCGTAATGGTTTAATAGGAGACACTTCTGGAGAGGAAACATTTCCACTGTCATTAAAACTATCATGCGTAGCACGTGTGTAGGAATCATTCCGTAGTCCATTCCCGCCGTTCATTAAACGTTCTATCAAAAAGTTCCGAGATTTATCTACCCCATAATCCTTCATTTCAGCAGAAAGAATATTCCGAGTCAGGTCCAGAGGAATTTGTGGCACAATCTCCTTTGAATCATTTAAATCTGAAAAATCACTGGATTTGTTTTGATTATAAAGGAAGTAGTCAGTTGAACTCTCCTGAAATGGAGATGGAGAAGGTGCCCCTATTTTACGAGCTATCTTTAAATTTATGTGTCCGGGAATTACACCTTCTTTTTGCATAGCTTTACGTAAAGTTTCCATGGATTCCGAATTAGATAGATCTTTAAGACTTTCTCCATTGACTTCTAACAATTGGTCATTAATGGCTAATCTTCCATCCTACAAGGAAACAGACAACAGGAATCAGTATCTGGCTAATCTAATGGTAAAATGATTTACAAACAATAATTCAGCTATATTAAGTTTTTTTTGTTTATAATGAGCAGGAATTTTTCAGCAGTATGATAATTTGGCTTTTGTGTTATGTAAAGTTTGTACGCCACTTTCACATTTACTATTCACATTTGTGTCTCATTTCTGGTCCATTTCAATTTTTGAAATAAATTTCAACAAAAAAAATTAATGTTTTTCTAACTTAAGAAATTTTATACCACAAGGCCAGTACTACAACAATCTGTTTTTATCACGTCAAAAAAGCTGCCTTTGAAAAATGAAACTAAATTATTACCCTAGAAGCAGCTCCACCACTTATCACAGCCTTAATAAATATGCCTAAATCTCTGGTACCCTGATCAGGGATGGTAATGGTCTTGCCTTTCACACTGACACCAAGACCTGCAGACCCCGTATCATTCAACGGAATGTCCAATGATATCACCTCCTTGTTCTTTAATATTGCCAGTGTACCATCTTCATCCCCAGATTTTTCTGCAGGCTGTAAGACAGTTTGTTTTTCTATGTTCTGTAAAAAATCAGAGGAGTCCAGCACATGTGCACCAAAATAAATGAAAATAAACTAAAAATAGACATGACGCAACATACCATTAGCTGTATTAATATCTTCATGCAGTTAAAAAATTATTGCCAGATCTCAGAGCAAAACATGCAGAATACTGATACTTTCAATCAAAACGTGTGTGCAATTTTCAAGATTTAATTAAGTAAAAAAAAGACAAAAAGTACATAATGAAAATATATTTTCTATGTACTTACATCTAAAAAATAATGTTTGTTTTGTTTTGCTCTGACACCAAAAGAAAAATGAAAAATATTAAATAAACTCACATGAATGCTAGCACAAAACAACACAAAATAATTGACCTGAATTCATGAAGAATGTTGTAATAAAGATAATCCTCTGATTTACCATACGTTGTCAGGAAGGTAACATTAAAGTAAGGTTAGGACAGCATAGATGCCAAACAATGGAAGTAATTTTCCTGGATAAGGTGCATGTCAAAAAGGAACAACCCTAAGTATTATGAACCCGTATTAAATCATTAGCAAACTAGCATCCCAAATCCACATATCTTTTAGAATATAAAACAATTTCCAATAAACTGAAGACAAAACATTTATAAAAGGGACTAAGGTTTTGAAATTTACCCAGTTGAACACAATTTGTAACTCAGTTTCACTAAAATCAAAAACAGGCCAAATAATACACATAGAGAAGAGCTATTATCACCAAGATGTTGAAAATAAATTTTGATTTCAAATCAATCATTACCAAAAACCATTCTTCATTCTTACAAGCAATTCCAGAGAGTATGTTGTTAATATTTCAAAAAAAATTATTTTAATACCCGTGCTGTTAATTAAAAGTACAGTCAACTCTCTTTACAACGACCATGTTAGTTTCCGGCCATTATTGACGTTAAACTGAATTTGCTGTTATAATGAATTTGTATTTTTGTACTTTGATTATCTCCCTTTTTTATTTGCGTTTATTGAAAATCGTTCAAGTCTGCTCAATATCCAAGCTTAATAACAAAAAATAATAAAATGCTTGTTTTCTTGCCGATATTTAATTAAAAACCCTTTTTTTTTCTTTTTTTTTAACAAAATTAATTGTAAGTTATGATTATTTACATTAGACCGATTTTCAGTAATTATCCTTTTTCAGATGTGCCGCTTCAATCTTAACACACTTGTAATTAAGCCAATAATTTTGTGAAATATTTGAAGATTTAAATATTAAATAGCCTTTGACACCTTTTTAATGAAGCCATATCCCTATAATCGATTAGTTTTGTAACGGAAATGTCACGCAAGGTTAATTACGCAATAGCAACAGGTGTTAACCTGTGCAATTAACCGTTAAAAAATTAATACTCTGGACATAGATAATCTTGCACAGGTAAATCTTGATAATTTGTCGTAGTAACGAATTATTTTATGCTAGCTTTGGTATATTTGTTACCGACAGACGCAGTCGGAGTCGGAAACAGAATATGTCGTTGTATCGAGCATAAACAACACGTGGACACGTTTGTTCCCAATGAAATCCTGTCAGATGTCGAATATTCCGTTAAATCGGATGTCATTGTAACGAGGGTTCACTGTATGTTATTATTTCACAATCCATGCATACATTGTTAGTGTGAATTATTTTTGCCTTTATATTTATATAGAATGTATTATTTGTGTTACACTGTTGAGTATTAGTTAGAAAACATTTTTACATTGCTTGCTCAATATGTTATTCAGACAACCTTACTACAGAATTTTTTATTTTTTTTTGGGGGGGGGGGGGGTAATTATATAATTTTATACATTTTATAGACCATTTATACAGCTACATTTTACTAATCTCAAATTATCTGATATCATACATTAGCATTTAATGTTTTCAAACATGAGTAGTCAATTGAACTAACAGTTTTACTTAAAGTCTGACGTACATGTATGAGATAACTTTTCCCACCTCCTAACAGCGACACCATATCCCCTCCCCAACCCCACAATACATACATAAACTAGGTTCTGATGTTTGACACTTCAGCATAAATTAATGTATGTCCAACTTAAAACATTCTCAACCCAATACAAAAAAAATCACCGCTGCAGACACCCACACAGGGAGTCACAAACTAAAATGAGATCAATATTAGAAAAACCATGCCAAGGCTAAACTAAGTTAATAATTAAAGATACAGAAGAAAGTCACACAGAGAATTTGATTAATATGAGCTGATAATTAAAAGGCAATTGTTTTCTGTAGCTCTAAAAACACCATCTACTATAGACATTCAATAGCACAACACTGAGACATGAACAGTTCAGATTCCTTTCCAAAGGTCTTGAGCACATAGATTCATTCTGAAAATGATTTTGGGGAGTAAAAAAAAGTGTTTGTTTTAAGGCAAATATAAATAAAATGTATATGTTATTAAACCAAAGGCAAATATAAATAAAACGTATATGTTATTAAACCAATGGCTATCTTTACAGGCTTCTAGAAATATTATTGACCTTGTGTCTTAGACAGGTATTTTGTATTCTTAATTTTTTGACCTAGTAGGTTATTTTTTCTTTTGATAGAGTTACTACCCTTGTGTGTCAGTATAGCTTCTACTGATATGTATTAGAAAATTTGTTGACATTTTCTATCATCTATCACTTTGTTAAAAAGAGAATGTTACACAATTTGTATTGTACCCATTTACAAAGATCTGCTTTAAAGGGACACAACTTTTTTAAGGGACATAATCTAAGCTTAACAGGAAGAAACAGTTAACACAATATAAATTTGTGACTTTGTCATTAAAATGAAATAAATCAGTTCTAAATGCTATCCTGATCATAACAGTCTGTTTATATTCAAATAAAAGACACATTAGTTTAATTATGAACCGTAAAACTATTTTCCTATTTTTTTAATATAAATTATATTCCACATGCCTACAGAAACAACTAATACTGTCAAAAAGGGCAGAATAGAAAAGAAAACCTACTTTTCTGTCTAAAAAAAACTAGTTTTTGTAACTAAAACAAATATAATGTTGTCTGATTTAAAAATTTGAGACTTGGACAATTTGGACTATTGCTTGACTTGTAATGCATTCTCATCATGATAAATTTGAGACCTCAAAAATCTACAAAAAATGAACTGAGCAAATTGAATAAAGAGACTAGGTTAATATAGAGAAATATATGGACAGCACACATACAAGACGACACAAGATATACACTGTTAAAACTACTATAAAGCAATCAAGACTACGAAAACAAACGGAAAAAACACAATGGTGGTGCCTGTTTTCTGGACTCCAAGGATTTTGACAACTGAAATACTCCAATAAAACACAAAATAAGAGTTCTATATTAATAACACAAAATATTAAATTGTTTCGAAGACAGACAAAAGAATTGGTATTAAAGATACAAGTAGCAGAAATAATTCAGGATGAACCAGAAGTTTGTAAGCAAAGACTGAATTTAAGCATCTAATTGTCATATATTATTCATTTTGATGCCTTCTTTGTATTGAAATTTCTTAAAGGATCCATTAAAAAATAATTTACAACTTAATAACATTTAACATTATTTGTTGGGGTTTAAAGGATTATCAAAGATGTACTAACTGTTATTTTGGAACAAATATGTACATAAAAAAATTTTATTTTGTAACAAAAATTAGGAGATAACTGTTTTGTATTTTAAGATTTACCGACATCAATTGGTTGACCTGAAGGTCGGAAATTGAGTTTACTGTTTCACCTTCTGACGGCATCAATCATGTATTTAATGTCATGAAATTATTCCCATTGTCCAATCTGAATTGACATTCAATCAAGAATTGCATTAGAATGTACATTAACTAACTGAGCATGATCTTACACAGACAAATATTATTTTGTTTCCTATCTGTGTAAAAGTAGTTGACAAAATTTAATGTGGATTTTACCAGTTGCCTTGGTACTTTGAATCGATCTTCTTCCATCACTTGACGAGATATTTCTAGAGTAACCATCTCTCCCAGCTTAACATTACGTAACGCAGCCACAACCTCTGACTGAGATTTTCCATCCATATCTTGGTCATCAACCTAAATGAGAAAGTATGTAAAAAATGAAGACAATAGTCACTATTATAACAAAAAGAAATTAGTTTAAACACCCAAGTTAAAGACAAGATTAATATTTCCTATAAAACAAACAGAATATTGATTAATAGAGATTTTAAAGTGTCAGTTCCCACTCATATTTGAAATATAAACAAAATTTTTTTTCTTAAAATCAATAAATTTTAGGCTCCATAAAACTAAGAAAAAACTAAAAGTTAATATTTTTTGGCAAACTGGATTAACATATGGATATTTGTGATAAAATTATTTCATTATGCTCCTGTGTACAATCACTTAACATTAATTCTTCAGCCAGAAGCAGTCAGGACTTTTCTAGGGTCATTCATATGAATAAATAGCGATGGAAGTACATAGCTAGGCCCGGTTTCATAAAACATTTCAAATTTGAGGATTTCCTCAACATATCCTCAACTCAAAAATTGACAAATCAAATTGCTTAAAAATCCTTCAAAGACAGAAATGGCCGTTAAACAGGAAGTAGGTGAGCGACAGACCTGAAATCAAGTCCCACATTATGGGAGGAGATGCTGATGCTGCATACCAAATTTCAAGAGAATGTGATTAGTATTTGCTGAGAAAACTGTTTCATAAATTTTTTCCCTGCCGGCCCACCAGACATTCACCATATTATAACCCGTATTTTCACTCTGTGAAATCTGGCCAAAAATCGAAATAGAGAAGTTTAATGAAACTGGGGGGCCAGATGCACTAATGGCCAGAAAATTGACCTTAGGAAGACAATATTACAGATATAACTTTTCTTTTTAAAAATGTATTTGAAATGTTCCTTTTCTTAAATTATAAAAATGTAAATTGCAGAATTCTAACTAGTACAAGTACTGTCAGAACATTACCTTCAAAAGTCTGTCGCCAGCCTTCAATGTACCTTCGTCTATTGCAGCACCCTTCGGGAGGATGTTTTTAATATAAATAGGTGTAAAACCTCCTGCAGGATTGTCCCTGGTCGTCACACTAAATCCCAACCCAGATGGACCTGTAAAAACCAAGATACCAATCTTGTAATATGATCATCATAATGTATAAGAGTAAATCAACAAAGGTACCAGTAAGTCCAACACAAGGTAACTTGTCACGTTTGTTTTCTATTCAGAGTTTGGAGGGTTTAGAAGCACAAAAATGACTTAAAAAAATCTGTTGGTATGTTGTCAAGTTTCACAGAGTTCCTTAAGATGTAACAAAATTAAAGTTTGTTTTTGCATACAAAAACGACGTCTCCCACCGTTCCCCAGATTTGACTCAGAGGATAACAATTTCCTTGTAATATGCATAACTAAATATGGTGTACTTGCTACATACCAAGTTTTGTAAAATTTGGTGTAGAAGTTTCAGGAGGTGAGCAGAAACGATGATTTATAAGGAATTTTAGGAAAATTGTATGTTCAAAGGGCCATAACTCCCATAAAATTGTGAGGAAAACAATTTCCTGGTAATATGCACAACTATATATGGTGTACTTGCTATGTACCAAGTTTCGTAAAATTTGGGGGGGGGGGGCATGATTTCCCATGAATGGCATATTTCTGTTTATTCAAGTTTCTCCAACATGAAATGTACAATGGAAGTATTTTTTTACTTAGTGTTGTAATTCCATTAAATATATATGACACTCTTCTACTCTACAAAAGATTCATTAATACATGTTTGACTGTAGTCATAATTACAGGTAAAATTAATGAGGTTTGTCTACTACCTATTCACGTTTCTCCAACACATTTGTTACCTAAAATATCAAAAGATGCAGAAACGTTAACACACCAATATTATACATGTTTTTACCTTTTTTTAACTGGATTTGAATTTTCTTGCCAATTTTCTTAGTATTCGTTGGAGCAATTATGGCACTTTCTTGTGTTGATAATGCTGTTTTTGGATCTCTAGTCGGTACTGCTGGTGGTACCTTCTTTGTCGGAGACTGTGGTTTGTTCGGCAGGCCTGGCCGTATTGGTGGTCCAGCTTTTATTGGTTGTGGATCTCTTATTACAGTTTTACTGTTGTTTGAATCTGGTACCAATGGACTACTACCATTAATGGGACCAGATTCAGCTGGAGTGCTGGTTTTTTCAGGGCCAGTAGGTGATAAGGAATCAGGACTATCAAGTTTTGGTGGGGGTAGAGTAAGTGGTGATGGTTTGGTTGGTGAATATCCTTTTGGTTTAGGTAAAGTCGGTGGAGGCTGTTTCGCCGGTGATCCTGGTTTCTTTTTTATGACTCGCAATTTAATCTCATCAGCTTTCATAGAATCTCTAAAAATTTCTTGAGATCTACAATAAAACAATTTCATCAAATGTGGAAATTAATGAGAATGCATAATATTTTTTCAAAGACACACCAAATATATATAGTACTGTGGTACTTTATGAAGAGTGTAATAGTCAATACAAGTCAGTACTAGATAAGTTTAACACAGAACAACTTTGATTGCACAAGTTTGTTTTGAATAATTTATAATAGTGGTACAATATTCCCAGTGAAAATCATCGGTCTTGACCACCAAAATATGGCTGGGTCCATTTTTGTATCCCATGCAACAGTCCTGATGACACACACAAAATTGGTCATTGCTATTTCATTTCTCTACTTCTGTCATTAGCTGTACCCACAGCTAAGTTCCAGTATTGGTTTCCAGTATTTATTCTAATAGAATAAATAAAATAATGCCATGTGGCCAAAGTTCATGTCAGGGACTTACTTCTGGTTAGTAATCGCTGAAATTGGCTGCTAAAGGATCAATTGATGCCAAAAGGTAAACAATTAAGAAACATTACTATGCTTTTCAGCTGTAAATATACAAATTATGTAGGTCTGACATAAAATTTGGTTTTGCCAGTCCCATGACTGACAGGCCAAAATGTGTTTTCATGGACATGTAACACTACCTGGTTCTTCGTCATATGAAAATTCTCTACTTAGACACGGCATACGATAAATTTTCAAAAGAGCTACAAAATTCCTACATAAAAACATGTGTCAATAAGTGTGTTGTAAAACTTTCAATTTAATTAAATTTAACTGGTCCGTCACTTTCAATTATAGCTGTGAATATGTATTGTTTATGTATCATGTATCATGGATATCATTAGCAGCACAAGAGTTAAAAAATAAGATTTAATTTGATAATACATATTTATTAAATGAAGTCTTGTAGTGTATATTTAACAACATTTCTTCATTTCAAAAATAACAAAAAAAGTAGTCGCCTAATGCTATGTTTTTGGCACTATCATAAAAATACTGTCTTAAATTCTATCATTGTTCATAGATCTAAAACGATACAAGCTACCAGACCACTTCTTTCAAAACAAATACAACATACATGTCAATGAATACAAAACCCCTACAGCATTTTAGTTGTCTTACCTTTTGAAATTTATACCAAGCAGATTAATTCCGTTAATTTCTACAATTCTGTCATTTTCTCCGAGGCGTCCATCTTTGTGTATTCTTCCTCCTGGCTCCACACCTTGCACCAGTAGTCCATTCTCCCTACAGATGTGAACACAATACATATATAACGGTCCAGTGTCAACATGATCCAATCACAACAGTAGATTTCTCCCATTTTTGTTTAATACCTTTAATGTTTGTGTCACTGCATGGAGCTTGGGGTAAAATGTCAACATCACCAAGGCAGTTCCCTTTGTTATTTAAAAACCATTGGTTTCTCAAGCCTCAATTAATAATTCATGCAAATTGCACTGGAACATATTAACGGGTCAATTTGCCATCTATATGCTTTTGTTTTTGTTGTACAGAAATCTGAGAAAACTGCATGTGAAATATAAAGAGTGGGAACAACACTGAGGAAACTGACATGAAGTATAATAATACAAGCTGCAGTTATGACAAAATATAAACAAAGACTGTCCCTTGAAGTGCAGCACAGAAAATAACAGTTCAAAATAGTGAATGACTAAAGGAGAAATTATGTCTTCATTTCCAATAGATTGTTCTTGCTCCATTTTAACAAGTTTCATTTTGAATTTTATAAAATGGAGAATATAGCATTATTAAATGGTAACAAATGCATTATGTTGATTACATATTTTTATTGTAGAGGAAGGCAAGACTTTTGGCAGGAAAACTATCAATACTTTTTAATTAAGGTTGAAGTCTTGCAGGCCTTGTCCACTTTCAAGCTGGCAAGAACTAACAACCTCAGTCAACAGCTACCTCAACTAAGACAATGAAGCCACTGTATCAATAAAGCAATTAAAATAAAAATCATTACTAATCAGCCTACCTCCCTTCCTCGTTGTAGTCTGGGACCACATGGATACCAAGAGGCCCTCCAACTGTAGGTAAATTAATTAATATACTCCTGAAATAAAAATAAGTATTTGTGTAATAGATGTATTTGTCAATAAATATACAGCAAATACACATTACCAGAATATATCAAATTTATATTGGAGAGTAATTAGAAACATGATGATATGAAATGCTATGTCATGAGTTCAAATAAAAATAACATAAGTACAAGTATGGTTTTCTTATTGAGTGTATGAGTGTTATCTAGATGCTAAAATTGCCAATTTTCTACAGATAAAAACTATATGTAGTAACATCCTTTGAATGCTGACCATGAAGTGGACACATAACATGGTCTGTGTATGCATTCATTTGTTGATTGTATCCTTCTTTTATTTGTTTTTGTTTGTTTGAATTATGTTTAACACCATTTTCAGCAATTTTTCAGCTAAATCATGACATCTAGTTTGTATTGGGGGAGGAAGCTGAAGTACCCACAGAAAACCCCGACCTACAGTAGGAAAACTGACAATCCTTGTTAAATAAGATTGGAGTCGAGTATACCCTGCCTGCAGTGAGAATCCTTCTTTTATGGATAAGGGTCCAGAATACTAGATGAATAAAGATAAAGAATAATGTGTCTATCTTTATTGTTAATCAAACATTTTTTGATCAAATAATTTAGAAATATTGCTTTGAAAAAATGGTTTCAAAAATGCTAATAAAAAAATGGTACAACTGCTATTGTACTAGTGTATGTTAACAGCATAAAAATTTAATTTTAAATTCAAACAAGTTAGTGAAATCTTATAACATGTTACTGATACCATCACATTGATCCAAAGCCTCTGGGCAAATAGACTGAAAATTATTACAGTAATTTATCAATATAATCATGTAAAGGAACTCCTAACTGAATTGATTCAACCACATGACTAAGAGGAAACAATTTAAGTATTTCTCAAATGGTAGTGGTTAGTGTGTGAGGATGAGGGGGGGGAGGGGGGGAATCAGGCCTGCATATTGGAGGACCATTTATTTCTTAAATAATTAGAATGATGCTTTACAGTAACTAAGTTAACAATTTTTGCTAGCTAATCTGAAACAAGAATTGCCAATGGATACATTCTTTGTACAATCAAAACGACATGAGAAACCTTGGTAGAGGATGCATCATTCTGGCAAGTCTAGCTTAACTAACCATGCAGTTTCAAAGAAAGATTAAAATTTCAAAAGTTAACGGACAAAGATGAAGGAAGATGGAGCAAAATTGATGGCAATAGCTTAACCTGCCTTTCAGTTTCATCAGGTCTAAAATCAGTTCACCTATGAGGCTGATGCAGTCCATTTATAACATCAGGGATTCCCCACTTACCCTTGTATATGCGGCTGATGCACTCTATTTATAACATCAGGGATATCTTTCTTGACATCTGTGCTGGCTCCACCAACTGGTTCTTTGCGCTCCATCTGAAAAAAAAAAATCAATATTTTATTATACTGCTAACATTTTATCAATAATTTAACAGCAGACAAGATCTCTGATAAAAACATTAAATTGGCCAACATGAATTTACAAACAATAACAGGTTGTATATCCTAAATAAATACTTAGAAACAGAAAACCTGACTTCTGAGACCACTGACAGCAACTATAACTAAAAAGATTGTGATGGCTTAGAACAATATGGTATAACAATATGTTTATGTATAAGATTATAGTAGATGTAGTGTATAACTCTCAGTGGGACTTACACTGTCCACAACCCTAGACCACTTAACCATATCTGACATATAAAAACACAGACTTCAGTAGATTTACAGCAAATCTAGATTACATACATAGTACAAAATGTTTGTCTGAATACCAATTACAGCAATTTTTCGGGTATATCACATGTGGCATTCAGTTTTAATTGACAGAGGAAGCTGGTGAATCCAGCCAAATTTGCTGTAATAAAATGTGAGGAAGTAATGTTCATAAACAATACCTAAAGGGCAAAAGCATATTCTACACATTAGTAATATGCATACAGTCTAGATTATGATAAAATTTTAAAAAGAAATTTTTTAAAGCATAACAACAAAATTCCTAGTGAGTATATGCTTTCCTTGATATTTGTGACATTTTTATCATGATTTACAGGTCATTCAGGAAATCATTCAACTGTTTAATACCTATTTTATTTTATCAATTAATCTTTTATAACATTTATTATAGAAATAGTTTAAATGTCTGGGTATCCTTACACCTGCCTGTCTGGCCAAAATAGAACAAATATCCACAAAATATGTTAATATTTTATATTTCACAGTTCAATGAACTTGGTGTAGCATAATTATAAAAATCAAAGGCCAAAATCAGTAAAAAAAAATGCAAGTAATGTTTTTTTTTATAAATGTTGGATTTTGAATAATTTAACTAGTTCTATTAATATTGTATGAAATTATAAGATATTTGGTACGTAATCCACATAATACAAATATTATATGTAGGTAACATTGCAGGGTGACAGTGATAACAAATCATCCCCAATGACATTGGCAAACTACACAGACCTTTCGGTTACTTAGACCAACCTTTTCAAAATATAAAATTGTCGAGATATTCCAAATATTTTGTATAAATAAATATGCACATGGAAAATCAAACAATGTCTTAAAATTTACATGTATGTAAATACATTACTTTCCATGCATATTTAACCTTTCTGAGGTGAAGTATCAGGTGTGGGTAATGTTAACCCTTATATCATAAATCACTTCACAGCAATTACATAGTACACCTTTATCTTACACCTATTATCATGTCACAGTAGGATTTAGTATGTAAACAAAGATACTTCCAATAAAAATATTCTTTTTTTTGTAATCTATCACTATCAGCCATAAAAAGATTGAGCTCCTCGGGAATCCTGAAAGGTTTAACAGAGTAATTTATTTAAACTGTTGTGTCCTGTTCAGAATATACAGTAACGTGCCAAAAGTGAGTCAAGTTTTTATCATGGCGACGACGTCGCTTGTGGCGATACAGGCAACAAAAATCAAAATTGTGACGTTCATATCAATCGGATAAACTTAATTTTTACTGTGCCAAGAAAGATAACTCTACTTTGTCGAAGGAAACCGGAAATGAATTTGGTCGTCTGTCAAAACGTAAACAAAAGCAATTTTCCGAAAATGGCAAAACATGGCAAAGAGTTGTCGGATTCTGACAAACAAACCATTGTATCTTTGATAGAAAGTGGAATGAAGGCGAGAAAAGTGGCAGAATTAATGAAAAGGAGTGAATCAACCATATCTAGGTTTTTGAAACTTTTCCGATCAACCGGTAGCATAAAAAACCAGGCTAGATCAGGGAGACCAAAATCAATGACTGCTCGCGGCCGGCGGATACTTTTGTGGATTGTGAAAACCCACCGACGACAGCCTTTGAGGGACATAACCAGTGAATTTAACGATTCTAACTTGGAAGCTTGTTCATCAAGAACAATCCAGCGAAATTTACATGATCTTGGGTATAACAGGCGGTCAGTGTGTAAACGGATGATAGTACGGAGGGCCAACAGGAAGAAACGGATGGACTGGTGTCTGTCTAGATTGCACTGGACAATAAACTGGCAGTGGAAACATATAATATTTAGTGACTAAATGATGATGATCTTGAAACCCGATGGTCAGGTGAAGGTGTGGAGGCGGGTTGGAGAGAAAATGCAACCGGAGTACCTGGGCTATATTCCCCATTGTCGTGGCCAAACTTTGAAAATCATGGTATGGGGATGTATGACATACCACGGAATGGGGACTTTAGCATTTATTGATGGTCATATGAACTCAGTGAAATATATTGACACATTAGAAAACTTTTTGTGGCCTGCTGTCGCCAAACATTTTTGGAGAAAATCGCTGGATTTTTCAGGAAGATAATGCTCCTACTCATAAATCAAGATTGTGCGAAGATTGGAAGAGAGACAACGATATCCCTACTTTACATTGACCGGCACAATCCCCGGATTTGAGCCCTATCGAAAATATTTAGCTGCTGTTGAAAACATCTGTGAAACGGAACTTAAACAAAGTGAAAAATTTAGACGACTTGAAAGCCCAACTGCTTCACGCATGGAACAATGTGCCTCTACATCACATTCATACACTATTAGGATCCCTACCAAGGAGAATAAGACACGTTTTGACTCAGAAAGGACACATTACTAAATATTAAATTAAAAATAATCAAACATGAGATAGGCTTTTCATTTATTCATTGTGTAATTGTTCTAATTACTTCGGCAGCCATTAAAAAACTTGACTCACTTTTGGCACGTCACTGTATGATTAAATAACCCTTAGAATTGACATATTGAGGAGTATTTTGCAGTTTTTTATTGTTCTTTGATTCTTTCTTTAATTGGGGGGGGTTAGAATGATAGTTTTTCTCACAGATAAAATAACAAATGTGTACAATATTTAGTACATCAAGAAAACAAGAACAACAAATCAACCAACTGGCAACAGAAGCTTTCTCACTGCTAGATAGAAAATGTCTTGTCTTTTTTTTACATACAAATGCGATTTTTGTATATATTTACTTCATTTGCAATAATACATGCTGGACGTTAAACAGCAATCAATCAATCAATCAATCAATCAATCAATCAATCAATCAATCAATCAATCAATCAATCAATCAATCAATCAATCAATCAATCAATCAATCAATCAATCCATCAATCGATCAATCAATCATTTGATATCAACAGATTTCTTAACAAAACTTTTACATGTTTAAGGGTTGCTGCATGAATATGTTGTACTGAACTTGCAGGATAAAGACAAGAGTTCTCAGACTCATTGTAACTGCCACAAAACTCGCTGTCTCTACCCAATACTTAATACTTTTCCAGTGACAGTAAAATTTTTACCAAGGATGTTGATTTATTTTTTTTTCGTCCTGAATATTGCTTGCTGTGTGTGTGTTTAACAAACAGTATCAATTAGTCAGAAGACCATTCTAGTATGTAAATGATGTAATGAGTAGTAAGGTTGTAAGCTTATTTGTGGTTGTGTTATACATGATACTTTATTATAGATTTATTTTCATTGATTTCTTTTTAAGCATTATGAACCATGTATATAGACCAACCAGTTTATTTGGAGCGACATGGAATAATATGGACTGGCTGAAATTGGATTTAAACATTCAGTTGAGTTCCCTCCTTTATAGTCAAATAAACAAATGTGTCATCTGGAAGCAGATTTGCTAATCTTAGTGAAGATAATTTATGACAAATAAATGATATGCAAAATGAGTTTATAGAACAAAATACCCATGACAGTACATGTTGTGCATATTAAGATTATTGAGCATAGCACTTCAGACAGCTTAAACTAGGTACAAGTATAATATAACAAAATATTTCATGATAATTAGGGTCAAATAGCAGTTTATGGACTGGTCTGTGGTCCCTCGTAATTATATGGCCGTCTTCTGCGCTTTGGTCCATATAATTTTTGCGGCCACGATGTCCATATACATGTACTGTCATATGACCCTCCGTGCAAGGAACTATTTGTTAAATATTATAGTTTACACATTTCCTTTCCCTATTTGTCTTTGTATTTTGTTCTGGGCAGTACTTTGGTACATGGCAAAGAGCTCTGTTTTGCTTTGGTCATATACTATTCCGGTACATATAACACCTTATGGCTCCAGAATCAGGAATTATCTGATTCGTTACTTTAGAACGAATAAGCGTACCCTCGCTTTTTTTTTTGGCGAGGGTACAAATTAAGTCACATTAGTCGTAATGTAGCAGAGCGGGAGTGAATCACTCCCAGCACTTTGATGCCCAAAAGAAGTTACATATACAAGAAGTTGCATATACAATCAGACGTGGTTGATTTAGATATCTTAAGACAGTGTCAAGATTTTTTTTATCATTTTCGTGTTTAAAATCGATCATTATTGATACGTGATAATAGTTATTGCCGTTTTTAATAACCCGCTGTGCGTTGTGTATTAATTGTCATTTGTGTTTCCTTTTGATTACGTCTACTAAATGAAAAACATTGTGAAACCCGAAACTGAATGGTGTGTTGCATCTTGGGTAATACATATGTAAATTACTGGATTCTTACTACGGAATGATTGTTATAGTATGCAAATTAGCACATTTATAATAAAATTAGGTCACATTTTCCATATACGGAAAAATTATCAACAGTATTTTCCACGTGCATCTTCAAAGACAAAAAAGGAAATTTCTTCAATAAAGATCGTTTCCAGTTTCGCAATGTCTAAAGTTTTAATAATGTAAAGATGACGAATATTATGTTTGAATTTTGCATAAATGGACCGAAATTAGAATTTTTTATTTGCTATATTACTAGCAATATGACTGAATTCTGCCGTTTATCTGACAAATCACTAAATTAACTTTTTTTAGCTGATTTTAACGGCAGTAAAATTCTACCTAAAATTACTTAAACAGGATACAGTTTACCATTTATTTTGACACTGGATCAATGTGCCCCAGCAGACAGAGATGACAGTCCATTCCTTCATTGAAACACATCTGTTGTACTCTCATTTGATAATTCACCTGTATTTTGTTTGATAATATTGAGTAACTTATTACCTGTATTCTATCCTGTTGTTTCTCTTGGGCCACCAACCATTTGTACATGTCTGGTCTGTTCCCAAGGGACTGCCTCCAGGAGTCCCTTGCAAACCTGTTGAATGGGTTGGTCCCTGCTGTTCCATTTCTGGGGAGGGATCCAGTGCCATCAGAACTGGGCTCAGCCAGCACCTGTAAGTTCATATGCATAAATATGACATATCAAAGGTAAACAATTATACAATACACATCGTGACATTTGTTACATTTCATAGGTAAACTTAATACACATCACTTATACTCTGTTCCATAAATGTTTGTTTACAAGGACAAATACAAGTCATATTTAACCTGAACAAAAAGAAGTTTAATGTTTCAATCATTTCCTGATGATATAGAAAGATATAAGTTATGTATTGTGAGTGTTGATTTCAAAACAAAACTACAGCAGCCCAACAATGTCACATCTACATGGATATAGAAAGATAAGTTATGTATTGTGAGTGTTGATTTGTAATGTCCAACTTCAAAACAAAACTACAGCAGCCCAACAATGTCACATCTACATTGATATAATATAATATTTGTAAAAAATATACAGTGAACAAATGTTTATCTTTTTTTTTCCATGGAGTTTTCCTGCATAAACCAAAAAAATAATAACATTTTACAATCTGTTAAATATTTAATATTAAATTTTAAGGAAGTGGGTCATTCTTCCTGGAAATATCAATCATTTATAGCATGTGTTGCATATGTCTGACAGAATGGAGTACTGTATTATTTAACTGTATCAACAATAATTGTAATATATTGAATGTTAATCTACTGTTCTCTATTGGTGGCCAATGCAAATGTATTACAATTATATATAATAGGCTTAAATTGTCCTGTTCCAGACAGATACATGTAACACAAATCATATACAAAAGTTTCTCCAACTTAAAATCTTAGCAGCAGATAAGTAGTTATTAGGGAAAAATAATTTTCTTGAAAAAGCATGTTTTTGTTGTAAAAACATGTTAAAAAGTGTTCTGTTTTTTTTATTGTTATTAATTTTCACACTACGCATTCTTTTGTTAAAAGCCAGTTAGTGGGTTGGTCTAGTAATCTAGAAATAACACATTGGATGGCTAAAATATACAGAAACCACTCACAACATTACAGGTCTATCACTACATGTATAATTAATTACCCATGTACAGATAAGTCAGTAATGTCTTAAAGAAAACTTTTGGTCTTTTGGACAATACCCAAGTACAACATGGCTGGGAAATAAATTATCATTGAACTAAAACATTCTGTCTTAGTGGTAATTAAGCTAATTATATGTATTACCCACTTGTAACTTATTTACCAAGTAATACACATTTGTATTCTCAGCTAAAAAATGTCTAGATGAAAAAACTAGGATTAAAGAACAGGACAATTTAATAATACAAATCGTGACGTGTAGTCAACAGTGCTTTTTCTTCAATTAATTTTAAACAGTCATGATCTCACTAATCTATTAAATCAGATATCTTTTATATTTTAATCACACTCATCAGGGTTATGAGTACATGCAGAAAGTATTTCTGTGTATTTAAAATTTGCAGACAAAATTACAGGTATATAAATGTCAAATTTTTAAAGTTTAATACAAGATAGGAATGTAATATCAAACATAAAAGACGATATAAGTGTGTACATTGTACTTATGGATGGAATGAAAAATTACAGCTGTAGCATCAAAAACGGACAGAACAATTAACATACAGGTCATGTGTACTGGTGTCTTCTACATATGTATGAACATATATACAGTGAAATCTCTTTCTCTTATTAAATTAAATGAAACCTAGCTATCATCCTCACAACCATTAAATGTACTGCCAACCTCCAAATAGATATAAGGATACTACAATCCCTTAGCTATATAACACATACTGGTTCCAACAAAGATATAAATGTATCCCTGTCACAAACAATTGATACTAGTAGATGTGAAGGTTTATCGTCCTCACCCAAAATAAATGTACATGTACCCTTATCGAACCCTCTTTCTCAATACCAATGTAAATGTTGCCTAATTCTCACTCTTTATGTATATATAAATGTACCCCCTCTCACAAATCCCCTGTAATTATAATTAGGAGAAGAGGTTCCATTAGCAGATGAGGTAATTCAATGTCTGTATTTATGCTGGAATCATCATCACATTAATTTCAGGTTTACTCATCAGCTAACTGACTGCTGAATCATCACATTGATGAAATGAACATGTTTCACAAATACATTTCATAATTTCCAGAAATGCTATATGATGCAGCACAGATTTTTAACACAAAACAAAAGAAAGCTTTGAAGGAACACCGAATACTCAAGAAACCCTATGGGAGATAGGTGTTTGGCAAATCTAGGAAATAGCTTGTTAGAGAATATAGTAGAGCTTAAACAAAAATTCCTCAACATAAAGTAAATATACCTAAACACAACTTAGTTAATAATACAACATGGTTGTATATGGATGTGTGTTTTATTACTGAGAGGATTTTACCATACAGTAAGAAGACAAATCTGTACTACGGGTGACATTTCTAAAAAAATAATAATCTGTAATCAAGATTGGAAAATGCAGAAATTGTACTTCAATTTAGCTCTAATTACGTTGTCTGCAATTATTGCACATACAATCATTTATAAATGTAGACTGATGCCTGGGTAAGTCTGGGTATGAAGATACTGCATGGTACATATTCCAATAACAGAAAGAAGCAATGATATTCATAATATACATGTAAGATTGCCTCTGTAAAGGGAAAGGAACTTTACAAATGTGGCCTTTGGTGATTGGGTGGTCTGCAGTTGTGTATATATATGTAACCAGTCAGTAAATGTACTAACATTCAAGTCCAACATACTGATCACTGCACGTGATGTGTATCATGCACTAACATAAAACAGACCACATAAAATACATTTAATAAGAAGGTACATGTACCAAGGTGTGAATATTAAAGTAATTGTACTCTTTTCACTGAAAACTAACTTAATGGTCCATTTTATTCATTTAAGGAACGGAATTTAAAATTCAATGCGACTTCATTTTTTTTTATCTTTATTGTGATGACAAGTTATAAATACTTTTTCTGTTTTCCTATTTTTTGATTTCTTGGGACAACTATTAGAAGCTGTACTATCTGGAGTATTCAATATTGGGTAAGATTTTAAAAAAACTTCAACTCCCTCATAGGGCATTTTTACAAACTTGAGTTTAAGGTACCTTTGACATCATCACAAACAATTTACATTATTTCTTCCTCACATATGGCTACGTGTTTACTCAAATGTGATACCTCCAACTCCAATACACAGAAATAAGTCCACTCGCGGACTACATGAAACAGACTATATATACCGATACAAAGGTTGGAGAGATAAATTAGACATGGGTATTTAACCAGTAACTATTTCATATTACATCTGACACATAACACCTTTATTATCAAACACAAACAATTAGTAATATTTATTGTTAAATGAACAATAAATCCATACTGGAAGCTCTTTTATACTGTGAGATAATTTAACTAGCATCATATGTACTGACTAATAACTTAAATTTAAACAGACACAAAATTAACATCATTAAACAAGGTCATATGGGATGGATTTATGACCTGTCAGAGACTGTGATGGAGGTCTAAAACAGCTACATGATACATCATGCATGTATTTTAAGCCAGTTAGCTTTATAAAATTGGCCACAAAACTTCATCACAGGTACCAGTATAAAAAAAGGATGAAATATTGACTCATTGATTGGATGTTTGCTTTACGTCCAGCTATATTCATGGCAAGAAATAGGATGAAATAAAATTAAATTTACATTGTAAATTCAAGTTGAATCTGGGAATGTGCTTCTTAATTCTCCTCATTCTAAGAACTTTACCATTGATTATCAGAATCTGATTGATTTAACCAATACCTGATAATACCACATCTGCTCACCACAACCTTGAACTGTGTGCAAAAGGTGTGTGTGTGTGTGTAGGTGGGGGGGCGGGGTGTCATTCAACTGATCCTGGAATAGCAGCAATCATAATAATGTACCCAATATCCCATATTGCTTGGTTTTTAACTATAGTTGTTTAAGTTCTTACTGATGCTCAAATATAACTAACATAGAAAGTCAAATGTGAGTAGAGTTCTCAATTAACTAATTACAGCAACAAAAAATATATTACAATTTTTAGAATGAGTTCCTAAGTCTCCATTTTATACATTTGATATTTGTATTTTGCAGAGGTATCAAAAATACAAGATATGTGCACAAAACAGGATTCAATGAGGTGCAACCACATGTCTGCAGGTAGAAATCTACCCAAGTAATAAAACTATTTTCTAAAATTTTAATTATAATTACATGTACATGTTTGTGTATTCAAATGTAAGCATGAGCATGTCAAGTAAATGATTAACTGATGATCAACCATTATTTGAGGGCATAAAATCAAAGGAAGAGTCCAATTAACTAGAAATCCTCTCTTCAAATATAGAAACACTGAGTTACTTCGTTTGAAAAATAAGGGAAAACTGAAGAAATTAGTGATACCTCATGCATATGGCATCTACATGTATGGTGTCATGGGTCATCACATAAAGATGATTGATATATGAATTAACATTAACAATTACAAATGGAGAACATTTTAAAATGTATATAATTAATGTAAAAATATTTGTAATGTATGAATTAACAGTTTTATCAACAAAATAATTTAAAAATAAACAGTAGTTAAAAAACTTAAATTTTATCTACAGCAACGGAAATAATACAGCTCAAGAAAACACATGCAATAACAATTGGGGAAATATCTGCATAATGTCCCCTTAACAAATTAATAATATGGTCAGATATGCACATATAGAGTCCCCAGTTAGTTCCTCAAAGCTGGTCTAAACAAAAGTATTAGCTTACACTTAGTGATCTATGGACCTGCCCAAGTTAATCAAGCGTGAAGACCTCAAATAAACTTATAATAGGTTTATTCATACTATCACTTGTAAAAATATTGTGGTAATGATAGCCAGTTAGATAAACTTTGACCTAGATCTAAACAACATGGAGGGTACAATATGTCCTTTCATTTTGTTACATGACTTCATGCTAATGAAAGTAGCTATTTAAAAACTGTGAACTGCTGGGCATACAAACACAAGACATTTTTACTTTAATCAATGGTGTACAAAGGATAGACCTTAAAATTTTATAATTAAAAGACAGTAACATGCAGGATAATTGTAGTTGGCGTGCCCTTTCAAAAAGATAATTATCAAAAACTGGCGGAAATAATTACCTGTCACTTTTGTTTCATATGTTAAGTGCCTTGACAAACACTTTTGAACTGAGAGTGACCAGTCAAATAAATTTTCTGTCACAACAGCAAAATATTACAAAACAAATTGAAATATTACTCATTCATAATTTTAATTTGTAAAAAAAAAATCTAAATGAGAATTAATTATAATTTATTAATTTTCATGAACTAAGTCAAATAATATTGAACTCAAAACAAGACACAAACGCTCAACACAGCATCAAATTTCTTCGCCTTTCCTGAAGCTCATTAAATAAATGTGCTATTTTTCTACAGTTTACATTGGTAAAGGTACTTTAAAACCAATACTAATTTATCTTTACATAAATCTACAATTTTAAGGCCATAAAGAAACCTAAATTGGTTAATGAATTCTCCAGCATGTCTCCTATTCTTTGTATCTTTTATATAGCAATAAATGACCTCCCATTAAATGTAAACAGTCTGCCTTCGACCTTAAGTACCAATAATATACAAGTTAATAGGACCTATAAAATGAATAAATTTACAGGGATAACACTTGACCGGAAGACATTGGAACTGATAAAATAACAAGTATTTAGTTTACATGTGATATAAGAAAATTGTATAAACATGTAATACCTAATACCTGTTCAATGTACATGTTATATTATGACATAATATTTATTGACATTAATAGTTATTTTACACATGAAAATACCTCAGATAAATTATGAACAAATTTAAATAACCTATTTAGTTTTTCATTTAAACTCCTGCAAAATTTACTTTTGATAATAATACTGTTCATTTTGAGGCACAACTTTGGCGTAGCCAGGCAGAACCTTGGAAGCAACATGGGTTTGGCAGAAAACAACCTAAGAGTAATTGAGAAACATTTTACCAGTACTAGGTGTCTGGTGTTTCTGGGAGTATTGCCCCCACCCCCCTTCTGGAGCAACTGGGAGCCTTAAGTGGTCCCTGGACACCTAGCTGAGAAAAAGGCTTCCACATCATTCAGACCTAGGCTACGCCACTGCATATGTACAAGCCCAATTCTACAACATCAATATGTCCGTCCTGAATATAGCTGAAATACTGCTTGCTGGACATAAAGCAAACATCCAATCAATCAACCAACATCAATATGTACAATGCAAACTTACCACCTACCCAAATATTGGTATGTACTTTTTGTGTGAGTAATTTTAGTTGTATTATCTACCAGGAACAACTAATGCATATCATACAATTAATTACCACTGATAAAAAGAAAGCCTGAAGTTGACAGTCTGGTTAAGGAGATGGATAACATAAATTAAATTGAAATGATGTATATCCCATACACAAAAACATAAATTTTATACATGTACACGTACATGTTAGTTTCCTAATGAAACATGGAAAATTAAAAAGTTCAGTTTAAAAATTGTGAGATACAGTTCCTAGCTGAAATGATATTAATCATCAATGAGAAAAAAAATTTTCTTTTTTCTCCCAAACCGGGGGGAAGGGGGGGTTCAGTTTCTTTTTATTACATCTTGTTAAATCAGAAAAAGACTTCCCAACTCAACTTTTTTTTTTGCTGGAACTACATGTATCTTTATCTTTTAAAAGACTGATGAGGAGGGGCTTCTGTCTACTGGTACATTCTTAATCCATTTCTGTACATTGATAGACAAGTAAACTCTTGAGAGACCAAATCATACTACCTTAATGTTAAATCAGTCTTACATCCAGTGTATATAATCATATCAAGTTTCTGCCACTAGTTTCATGGCAATTTTTAAATGATCTCTAATCATAAAGTACATATTGTAGCCTATTTGTCACTTGTCTCTCAATACAAGTTGAACTGCAGTGTGGGAAACAATTTTATTTTCCAGCTCGCCATCCTGGCTAGTACCGAAACAATAGTACTTGCCGAAATTAATGATCTACTAGCCTAAGTTGGCAAGTAGGGTTTTCAAAGTTACTCGCCAACATACAATATCAATAAAAATGAAATAACAAAAACAACCATGTTGGGATGAGAGCTACTTAGTTTTCTCTTTCTTTGAGATGAATCTGTAATTCTTTCTTTTGTTTTTGGATGGATTAAAAACTTTTTTATATTTGAGTTTAAATTTTGGCGCCCATAGCACTTTTTGCCATAAAAAAATAAGTACCACTTTTATGACCTTGTACCCATTAATGAAATCGATCTATTAACTTCATTTCTTTAAATTCCGTAATAATTTTAATTTCTAACATCATATTTCACCTAGGATTAGTGGAAAATCTAGATATTTTGGTACTATAAATTGTTTTAGATAAAGAAATTAAAAAAATAAAATTACGATTATGGCAATCCGAGATAGGGATTACCGCAAAGTTTTTAGCCCTCCCGGTGTAAAAACCGGAAGTTAAAACAAGTTTATCGTAGTCAACAATTGTTTTGTTTATAATTAAAATGAAGTTAATTAGTCTTAAAAATGAAAGAGAAACATCGCGAATAACATTGTTAACGCTCAGTTATGGTACATTTATCATTAAGTAAGCTTGGATTGTTACATTTTCTTAGAACTGGCCAGAATTTCAGCTCGCCAAACTGTCGAGTAACAGTTGACCTGAGCTCGACAAAAAACTTCTCTTCTCGCATTGGGCGAGTTGGCGAGCGGTCGTTTCCCACACTGAACTATATTAATATTACTTACAGTGCTGTGATCTCCGTTGACAGCTTTGACAGCTGTAACATTGTCATTAAGCACATGAAGTGATGGTTCGCTGCCACGTCTTACTGTTAATCTGGAACCTACAAAACAATAATTTTGTATACATGTAGATTATAAATGCATGTACATACAGGCATACTGATAAAACATCATGGTAAATTCTGTTGAGAATACAACAGCTAAAAAAGAATTTTCTTCGAAAGTTTAGCTCTTGGAATGTCATGTTATGCAAACTTACTGCCTGTCATTAGTTCCCAGAGTACATGTATAAACAGGTTAATATGCAAGACTTTGTTTTATGTGAAAATGTATCTTTTTCTCAACAACTCACAATATTTTAGTTCCATATACTGTATCCACTCACCTACCCCCTCCACTGACCCGCATAAGTCAATCTTCATGTACATACCAGCTGATAGATCTTTGGGTGTAACAACAACTGTGTCATCTTCATTCACCTCAAGAAAAGTTTTAGCAGGTCCTACCCCTCCACTAACCCTCATAGGTCACCTCACATTCACCCTCCACTGACCCCCATACGTCTACTTGTACATACCAGCTGATAGATCTTTTGGTGTAACAACAACCGTGTCATCTTCATTCACCTCATGGAAAGTTTTAGCAGGTCTGTGTTCTACAGGTTCTGGACTAGCAGTCCCCGTAGATGATGCACTTGCTCCGTCACCATTGTGTGGCTGGTAGTTGTTAGCTCCCTGTTCCTCATAATCTGCTACCAGCTATAAAACAGAACCATAAAATACTTGTATAAACTATATAACATATATAACCTGTCAGAAAATATCAAAATCATTTGAAAGACTTTCAGCAATTTTTCAGAATACCCAGAGAAACCCCAGACTTTGGAAGGAAAACTGGCAATCCTTGTAAATTAAGATTGGAGTCGAGCGCACCCTGCCTACAGTGAGACTCGAATCTGCAACCTCAGTGTTCACAGACCAAGTGATCAATAGTAGACTAACTACCTTAACCACTTGGCCCACAGCGGCCTCTTTATCTATTGCATTAACAACATTGATTTGATTTTAACTGCATAGTCGGAGAAAATTTGTCTACAACCTATATACAGAAGATAATTTGATTCTTGGGTACATGTAAAGACAATTCAAGGGTGATAATATACCTGTTCTCTATCATCCACAACATCAACCAGTAAATCATCAGGATCTAGGATTCCACCGTCAGTATTCCGCAAGTTTTGTACAGATACCCAATAGTCACTTGACTGAAAAAAATTAGAATTGTTTAGCCAACTTTTTTCCAACTTTAATCAACTGATCACATGATAGATTAGACAAGGACCCAACCTACATGTACATGTAAATCCAATAACAAACGACTGACCACATGTGCATTTTTGCTTTTTGCTACTTTACTTTAAAACAGAATGCAATAAATTGATACAAATTTTAAACAAGCTAGAAACACCCAACAAGGAAGTAAAATCAATATTATTTTACCATACATGTACATCTTGTAGGATGTTTTATCTACCTGTACAACTTCAATTACATGTAAGTTATAAATGATTTAAAAGCATTTCAAACCTGAAATATGTTATTATTCATTATAATCTATTAATGTTCCAAAACACGTAAATGTAGTTCCATAGTTACACATACTATATACATACTACATGTACATGTATAGTACATGTAAACATGTCTCCGATATCAAAATACTTGCAAGTTTCTGCCAATAAAAAATTTATAATACATGTACCATAAAACAACATTTACCAGTACAATAATTTTTTCTTTAAGTAGTCTCAAGAGCAATTAAGACAACAGTAAAAATAAATCTGAAAGTCACACTATATATTTATAAATACAAACATACCATTTTAACCAATGCATGATCCAGTTTCATAGATCTGTGATTAGAATGATTAGTAATCTCTCCTGGATTGTGTTATAAGGTCAAATATTGTGTTTTTATTTGTCAACATTTAAAACAGGTGATTAAAGCATGTAACAGTACAGACTGACAGAATGACAGATGTTGATTTCAAAATAAGAAGTACTCACTAGTAGCTAACCTCCAAACGTAAAGTGGTGCCAGGTTGGGATGTACCCCCACACCCAAAGTTTTATGTAAAGTGGTGCCAGGTTGGGATGTACCCCCACACCCAAAGTTTTATGTAAAGTGGTGCCAGGTTGGGATGTACCCCCACACCCAAAGTTTTATGTAAAGTGGTGCCAGGTTGGGATGTACCCCCACACCCAAAGTTTTATGTAAAGTGGTGCCAGGTTGGGATGTACCCCCACACCCAAAGTTTTATGTAAAGTGGTGCCAGGTTGGGATGTACCCCCACACCCAAAGTTTTATGTAAAGTGGTGCCAGGTTGGGATGTACCCCCACACCCAAAGTTTTATGTAAAGTGGTGCCAGGTTGGGATGTACCCCCACACCCAAAGTTTTATGAAAAGTGGTGCCAGGTTGGAATGTACCCCCACACCCAAAGTTTTATGAAAAGTGGTGCCAGGTTGGGATGTACCCCCACACCCAAAGTTTTATGTAAAGTGGTGCCAGGTTGGGATGTACCCCCACACCCAAAGTTTTATGAAAAGTGGTGCCAGGTTGGGATGTACCCCCACACCCAAAGTTTTATGTAAAGTGGTGCCAGGTTGGGATGTACCCCCACACCCAAAGTTTTATGAAAAGTGGTGCCAGGTTGGGATGTACCCCCACACCCAATGTTTTATGAAAAGTGGTGCCAGGTTGGGATGTACCCCCACACCCAAAGTTTTATGAAAAGTGGTGCCAGGTTGGGATGTACCCCCACACCCAAAGTTTTATGAAAAGTGGTGCCAGGTTGGGATGTACCCCCACACCCAAAGTTTTATGTAAAGTGGTGCCAGGTTGGGATGTACCCCCACACCCAAAGTTTTATGTAAAGTGGTGCCAGGTTGGGATGTACCCCCACACCCAAAGTTTTATGATTCTCCTTGTATTCTCATACATGTACAATTTACATTTACATATAAAACATACTCAACATGCTGGACGATCTCTGACTTTCTTTTATAACACTTTTTTACAATAATTCTACTGATCATAATTGCCTCAAGTCACTTGTTTGTAATTAGAGAGTAACATCTTCGTTTATTTACATTTTTACACACGTGGACGGTATCTAGGTAATAGATAATAAAGATGTAACTCTCTCATAGTAAAAGTATACAAATGGACTTGTGGCAAGTCTCTATTTAATAGTACATGTTGACACTGTAAGTTACTAAAATTGAACACATGACTTTTGTGAACAACCAACTTCCAACATTGTCGCTTGCCTTGGTTAAATATTTGTGTTTGTTTGAGGGGTTTTACGGGTAAATAAATGCAAATTTCAACAATTATAAGCTATACCATGTGTTCATCTTCTTTTATTGGAGGGAGGAAGTCAGAGTACCCATAAAACCCAACCAAAACTGGTATCCTGGTCTATTAAGGCTAGAGAAAACTTTCTCTAGATTTTAAAAATATTTCACAAAAATCAAAATCCCTGGGCCATGTATGCGTCTATTATGTGTACAAACAAACTCCTAAATATAAATGCTTTAGCCCTCAAACTAAAGAAGAATAAGATAATAGAAATCGGAAAAACAAAGAACCTCAATTCAGACAGAAGCAACAATGGAGGGAGAAGGGTAAATTAATAGGTAAGAAATGTCAAGCCAGGCCACACTGTGGGGTACACAAACCTTTTTCTTTATACATTATACTTGTATTCAGCATGGTAATCAGAAATTTTGTCTCCATATCTACTATGTACATAATGTTGTCTTTATAGAAGAATCATAATATGCACTTACTAGTACATACTTCCTGAAACAGACTTCCTGTTTTCATTGAACTACATGGAATTTGAATGTATGGTCTTTACTGTATTTACAACACCTGTACTGTGTAGTTGCCTTCATGTTATGCGTGTTCATCACCAGTTCAACCCAGACACACTTGTTTTACATGTATGTGACTGTTCCAAGACCTTGTATTTGCCACTGTCTGTTATATAATTTTTTTCTTTCTTTAATATTGTTTATTTGTTGTTCTGACTCTGATTGAACTGTCAATTGCTTTAATTTGTGTTTGGTTGACAAACAAATATTTTTTTCTATATATGTATAAATGCATGTATTATTCAATAAATTTTTTCATTAAAAATAACTTGTTAATTACGTCAATACACATATATATATATATATATAATATGTATGTAAATGTAGCTATAACATGTATAAGCTACCTTAGCAATAACTGACTAATAAGTAACCTTGTTGCTCTTCGCAAATAACATGTATTATGTATGCATTCTCCATGGCAAACAATTATGTAAATTATACATGATGCACATACAATTAGTTAGACAATCACATGATAATGTGTGTATTCTGGGTTTCATTCATAAGTTTCACAGTTATACATCATCTCAATGTAAATGATATTGATATAATGCATAAAATGACAATTGGTGTCAATTTCACTAAGAAGTAATCAATTTCCATGGATAGGCTGTGGAATAAGATTACTCTATTCAATTAAATGTTCATCCTTTTGTCTGGGTCCATGTCAATAATTAAAACACTCAGTAGGCAATCAACATGATCAATATCTGAAAAGGACAACATGTGAGGGTATTCTTAACCCATTTATTATTTACACCCTTCAGTACACAGCCAATCTGTGGACACACCCCTATTCTATATGCCCCAGGTATAAAACAAATGACCTTTTAATCTTTCATTGGATGAAGTCAGATTAAACAATTAAAGTACAGATAAGGGGGTGTAAATTGTGATGATAATCTTACATAACTCAAATAACTTATAACAGTTGGAGTCACCCATCTGTGAAATTTGAGACTATCATATTTAAATGTTATTAAGCGCTGGTGAAATATTCAAATCTGATAAACACATTTATTACCCATTGTTTACCAAATATTTTATCATTTCAAAGATTATATTGTCCCTGTAAAAGATTGCAGTAAGACATATCAAGTGTATTAAGACATGTAGGAAGGTTTTATTTTAGTGACATTTTCCTTGTCTAAACCACCAAAATTATTTATTAATGTATGTGTATATTCAGGATTTAAATTAATTTGAAAATACAAAATATTGCTCCCTTTGTCCTTGCTGTTTGAATTACAATGATGCTCATGTAAAAAATGTAGCACAAGCCAAATAATCCACTGTACACATTGTATACTTAGACAGATGCAAAGAAAAGTTCTCCAGCTTGTCCATACTATCATAGAAGTCATTTTTTGGGAGTTCTATAAAGATATTAAGCTAATGAACTTTTTACTGCTATATTTGGCTCTCCATCTGGTAGAATTCATGCCAGTATTTCAATGTAGTTCTGTTTGTCTAATATTTTCAAAACAGGATTATTATAGAACTGCATAATGGCAGAGTTTCAATAGATACAGTGGGGAGAGGGATAAAGCTAGTCCATCAATGAACAACACTGTTCTGGAAGACATTTTGGAATCCAGACTGTTTTAACTATTTATTTTTTACCCTGGCCCTAATACATAGATGTTTTATATAATACCAGTCCTACTTAAATGGGTGCATTCCAGTTTGCAGAAACCCAAATTGCAGATTCCCAGATTGCCGCATCCAATTTGCCGATTCCCAGTTTGCAGTAATGCCGATTACAAACCAATTAAGAACAATCAAAATGAATTGTATCAAGAGCAATGTGTGTTTAGGAAAATTTATTATATAAATTAAATAATTTAAGGGACATAAAAGGAATTATCAGCTTATAAAATTATAAAGTTTCGGCTTGGGACATTCTTTGCTTTAAACAAATATGAGAAAAATCAAGTTACTGAACTTAAAATCATCAGCTTGGGTCCTTATTGTTTTGAATTAATATAAAAAACTAATAATTAGTGATTGAAAAAATTTAAATTGCTATAAAAAAGAAAATTTCAAAAAGAATTGCATGTAAGTTATTGAACTTAAACAAAATATTTTCTTTAATGGTAAAATATCAATGAATCGGCAAACTGGGAATCAGCTAATTGGACGCGGCAATCTGGGAATCGGCAAATTGGCACTTAACCACTTAAATATGCCTGCGGTTATAAAAATACACCTGCAGTAAAAAAGTGTATGGATCGCTGCCACTATAATTGACATATATTTCACCAAAAAAATTCTTTAAACTAGTTTAACAAATCATTTTGAACCCCATAAGATATTTTAGCTTTTTTTCAGTGACTGTGAACACCAAATGTTATATCACATCCCTATGGACACGCACATATACCTGCTTTTATCATGTTTATACACTGAACAAAATATCTTATTAGAAATATTGGTATGCAGTCCAACATTCTCATGAATTATTTATTTATTCATTTTTTGTATCATACTAGTAATTTACTTTTGTAAGAATAAAATGGTTAGAAAGTCTTCTAAGAGTTACAAATTCGTGCACGAGTTATCCCATGTTGTCGGCAATTCAGCGTTACACTGAACTGACTAATTCCTGGATCTTTTATTGAAAACTAGACCAAAAATACATAGAATTGCTTCTATATCTCTTTGTAGATCATATAACATCAAAACCAAATATAATTCAGGCATATTTAACTACTACCCTATATACATGATATATAATACAGATTGATGTAATGAATAAATTTACCATAAGGTGAACAAACTCTTGGTTTTGAGGACAGTGACAACCAAACTGTCGTGATTAATTTTTTTTCTGAATTTAATACTGACCTTTCCTGTAGCTTTCTTGAACCTAACAATAGCTTTCTCGATCAAACTATGAACTGGTATCTCACCATCGCCACATGGAACAATAACTCTAACTCTGTCAAAACAAACTGTCACTTTCATTGGCATTCTTCATGGAACCAGCTGTAACATTCGACTGTAAACCAATTCATTTCCATGGAAGCACCTCACATTTCTATATTTATAATAATATCCGCAAATATATGTGATAATAATATCAAACGTAAATCCCTGAATTTATTTATGGAATGAAATATTATAAAATAATCACAGAATTGGTAACACACAGATTGTGACACCGTGGACGGGGTTACATACCCCACAAAATATTTGTAAACACCTGTAAGTTTGTGGTAGTCTACGAAAGTTTGCGATCAATTCCGAAACTTCCTACCAGATTTCTATAATCCAATATACTTAATGAATAAGAAAATAACAATTTCCTCCAATAAAATTAATCAGAGTGCGAATAAACAATCAAGGTGAGCTGTTTCAATTAACTTTAGATGACACATATATCGTTTGCGATATATTTACTTGCCTCGTTTTGATTTGGAGTTCCCCAGGGGAGACTATTCAAAATATTGCTTGTGCGTAGATGCGATGCAATCGAATGATTTAGTAAATAGTTAATATATTCGAAATTTTTAATTAAAAAGTAATTACAGAGGCTACTTTTTTTTAAAGTAAGATTTAAAAAAACTATTTCAATTTAATTGTAACCAAGCAATGTTAAAGGCATCTCATATATGAATAAATTGGGGTATAGGTGTTTAACTGAAGTTTTCTTCTTCGCCTTCTCTCTCTATATATACGGAAAACATTCAACAGGTATATATTCAATACAGCATGTCCTAAGCCATTACTTAATAACTTTGTAACTTTTTTAATTTTATTTAATTTTTGCAGTTTTTAGTATTATATATAATTTTGCATTTTTTTCTTATTTTCAATTATAAGATAAAAATATAAATTAGATGCAGGTGTTACAGAGGAACTCATTAGTGAGTTTCTCCTTGAACTGTTCAACATTGTTAGATGATGCTATGTGTTCATGTAGTAAGTTCCAATCTTTTATGGTTCTGTTGAAGAAAGAATATTTAAGGCTATTTTTGTAGCACTGAAGTTGTCGGTAGTGAATGAGTTTCCCTGGTAGATGATTGATTTGGTGTTGGATGTCTGTATGAGGAATGGAGATAAGGTTGATTGTTACTTTGTAGAACACGGTTAGTCTGGTTTTGAGACGTCGTTCTTTTAACGTTCTTTTCATGTCACATGTCAGATACAACGCTGGTATTGTGATATCTGTTGCATGTTTATCTAGCATCTCTCCTTTGGTTTTTTTTTCAAGTTTTTTTTATTCTCTTTTGTAAAAGGATCCAAAACTGAGCTGCAATATCCCAATTTAGGTCTGAAAAGTGATTGGTATGCGCGGTCTTTGATGCTTTTTGAATTTACTTTGATGTTACTTCGGCTTACACAAAATAGTGCTTTATTTGCGTTTGCAGCTGTCTGTGTGATATGTATGTTCCATTTTAGGTCAGATGAGATGGCAACGCCAAGATAATTAGCTGATTGTACTTATTCTAAAATTTGGCCGTGTAAATTGTGATAGAAATGTTTCAGTTTGCGTTTCGTACTTATTCCGAGGATGTTATATCTATTAGGGTGGAAAGCCATGAGCCAATCTTGCTACCACCTAGCTGCTAATTTAATGGTGGCCGCACGCCCACCAGGCCCGGGTGCCGTTTCTCTAAAACCTGAGTTTTTACAATTGAGTTGTCTTGGATTTCTAATCGGCATACAATTTACAATCCTGGTAGAGTTTTATCATTTGTTAAATAGATCTTCCTGTAATTTTATACAATCTAGTTTTGATGTTATATGGCGGTATATAATGGCGTCATCTGCAAATAGCCTGATATTGCGGTGTTTGATGTATTCTGGCAAATCGTTTATATATATTAAGAAAAGTGTTGGCCCCATGACTCTTCTTTGGGGCACCTCCGATGTAATTTGTATTTTGTCGGATTACGTGTTTTTAGAAATGACAGTTTGAGTTTTATTACACAGGAATGCATTTACCAAGTTTGTGATTTGATCATAGATACCATAGTATTTAAGTTTGAAAAGGAGTCTTTTATGAGGTACTTTATCAGATCCATTTGCAAAATCCATGAAAATCATATCAGTGTGAATATTACTTTCATTATTTTGTGCATTTTCATGATATAGAGAAAGGATTTGCTATTCACAAGTTAGATCTTTTTGAACGGTACCCATGTTGCTAATCCAACAGGATTTTGTGTGTTTCGAGGTGCTGAGTCATATCGCTGGTTATTATGTGTTCAATTAATTTGCATGAAATACATGTTCATGAAATTGGTCGATAATTGTCAGGATTGTGTTTTTCGCCTTTTTTAAATATAGGTGCTACGTGAGCACGATTCCAAGTGGTACGTGAGCATGATTCCAATCTGATGGTACTTTTCCAGAGGACAGAGACTTTTAAAAATGATTTTTAGTATTTCAGTTGATATGTGTGCTTTTTCCTTTAGAACCATAGCAAATAGTGGGAGCAAGTGAAAGATTTAATTTTAATTAGATTGGTACTTTACCTGTGATGTTTACAGAGCCCGTGGCTTTGATTGGATCGATGGAGTTGAGCAATTTGACAATACCTTCATGTGTTATGGGGTTTTTTCCTTGATAAAGTTATTACTTGTTCCTTTTACTGGTATTGTGATGTTGACTTTAGATGTAAATGCCAACTGAAATTGTTTCTTAAGGACGTTAGATTTTTCTGTTGCAGCAGTGTGAAGTTTGCCATCGCTTTGTAAAGTTGCTATGCAAAGATTGTCATTTTAAATCAGAGAGAAAATCAATGACAAATTATCCTCTAAAGATACAATAAGTTATATATTTATATATTTTTTAAGATCAAGAATTTGTTGACAATAAACAAAAAATAAATGTGAAAAAGCAACAACGTGTTTTGTTGGTGTATCTCCAAAACCTGAAAACTAACTAATGTTTAGAAACCATGTACATTGTTAAACGTCTGTCTGATATTGTAAATATAGCCATTTCATCGTCAACTTTTCATGATGAATCTGTGAATGCTAAGTTTGCTACTATTCATAAAAAGAATATTGCTTTATAAAATTAATTTATTTAGACCAGTTGTAAATGTCTTACCAGTTAAGTGTCGAAAAGGCTCTTAAAATACAGATGGCTTAATACAATGAAAACAACTTTAATCCAGTCTTTTTCTGTTGGAAATATTTCTTTTATACAATACCTGAAAAACTCAAAATATTACATCTATAATGCATGAAAAAATTTGAAGGCACAAAAAATTATCATTAGTATCATGAAAGTCCTTTGCAAGCATGGTTTTTTTTATAGTTTTATATGAAGGTCTATAGATTGGGGTGGTTGAAAGTAAAATATAACAAATAATACATGATACTGAGGGCCATATGACATGATATAGACAGGAAGCTCATCTCTATATAGACCTCAGGTTCAATTCGGTCCATATACAGCGATGAACTTCCGGTCCATATAATACCATATGACCCTCTGTATTTATTTGATAAATATTTAGTAAGACATGAACTCTTTAGATTTCTTCTTTGTTCTTTGTCTCGAGATTCAGTCATAATTGAGATGGTTGTTTTTTGTTCACGTTAAAGTTGTTTTAATTAGATTTTATATTAATGTCTTGCAGCTTTATGTTAATAAATAGTATTTCTTTTATAAAGTAAGTCATTGGTTTAACTATACATATTTGATATATAATACATCAATCTAATTTTATAAATTTGGTACGTTGCTTTTTTGTGAATGTTTTATTTGTCGTATCTGCATGGTTTTACTGTTGTTAACAGTAACATATAGTATCCTAATATTTCATTGGATCAAAACAAAAAACAACTATGTGGATAGTCCGAGAAACCTCTGGCGTCCAACGCTTTTTTTTCGTGGGACGTCCCACGCAAAAAAAAAGCGTTGGACGGCAGAGGATTCTCGGACTACTATGTGGACCACTACCCACCTTCAAAAAGCAATTTACACCTGAAAAACTGCTGAAAGTGGCTTTACACATCATCAAAAAAAAAAATCGTTTCACACCTGGTGTGGACTCGAAGCGTCAGTCTAGGCACGTCATACTAGAATTTAAATTTAAGGACCACAATTCATCCAATGATCATTCTGGCTACAGTTTGGCCACAATCAGTCATAGTTGTCAGAGAAGGCATTCGAACATTTCTAGTACAGTCCAATGTTATTATAATTCATGTCTGGGAGCCTTATTCAATTTACAACTTGTACGAAAATACTGAAAAATATGGTCACAATTAGTTAAATTTTTCCGAGTACTCATACCTATTAAAATCAATTGTTTTTTAGCAGTATACTATGTATTATTTTAAAAGGAGAACACTTATTGATTTTGAAGAGGACCACTTAACAAACATTTTTAGGCTTTAATAACCTTTTCAATTTCTGAACAGGGGAATAGAATAATTTCCCAAAGGTCCAATGTTACTCTAAGGTCTGGCCATTTAAGGGATTAATTTTGGTCTCAGTACATTTAAATGTTTTTCTATAAAAAGGTATTTCACATTGGATGATATGTAAAATCAAGTCCCCTTCAATATTGCAGCAATCTTGAATTTTAGATTCAAGCAAAACATAATCTTAGCAGTGGACCATCTTATTACTAATGTGTGTGTACAGTATGGCCTCAATCAGAGGTTTGGTTTTTGATAAGGCATTTGAAACCTGTCCCAAGGGTCCAATGGTAAGCTTAATTTGGCAGTGGTGGCCATCTTAGATCACCAATAGGAAAAAAAATGGTACAGCTTTCAAGAAATCTTTTGAAAACTGCCACGTTTTGACAATTTTTTTTTAATTTTCCTTACTTGAAAACTAAAATTGGTATTGTGCTGAAAATAGAACTTTATCTTAGTTTCATACTTCTTAACAGCTGTGCAATGTTTTCACAAAATCTGCTGACATGTTTCCAAGTTGTCATGGAAATCGCCAACTGTGACCAAAAACCAATGAATTGGTTTAAGTCGAAAACTACATATCGGATTGGACTAAAATTTGAACTTGAACTGTATTTTTTAGAACTTAACAGCCGTGCAAAGTTTAAGCAAAACCCGTTGACATGTTTTCAAGTTATCATCCGGAAACCACCATGCAGCTGTTGAAAAAAAATTTAATAAGTCGAAAACGACAAGTTGGATTGTGAAGAAAACTGCAATTTATCTTCATATCGTAGTACTTAACCGTTGACGCGTCTGGAAACCACTGGGGCACAGACGGACGAACTGATGGATGGACACTTATATCCATACGGAGGATATCACATAATACCTCACCACTTTGTTTGGCAGGTATAAAAACAGTTTGTAGAAGATAATACAAGTACCGTCCGACCAAGGGCATTAAGTTGTCGGTGTAGGACGTAAAAAACTCCCCAAGTCATAATACAAGTAAAGTTACTAGGAATTTTAAAATTAATCTGAGAATGCTAAGTTTGCTACTATTCATAAAAAAAATATTGCTTTATAAAATTAATTTATATAGATCAGTTGTAAATGTCTTACCAGTTAAGTGTTGAAAAGGATCTTAAAATACAGATGGCTTAATACAATGAAAACAACTTTAATCCAGTCTTTTTGGTAGCAATTATACCAGGTTTGGAAGTCAAACTAAATTATTACGTGCGATTGAAGATAGTAAAATATCCAGATAATAATTAAAATTAAGCATGCAGTCATTCTTGTTGATCTTTTCAAGACTTTTGTCTACAATTGAATTATTCTTAATGAAATTAAAATACTATTTCATATTTGTTTTTAATTACTTAACAAACAAGAAAATTTAATTAAAAACAAACAGCATGCTAGATGCACTTATTAATAAATGGTTAAATATTAGGACCAATTCTTTTCAATTTCTTTATAAATGACATTTCTTTTGTTTGTCAAAAAGTGTTATTTACATAATTATGCTTAACTTTATTGCTAAGAGTACCAACTGATTTTATACTAAACTTTAGTACAAACATTTACACATATAAAAATATAATTAACAGTTGCAAAGCAAATTATTCTAGAAGAACAAAGAAGAATTTAATTAGACTACGTTAATGCACTATAACACAGGACTATATAATGTCAAACTATAGCTACTGTCTTTGGACCTTTGACATAGCATTCTTTCTACGGGGCAAACCATTAAGAATATAAAAACAATTCCAGGAACTTTTGCTTCGTTTTATTCACGAGGATTATGAAAATTCAAAGAATACTTACTGAAAAAGTCTAAATTATGCAAACTAAAAACTCGACGAATACGCAAAATATTTCTTCGAAGATCTTAGACAGACTTTCTGGTCTTTATATTTATTCTTATATCAATAATGGCCTTTACAAATTAATAAATTTATAATTTAATGTTCAATGTTGATTTAAGATTTATTGAAATAACGACCACTCTAAAATAAAATGCTGCCGATGGGCATATTCATAGAGCAACAGCTTACAGAACAAAATCTCCACAACACAACATCCAATTGTCTCCCAGGAATTATATTCACTTTCCCAGGTGGTTTGGCATATAGACGACCTAACGCACTACTCACAATCCATTTCAGACTGTTTTATTGCGGTTGGTGCATGATGAGATTACATACTTGTATGCAACCACTTGGTCACCACATCGCATACAAACAAGTCTGGACGTATGGTTTGGTAAAGTGAAAACATTGTAGGTCGCTCTCTACGCTCTTCGAAATTCTAGCAATTTTCTGTTACCCATGCTTAGTTTAATTTAATGGTGGCTCTCGTACACGCTCGGGTGCCGTTTCTACAAAGCCTGGGTTTTTTTTACCATTGATTGACGGCTTGCTTGCTTGATTGATTGATTGATTGATCAATGTTTTGCGAGCATTATTTTGGCTATAACAAACGGAGGTTGAGGTGGTAAGGTATGTATGATCGAAGTAATAGACATAAAACTTTGACTGCTTATTGAAACGTATGGATAATTTTGTAGAAGCCGAGATTGACCTAAACATTTTGGTACATCAAAATGGGTGTAAAGATCTGATAGTAGTCAAAATGTTGTGTATCTTGGCACAAATGATGTATGTGGAATTATTTCTCATTTGCAGTAATATGCGCATATCTGTTGAAATGTCAAGACCTAAAGATTGATGACTTTCCAAGTATAGTGGGTACTCCTTTAAACATATACTTTACTTGAGCTGAAAAGAATTTATCCATTAATTCATGTTTTTTGTCCGAAGAAAAAGCTAAAATGATTTTGTAATTGTAATAAGAACAACATATCCTTGGGGTCTACTGATGGTTCATGTCTTTGTTTATGTTGCTCTGACAAGGACCGTGGCTGGTCATTTGATCAGGTGATCGATGACAGGCTCTTGGGAGCTTCTGGTTGATTTATTGATCACGTGTTTGGTTTCATTGAATCACGTCATTGTTATCATATCTTGGTATCTAATGCTTTTTCAAATTGACATCAAAACATATTTATAAGTTTACCCCAGAGGCTACAAACAAACGGTGCGTTCAAATAGCTCAATAGTGTTTGGGTGTTACGTAAACTGAGTCTTATAGTGGTAGTGGTATTGGAATATTGGAGTGTATTGGTCTGTTGGTGTGTTTAAGTGAAAAAAAGTTAACACGCATTTAATTAAAATGTGTTGTTTGCACAATAAAGTCCTTGAATATTGACTTAGTTGTTGAACTTGTTATTAATATTGAAATTTGTCTTCAGGGTATGATCTGGTGATCTTAATTATTCATATGATATATTTACACGTGTATACTTAACAATTTTGAAACAAGTAATCAGAGATTAATTCAAGGATGTCTTATGGTCAGTTGTGGAGATTTTCTATTAGGTGTATATTTCTATTTTATGTAGGTGTATATTTTTATAAGGCGTATATTTCTATTAGGTGAATAATTTTATGATTTTTTCGGTGATTGGTTAGGTAGTTTTCCCGCCGAAAATCTATGGATTGATTAGTTGGACATTTGCTAAACGTCCATCGAGCAACATTGAAATAAAAATTATACATTACACATTTTCTTTCCTTGTATTAACTTTCTCTGTATTTTTGGTCCGGACAATATATTTTTTTACATAATAGTTATTTTTGCCGTTTTCCTATTGGCCTGATACATGTGACATTCCATTCCTATCACATTGGTTATCAAAACACCCATTCTGCTCAATAAAAAACAAACTGCTTTCTTGTGATTTGAGTATAGCTTTTTATGATAGCCAATCAAATTCATTTCATCAGAAATATCTGTTAAATTACCAACTGCTGTTGCATTCTCCTTTTTATATTAAAATTAATGACTTGATAAAGTGTTATTTTACATTTCAATGAAACTAAACGTAAAGCACACAAGTCTCTTTCAATTACAATTTCATGACTCAGTATTATGTAATAAAACAATTACTTCACTTGAAATTGGTCAATATGAGGTTTTATGAGGTCATTGCCTCGTTCAATATTATTCCACTCTGCTCCATAAAACATCATTTTGATCTCGGCCAAGTGCAGTAATTGTATAATATTGTATGGAGCTCTGGGCATTGTACACTCAATTTATAATTGTTGAGTTTAATGTTGATTAATCTTGTTTTGTTGGAAATAATTCTTTTATACATTACCTCAAAACTCAAAATATTACTTGTATAATGCATGAAACAATGTGTGATCACATAAAATTATCTATCGTGAAAGTCCTTAGCAAGCATGGTTTTGTGTATTTTTAAATAAAACGTCTAACGATTGGGCTGGTTGAAAGTATAATATAACAAATAGTTCATGATACTGAGGGCCATATTTCATGAAATAGACAGATTTCGACGTCGTTTGTTTGTTTGTTTGATGGTGTTTGACGTCAGTTTCAGCAATACCCGGAGAAAACCCCAGACCTGCATGCGGTAGGAAAACTGGCAATCCTTGTCAATTAAGATTGGAGTCGAGTACACCCTGCCCGCAGTGAGAATCGAACCCGCAATCTCAGTGTTGACAGACCACGTGATCAATAGTAGACGAACTACCTTGACCACTCGGCCACCGAGGCCCCCCGCGATGTCGTTATATTATGTGAAAAAATTGACTATGACGGTCGGTGTTAAGTAGCAGTATATTCTCGTTTTACACTTGGTGTGGACAAAGCGTCAATGTAGGCACGTCATACTAGAATTTAAATTTGAGAACCACAATTTACAATTTGTACGCAAATACTGAAAAATATGATCACAATTAGTTAAATTGTTCCCGAGTACTCAAGCGTATCAATTGTTATTTAGCAGTATCTAAAGGTCCATTGTTACTCTAAGGTCTGGCCTTCTAAGCAGGGACAGTCTATACTAACTTAGTCTTAGTATAGACTGTCCCTGTTCTAAGGGATTAATTTTTGGTTTGAATACATTTATGTGGTTTTCCACATGAAGGCATTTCAAAACTTTTTCACATGGGGTGATATGTAAAATCAAGTCCCGGCAATATTGCAGCAATCGTGAATTTTAGATTAGAGCAATCTTAGCAATGAACCATCTATAATAATTTGTATGTACAGTATGGTCTCAATCGGAGGTTTGGTTTTGATGAGGATGCATTTGATTGGTCTGAAATTTGAACTTGATCTTTATTTTGTAGAACTTAACAGCTGTAGAAAGTTTAAACAAAAACCGTTAACATGTTTTCAAGTTATCTTCCGTAAACTACCATGCAACTGTTGACCAAAAAACCTACAAATTGGATTGTGCAGAAAACTGAAATTTATCTTCATGTTATAGTGCCTAAACGTTGACTCGTTTTCAAGTTATCATGTGGAAAGCACTGGGGCACAGACGGACGGACGGGATGCATGGATGGAAGGACACAAATCCATACAGAGGATGTCGCATAATACCCTACCACTTTGTGTGGCAGGTACAACAGAAACAATTTGTAGAAGAAATATAAGTAATATTGCTGGGAACTTTTAAATTGTTAGGTACAGAGGTTTCAGTTGTTTAATATTCTCCTTTTTGCATAGAAAACCATTTAATAAACATAAATACAGTTTAGTTTAATCTAGTTTTGTAAATTGTAAGTACATGCAAACTACCAAAAAATTCTTGAATCTATATTTTTCTGTTTATAACTATTGACAGTATGTCTAGCACAAAAATCATCATGATCTTTTTGAATAAAAATTCATAAATTGTTTTTACTATTTTTAATAATGGACATTATTTTAGCACAATAAAAAAATTAATCAATATAAAAATTAATTTACTGACAGTTATTTTAGTCAAATGATTTATCTGACACCTACTTCAGTCAAATTAATTTTCTGACAATTATTCAGGCACAATATACATGTTCAATGTGTCTATAATAATTTTTTTTATTTATCATAGGGTTATGTATGATGAACAGATTAACTAAATATTATATAGAGCTTCAAAAATATTTAAAAATTTGTCATGACAAATTTTTTTGTATAAGAAACCTGCTCCATAGTTGTGTTAAACTTTGAATGTGAGTTGCGAAAATGAAGGTTTTACATAGAACCTCATTGTGGCTGATGTATATCTACTAGCTACAAATACTTTACCATATTTGCACAATCAGCTACCGTAAATATTTTCTATTTATTATTACTATACAGTTAAACATGTTTGGCAAGAAAGAAACATTTAATAAAATATGAAAACCCAGCCTTATTTCATTCTCCAAGTTTCTAGCAAATGTGTATAATCTTAACAGAGTCATCAGTATTGCACATAACAGAACAATGCTGCACAGGAAGAAACAACTATTGCACAGGAAGGAACAGCTATTGTAAATTTTATTTCAGTATTTTGTAGTGACAAAATCAAGACGTCAAAATTATCTTTAACCTGTTCTATTGAAATTTCAGGTGACTTTCTGAAACCATGCTGTAATTATGTCTCCCCCACTTTGTGGGCAGACATATTGTTTTTGTCCTGTTCGTCCGTCCGTCCGTCCGTCCGTCTGTCCGTCACAAAGTTATTCTGCTCAACTCCTTTGAAAGTGTTCAGCCAAATTTTGCGAAACTTGGTAAGTACACCATATGTAGTTGTGTATATTACCAGGAAATTCTGTTCCTCAAAATTTTTCGGGAGTTATGGCCCTTTAAATTTAGAATTTTTCAAAAATTCCTAATAAATCATGGTTTCGCCCAACTCCTCTGAAACTACTGAAACAAATTTTACGAAACTTGGTACATAGCAAGTACATTATATGTTGTGCATATTACCAGGACATTTTTATCCTCAAAATTTTTATGACTCTTTGAACTTAGATGTTTGCTGAAAATCCACATATATCAGTGAGAATCCAGTGCGACTTCAACAGTTTTTAAAAATAACGGGGTTTTTGGTATGAATTTTGCAGATGTTGGACTGCATCATTTGCCGAATTCTTTTGGAAACTTTAAGGATAGTAATTTATTAAAAAGAAATTTAATCCTTTAACTCCTACAACTTGTTATAAATTTCCAAAGTACCACAGTAACTACTTAGTCAATTATATTACCTTTTGTTACTAACCGAGTTTTTTTCTTATAACCTTTTAAGTTCACCTTGAAAATAGCATTATGCCAAAATCGGGAGAACTTGTTTGCAAAAAAAACTTAATGATATTATAAAATGATATTCGTCCCCAAGTTCGCCTAAGTCACATAATTCACAAATCCTTCTATCTCTATTAATATTCCCCCATCTTCCACTCTCTATAGGTAATTTATGGTTGACAGTTCTAAATCTACATAGAGTAAAAGCGTCACGAAACTCTAAGATGTCCAGATTTTTTTTTAAAAAAAAATTTTCTTTAAAGATACGATAATTCAGTGTTTTGGGGTTGTTTTGAATATCCGCATGCCATAATTGTTTAAACTGGTCTTAAAGTATTATCTTAACAGTGGTTTTCAGCCAAAATTCACTTATAAAATTTTGTGTTAGCCATATATGATAGGCCAGTTTCATTTAGTATAAACTCGACATTCTTCAAAAATTCAAACTTTGTACTAGTTTCATGTGATATATTAAGTAATAATCTGTAAGAGAGAATTGACAATTTTGTTTGTTTACCACATAACAGATTTGCCCAGTAGGCAATTGTGCGTACTTTAATTTCTATATTTAGAGGGTAGTGTCCGAGTTCCCATTAGATTACATAGCTTGGAGTCGAAGATTTCAAATGAAGAAGAATTTTACAAAATTTTAGCAGGATTTTTTCTAATATATCATTGTTTCCAAAGCCCCAAATTTCGCATCCATAAAGTAAAATTGGCTTAACAAGTTTATCGAACAAATCAAGTTGACATCCAATTGAGAGATTATAACTTCGTACATTGCTTTTGTGACTTTGTCTACAAGATGTTTTTTTACAAAGTTTAAAAGACCCATTCTTAGAAAAATATATTCCTAGGTAATTAAATTCCTTTACAATGTCTAACTCAAAATTCCCATACATGAATTTTTAGGTTTGTTGGCATTCTACCATTGCAAAAAACCATTATTTTTGTTTTATCAACATTAACTTTCATTTTTCATTTGTTGCAATATACATGGAATTTGTCAATCAATAATTGGAGATCTTTTGATGATTCTGCCATTAATACGGTGTCGTCGGCATATAGAATTGCAAAAAGTTTAATATATATCTAATTTTTCTTCTAAGGCATCTGAAATAGTAGTTAATCCGTTAACGTCTTTTTGGCAGAATAAAGTCTCCAAATCGTTTAGAAAAAGTGACAATAGAAAGGGGGATAAATTCTCGCCTTGACGTAGCCCCAAGTTGCCTGGAAAATAGTTTAAAATCTCCCCATTGTACGCCAAACAAGATTTTATGTTATCGTAGATATTATAGATTATGTTATACATGTTCCCCGTTATATTATTTATAAACATTTTATACCATAAGGCATCTCCCCTTACAGTATCGAATGCTTTTTCAAGATCTATAAACCCGCAGAATATTTTTATTCTTTCTTAGTTGAATGAGTGCAACGTAAAGATACAGTCTAACGTAGAATAACCTTTCCGGAAACCACATTGACTATCACTAATTAAAAGTTCTTCCTCAGAAAATTTTGATAATATATTACTCATTATAGCCGTGCAAATTAACTTCCTTTATTTCCTACCGCAGGTCAGAGGTTTCTTCCGGGTACTCAGGCATCCTCCCCCAATAAACACTGGACGCCATGATATAGCTGAAAAATTGCTGAAAGTGGCGTTAAACACCATCAAACAAACAAACAAACTTCCTTTATTAAAAAGGGTTTAATGGTTCCGATTGTCCAATATTCAGATACTATTCCGGTTTTAAAAATCAAGTTAAATAAGTCACATGACGACTTAATGTATTCGTTAAAAAATCAAATCACCGCCACTGGCCTTATTGTTTTTTAAGTTTTGAATACATCTCAATATCTCATCTTTCGAAATGGGATTATTAAGTGTGCAATTTAATTTGTCTATAGAAGTTTGTTCAATATTTGGCAACAGAGTTAAGATCTTTAAAGAAATTAACTATAATGTCAAAGTTCATCATTGGTTGTTTAGTAAATTCTCGTTGTTTCAAAATTTTCCAAAAATCTTTTGTGTTTTGTGATCTGAGATTTTTTAATTCAAGTTCCCTTCCATGCATTTTTATAGCTTTGTCCATAACTTTTTTATATTTTTTCTCTACATTTGTAACCTTATTCTGCAATTCTTGCGACGGGCTTGATTTAAACATGAGTTTTAATTGTCTGTAGTTTTGTCTTGCGAATTTGCAATCGGCGCCAAACCACGGTTTATTCTCCCTGTTTTTTTTGATACATGCTTTCTACCTATATTTGGTCGTGTACCAAAGGTTTTTTAGCGGATTCTACTAAAATTGAGGCTGTTTCAAGTACAAGCGAATTTATTACATTTTTATTGACATTTTCCATATTGATATTGTTTATTATATTGGATAGTTCGATAAGTTTCTCATAATTTATGTTTGCTTTAAATTCCTGTTTCCTTTCAATGTTCCATCTATTTATTCTGAAATTTATTTGTGTTTTAGAATGGTCAGCTTCAGGTTCCTCTAAAAGTAATTGGTTACAGCATAAACGTAAAGATAGTGGGCAGTGTACATCTGAATAAAGCTTTGAGAACTCTAGGAATTGTAAATTAACAAGGTTTTCAACAGAATTGGCATTACTCAGGCAATAGTCCACAACACTAGCATTTTTACACGTACATGTTCCAATCCTGTCATCACCCAGTCTACCATTCATAATAAATAAATTATTACATTTACAAAAGTTAAGCAGATTATTCCCATATCTGTTTTTACCCGAGTCCATACTGTTTCGGTCTTTTGGTGTACTGAACAATTCCAAAATACAAATATCATTTATCGGCATCCCTTCTAGATCAGTGCTTACATCATTTTCTTCTCTCTATATATAATCTTTATCAATTGCTGTGCGAGCATTAAAATCACCAATCATCAAAATGTTGTCATAGTTATCGGCTAGTTTTTTATATTCATTTTCTATCTCGCTAAATGCTTTAGGACACGCATAGGCTGTGTATTCAGGTGTACACTACTCCTAATATTATGTCTTTATCTTTAAACAGTTTAGAGATTTTACACCAAAGAACATATTTACTTTTTGTGTTTATGATTTCGATGAAACCTTCATATTTGTCTTCATATCCAATGACAATGCCACCTGATTTTACTCTTGAAATTTTTTTCTATTTTTCCGACGCAGTAGGTATATTTTCGAATTGTGACCTTTGAACTTAAAGACGCTTACCATGGTAACGTTCTGTTATTGAAGACAAGCTTGCATTCTGATTGGACAAAAATAGTAAAAAATTCTGCGTTCGAACAATCTACTGTAGTATACTCTGACAAGCATCCCTGTTTGCATTTCCCAACTATTATTTCAGCAGCCTGTTGTTTTTAAACAATTGGTAGTCGTAATTAAACTTCAGAGAATTATTTTTATGCCAAAATAATGTCATTCAGAACTGATAAACAATAATTTTACGATAAAACCATACGTCGTGTAATTTTTGCGCATTTCGTCTGGGGTAGAATTATATTTGCTTTGATCAATTGACCATCGTATCTGTTAACAATCCTCACGCCGGTGATGTATTTACATCATATTTTCTTCATTTGACAGCCTGACACACGCACTCTCTCTCTGTCTCTCTCTATCGTGAAATAATTTCCTACATCAAGGTAAGTAGGTCATTGGTATTTATCAGCAATTTAAAAATATCAGATCTATAAATTTATCCCCTGCTGTATGTAAACTTCCAAGTTTGGAGGTAAAATATGAGTTAATAGAATTTTTATCTGAAAAATCTTCACTAAACTGTTTTGTATTATGTTTATTAACTGAGTAAATGTAATCTTTTTAATATTTCTTATTCGAATTTTTCTCTTTTCTTAACTTTGCATCATAGTCATTAGAAGTGTGTTCATATACCAATTCTCATATTGACTAGCTAAGTAATGTTCACCATACAGTGTAATATCTACACAACAGTCAGAGTCATTGTTCGTTAGTTACTCATCTACATAAAACTTAGATAAACCATTTAAATATGTCTCTTCCTTTTCAACAATGCATTGATAATCATAAAAAATCAACAATTCATTAACTTGTCTATCGTTATAATCTACCTTCTCGTTAGGATATTGGATAAGCATATTGTTAATTGACTTACATGTGTCACTTGATCATTGTCTAATTTACCGCATACATGTAATGCATTTGAAAAGTCATTCGTATTCTTATTTTCCTTCAATTCAGGTATAACAGTTCGAGCCAGCCACCCTTGGCTATCCTATCGCTTGTTATTGTTTTTCTCAGGGGTAGACGAATCGGACTCTCTCTGACATAACCGTTTGTATGGTCTATTACTTTCCTTAGGGGTTTTCAGTATTGCATCCCTGTAGCCGTACCCAGTTCTTCTTTGACCGTTAGCTTTTTTTACAGAAGTGTCCTCCTTGTCTGGCATATATTCTTTTCCGTTAATGAATAATTTATCACGCACCATAAAAACGTTCTTTCGTTCTCGCTTTGCTTGCTTCTGCGCAGAATATAATTTTTTTCGCCTATCCTCAATAACCTTAGGGAATTGTTCATGTATTCCATATGGTGTGTTCCGCAGCCACATTGCATTTTCAAGAATATGCCGGAGGTCTTAATAATAGACGAACCTTGCGACAATTGGCTTCGGTCGATTGGTAGTACGCTTGCCGAAACGGTGTACATTGCCAAAAGCAATTTGGTGTTCTATTCCTAATTCGTTTCGGATGATGATTCTCAGTTTGCTTTCGGTATTTTCATCTGGTTGTTCTGCTAGATTTGTAAAAATCAAATTGTTTTTCATGGAGCGACACTGTAAATCAATAATTGTATCTTCAAGTTGCAACATTTTCTCGTTATTTTTAGGGTATGAATCACATTTAATTGAATCGGTATTTTGGACCCTCTGTGATGACTTGAGCACCGACAGTTGTTTCTCTAGAGCATCAATTGTTGTGATAGCAAATGTTATCGAGTTTATTTGTAGTTTGCTCTCGTGAGTCATTTCGACTAGTTGAGTTATCGAAATATAGACATTTTTCTATTTCATTCAATCTAATGTCATGATGTATAATGTTTTTTGCGTTTGTTTTGATTTGAGTATTAGACTCGTCAAACAAGTTGCTAACGCCTTGTCAACTACTCTCACAGTCTGCTAATTGTTTACAAAAATCTGCAAACTGGTTTTCTAATTCTCGTACTCTTTTCAATGTTCAATTCCATTTGTTTAACACTTGAGTCAATACGAGTTGCAATTTCAAGAAACAAGTTTAATAATTCGAGTTATTTAATGATCCGAAGTACTGGCAGTGACTATATCGAAAGATAAGGAATTACAGAGAACAACTGTGTAAGGAAAAAAACTGTATTTAAAGAAGTGTGTTGTAGTGGAGAAATTTTGAGATTGAAGGTTGTGTGTGTGTATTGTAGCTGATGGTTGAAGAATAGATTTGTAGGCGTCCGGTCTGTAGCTACTAGGTTGTTATACGTTATTTTATACAACATGGTGACTCTATAAATTGTCCTTCGTGAATCAAGAGTTTTTCATTGTAGATGGTCTAACAAAGATGTTTTACTACTGGTGTTGTTATATCTTCCAATAAGATATCTAGCGGCTCTTCTTTGTACTTGTTTAATTTGGTTTATTGACTTTTGAGTATAAGGAGATTAAACAGTTGAGCAATATTCGAAATTAGCACGAATGATGGATTTGTACTGTTTGTTTGCTTGAACTTTGTTGAAAGCCACTTTCAGCAATTTTTCAGCTATATCATGGCGTCCAGTTTTTATCGGAAAAGGAAGCCGGAGTACCCGGAGAAACCCCCGACCTCCGGTAGGAAAACTGGCAATTCTTGTCAATTAAGATTGTATTCGAGTACACCCTGCCCACAAAGAGACTCGAAACCACAATCTCAGTGTTGGCAGACCACGTGATCAATAGTAGACGAACTACCATAACCATGCCAACCAAGACCACTAATGAATTTGTAGGCTAGACTTTTAGTGTGTTCAGTATTAATTTTGAAGGTTGCGTTTTAGAAATCCTAAAAGTTTGTTGGCGTTACTGGTGATGGCTCCATCACATGTCTTTAGAAATTTAATTCCGAGGTATTTAGCTGTATCACAGAATTTAGAATGGGATATGATGTAATGGATTACGTAATCTTGTGACTGACACAGAGTTGCATTTTTGTGGATTGCTTGCATGCCCCAGGTATGTTTCCAATGGACAAGCCTTGTTAGATCTCATTGCACGATTAAACAGTCACTCTAACAGATCGGTACAAAATACAATAGACTGCGAAAGGTTTGTGTTAGAAGAAACTGAAGGAGGTAGGTCATTAATGAAGATGAGACAAGAGGGTGCCCAAGACAGATCCCTGAGGTACCTAGCTAACCACTGGTAGTTTGCTAGAAGATACTCCATCAAGAACTACCTGTTGCTGCCTATCTCGGAGGAATGATGAGACCCATTTCGAAGTGGAGCATCTGCATTCTCTAGCTACAAAAGTTTTTGATGGAAAGGGGGGGGGCCTTGTCAAAATCTTTGTAGAAATCTAGAATAATTAATATCAGTTTCGATTCCAGATTGAATGTGGTCTAATATTTCGTGGGAGAGTGAGAGAAGCTGTGTATCACAGCTACGTGTGGCTCTGAAGCCATGTTGGCACCGAAATGTTGTGCTGGTCAATATGCTTTAGTATATTAGAAACAATTATATGTTTTAATAATTTGTAGCAAATACAGGTCAGTGATACTGGCCTTGGGCCGAATTTTACTGCCGTTATAATCCGAAGGTATTTTTGTGATTTGTCGGATTATAAAAAAAACGAGGGCACGATTATTCGTTTTAATGCTGGCATGTAATTACTTGCAAGATGTTTCTCCCCCCTTTAAATACAGGAATGACATTGTCTTGCCTCCAGTCTGTAGGTTCTTTGCGTCTGGACAAAGAGATGTTAATTTTATAAGCCAGAAGTTTGGCAAATTCTGAGGCAAACTGCTTACGGATTCGTGCAGAAATATTATAAGGACCGGCAGTAAAAGAATAAATTTTACAATAGGTACCGTCTTCTGCACATTTCTGAAAAAAATATGACCTTTCTGCTCTGAAAGCTCCTCGAGTAATTCCATAATAACAGGTGCATAACTTCAAAACATGTGCAATCTTTCAGTGAAGTTTCAGAGATAACTGTAGTTAAAAACTGAAAAAAAACAAAAATAGTTCCTAAGTATGGGTGATTATGTAAAAAATCCTTAAACATGTTATTTATAGCAGGCGTACAACAATATACGCGTAATCTTTCCGTGAGGTTTTATAGACAAAATGGTTAAACAAAAATAAGTACACACCCAAAGTGCATGTTTTTTTACCAGGAACTAAAATTGAACAATATTTATTCCTCACCGTAACAAATATTTGTATTGAATATTTTTTATCAATAAATATGGGGTTACCTTTTTCTTATGTTTGGATATAAAAAGCAATGCAATTTTACTATTATCACTGCATTTTTAATATTATCACTATATTTTTAATATTTTTCTGCCAAAATTAATGCTTTCCTCCTATTGTGACATAATTATTGAAGTTCACTTAAGAAAGAGTTTTTTAATGATTACAGAATATAAGAAGGACATTTCTACTTATTCATTTTGCAAAGTCTGAACATAACAATCACAATTTCAAATTTTTTGACAAATCATGGCGGCAAAAGGGGGCCTTAATTAATGCCCCATGCCATTTATGTTCAATTTACACTGGAGTCTCAGCAGCAAACAGGTTTTTAATTTCTTTATCAGTTTGGGCTATTTTTTCGCATTCTAAAATCTGCAGTTATAAATTTTGGTATAAGTGCATGATCAGTGATTCATCTAAATTTTGTCTTAAGGTAAAAAGTATGTATAAATAAATACATGTATCTGTTTCTTGTGCCACATTTAGCCATTTTTGAACTCTATGCCCAGTAGTTCCAATTATGCTGGTAAATAATAGTCATTGATTAAGGACCTTAACTACCTAACCTCAAGACCTCTAATTAAATTTGTTTTAATGGCGTTTAAAGCCATTTCCTTCAGTAGGAAAACTGGCAATCCTTGTCAATTAAGATTAGAGTCAAGCGCACCCTGCATGCAGTGAGAATCGAACCCGCAACCTCAGTGTTGATAGACCACTTGTGATCAATAGTAGACAAGCTACCTTTACCACTCTGGCATCAATGCCTCGTCTTTTTGGATACGACATAAGGCAATTACCAGATCTCATCCTTGTCTGAAGAGGTCAGATGTCCATTATTAAGAACCTGTAATAGAATGTAAATGGCAATCCAAGTCAATTACGCTTCGAGTCAAGCAAAGCCTGCCTGCAGTAAGGGTCTTATCTTCCATAATTTGTGTTGACTATTTGGAAAAAGTTTTGTGTAAGAGTTGTCTCCCTTAGCTTGAGAGGCATTTTGATAGATCCAAAACATGTTTCTTTTCTGTGGAGCTGTTTTCTTTAGGACTGTCTTTGGATTTGACTTGTGGATTGTTTTTTTTACAATTTCCCTGGTGTTTGATATATTGTTATTACCTTCATTTACTAGTATACCGGTATATAAAACTATAGTTAGTAATATTGTTATATGCTTATATTAATTGATTGGAACTGCAGTGGCGGATCCAGGGGGGCGTAAGGGGCGTACGCCCCCCTTTAAAAAAAGAGAACAGGGAGGGTAACAACCAGCGCGAAAGGCAAAAATGTAATCCCCGCTCGGCATCGCCATAAAAAATTAATGCATTAACGGTAGTACCACTGCCGTAAATTCGCCTCTGCGAGGCGCGGGAGGACCACTTCGTGGCCCTCCTTTTCCGATAACCCCTTTTTACGCCATCCCCCCCCCCCACTTTCGAAAATCCTGTATCCGCCCCTGGGAACGTTCTCCAAATGAAAACTCTAGCTGAAATATTGCTAACAGAAGATGGCAGTAAACCCCAAACAAACAAAACAATCATAACGAGGAATTGTTTCCTTAAAAATGTGACACAATTGCATTCCATAAGGCAGAAAGATCTTGCCAACAATGAAAATGGCAAACTAGTATTATGTCAGAGAGTAAATAAAATCTTGAATCTTGATTCGCAAAACAAAATGGAATCAAAGTCCAGTGACATTACTATTGTGATGAACAGTAAATAGCCTCTGAGTTTCATCATGTGACATGTGAAATCAGATTTTGTCACCGCATTATTAAATGCTTCCTTAGGTATGAGTTGTATATCCTATGCTGACAACTAAATGCCTTTTGTCAAAAATGATAGACAGATCTAACACAACTGCACATTTTGCACCTAATTTTAAGTGAAGTTACTTTGTACACGTAATTTTTGCTAAATAAACACACCAAAAGGTAAGATAAAAATCAGTTGGATAAATGAGAATACCTTATTATCAAAAGTTGGATTAATGGGAAGACACTGCTCTCGAAATAACCACGTGCAAAAAAAACAGACATCATGTTTTTTTTCAAATTATGCCTTTTTCTTTTAACTTCAATTTCATTTTAATTGGATTGGTTATCACTGACTTACAGGAAGATACATTTTTTCACAAAAGTGTTTCCTTCCAGGCAAGCAGCAATTTGTTGTTGCTTTGATGTTAGTGATTTGGCTTCAAAAATGACAAGGACTAAATCTTAAAATTATTGGTGAAATATATATTTTTTATTTACTGTGTAATGTTGGTGACATTATAAAAAACTTTAAATATCATTATAAAAAGTATTTCTTCATTTTACTTAATTAAGTTATCTAATTAGAGGTGTATATATTTTTGCATAGACGTCTGAGGTGTCTCAGTAGATGGGCTCAGTTGTTTCACTACACGAGCCGAGTTGTCTTCGGGCCGATTCTTCGACACACGCTTTATTACCACTCCATGGCCTAATTCGCTTCAAATTTTAATCTCTTTTTAAATATGCCAAAACTACTTTATGACATTCATCTTTCAAATAAATATATTAATAGCTTTTCGTTACAGAAAATGAAAGTAGCCGCGCTACTTGACATTAGGTTGTGGTCGATTAGTTAAGGTAGTTCGTCTAATATTGATCACGTTGTCTGTCAAAACTGAGATAGCTTGTTCGAGCCTCACTCCTGGCATGGTGCGCTTAACTTCAATCTTAATTGACAAGGATTGCCAGTTTTCCTACCGCATGTCGGGGTTTTTCTCCGGGTACTCTAGCTTTCTCACCCAATAAAAACTGGACGCCATATAGCTGAAAAATTGCTGAAGGTGGCGTTAAACCACATTCAAACAAACAAACAATCATGAAGTTCAGATTTTTGGGAGTTTTTACATTTTCTATAGTCATTATCTTTTTCCGGGTATAGAAATTCAAATGACTACACCGATAAGATCTTAAATGTCGCAAATTTTTTGTAAAAAATAAGTGTTGACGTGTAACCAGCTATGCTTGAGACTGATGAGTCAATCTAATTAAAATTAAATCTTTCATTTGCTCCCCTTTCTGTTAGTGGTCGCGGCGCAGCGACCTAGCGAAAAGTGGGGAGCAAGTGAGAGATTTAATTTTGATCTGTTAGTCTAACAAATGAAGAAAAGCATAAACTTTATGCAAGTCTTCCAGTAGATACTATGATTTACTCGGAGATAGAAGCCCCTATTTATCATACATGATAATTGAGTATATATTAATAATTTTATTTAAATCTTAATATCAATGTGAAAGAAATATACCGCCACAAACTGTAGACACATTGCAACAATCCTTAAGTTTATATAAATTTCGCATTGTTCTACATGTCCAGCAGTAAAGTATCCGGGAATAATTATACAGAAAAACATGAAGTTGCCGTACAGCATAGAATGCAGTGTTTTAGTTAAAATACAGTCAATATTCTTCATAAAAATATCACAGAAGGCTTGAGGTTTCAGATTTTCTGTTTAAAATACATCGTAAGTGCTCACCTCACAATGGGGTTCCTCTGCTCTTTAAACACTTACGTTACAACTTTTTGTGAAATCAAATGCTAATACTATACCGGAGGCGTAGGAAGCGTACGCAAGAACGCTCGTATTCGCTGAGAGAGAGAGGGGGCAAATTGTTGCTCCTGGGAACAAATTTTTCCTAACAAGAACTCCAGGAAATAGACATAATTCAGTATTTATTTATGTCAGAGCTACACGGGCCTTCAGCGAACCAGACCCAACTGATGTAAAACCACATAGAACAAGATGAGAAGGGTTGTTTCGCAAGCCCCTGAAATCGATCACACTTCATTTTGGGCTAGCTACTGCCCTTGTATGCTATATATATGATCGATAGTTGCTTCTGCGCCTTTTGTCTGTGCGTACAACAATATATGCGCTGTAAATTCGCCGCGATTTTTTCATAACCCCCAGTGTTAAATCTTTTGGATGAAAGTTTTATTTTTCAATGTTATCAGCTTGCTCCAAAGTCGGAGATTCTAAGTGCACTGCGCGTTTTAGCTCCAGCAACTGAACAGGACTCGGACCCCTGACTTGGGAGCGCAGGTTATCCATAAGGGATATTTCCAGGTATTGCTGTCGGGACGATATCATCTATCTACCCTCATAATCGAAGTCCTGAATATTGAAGTCTCAACCTTTTAAATTATTATTACTTTTACCTATTCTCCATTTCTTCTTTGGCATTCTCGTGTATTCCAAATTTTTCTACCTCATAAGGCACTAATCGGAATCGGCAATTTCGAGGATCCATGACGTCATGTGATCTAAATACATATAAGTGACGGACATTTGGCTGATAGTACCTCGCACCACTTGGTACCATTACAGAAGAACTGTTATTGTTTGTTTCTTGTGCGTAAATTACAACTTTAGCTGAAAAATACAAACAAATCATCTAAACTATGACTTTTCCTTTCACGAGACTGAGTTCAAATAAGTATTGTTTTTTGTAGACATTTGAAAATATTTCTCTAATGGACTTCAGTCAATATAATTCATCTTTCCAAAAAGAGTTCTTACTAAGTGGGATTTTTTTCACAACGCTGACCTATTCTGTCAACTTCAAGTAATTATGCTGCACAATAGTCCAAGGTTTTGGCAACAATGTAATACAAATACACAATAACACTTATTATATAAAAAAACTGGTAAAAAATTGAAAAAAAAGATTATTTAAATTTTTTAGTTAAGTATGTAATGTTCATATTTCACATTTTCAATATATTCACATTCAAAACTAAATTTACACATAAATGTGTATATTTGCATGTTTCGTCTTCAAAATAGCATGTTGTTCGAGAAATTATTATTTATTAAATTTTTTAACTGACCTGCCATTAGATTCTAAGATTATAAATGGTCTCAATAATCCATATTACCAGATCATAAAGGGTAACTATCAAAGTTTCGCCGGAAGTGTGACTAACTGTGTTAACTGTAATGTACAGTAGACGAGCAATGTAACCAGTTTACTTGATAAACTTAAGTGTGATATATACCCCAGGCTATAAAAAAAATCCCCTGATAAAGATACCATTGTAGTTTCGCCACGAGTGGCTGATTTTGAACGACTTCAGCAGTCACGTGACTAAAGGTCAACGTGATAGTATCTCTGTTTTCGTTATGGAAAACTGAGATTCTAAAACTGAGATACTATCACGCTTACAAAAAGTGCCGTAAAAATACATCAATAAGTCCTAAGATAATTACCTGTCATTTATAGAAATTTTGTACTGTATAGTTTTAATTTACCAGGTTAAAACAGGGGCGGATACAGGATTTTCCAAAGGGGGGCGTAAAAAGGGGATATCGGAAAAGGAGGGCCACAAAGTGCCTCGCAGAGGCGCATTTACGGCAGGGGTAGTACCGTAAATGCATTTATTTATGGCGAGGACGAGCGGGGATTACATTTTTGCCTTTGTCGCTGGTTGTTACCCTCCCTGTTCTCATTTGTTTCCTTTCCCTTTTTTAAAGGGGGGGGGGGGGGGTACGCCCCTTACGCCCCCGCCCCCCCCCCCCTGGATCCGCCACTGTAAAATGCCGTTTGAAGTGGCATGTTTTGATCTGAACTCGGCACTCGGCGGACAGAAAACTCTAAATTAAAAAATATAAATAGTAACGGTGACAAATCGCGACCTATAAATTATTAAATCAATTATAATATTACGTCTTCGGTCCAATTTTCAGCTTTCAAAAACCCCGGGAACAAATTTGTGTTAGCTTTTTCGGTGACAAAATGCCGAAAAGGGGGTGTTGGAAGCAACTCGACGTACGCCTCGAAAAAATATTTAGCATCTGTCTGCCAAAGTAGAATAGATTACATATCAGTACTTATTAAATATATAATTTATAATAGTATTGCGTCTTTTGTGTAATTTGTGGGTCTCAAAGCCTCTTTGAACAAATTTGTGTCAGTTTTTTCTACAAAAAGGGGGAGGCTGAAATACATTTGCAATGTAATGGTAAATTTTTGGAGCTGTGTGTGCATTAGAGCAAAAAAAGTGTGGTATTTAATCATAACAATCATTAAAATATATTATAGAAATCCCAAATAAACATGATTGTTCAATATATATATGTATATATTCAAGACCTGAACAAATTTTTAAACCTTCAATTCAGGAATATTAAACCATGTTTTATAGACAAATATTCTTGTCTGCCATTAATTGGAAAACAGTGTAAAAGTAAAGGGAAAAAAATGCTTTTTTGTTGTAACATTAAAGACCCTACACTTTTTACACTGACAGCAGCTTGTAGGGTTTGTACAGACAAGGAAAGTTGCACTTCTTGTCCTACCTAAACACATCAGTCCATATGCTACCCTTAAAATTCTCAATGTTGCAAATTTTCCTTGCAAAAGTTTCAAAGCCCACTAAGATTGACTTAGTACACACAATAACAGTACCATTATAGTGACCCATAAGCAGAATGAAAACAATGTTTCTTTCTTGTTTTGATTCAATTACATGACACTTATTTCAGTCAGTATAAACAGTGAAAAAAACTCCATAAACTACATAAAACTGCTACTATAAAAGATTTAAACATATTATTTGCAAAACAAAAAATTTAATTAATTTATTCAGGCATAATAACAACCATGAGTCAAGTAAAATACAAAATTATATCAAAAGAAAATGGAAATAACAGAAATACAAATTTTAGTATTTTAAAAGTTTCTGACCATCTTAATTTTATAAAAAAACAAATAACTTGTTATAATAAAATGAACAATTAAGGAAGAAGTAATATTCATCTTTTAAGACATTACATAATCTACAGAGACTTTGTTGTCTTGGTATTTTCTTATTACATCCAGTTTTAATTAACAGAGGATAGTTTCTAGTACGAAATTGGGTTTATTATCTGTGTGTTTATAAATTGTTTCTCTTCGCATGAATTTATCATAATTAGTCTATACTACAATGAGAAATTATTCATTTTTCTTAGGACAATATATTGCAATGAGACATGTCAGACTGACATTAACTTATCAAATGAGTGAATACATGTTATAAAACTCATTTACTGGAATATTATTCCATAGAAACAAATTACCCAGTATACTGACCCCAAATGCTGTGATGAATTTTTAGATTGCTTTATAAACTCACATGCTAGGGCCAACAACTCATTTTAAGGATTTAATAATATATCTCTGTCTATAAAATAGATCTATTGACACTATTATTTATATAAATTTCTTTAAAAAATGTTCCTTTAATACACAGAAATTAATTCACATTTTATTTCCCTTTTTATTTTGTTAAGGGATGATCACAGATTTTGAAATTGTGTTAATAGATGCCAGTTTTTTAAATCTGACTTCTTGCCGGAGATAAGTTTCCATAAATTTTAATATCACATTTTTTTAAATTATAAAATAATATTAAAAATATCAGTTTGATTTAAGTCTTAATTTTTTGGAAAGGATGCTTAAGTTTACTAATTGGTTTATCAAGAAATGTTAATTATGCCATTCAATATCAGCTTCACATTCAATGAATATCACAGAAGCTAATCTATAACAAGTGCAGAAACCATCATTAGATAAATTTTGGACCTAATAGCTAACTCGATAATGTTTGTTAAAAGGGGATTTATACTATCACAATGAAGTCCAAAAAATTAAAATTACTGCTCAACATGCTCAAGATTTAATCTCCCAAGCTCACTTTTTTAAGACATAAAAAAGCAAAGCCTATTTATAAAATACTTGACATGTATATAAAATTCTCCATATAAATAAATATAAGCAATGACATCAAATTCTAAAGTTAAATAAAATTCTTTGTTTAAAACTGCATGATGCTACATTTGACATTATTTGGTAGTCAAAATGCATATATACATGTAAATCAGTTTCAGTTATAAATAATAAAGACCCTCACTTGTTTTAAACATCAATAAGTTGCAAAATAATGATAACAAATCAACATTACAGCAATAAATGTCAGAAATATTAATTATAGTTATTTTGATGCAAGCTGTATGTAATTTAACTCCATTGGTTGTAAAAAGTAACTTACATGTATGAGCCAGCAGAAAAAAACTTTATTCAACTAGAAGTTGTGGAGGCAACAGTATATTAAATGGTTGTTTATAGAATTATAGACATCATTAAACTGTGTGATTGTTGGAATTCAATATGAACATTCTGGCATTATAAATATATGAATTTTTCATTCCTTAAAGGTTCGATCTCATAAAAGTGGATGGTTGTGTGTGTATGTGAAAAAGGCAGGGACAGTCTATACTAACGGGACATGTAACCCCAAATAAACCTATATGAAAGTTCGATATTTCTGTGCCACGGCTGAAATTTGACGTATCCGCTCCGCTCCGTTTCCGGAATTAACATTCCGCTATTTTAGGTAAGTAGTCTCGATCATCCAGACGCTTAATTACATTTGTGCGTCTGGATTCATCTCTATATTGAACTCGTTACCATTACGCCCAAAACTGGGCGTAATTTTTGATTGAATGATATTTTTATTATCTAAAAAATTACTTCCGTTCATATCAAGAAGTATATAACAAATTGTGCCAAAGTTTACATTTGAATATTTATATAAAATATAACTTTATCAATTAATTAAACAAATATTATTGTTGTGCACAATCAAGAGTGAATCTGAATGTGACGTCAGATGTACTAAGTCCTATTTTATTTAATATGTATATTAATGATCTTGTTTCAGATTTAAATAATACACAAACTGATCCAATCATTATCGGAGATGTTTCAATTAACTCTCTTCTCTACGCAGACGATATTATTCTGTTGTCAAACACCCAAAGTGGCTTACAAAAGTCCCTCAATGTTTTAAATGATTTTTGCTCATCCTGGAAGCTAGAAGTAAACAAACAAAAATCTAAAGTGATAGTATTTAATTCAAATGGTAAAACTAATTTAAACTCATTTAAAATCAATGATACTTATATTGAAACCGTAAAGTCATATTGTTATCTTGGCATAACTTTAAAATATACAGGCAATATAAATGTCTCTACACACTTATTAATGGAGAAAGGACGTAAGGCATGGTTCAAAATAAAGAAAAACATCGGCCTAAATAACCCATGCAACTTACTGGAAAAACTTTTTGATACACTAATTTCACCAATAATTCTATATGGGTGTGAAGTTTGGGGGCATATTCTAATCTAAAAGATACAGACCCCTACGAATATCTACATATTAAATTTATCAAAGAAATCTTAGGCATCCATAGCAAAGCAACAAATGTCGCTTGCTTATCTGAACTTAACAGATACCCTATAAGAGAAAAGGTCAAATTTTTAACACTCAAATTTCGAGATCACCTTTCTAATTTAAACAAAAGCTTAGTTCACAAGATTTTTAACAACCTCCCATCCGGTAATAGGTGGATGAAATCCACCAACCAATGGATCGGAGAGTTAGGATTTAATTTTACAACCTATAACATAACTAATCCTAAAAAATATATTAGTAATTTTAAACAAAGAATATATGATCAAGCTTTACAAAATCGAAGTAGTACTTTGACAGAAAGCAATAAATTATTCTTCTATAACAAAATTTGTCAATTTAATCAAAGACCTCTATATGTGGATATCTGCAGATTCAAATCTGATAGATCTACTATTTGTAAATATAGATTAAGTGCCCACTGTCTAGCAATAGAAAGAGGGCGATATAATAATATCCCCCAAAATGAAAGAATTTGTTTAAAATGTAATATGTCACAAATCGAAGATGAAATGCACTTTTTCATCCATTGCCCTGTCTACAATATGTATAGACAAGAACTAACTCGAAAGGTCAAATATATTCATAAAAATTTTAATTCTATAACTGAAGACAAAATGTCTTTTCTATTAAACAACAACTCTTTAGTAATAATTAAAGCAGTTATTGAATATATCAAAAAGTGTCAGGAGTTAAATTAACCAAAAATTTAATAATTGTAATTCCAAATGAATGTACTTTTCTCTATGTCACTGCCGCTCCAAGTATATAGTTCTCTGTTATTATTCAAACATTATTTTCAAAACTGCATCTTGGTGCAATTTTACATTTATTTACCAACTATGATGAATGGGTGTAGAATTGTATCATGACCCAGTTTCTGTTGTTGTATTAATTACATATTATGTGTTATAACCATTTATTGTAAATGTGTTGAACAAATAAATAAAATATTAAAAAAATATTAAAAAATATTATAAGTATGCATGGTTTTCCTGGTTTAAAAATAGGGCCCTAAAAATAGAGTCATTGATTTGTCTCCACCTATTGGTTGCGAAATTACCACAAGGTAAGCGGAAATGGAGATCCTGTAGACCGCCCTACGTAACGGACATGCGCATTGTTTTCGTTTAAAAATAGACAAAGGTTTTTTTTAATATAAATATAAATCATATATTGAAACCGCAAAACATGCAATATTACAACAATGGTCCTATATATGTAATATGCATACTGGTCACGGAATAGTTCTCACCGGCAAGTAATTCTCGCCATCCGATCTTTTGGCAGGTTTTGTGAAAAATTGGCATTTTAAAAGTTTACAGGGTCCCTAGGTCACCCTGCAGGAGAACCTATGTTAGATACATGTTGTCTATACCCTAGGTCTTTCTACAAGATCACCAAGTCAGTTTACAGGATATCCTGCTAGATTCCTGTCGTCTATACCATAGATCTCTCTACAGGATCCCCAGGTAACTCTGCAGGATATCCTTTGTTAGATATATGTCGTCCATAGTATGTCTACAGGATCCCCAGGTCACCCTACACGATATCATATGTTTGATACATGTTACCTATACCCTAGGTCACCCTTCAGGATATCCTATGTTAGATATATTTTGTCTATACCTTAGGACTGTCAACAGGATCTCCAAGTTACTGTACATTATCATGTTAGATACATGTTACCTATAACTTAGGTCTGTCTACAGATCCCCAGGTCACCCTACGTGATATCCTTTGTTACATGTAGATACATGTTGTCAATGCCCTAGGTCTGCCTACAGGATCTCCAGGTCACTCCGCAGGATATCCTATGTTAGATACATGTCATCCATACCCTAGGTCTGTCTCCAGGATACCCAGGTTGCCCTACATGATATTCTTTGTTAGATAGATGTTGTCCATACCTTCGATCTGTCTACAGGATCCCCAGGTAACTCTGCAGGATATCCTTTGTTAGATATATGTCGTCTATACCCTAGGTCTGTCTACAGGTCCTTAGGTCACCCTGCAGGATATCCTATGTTAGATACATGTTGTCTATACCCTAGGTCTGTCTACAGGATCTCCAGGTCACCCTACAGGATATTCTGTGTTAGATACATGTTGTTTATACCCTAGGTCTGTCTACAGGATCTCCAGGTCACTCTGCAGGATATCCTATGTTAGATACATGTCTATTATTAAGACATTGAGCTAAAGATAAAATACAGTACAGTATATACTGAACTATGGTATCTATAGGAAAACACATATCTAACATAAAATATCCTGTAGAGTGGCCTGGGGATCCTGTAGACAGACCTAGGGTATGGATAACCTGGATATGGATAGCTAACAAAGGATATCCTGCAGAGTTACCTGGGTGTCCGGTAGACAGACCTAGGGTATGGACAACATGTATCTAACATAGAATATAGTGTACAGTGACCTGGAGATCTTGTAAACAGACCTGGGATTTAGACAACATGTATCTTATAATACCTTGGATTTTGTTACAGTCATTTTGTATTGAAGAAGGACATGTATAAAAGTGTCTGAAAAATTTACCTTTTTAAAAATTATTACACCAGTTGGTAATATCTAAGTTTTAATTATTTGGATTCAACTATCTGAAAATTTTCAGGGTTTGTTTGCAATTCATTTCTACATACATCTAAAAAAGCCCGCAGTTATATATATTATAAAAAAAGAAAGTTTATTACATTGCTTCTGTGGCACTGTTCATGTTTTGTTTATTTTGGTCTTCTATTCTTTTAACAATATTTTTTTAAGTAACATTCAATGTTGTTTATATTAAAATTCAAATGGCTAAATCCATGATATTTATTGACATGTCACATCAACATGCGACAATCTTGCCATCCTTGACATTTTTACAAATTTTGTATACTATAGACATTAAAGAATTAGGGAAATTTAGTATATGAATTAAAAATTTCATTATAATTGATTGAATCTTCAAATGTAAAGGAGTTATATTTCTTTCTGCAAAGCAGACAATGTTAGCAGTTTTATAATGGACACCCAGAATTTTAAAAAATTTAGATGTAAACACAATGTATTCATATAGGTCAGAGCCTCGATCTGTAGTATTTTACAGCTCCCATACCTACCTACTATATTAAATGACTGGTTCTACTAGAGTATTAAATAATTTTTCTAACAGGCTGTGAGGGTTATCTAAAGAAAATGGTTTCTGTATTTTGAACCATGCTTTTCTTCCTTTTAGCTAATCATGATTGAAATAAATACCAAAATAAAAATAGGATTTTATCCAGGGTTTCACAGATTTTCTGACTTGGAACTTTGGGCTTTCTTCATCCACAAGCCTTAATAATTGCTATAAATGGTCGTTAATAGTGGCATCATAGCTTGCATAGATCTTATGTTTATTGTTGACTTGTATAGTGGCAAATATGCTAGTTATCGTTATTGTTACTCGTAGCCGCGGCCTATATTTTAATGTTTGAAAACCAATGATATCTTTTAATGCATAAGTTTACCAGAACGTATGAGCAATTTTTTCAAATACATGTATAATACATTGAATAAAATGCCGTGCAGTCCACCATGTAAACTACTAAGTTTTTTTTTTAAATTGTAAATATGGTTTGCTTTCAAGTGTACTGTTTGATGGATGCATGGACAAATATACACTCTAAACCTTGAAGAAGAAGAATGAACATTTTATATTTTGACTTTTTTGTGAAGAAGACATAATTGTCCTTCCCGAAGTAAATATATATAGTACAGAGTGCAGCATGCTTACTATCATTTTGACCGAAATTTGCCACTGTTTTGTCCGAAACAAAGGTGGTGGTGTGAGCAACCTCAAAAGCTCTGATGACAGCATCTGCTTCCACCTTTGCCCGGACAAAACCCCTGTAAATGTTGCCATTCAACGGGTGCCATGCTGGCCCTAAATCAAACAGAGCCATTTTTGTTTTGCAAATTGGCGCTTAACTATCTTGACCGGATGTTGACATCGATTGATAAAAATAGAAAATATTTTTAGAAAAGATATTTACGTTGTGACGTAGGGCGGCCTACAGGATTCCTATTTCCGCTTACCCTATTTTATTGATAGTGTGCTTGGAATTTGTTCTCTCTCGAAATTGGTTATTTCACGAAAATATAGTACAATAATAGTAAGTATTTATTTTTTATAGTTTATTATTCCTTTATGAATAAGCGAGTTCGCAGTTTCCTAATGCGCATGTGTATATTTTAAAAAAGGGGAATAACCCGCTAGGGTTAAAAGGTCAAGGCAGATAAACAATAACGTTCGGGACGCAGTGCGAGTGTTGTAAAAGAGACAAAATCGGTACAAACGCTTTACTTGTGGTGTTTCTATTCATCGCTTGGCTATTCCTGGCTAAACCACCACGATCCGTTTTAAATTGAATTTCGGCAAAATTGTTTTATAATTGTTTTCTCCTATATGATGCGCGGATTGTTTATCTTCCTTACAATCCCACAATGCTTCACAAATTTTCTCCTATAAACCGGAAGTGGTCCGAACTGCGAACTCGCTTATTATGATTTCGTCAAATTACATGTTGTCATTCCACATTTAGCCAGAAAACAATACGAAAATGTTGTTAACAACTGCGTAATATCGTAGCGGTTTTTTCCTTCAGTCAACCCCATTTTAGAATGGGATAACTTCATCACCCTTTTGTGTGATCACAACAAACCTTGGTTTTTACAAAAATATATAGATACTCCTGTGTAATAGACTGCTTAAAGTAGGTTTTATTTGTTTTTTGCATGAATTTGGATGATTGGAAACTTGTTTATATTTTGGAACACCGGTCCCCATCTTGGCTACATACACCCACTTGTACATGTAATAACTTATCACCCTTTGTGTGATCACAACTTACCTTAGTTGGTTTTTATGAATTTATAGATACTCCTGTGCATATCCACCGTGTGCATATCTAATATTAATTATTAATAATTTTGTTGTTTTAGATGCCTTCTCACAGAGCTCCAGATAAGCAGTATATTTGCGTTATTACGCAATTAAATTTTCATAAAACCCAATTATTTTGATAGCTTTGCGTTGCAAAACGCAATATCAAAGGGCTAAAACCCAATCAATTTTTAGAAACATTCTTAATTCACTCACTGAGTACATAAAATTGTTCAGTGATTGCGTTAATTCATTCAAATGAATACATAAAGTTGCGTAATTACGATTCCCATTATTTTGCAACGAAACAACCGAGGTGTTTCGAATGTAATGTATATTTCATGCAGATACGGTTCCCCAGGTATGGAGATTTATTTCACAAGAAGAGATGCAAAACTACAAAAGGTTATCTACACGTATAAAACCATAGTGAAATACTTTTTTCAGCATAAAAAACCCAATTCAATAAATTTTAGATGGGTGAAAAACCCAATTAACTTTTTTTTGAGTGGGTTAAAAAAATGATAAAAGTGATATATAAAAAATACCCAATGAAATAAAGCATTAGATGGGTGAAAAACCCAATGAAGAAAATCTTATCTGGAGCTCTGCAGCCTTCTCGAAAGAAGTCACGTCACCTAACACAGACAAATTTTTTAATTAGCTTATTACTGTTATAACATCCTGTAATTCCTACTGTGTTTACCTGACAGGTTTATAATTATTCATATTGCCTTGGTTGCACCACATGGTGTGAGACAGACAGAAATTTTTATAAGTATAGACTGTCCCTGGAAAAAGGGGAGGGTGGGGCTATGTCACTCTAACATGTCTAAGTGTAATATGCATATCATATACTTATAGTAAATAACATATTTTTTACTGTATGATAAAAGGAATAAATGGGCAAAAAATTTATATTTTACCAGATTGGCAAAGCGGGCTGATATCAAAATGTTATTAACTGCTTCCGAATGTTATTACACGCTTTTCCGTAAGGGTTAAATCACATGCCTTTCCGTAAATGATCGGAAATTACCGGAATTGTTTACAAATATGACGTCGAACGGTAAAGCAGACGACTAACCTGGTCCCCTGGTGCAATATTTTTCATTTACGCAAGCTTCACTTTCAAATATAACCCCAGGTCACCACCAGTTTACTACCCAATTTGATTGGTTGTTTAAAACGCCATGTTTTACATAACTTTTCGCGCGTTTGTTCCGTAGGAAATTACTGTCATAATACAATTTAAATAAAGTAGCTACCTGCTTCTTGTTTTCCGGCTTTCGAGCTAAACTGACCATTTCCGTAGAGTTATTTCCACAAACGAGACATAAATCTATAAAAGCATTCTTTTGATAAACTGTATTTTTATTTGAATTTGATAACCGAACGCCGGACGTTACGTCATAATGATTTGTATCGGAATTACGTCAGTTACAGTTTATACTGACGTCAATTTTGAGACATTCCTAATGATGCAAACCGGTCAAAATTTTGACCGGATTCATTGCTGGTGACCTGACTGTATATTCGAACCGGAAGTCCGCTTACGGTATTGAGAATATTTAGTCAGGATCCCAGACTAAGCAGACGACATGCATGATACGAATGCATGGAGATGGACAACACTTTGGATTATCTTAAGTCAATGAAAACTTACACACAAATAGAAACGAACCGTGAGTGATCTGAAAATATTATCTAAATGACTTTAAAACTAATTCGGAGCACATGAATAGCGTACCGGAACTCGATAAGATTTTGATATATCCAAGTCTATTTCATTTCCCCCTGCTGAAGCATATGATAAAAAGACCATTACATGACATTTTTGATATCATATGCATTATAAGCCCTCGGTTGATATTGGCCCTCGAGCCTGCGGCTCTTGGGCCAATATCAAACCTTGGGCTAATAATGCATATATAAACAACATTAGACCCCTTTTTCTATTTTGTCAGGCAAAACCCGACAGACACGGTAAAATTGACTATAGACTTTAAACGAGTCATTATTAATGTCAAATTTAAACAAATATTTCTTCATCAAAACGACAGTTTCTTGGATTAAACATAATATGTGGGTGTCTGGATCGGCCCATAACAAAATCGGCCCAATATAATATAAAATGTAAAGTAAGATATATATATATTACTGAAATAAATATAATGTAAAATATATTTTTTTAAATATTGTTGTGATTGCCGGGTATTAGATCGGCAGCCGACTCGGGGGCAATGGTAAATCACATATACTCACTATTTATCAGTTACCAGCTCTCAGCTGAACTGTGCGTCTTTTCTCGTCTGCTTCTCACTCCCGCCAGACTACAACTGCGCATCATCATTCACCTACTGGTTACTTCCTATGTAGAGCTAACTACGGCAGTGTCTTATTCCGGGATCCATTCTATTACGGTATAACCGAATACCAACTAATGTACATATCTGTATATACAGCACACGTACGTGAATAATCACTACCGTGGTGTCACCGCACACCACACTCCCCCCCCCACTTTGAAAAAAGCGGGTACCCCCCTTTCTTAATTTCATATACTCCCCCCGTTTGATCCTACCACGGGGTTATAATACCAATAACGTTGTTACCAACGTAAAGTTCATCTATAAACAGTTCTCCGGTTCTCTGATTAACGGAGAAACTTCTACCTTCAGTACAATGCACCATTACCAAGACAAATTGTTGAATCACCAAATTAACACTTAATTACATGTTGACTTAAAATACAATTGACATTGTTCCTCTGAACACGGCTTAATCATAGACATTTCTAACAATAAATTCCTCAGCAGGAGAGTCCAATACAAAAGTTAATTCATCCTCTATCTGAATTTAAATTGAACACTACACAATAACACCTTGAAATCAATCAGCCTCTGCTTGAATTGAAGTCAAATACCAAAAATAATTCAGCAACTCTCTGAATTAAATATAAAACGCCTGTCCAGCTCCTCTGCTGGAACAAAATACGAAATTTATTCAGCCTCTGCGTGAATAAAAAGTTAAATACTACGATTATTCAGCCCCTGCTGAAATAATCAACCTCTATCCTGATCAACAGGTTCTCATCAGTTGCCTCTGCGAACTGGTCATTTATACAAATATTGTCCATTTTGTAGTGTCAAGTTCAAAATTTCCGCCACTGGTTGGTCTCGTATCCCTGCTACTATCAAAGCTACTTCTCCTAAGTAAACTGGGCTCATCTGCCTCGTAACTGCTGACGTTGTCGTGTATGGAGAGTCCGTCTCCAACAAAAGTCTATGATCTGGTATCAACTTTACCGCTTCTCTTTGTTCGTGGCTAAACTCTTTAACCTTTAGTGTGAAACTGAAATAAGTATTAACAAATTTACTTCTCCACTTACGAACTGTGTTCCTGGTTCCGTGGAAGCAATGCAAGTGGATGCACTGTTCTGGTTCGCAATGCATTGATAATATTTCCAAAGCTCTTTCATATACTGCATATCCTGTTACATCTTTATTATCTCCTCTTAGATGTAGAATTATGGGTCTGTTTGGCGTCGTCAACGTTAATATTCTCTCGAATACTCGTTCCTATGAAATCCAATTGGTGCTTTTACATGTACGGTCCAGGCCTATCTCACCTAGGCCCGCCACTCTTGCATCCTGCAAGGTCTGCTCTAGCTGATCAAAATTGTCATGGGTGAAGTAAGGTGCCGCGCGCGGGTGAAACCCGATTGCAACTTTCCATTGTGATTCCGGCCATAACGCCGGGTAAGTGACTGGGTCGCAATAGTTTATTACTCCTCCTACGATGTCTACTGGAATCGAAGGTGTAGGTACAACTTCTCTACTTAACCAGCTATCCATGGTTAAGTCTAAAGATCCTGTAAGCAATATGCTTGCTCTGTCCAAGTGAAAATGACTATCGAATGCCTTCGGAATAACCGATATCCTTTGAACTGTTGTCTTCACATTATTATTTTCATCGGGCTCCTCTGGCCTGGTATTTGTCCTGGTAACTTCCGCTTGTTTAGCCTTTTTCCTGTTAATAATTAGCCTCGCATCCGCGACGGCAGTACCGACGGGTGTCTGTACTGATTGCACTGAGGTAGTTTCTGTGGTACTTCTACTTATTCCTGAAGTAAAGGGATGACGACTCCCTTGATATGATCTCTTGTTCCTGCTAGTAAATGTATACTTGTTAACGGGTAAAACCCGATTTACTGTTGATTGTCCTCTTACGTAATCACTGCCTATTCTTCTGAACTGTGCCCGTCTACTGGGCGATAATCTTGCTAGTAACGTAATCAAAATTCTCCATTGCATGAGAACTGCCGGTGAGTTTACTGGATACATACTAAATCGTCCGTCTACTGGAGTATCCCACTCCATTACTCTAGTTAAATTCGTCATTTGTATCTGACATCTGTCCATCATCATACAATTATCTGGGTACATGTCCTTATGTTCTCTGACGAACTGTGCCAAATCGTGGACAGTTGCTGTTGGTCCAATTATCCATCTTGCTAAGGTTTCCAAAGCCAAAGCACGTAAACGCTGAAAATCTGGATCGTTTTCATTCTCCTCTATTATCCTATCTTTGAAAATATATGGTAAGTGAAATTCCCAACAATGATGCTTTAATTTCTTCGTAGGTATCTTACAGGTAGGAATCGGACAAATTGACTCCTTCTGTGTCTGATCATACTCGCATAAGGGGTCTGTATCTGCTTTTCGTTTTCTGGACACTGAGCACTGTGTCCCTATGCTAACTGTGTCTTTAATGCACATACGTGAATCATCACGTTTTTCAGTATTAACTGTGTCATCCTGCACAGTGGTCTCAACTGAGTCCATTGGGACTTGTAAATCTGACCAATCAATGTAATTACAAGTATCATGTAATTCTAACACATCGGACGTTTCATCGTCGTTCCGATTTACTGGTTCCTACTTCAAATCTGCAGGTTGTTCGCTTTGTCCATGTTCCTCACTAACGTGACTGCTCACGTGTGTTCCCCGCCCTACTCCCGGGGCAAAGGGCATCAATGTAGATCCAAAAGCTTCTGATGGTGTAGGCCATCTATCTTCATCGCCTTTACGTGGCCTCTTGCTCATTCTAAACAATGTTATCTCGTACAAGTAATCTGAAAAATACGATAAAAATATATTTACAAATGATAAAAACTGTACATACTATTATAAAACTAATTATTAATGGATACCTGCCGTTTCCGGGTCTTGACACTGAGGGCATCTAAAAGTAACAAAAGTGTCTGCTAATTCCGGTGTCACATCTATACATTTCCCATGGTACCATTCTTCGCATGAATCACACTGAATCATGAACTCTCCATCGTCGGGTTTCCTACATAAACAATATAGTTCGTGGTTTCCCACCGCTATTAAATCCTCACCATTCTGCAATCGGTGCTGCCACCGTTTCAGCCAAGGTGGGACAACTCTGTCATTACATGGTTTCAATCTGTCATGATTGATTGTCAATATAGTTTTTTGCAATTTAACTTTATAAACATATGACGAGAGCTTAGCACAGATAATCCCTGGACCTTTCCAAGGTGGGTCTAATTTCCTAGCTCGTCCCTTGATTTTAGCGGTATCAAAAACATATACTAAGTCTCCTATTTTGTATTGCTTCTCCATGACGCGTACGTCATAGTCACGTTTCATGGTTCTCTGTGTAGTTTTCAATGTGTCTCTAGATATTTCGTGTGCAGACCAAATAGCTTCTTGTAGTCTTGTGACATAATCGTCTGTTGTTTCATCCGTTTTAGTATTAGGCGGTCTAAAAAGTAGGTCTACGGGTTGGTTAACCTCACGTCCAAGCATGAGCATGTTGGGCGTCAACCCTGTGCTACGGTTCACTGATGATCTAATAGCTCCTGCTAACTGGGCTAAGTGTTCATCCCAGTTGTCTTGTTGCGTTGACACGAAGCAACGAACTGCATCCATTAACGTTCTGTTGCATCGTTCTGTTGTCCATTCGATGAAGGTCTATACGGGGTTGTTCTCGCCTTGTGCATATGAAGAATATCGCAAATTGATGTGAACAATCTACTCTCAAAGTTACGTCCTTGGTCCGTGAATACTTGAAATGGGAAGTCGAAACGAGAAAAAAACTCGTTAACCGCTGCTCTTGCTGTCTGTTCCGCTGTTTGTACGGGTAAAGGTATGCATTCAACCCATTTCGTGAATTGGTCCACCATGACCAGTATGTGGGCATTTCCATATTTTGTTTCCGGTAATGGTCCTAGAAAATCCAGATGCACTCGTTCCATGGGCGCACCTGCGTAGTATTGGGTTAACGGACATCTCGTCCGCCTGTTTGGCTTCTTATTAATGTTACATGTACTGCATGATTGCACAAAATTCCTGATTTGCCCGGTCATACCATACCAATGGTATCTAGCTTTAATTCTCAAGGTAGTCCGCTGAATACCTTGATGTCCTGCCGCTGGAATATCGTGGTTTAAAGTCATCACTTGTTCCACGAGGTCCTTTGGTACTACTAATCTTGGACTGCTCCCTTTTTTGTCCAAGTTTCTTAAGACGCCACTATCGTCCAGAAAAAACATCTCTTTGTTTATCCAATACTTTTTCGCTTTTGGGCTTGATCTGAAAATTGTAGCTTCCGATGGCTCCACTTTATCCCTTAGCCATAACAAAATTAACTCCAAGTCTGTATCTTGAGACTGGAAAGTTTTGAGTTGTTCCGGTGTATAAGTAGTCGCTTCGAGTCCACACTCGGTTATCGAATATACATTTGAAAAGTTCAAATATGTCGCGTATACTGACATACCTAGTGGTGAACTTACTAGTTCAATTGAACTGTGACATAAATCTGGTAATGTCTTTGTAGGTGTCTGTGTCATGTCCTGTATTTCGGTCAAATTCAAGTTTCCGTGACTTGTCACGTTTTGTATCTTCCCCTAATTACAGGGTGATAGTGAGTAGCCCGGTTCTACTGAATTGTCCGGTGTTAATGAATTATCTGGTGTAATGAAGGTATCTTGTGTAATCGAGGTGTCCGGCAGTACTATGCCCTGAACGTGTGGTTGTACTGGTTCGTCCGGTTCTGCCTTATTTAGACTTTGGTCCTCCGGTGACGATGCTAACGGTATAACATTGTCCACTTGCTCCTGGAATCCAAGCCAATTTTGGTGAGCACGGGTACAATAATGACATGCTCCACAAGGGAGGTTGTTTTTTAGCAAGTTACCTGCTTCTGTCCTCATTTCTGTACACATCATTTCCGGTATGCGGGACAATGCATCTGCATTAAGGTGTGTCTTACCCGGTCGATGTTGTACTGTCATGTGATACTGGCTTAGCTCTTCCAACCATCGAGCGATTTGTCCCTGTGGCTCCTTAAAGTTGAGTAGCCAGGTCAGGCTGCTGTGGTCAGTTCTAACTGTAAATTCTCGTCCAAGTAAGTAATGTCTGTATTGTCTGGTAAATTTCACGACTGCAAGTAGTTCCTTCCGTGTTGTACAATATTTCTTCTGTTCATTACTCAATGAACAGCTACCATACGTCACTGTGCGTTCAACTCCATTTTGAACTTGAATCAATTCTGCGCCAATAGCAAAGTTCGAGGCATCCGTATCCAATATAAACGGATCCGTGCTATTCGGTAGCGCTAATAAAGGCGTAGTCGTCAGTAATAGTTTCAATTTATCAAATGCATCTTGCTCAGTATGTCCCCATTTGTACGGTTTTTTACCGGTTAACTGATATAACGGGTAAGAAATATCTGCAAAGTTCTTAATAAAGTTCCTGTGGTAATTAGCGAAGCCTAAAAACTGTTCCACCTCTGTGGTTGTTGAGGGTTTCGGCCAATTTTTAACAACATCAATATATTCGTCTCCTATCGCCATACCATCTTTATTCACTTTTCTCCCTAAAAAGTGTATCTCTTTTTTAAACAGGTCGCATTTTCGCGGTTTTAACTTTAAACCGTGCTCCCTGAAACGTTCAAGTACAGATCGTAGGTTCTGTAAATGGTCCTCGTATGTTTTTCCTAACACTAAAATGTCGTCCAGGAATGCCAAAACTACATTCCATGTCAATCCACGTAAAACTAGGTTCATCACCCTAGCATACGTTCCTGGCGCATTACATAGGCCAAAGCTCATACGTACAAAATGGAAAAGTCCATACTTAGTGATAAACGCAGTTTTCTCCTTGTCTGACTCCTTCACTTTAATTTGGTAATAGGCGCTGTTTGCATCTAGCTTTGAAAACCAGCTATTTCCAGCTAATGTGTCCAAGCATTCATCTATAAGTGGTAACGGGTAAACGTCTTTCTTCGTGACTGAGTTTAATTTCCTGTAATCAATACACCAGCGGACAGTACCGTCTCGCTTTCTTACTAAGACTGGTGCTGACGCCCATTCTGATGTTGACGGCTCAATTATTTTAGCGTCCAACATTTTCTTTAAATGTTGTTCCTCTTCTTGTGCGAAGCAAACAGGTGTACGCCGGATTCTTTGTTTAATAGGGCGGGCAGAGCCCGTGTCAATTTCATGTTCTATTTCTGTGAATGATCCTAAGTCAAATTCGTCTTTTGCAAAAACGTCAGAAAATTCCCATAATAAGGCTTTTAATTTGCCATTCTGGTCTGATGTGAGGAGTGCGCTCGATTCCTCAAATAATTGCTGTAGTTGTTTCGGTAATTTTTGATTGTCAGATCCGGTAGTCTTGGTATTTGCTACACACGGGGCATGCCCCGAGTTTAAAATATCAGCTTCAACTGCTTCACCCAACACCGTTCCCTCTTGCAATGTCACATTTAAATCAGTTGGGTTCAGTAAGCTAATTTTGGGTGTGGTCTCTCCATAGAAACTACGTGGAATCAAAACTGAGCTAAGTATTTCCTGTGTTGGTTCCACTATGTAATTGGTCAAAGTTTCCGATATAGCACATTTCATTTGTACTACTGAGTGCGGAGGCACTATTGTTTTCTGTTCAACTGTTACCCTGGCAACTTTTGCAATGGATTTTGCAGACGGGACTAGTCCCGAATGTCCGTAAACCATTTGTAATGCTTCTCCATTGATGAAAAATATCAGTTTACGACAGTCCAGGATTACTTTTGCTTTTACCAAGAAGTCAAGTCCTAGTAACATTTCGTCGTCTATCGGTGCAACGTATATATCGGTCCTATATGTTTTAGTTCCTATTTGCAAGTCGATCGGTCCTGCAACAAATGCATCTAGTCGCATGCCTCTCCCTGCAGCGTGCATAGTTGTCCGTTTGATCGGTGGTTTCTTCGGAAGTGATCTATAAACTCTATCGGAAATTATTGTAACTTCCGCTGCTGTGTCCACTACGGAAACCACAGGCTGGCCCTGGACCTTTATTCCCAGGCGGAGCAATGATGCTGATCCTAGCTGGCAAATAGTTAACGTTCCTCCCATATCCACGGGATTGGCTGGTTCGGTTAACTTGATATCTACGACATCATCCGAACAATATGGTCCTGTTTGTCTAGATTGAGGAAAATTGCTCTCCGTTGCAATTTTATTTTTCTGTCTCTTGCGCTCGGGACAATCCCGCACAAGATGTCCTCGTTTCTCACAATAGAAACAAACCATACTAGCAAGCTTCTCCGGAGGGATAGGTCTTCTATCCTGCTGCTTATAATTCCATTGCGGTCTGTTCGATTGGTCATATTTCTTGCCTTGATTTTCCCATTGATTGTTGTTACGCCACTGCTGGCGATTTTCATAATTACGTTCAGTCCCTTTCCTGAACGAATATTGGTCATTCCGTGGTTGTTGACTACTCTGCTTATTCTGTGTTTTTTGGTACTGTTGTTGCTGCAACTGGTACCTTATGTTAGTCAATTCCTTCCTATGGAATTCCTCCATGGCGGTCATTTTTTCCATTAATGACTCGATTTGCTTTGACACGTCGGTCTGTTTCGTGTCTGACTTTGACATCGCTTGAGCCATGAGATCAAAGTCGTACTCGTACCTTATTTCGTCCAATGAGTCACGTGTATTGACCTGTTTACCATAAATCGCAGTATGAGTATGCTGATACCACTTGATGTGATCGATCGCCGCTTCCACTGAAATCGGTCTCACCGTAGCTGCATGTTGACCAGCCTCTTTGTCAACACAGCCTTGACAAATTTTCCATATAGCCTGTGTATACATATACTCATCTGGCAAGTTTCTGTACGCCTTGCAAGCGAGCGATAGTACTCTATCAGCCCAATCTTCCAATTTTTCATTTTGATTTTGACGTGCACTCATGAACTGTATCTGTAATGTCTCCGGTAAATCTTGGAAATTAAACCTCTTTTCCAATTTGATGACCAGTTCGAAGTAGTCTATGTTCTGGTCCCTGTCTACTATGCTGGTGTAGTAATCTGCGGCTTTGCCGTTCAAACACCAGCCTAGTTGGTCCTTCCTCTCCATACTAGACCATGCTGACCTGTCCGCATACCGTTGGAACTTTGTGTAAAATGTTTTCCAGTTCGTTGTCCCATCATATATCAATTCTCGTGGTATGTCGAGAACTCTCGTTCTGGGTTTATCCATGTATGAACGTGGATTACCACAATATGGATATGATGTCGTTGAACTGCTATGTCTCCTCAACGGTGATGGCGATCTGTGACTATGTTGTGACATGGCCATCTCTGGGGAGCTCCTTCTGTTATGGTCCGACTTAGCCGTGAACAATATGTCACGCTTATTGTCATGCGTTTCAGTTGCCCATTTCACTTTGTTTTGCTCTGATGGACACTCACGTGATAAATCACGATTTTGTTGTGTCTCTGGATCGGGAAATGAAGCGGCTAGTCTTCGTCGGTTAATAGTACCAGTACTGGTGGTCTTAAAGTACTGGTGGTCCCCAAAGTCTTCTTGTTTGTGTAGTACCGGAGTACGGTACGAATGTTCCTGCTTTATTTTTTCCGTCGCAGTGCCACTGCACTGGTCCTTTTCAACGTACGGCGACCATCGGTCGTGCACAATTGTTTCATTGCAGGTCTCTATATCGTCCTGGTATACCGTGTCGTCGGACAATGTCCGTGCACACTCTCCAGTATTCATAGGTTTAAAATCTATCATGTTCATTAATTCCTCTGTGATTCTCAATCTGGGTATTTGGGTTAGATGTACCGGACTCAAATTGCCATGCTGTTCTCTCAGCGAAATTATTTTGTCCGCTATTACTTTTCCTACTCCAGGAAGTACCAATAGGTGGACATGGTGACAGGTATTTATATTTACTCTGTCCATGACGAACAAATCAAAATCCGGCAAAAACAAATAAATTTTATTTACAAATGAACAATATCCGTGTCACCCACACGTTAACAAATATTTACAAGACCGTGGTTATTGCCAAAATACCTTCGGTAATAAACAAAACTTTAATGAACCACATAAAAATAATCAAATGTAATGCTACTCTGCATTAAAACATTACAATGTAAAATAATAGTTTCCTGTTTACTGTAGTGTCCGGTCACTTGTACTTGATTTGGGACAACTATAAAAAAAAAATACACAAATATCCGTGACGTCACTCTGAGTCACGTAGCCCTTTCGTTCCACCTCGAACGAGATAAGTTAATTTTTCTGCACCTAAAACCCCTGTTCGGTAATAAAAATAATGTGATTTACCTTATAAAACAACGAGTAACCACTCTGTATACTCTTTGCAACAAAATTTCTACTGCCGTGGCAGTGCAAATTACATAACACGTGTCGACTGCCTCAACTCAAAGTGAAAAAATATAATTCTGGTCCGAAAAAACCAATGCTCGCAGCGCCAGTGTTGTGATTGCCGGGTATTAGATTGGCAGCCGACTCGGGGGCAATGGTAAATCACATATACTCACTATTTATCAGTTACCAGCTCTCAGCTGAACTGTGCGTCTTTTCTCGTCTGCTTCTCACTCCCGCCAGACTACAACTGCGCATCATCATTCACCTACTGGTTACTTCCTATGTAGAGCTAACTACGGCAGTGTCTTATTCCGGGATCCATTCTATTACGGTATAACCGAATACCAACTAATGTACATATCTGTATATACAGCACACGTACGTGAATAATCACTACCGTGGTGTCACCGCACACCACACTATTGAATGATTTTACTGTTACATAATTTCTTAATAGTAATTGTGATCGCTACGAAGATGACGAGATCTCGGCGTCCCAGTTGATGAGAGAGTGCGGACAGATATACGGCCCCAACAACGATTAACTGAACTTTAACTAAAATTGTGTCAGCTTTTACTTTGAATAATTTTGTAAACAAACGGCCCGCGCCATGTTTACATAAAAAATGACGATTTTCTATCATCGATCTTACGCAATCAGTTGATTATAATCTGTGTCGCATACATGTATACAGTCATGCATGAACATATACCCTTGATCGATTCCTGTAATTACGTACAAGTTGTTACATTTAATTTAACGATTTAATTCAAGAAAAACTTAACCTCGCCAATTTCTCCTGACCTAAACAATTTTTATAAATTCAAAATTCAAATTCTTTATTTGCAAATTACACTCATATGGGTCAAAGCAACATAATAACATTATAAACAAAAACATTAGCATACAAACACAAACTTACTCGAAGTACATTAGTTAATATTTAATATAACTACAAATGTAGTACATTTTAACCGATGTGGACCCTATTTTCGCATTTCAAATGATCGCTTTTTAAAGTCCTTAACATAAGTTAAATGTTCTGATTTTGGACAAAGGATATATTTTACTTTTTCATCTGCATTTAAATTTGCAAAGATATCGTCTATATTTGAAATTTTTGAAAAGAAAATATCTCTTGGTAGAGTGTTAATTTGACAATGTAAAAGAAAATGTTTTTCATCTTCAAGAATTTTGCATTTAGAGCATATTCGTTGACATCTGGGAATATTATGATATCTCCCTTGTTCTATATGTAAGTAATGGTCACCCACCCTTAGTTTTGTCAGAGACATGTAATTATATGTCTCTGGTTTTGTTATCATTTGTCTATATATAAAACTATTCTCATTTACTAAATAGTCTTCATTTTTTATGTCTGTTTTCAGTTTACTAAACAAGTAAAGTTTAGATTCGTTATCACAGAATTTTCCATTATTTTCTGCCCTTTCTTTTGACTTAACAATAGATAAGTAATCGTCCATAAACCAAATATCACTATTATATGACAATATAGGTCTTCTAAAGGTATCAAATAGTTTACAGGATAGTTTTATAGGTAGACTTTGAAAATTTTGAAGTCTCTTTTTCAAAGCAAAAATTGCTTTTAGTCCCTTTTTTTGATAACTCTTCTATAGATCTTTTAAAGCTTCCTTTAGAGTCAATGGTTGTTCCCATGAAGTTATATTCTTTAGTTTCAGCAAGAAGCTGATTTCTATAATATAAAGGACAAAACTTATTTTGAAATGTTATAGTTTTTGTCTTCTTAATATTGACTGTCAATTGCCAGTCAAAGCAATATTTTTCAATTTTATTCAAACAAGTTTGTAACCCAGTATGAGAGTTTGAGAATATAACTAAATCATCAGCAAAGCTTAGACTTGATATATTTGTATTTTCTAGTATCAAGGGATCACATGATTGATCGAATATATCGTGAATATCATTTATAAAACAGTTGAAAAGAGGGGCTAAGACTATCTCCTTGTTTAACTCCTCTGACTATATAAAAAAAATTTGAAAATTGGTTTTTAATCTTAATAGCTGATTTATTGCTTGTATACATATCTTTAATTATATTATAAAATGTATTGCCAATATGTTGTGTCTTTAATTTATATAAAAGTCCACTATACCATAATGAGTCAAATGCTTTTCTTATAGGTCAACAAAACATGCAAATATTTTTTGTTAGATATTTTGTTATTAAAAAGTTTTCATAATAAATATACTGTCTGTTGTTCTATGATTTGCTCTAAATCCGAATTGTTGTGGTGAAAATTTATCTTCATAAAATTTATTGAGCCTACAATTTAATATAGAACTAAATACTTTAGATAAACTGTTTTGAATGGATATTCCTCTATAATTGTTAAGGTCTGAATTGTCCCCGGATTTAAATATAAGAATAGTAAATGATTTCCATTCGATTGGATATTTTCCTGTTTCTAAAATGAGGTTAAAAAGTTTGGCAATAGCTTTGCTGGTGACTAATGCACTGTATTTATAATTTCATTACATATTTGATCTGGTCCAGGGCTTTTTGCTAGTTTCATTTTATTTATATTCTCTTTAACTTCCCTAATAGTAATAGGTCGGTCAGTTATTTCATTTTCTTCATCTGAGATGTTATTTTGATGAACAAGATAACTATTAATGTTATTTGCCAGGTTTTCATTAATAATTTCTGTACTACCTTGATTTTTAAAATGATCTAGGTGGCGCTGTTCAGAATTTTTTGTTTTACATACGGGTAACTTTTACGGGGTTAAATTGACCTTTATCTGTCAAATCGGGGCCTTTGCTGTCCTTGGGTTGTCAAAAAGAAATTATACTAAACCAGGATGTAATATGTGACACCAATATGAGGAAAACCATAGTAGAGACATTAATAATAACAAAGAGTATACTTGGACGGTTATATATATATACCCGGTTCTGGTAGATTAATTAAACATAGGTGTCCACACATCATGTGCAATAAACGTTCATTAAAAAAACCAAACCAAACAAACACAAACAATAAAACATCGAGCGGAAAAGGACAACTGCACTATTTTCACGTTACCATTTTTCGGAGTAAGGTAAATTTAATATCTTTTTCAGGGGTGGGGTTGGGGGGGGGGGGTAGGGGTCCATTAACAGGTAATCAATTTTTTAATTTTCCCAAAACAGATAACAGTAAGTTTAAAATAATGATCACAGAAAACAGCAATTTACATGAGACAACAGAAAACAGTGAGGTCAAAAATTCGAAAAACAGATAACAGTAGAATCAACAGGGCAATACTTTTAACAACAAACATGTTTTTTTTATTTACATGATATCAGTTAACAACAATGTCAATTTTTATGAAAACAGATAACGGCTTATGGTTGAAAAACAGTTCAAGTTTGGACAAAATTGGTCACAAATAGCCGCATCCTCGGATACCCAGGGGTGATTCCGCTCGCTACATCGACGTAGCGAGCGGAATTACCCCTGGGTATCCGAGGATGAATTAGCCGAAAACACGGAAAATGAACTTTATGTGTTTTAAAGAAATGGAAGAAAAGTAAAACTGTCCAACAATATCTGCCACATGGAGATTTCAACATGGACTTTTCATTTAATGTCAGACAGTAAATCAAATTCTAGCAAAGTGGAACCAAATTCATATGTTGCATGAAACTTGTTACGGACGAGGAGTTGAGATGCTGAATTGAAAAATAGCATTTGTCATCTCATAAGAATGTGAATGTATTTAACAAATCAAATTTTATTGTCATTTATAAACATCTAAACAGAGTTTGTGACAAAAATATATAATTAAACAATATAACCGTAGAAATACGCAATTAACATATAAAACATAGCATTTTACATGAACTATGTGTGTATTGGCTTTGCAAGTATTTAATTAAGAGTCCCCCAAACATAGGAGTTCGAAAATTATATCCATTGAAGCCGAAATTGCTTTCTGTAAAATAGTTACAGAGATTCGTTTTGAGGCGAGGAAATAAGATCGAAGTTAATAGGAGAAGACTTGCAATCTGTATGTGTTGTACGATCACGATATACTGTTTAGACTTGTTGATATCTATGTGACAGATGTCATTCTACACTTGTATGTTATATGTTATACAATAATCCAATCTAATTACAAATAAAACTTTAACTTGCTCGGTCGTTGTACGACATCCATGTATATTCTTCCGCAAAACACTAATGACAACGAATTGTAAATATTATTAGATTTGATTTTTGTTCATATTAAATTTAAAATATAAGGCTTGTTTTCAATTATTGTTGGTTAGATTATTAGATATAGACGACTTTGAATCGGCTTACGCTGTACACGAGGCGATTTGCGGTTCATAGGCGTAAACAGAACCACAGTCGTCAATGTCTAATAATCTATCCAACAATTGAAAACAATCCTTAATTTGATTGAAAACCATCTTATTTTTTTATTGTTTAATTAATACGAGTTATTTCAATCTACTCTGTACTTACTTCATATTCTAGACAACGATATAGCACCACGATATATCACATTCCACTTGATACATCAATATAAATGACTGTACATTGCGTTCCTCGAATATATTGGAAAGAGTACTCAGTATAATATAATACATATTGCCAGCAGTGAAGGATGTTACGCCAGAATATCACACTTATTAAATGCATAACCCTCGTCTACGTCTCGGGTATTCACTTCCACTAGTTTTCAAATTTCAAATCTTCAAGTTCTAAAGCTCCATTCCTTGTTTTAAACCATTGTCCTTATTTGTCCTGTTTGTTTTCTTTTCATTTCATTTTTTTCCCCATTATATAATTACTATACCATACTATTCCAACTCTTATTTTCTAATTATTTCATTAATCAAATAACAAGCTATTTAAGTACTTATAGTGTTTAATAAAAACACTACCATTATTCAATCTCGATAATTGTATTGATCAGCAAAATTTTTATGTATTGTAACCAGAATCAGCCATACAATTTATTCTGCCAAGAATTAATGAGACAAACTTCTAATGTTTATATTATAGTGCTTTTGATGATTAATTATAAGTGTATGTATGTTATTTTGCATGCCTTGTTATCACAATCAGGATCTTTATAGGCTTTGCCTGTTATCCAATCCTTTTGTTTATTCAATAAAATTATTTAATAATAATTTACTTCGAGTGATATTCTGGCCCAATCCTCCACAACAGGCAGTATGTGTATAGTAATACGTCAAAGAAGCGTTAGTAAATATTTTTTTAAGTCATACATGTACAGTATGTAATCATGTCTAACATGGTGTCAGTTGTTGTATTTTTCAAACGTGGCTTAAAGGCTGTATTATATAGCTCGCTCAATGGTAGGAGTAGCATTATGCCACATAAATTTTCCGGTATACATTTATCGTCAACCTGTAGTGGTTAATTTAATCTCCACTTTCTAAAACAAATTGTAATACTCCGTTGTACCAGAAAAGTGTGCGGTGTGCAACAAAACAGAACTTTCTTCTAGGCTCCAAGAATTTAAATATCATTTCCGAGAATACCAACACAACTTTAAAGGTTTTTCTTTTTAAAATATATTTTAGTGGATATTTTTAACCCTGGTTACCTATCTAAACTGGTCTAACTGCAATCACAACGTCTCTCGGCAATTTCAGTCAATGGGCGTGAAAATACTGAGGTGATCTGATAGTTAAGGACGATAACTAAGTAAAATACACGCAAAATTAAAACTTAGAGAAAAATATGCAAGTTTGACATGATTGAACAGTGTTATTCTTTGATCAAAGTATTATATTAAAGTTGGAAACGATACTTGACGTGAACTGATATTTACTGCAGTGACTTGTGATCGTCTGCCTGTCTTTGACAATGAAAACAAACCATATCTCGCTGATTAGTAATAGTTAGTTTCTTACATAATAGTTGCACAATTTATATAATGAGTGACCATTATAACTCCAACTTTATTTAACATGTTTAAGCAGATTATGCATTGACGTTTCATTTCTTTCGTCTCAGTAATGTGAAAACAACGCAACGTTTTGCGGGTCTCTCGTCCTTCCAGATCTTCGCATGCATTATTCAAACTGAATTTAAACATATGCACAATAACATAAATAAGAAAAAAAGTTATGATGTTATTGTTAAACCTAAAATGTAGGTATATTTTTCAGTAGCAACACACATGCAGTCAATGCTGGAATTATAGTCAATTGCTTGCAGAACCTATGCATATATAAAATTGGGAATACAAACATTGAAACTGATGGACAATCTGCCAGTGTTTGACGGCAGACCATAGATGAAAAAATGATTAACAATGGGTACAGAGTGTTTTGATTTATTGTCGTTTTAAGGGCCACCCGTCATTAATTGATTATTGTGAAATTTCCGAAATATTTTTATTTTCGACGAATGTTCTCACTTATTATACCAGTTCAAATAGATTAAATACTGAACAGCATCCAATGTAAAATATCCTTTTAACGAGGTAATTTCGAGTATAGACCTCTTTTTATTGGTTTCAATGATATTTTTCCTATAGTGCCATAAACAAAGATGCGATTTTTATACTTGTCATGTATGTAAATCCCAATATTTAGAAACTCTATACGTGTATGTTGATGTAAATATCATATTAGAGGTTGCATAAAGGTTTAAGCATACATAAATATTCATAAATTGCTTGGTTAATTATTGAACTAATAATACTCAGAGTTGGGTATTTTACATTCATTGAAGCATGCAGAACTGGACCCGAGGATAAACAGCCTTCTGTTGTTTAAAGTTGGATTGGGTCATGTTTGTACATGCTCTGCGGAAATACTTGTTACAGCTGTAACAAAGTACTGACTCCTGTCGTGGTCGAATGGTTTGGGTACACTGCTTACACTCGGGTGCAGGTCTAAACGCCCCATTGTCAAAACGCCCCTTACCAAAACGCCCCAGTTTTCCGTTAAGACAAATTCGAAAATATTTTAATGATAAATTTGTGAATATACATTATAATGGTAAATATCATATTCCGAGATGAATGACACGTCTTCTTAATGTAATTTAGTTTTACTTTAAACATATTTATTTGCTAAAAAAAGCAAAGGGATTGGACATAAGTCATGACAACATTATGGAGGTCCTCTCTGTTTCATACAATGTTTACAAGTACAAATATTCTAATGACAGCATATAAACATATGATATTTAAAGTGTTTTGTAACATGCAGAGTGAGAAAAGAAAGAACAAAAAACATTATTTAATAAACAAAAAAAGGAAACAAAAGTATAAAAGGTAAAGGTGGGAATCTGGAGCCATATTCTCAAAAAATCGTAAATTTACACTTACGCGTAAAGATAAGATAGTCGTAACTTTACGTTTACGTCTACGATTGTTCGTATTCTCGACAGTAATCGCAGTTTTGCACGTAAAATAGCAATCGTAAATCTAACGTTTTGCACGTAGCGTTATCACGCATGCTCAGTTACTTCTTTCACTTTGGAAATAAACGTTTTGAAAGAGAAATAATTACCTCAAAGTACTTAAATTATTACAGTTTTTTAATTGCATAACCTCAGAAAGCAGTAGACTGGTGGAAGGAAATACGGATTTATATTTGGCTAGAGTGATATTAAAACAATAATTAATTAAAAATAAATAAATAAATAAATAAATAAATAAATAAATAAATAAATAAATAAATAAATAAATAAATAAATAAATAAATAAATAAATAAATAAATAAATAAATAAAGTCATGATATTAATTGGTGTGTTGCATAATTTTGAATATGTGTTTTAAAAAGCAATCTGTCAATTTACCATAACGTGCACTAAGACATTTTTAAGGTTTACGTTTCTCCAATGTAGAAATTAACGAGTAGAAAGTAATAAATAACCTAATCCCATTTTAACATAAATCAAACAGCGTGATGTAAAATCGCAAGTCACATAGGAAACTACACATATGTCTAAGTCTGGTATGGATTATGTCTAGCTTTTCTCTTTGCAATTTTTCAAGGCTGTCTACAACGTTCAAGTTACATCTGTGTTTAGCACATGACCGTGGGCGTTTTTTTTCATTCAGCAAGGCTTACTAAATCAGTACAAGAGGGTCATAAGCAGTTGTTTAGTAGTTTAGTATTTTGAATTTTAATATTTTAATCACATTATTCAAATAAATATATGCGGTTCGAGTTGTTCTATTTTCTACGGACCGAGTGGTCCTTACTACGGTCCGAGTTGTCCGGTTACCAGTTGATGTTGTTTAAACTCCAGCTAACATCGTGTAAATATGACAAAAATAACTCAAGCAAAATTCTTCAAACTTCTAAATTTCTTATATTGTGCTTTACTATTTAGTCATACACATTTTACCCGAATACCAATCTTATTATGAATATCCCTTAAAACCACAACTGGGGGACTTTAGTGGCCGAGAGGTTAAGGTAGTTCGTCTACTATTGCGGACATGGTGTGCTCGACTACACTCTTAATTGACAAGGATTGCCGGTTTTCTACCGAAGATCGGGGGTTTAGTCCGGGTACTCCGGCTTCCTCCCCAATAAAAATTGGACGCCATGATATAGCCGAAAATTACTGCAAAATCTTTGAAACAAATAAATCACAACTGAAGTTACAAACAAATCCTTTATTTGCAAAAGTTACACCCATACGGGTCAAAGCAAACATAAACTGTTACATAATAAACAATACACATGACAATACGACAAAAAAGTATAGAGAATATCATTACATAATACAAACAAGATAATAACAGCTAGGTAAATGCGTGTATTTAAAATATTATACTAGAGGAACTTTGACCAATGTGGACCCTATGTTCGTAGTGCCAATGACTGCTTTATAAAGTCGCATACAATTGGAATCAGTTCCAATTTCGGATTCAAAATTTGGTGCATATGAATAATTTGATTATTGAAATCAATATATTGATTTAAATTTAATTTATAGAACATAGTTCTTCTTAATTCTTTGTCAATATTACAATGTAAGAGAAATGATATGAAGTTACACAGTTTCCCACATATTTTTATTTGGTTGGTTAAAAATCATGTCTTATAAACTAGGTTTAAAATTTTTTGGGTAGCATGCAGCTTTATTTACATATAGTAATAACAATGTCTTTATTGTCATATAAATCAATACTACATTGATCGGTGACATTAAACAGAAGTAACAAACAACTAAATTGCAATCAGAAAAATCGACAAAATATACAAGTCTACCAGACCCCTGTCCTCAGTTCCAGAGACTGTTTAATGAAAGAGCCAAGACTCTGAATTTGTCGAAAATTTTCCGGGTTTAAAATTGTTTTAAGCGAATCGAGATATTGATTAACATTAGATATATTGAAGTCATATAAGAGGTTAGACCGAAACAGTTTATTGTGAACACATTTTAAAAAGAAGTGAACCTCATCGTCCACTTCATTTAGATTACAGAAGGAGCAAAGACGTTGTTCACGGGGGACTTTTCTATATCTTCCACGTTCTATTTCAAGACTGTGGTCGGCTATTCGAAATTTTGAGATGAATTTGCGATTTTCATAGTTAGAATCGGACAAATAAAATTCTTTTCCTAAGTTGTTTTTTAAAAATTTATATAGAAAGATTTTATTTTGATCTTTTAAATTTGAAACTTTGTCAGCATACATGTTCATATAAAATTTAAACAATTCATCTTTAATATATGGTTTTATTACTTTTAATTTTTTATAAGTTGTGTCCAAGTTAAGTCCATCTGAGTTAAGATCTATGTCGTCAATTACATCTTTTATATAAGTTACCCAAGAGTATATATTCTCAGAATCTAAAAATGTATTTAGTTCAAAACTTTCTTTTAACAAAGGGTTAATTTCACATGTACTTAGCCTAGCAAAATACAATATAGATTGAGTTTTTATGTATTTTTCTATAGGGACCCTACCAAGCTCTAAACGAGAAGCTAAGTTTGAGGGACCCTACCAAGCTCTAAACGAGAAGCTAAGTTTGAAGAAGTCATCTTTACCCCAAGTATATATTTGCAGAATGACAAATGTATTTTTTCAAAAGGAGTTTTATCTATGAAGTTAAATGGATCAATGACAACATTGTTATTTCTACTACGTTTCTTTGCATTAAAGAATGAAATATATTGATCCATCATGCAAATCTCAACATTGTATGATAAAATTGGCCTTATTAGTGCATCAAACATGTTCAGGGCAACTTGAACTGGGACATTTCCAATTGAAGAAAATATTGAAAGCAGTGAAAATAGTGCCTTTTTTGCTTTTTTGCTTTTTTGCTAAATTTCCATTGCAGCTGATGATGGAGCCAAGAAACTTGTACTCTGCAATATTGTCAATCAATTTGTTTTTGAATTTGAGGAAAGGCTAAACAGGCTAATTTGAGTTTTTTTTTGGAATATAATAGATTTAGTTTTGTTGGTGTTAACTGTTAACTGCCATTTATCACAATAGTTTGATAATATATTTAAATTATTTTGGAGTCCTTCTTGGGATTCTGACAACAAAATAATGTCGTCCGCAAAAAATAAACTACTTATTTTTGTCTCTGCTATGTTTAAAGGGTCACAAATGTCTTCCGATAAAGCTTCATTTAGATCATTTATGTAAATATTGAACAACAGAGGACTTATAGTGTCACCTAGTTGAACCCCTCTTTGTAATTCAAAGAAATGAGTAGACAAGTCTCCAAATTTTAATGAAGATTCTGTGTTTGAAAATTGATTTTTCATTACTTTATAGAAGAGTCTACCTACTCCTAATTTAGCCATTTTATACAGGAGTCCACCTCTTCATACCGAGTCGAAAGCCCCTTTTAGATCTACAAAGCAAGCATATAACTTTTGGTTATGTTTATGGATATATTTACTTATGAGGGTTTTTAAAATAAACAAACTGTCACTAGTTCTGTGGTTTGCTCTGAATCCAAATTGAGAATTTGATAGTTTATCTTTCATAAAGTTTGAGAGTCTATTATTTAAAACACTGCTAAATACCTTGGAAAGACAGTTAATTAAAGAGATACCTCTATAGTTGGAAGGGATGTTCCTATCTCCTGATTTATGAATTAGAATAGTAAAAGATTTGTTCCAAGAACACGGATAGTAACCAGATTTAAGTATTAAATTAAAAAGTTTAGCATATAACTTCAGTGTGATGGAGCTACTATTTTTTATAACTTCATACAGAATTTTATCAGGACCCGATGATTTACCTTTTTTTAACTTATATAGAACTTCTTTAATATCTAAACAGGTTATGGGTCGATCAGTAACAGATTTAAAGGAGAGATCTGTTTCAATTGTTTTCAATTCATTTTCAACTTGATTAATAAAAGTTATATCCTTATGCTGAAAAGAACCTTGTTGTTGAAAATGTTGATTAGCATTGTTGTAATTAGCAATAAGTTCCCCTTGCTCATTATCTTCTGTGGACTTTTTAGGGTTAAGAGATTTAAGTATCTTCCATATATCTTGGGGGTTATTTTTACAAGCTTCTATTTTATTAAAAAACCGTTTCTTAAATTCTTGTTTCTTTTTCTTAACTAATTTCTTGAATGTTTTAAAATGATCATAGAATTTTGTCTTAAGTTCGGAATTAACTGGATTATTTCTTAGTTTATTTCCTAAAGAGTTTTAATCGTTTGTTTGTAATCTCTAACTGTATTGTCAGACCATTGGGGTTTATTTCTGTGTTTATATTTTTTGTTGTACTTAATTCTTTTACAACACTTTTCTGTTATTTTGTAGAGAATAGATGTGAGCTCCATACAAGCCTGATCTATACCTGTTTGGCTTTCAGTGAAAGTATTTTGTTCATATTTAATTATTTCATTTTTCAAATTTTCAGAGTTAAGGCTTTCTACTAACAGTTCAAATGATTTCTCATTCCACTTGTAAGAAAATACTTCAGAAAAAACATCTTGTTTCTGGATGACAGAATTTTTTATCATGATATCACATTTCAGAGCAAATTCTATTTGGACATGATCAGAAATATATGAAAAATTGCCAGTTTTAAAATATATTACTGAGGACAGGAGACTCTCACTAATAATGCCATAATCGACTGAACTATAACCGTTTGGTGAAACACATGTGAAATAACCAAGAGAATCTCCTATAAATCTTCCATTTAATATCCGGAGCCTTCAAAATTGTGTCTTCATTTGTTCTACTTAAAAAATTATCTTCTATATAATCATCTGGAAGTATATTATGAAAATCTTGATCTTGAAGTTCTGCAGAATCATTTAAGATAAAATCATGGTTTGAGGCAATCCGAGAGTTAAAATCACCAATGAGGGCAATTTTGCCTCTGTTGGCAAATTTACTTATTTCTAATTGTAGTGTGTCATAATCATTATCAAAATGTGTAGAATTTAAAGGGGGTATATAAACTGCACATAGAAAAATGTCAAAGTCCAGACCAAAGTAGTTCTTATCAAGTCTTAACCAAACCCTATTGTTAGATTTTGAACCATCTTTTTCATAAATTACACCTTTAGATATTTCTTTTTTAATGTAAACTATTATACCACCACTGTGACGTCTAGCTTTTTTTGCCTTCTTTCTGATTTTTGAGAATGAAATAAAACTGGGAATCTGAGTCTTTTTGTCATCACCTTTCCAAGTTTCTAGCAGAACATTTATGTCACTTTTAATTTTACTGGTAAAGAATTCATCATTTATTTTGTCTGCAAGGCCTCGGACATTCCATGCTGATATACTAATATTTTTCTTCATATCATAAGATTATACATAATGACATTAAACCCATGAGTTTAAATATAATTTGAGAATACAAATTGGGATAAGGACATTATTGAGTAGCATAGTAAATATACAAAAAATTGTTTGAGTAAGTACTTAACTATCTATATATCCAATTTACAAAAATGAACACTTTTGTCTATATATTTTAGCTAACTGGTTAAAGGAAGATAACTCTGTTCTACTTCCAATATTATGTAACAAAATTCAAAGCAGCTCAGAAGAATTATGAAGTATAATTTAATTTAATGAAAGTTAAAATTCTTTTGTAACAAAAGATGAGTATAATAAAAGTTAAAGAAGTTAAACATCTTTCTTGTCAGTTGTGTATATTTAACACTTACACTTGTTAATACATACAATTACATCAATTTGCACAATGCTAATTTGCATATTAGCACAATACAAACAAAACCTTTTTATTATTTGAACCCAAAAACACTTGTAATTTGATAGTGTACAGTAATTTAGCACATACTATTTTCATTGGAATACAATATACCTGTATATGGAAATATGGTAAAATGAACAGAAAACTAATTTTCTTAAACACACAAAAAAAAAAAAAAAAAAAAAAATATATATATATATGAAAATGAACAGTAATTTACAATACACTAGTACCCAAACAAACATTAGTATTTGTGTTAAAGTGGTACCCACACATTTTAGCATCTTAATTGTCGTAAAAGCATTTCGACCAGAGGTCGATTATCAAGTGCATTCTGCTGATATGTGGGGTAATTATTTCGGTAGTTTCCATCATAAGTGTCCTGATATCGGTTATAATTATTATTTGATCTTGCTTCACTGCTTTGATTAAAGTTATTTCGTCTCGGATAGCTTTCACGATTGTGGTAATAGTTACCAGCACTGTGTCTATGATTAAAAACAAAATTTCTTGGATTCTGATTGTGGTCATGAAAGGAGAAATTTTTGTATGAGAAATTGTAGTCTTTGGATGGTCTAATGTTCAATGATGGATTTTGTTGTTTTTCACTATTATGGTTGTTATGAAGTGAGGACTTGCCTACTTCCACGCCAAGAAGGGAATTTGTGACCTTTTTATAGCATCTAACTAAACTTCTGATTCCTGAGTCATCTAAATGGATGCCATCATAAAAGTCTTGTAGATGGAGATTTTCTTGAGTGACTAAATATAAATTTTCTTCCTCACAAACTTCTGCTAGTAATTTGTTGTATCTTAAACGTTTTTCTTCAAAATGCAATGACTGTTGTCTATCCCGATAAAAACGAGGTATTAATTCACTTACTATAATATTAGAATCAGAGTATAAGATTTTCACATCTCTGATGAGAAGTCGCATGTCTTCTATTACGTCATCAGGGGCTTTGGTCTCAAGATCGTTAGACCCAACTAGAAATAAGATGTTGTGAACCGGTATTGATTTTTCTTTAATAAACTTATTTGCACCAGAGATTGTTTTGTCATTTAAAGTAGTTAATTTCACACGTTTTTGGCGGTACATCAGTTTTGCTTTCAAGTCTTTTATTATAGATGAACCTATAATCCATAAATCTGTTTTATTGTAGGATCTTACATTTGTACGTGTGGATTATTGTATTTCTCCAATCGAGATACTTAAATTATGGAATTTTAACTATCGAGATTGAAGAAATCCGATAATCCAAGAGTACTAATGTAGGATTCTGTTTCTCTAATTTTAAAAAGTAGTAAATTTGCGAAACGAAGTACAAATTCTCCCAAATCCAATTTTCGTACGCGGTACATTGAAGGTGTTGTTTATGACGTCATGAGTTCTTATTGTGACGTTATTATTTTTAACCAATCAACTGCTGAGAACAACAAATTCACTAGTGACGAGAACCATATTTTACACACCGGTCAAGCGGTTGAAATATTACGTCAAAATAAGAGAATAGCTTTTTGAAATAGAAAATATCAAAACAATCTTTAAAACATGCTTATTATTTTTTTTATCTAGTAAATTAAAATTTATGTCGGCAAGTATCATATAAATTGTCTTATTTATTTTGTAATCTTATCACATATTATAACCATCATCAAATTTAGCGTCAGTCATATTTGGTGGCCATTCCCAGATAATATGACTAACTTAAAGCTAGAATTTGTAAAAAAAAAAAAGAACTTGACACTAAAGACGTACAGATGTTTTCATAGTGAATTGGTACGTTTCATGGCAACATCATACATTTTTCAAAACGAAAAATATTTCAGATAATCATTATATTATAGGATTAAACACGGCGTTTTAGGAAATTATTAATGTGTAAACTTCGGAGGACTTTATTTAGTTTGTGAGAGAGTCGACAGAGTTTACACATTGATAATATCCTAAAACATCGTGTTTAATCCTTATTATTCTCATAAACAGTCATTACGATTTTTAAACCTGCAAAATAGTTACAGAAACCCACCTATAGAGACTTGAAAATGTACCAAAGCCGGAGTTCGTAGGATTATACGAAAGAGAGTATCAAAGGAATCTCAGTTTTGTAAATATAAGTATAAAAAGTAACAAAATGATTTTTTTCATTTCCAATCTCGATCGATTTAATTAAAAAATATCGTTCAATCTCACTAACTATATGCTAGAAGGACGCCATCTTATTTGCATTTGGTACTAAAAGTAGTCCGCACTGAGGAAATATGAATTTTTAAATTAACTGAGATGACGTAATTAAAGCGTTTTTATCCAATCAAAGCACTTAATATTAATAAATTACATGAAGTGAATGACGTCATGTCATTGTTACGGAGGTTATCTTAAGACGGAATATGCTATAATTTAATACCAAATTATCAGTGTTATTTCCAGGCCCTATCAGGCTACAAAGAAAATTATTTATTATACATGTCGTCCTTTTTCGCCATGCATCTGCTCTACCGTAAACTTACTTCAGTTTTACTGTACTTTTATTTAAAAGCATTACCATGTAAATTTTCTGCGAAATCTGCTATCGAGACCGAAAAATTTGTAACGGAGGTTATGCATTTTCATAGAATAATGCGTACTTCCTCATTTGTATTAACATTCGGGGGGATCAGGCGCGTAGCTCCCATACAAGCAAAAAATCATTTGCTTGCACATCAGATTGTCAGAAAAAACCTAAAAAACGATGAATTACCTTGATATTGTTTACTGATTCCCTTTAATTAACATTATTTCAGTAGTATACGTCTAAAAGTTAGTTTACCGCATGAGTTTACAATGAAAAAGATAGACTCTTATTTTCAAACGAAAGTCACTGACGTGCATTTGGACAGCTATTCGTCGAACATTGACAGTACTTGTGTGGAAAATTGGTTCGTTGGTTCGTCAGTCATATCTTAACCTTAAATACTACTGGTGTATAGTATCTTTAAACTAGATAAAAAATCTTTGTTTTATATGATATCCATTTGTTAAGCATAATACTATACATAAAAAAGGTCAAAAAACGTTCGTTTTTTGTCATTTAATTTAAGTATAGATTAAACTCTTTAAAAACCCCAAAATGCAGGAGCCCACTACCAGGGTTCAGCCCTGGACCCGCTGGGGACCTAACACGGTCCCTAGACCCCTCGCCTAATTAAATTTGCTTGCACATGGCTTAATGGTCAGCTACGCCCCTGGGAATATATTAGAAAGGTTACACAAGTTAGAATGTACAGAGTCAAGTGCGACCTTACGCTTACACCAAGAAAGTCTCCAAATCTGAAAAATAACACATTGAAACTAATGGTGTAAGGGAGGTTAGTATAGGTACATAACTACACAACGAGAAACTTTAATTTGTGTATGAATCATTTCACTATCCTCTGACAACTTAAAATTTTATCAGTGTAATATCATGAAATCATCGTCTGCTGTAACATAACTTTCAGCGTTTTCAAATGAATTACAAAATACATTCAATATAGACAGAGGATATAGGATGTACAAAATATGATTCTATGAAGGAGGTTAACCATCGTGGTTCTTTACTGATTCTTCAGTTACTAATACGAAAAGGAAAGCTATTGAACGTCTAAACATCATCGTTCTACATCTTGTTCACAGAAAATTACATCCTCCCAAGTTAGCGTTTCTGATTCCACGTTCGCGCCACCATCGAGAAAAGTAACGAAGTCCCTGCTTGTTTTCCTAATATATCCGTTATGTAGGATATCTTTTATATACACAAATGAAAGTTTCCGTTTAAAATTATCTGTGCTTAAAATTAATTGAAAATTAACCATAAATACATTTCGTCACAAGGTTACTAGCAGGCTATTCTAAACTGTCTTAAATGCTACGGTAGGATGCGAAATATAGAACAATATACATTGAGGTCAGGTAGACTTCTACGACAAGGCAAAAAAAAATCGTCAAGAAAAAAAAATTAGTGCATTTAATAATAAAATATCATTTTCTTCTAAATGTATACTTCTATTTGGTTCTGTTTACATCGATAAATAGATAATGCAAGGCCTTTTGTGGGCATGAAATGATAGCAAATTTGTGAAATATAATAGCGATCCTAGTCGACATTAAATTTTACCAAATTTTTCGCACTTTTTTAATCCCACAAAGGCAAATACGTCCTTTTTTACTAATATAAATCAGGTACATTTAAATAAGGGCTTTTATTTTGTCTGAAAAGTATTGTGATTTTTCTACACGCCTTCGACACGCGATTATCATAATTATACGGGAATGACTGAAGTGCTGAATTATTTGGCTGAATTTCGCAACAGGGTTTAAACTTGAGATCTTAATATACTTAAACGGGATTCAAAGATTGAACTATTGCTTTTTGAGTCTCTGCTGTCCTCGTGACTGATGAGTGACATTTATAATACATCTTACATTATTTGTAGTACTTATGAGGGTGGGGTCAACTGAATTAATGACTTCTTGGTGCACACCACACCCTCCAGGTCCTTGTACTCGGTTGTATTAGACTTTGATTCCGCGAAATATATCATGGAAGATATGTTAGATTTTGGTATGCGAGATTGCTACAGTGCAATTTGTATAGACGACAATTCAAAATTGGCTATATAGTCGGTAAAAAGCTCAGTTGAACTTTTATTATACTTATCGATATATTTAGCAGACTCTTAATAAAGATTATGTTACCTTATCTTTTTATCTAATAAGATGAATATACATATCGAGAACAATTCATGAATTTTATTCCAGTTTTATTTTAATTTTTATCACATTTCAGGAAAAATTAAAACTTTGGAATTTGGCAAAAATAAACGTATTCCTCGATTAAAGAAATTACCGATGAAGCAGGACGTGTATAACATAAATTCCAATGTAATTACATTGAATAACAGTTAATACATTTTTTCTAGTTGTAAAACGTTCTTTGGCCAACTGCAATTAATTACTATTTCAAGACAGTTTAAGGTGGATTTTACTGTGCTGTTTCCACCTGTCAAATTTTTATTTATTTTTTTCCCTGGGTGGGGAAAGGGGGGGGGGCTGTCCAATTTAGTAGTAGGCACAAGCTGAGCAAAATTTCTAGCTTGTCAATTCTACCCATTCCTTGTATTGGATGTGATGTTTCTTTTGCATTGTCAAATTCAAACTTTCAAGTATAGCCCATTGCAAAAAGGAGGTAATTACGCCTGCATTTTACTAATTTTAAGACAAAAGAAGTCAAATTAGAGCGGGAATTGGCTAGACCGCTGTGGACAGGATGTGAAAGCATATAAAGTCCAGTAATGGATTTACAGGACTATCTAAGGTACATCTCTGCAATAGTTTAAATCAATCGGCCAAGCAGATCATGAGAATAAGATTTTTGAAATTCAGCCAATCAGAATGCATTAATGGCCACGGCAGCCATGTTTAATAATAATAAGAACCACCCAATAAACATTCCTGCCAAGTTTGGTTCCAATTGGCCAAGTGGTTTCGGAGAAGATTTGAAAAGTTTACGGCCGACGACGACGACGAACGCCAAGCGATGAGAATAGCTCACACTGACCCTTTGGGTCAGGTGAGCTAAAAAAGGTGTGGAGCATAGGAAATCATTTTAAAACAATTAAGAAAACAATTTCCTTTTGATTCTTGTACAATTATTTCTGGATGCCTTTCACCCATAAGTATCTTCCAACACCAGATCCCCACTTCTTACAGTGTACAAGTTTCTTTAGTAAGACCCTTAACAATGTTTTAATAAATGCTTGAAACATTTAGATCCAATGCTAAATTCGTCTACCTTCAGAATCAAGTACTAGTCAAATATGGAGTGAATGCATTTTGTTAAATACCAAAAAAGGAAGTTTTCAGGTACATTACCTTGAGCATAATTATGGAGGCAGTTACATGGCAGAAGGGAGCATGCTATCAAATATCTGGCTAACAATGTCAAACACTGGATTGGTCTTTAATAATAAAAGCAATATGAAGTAAAACAAGCTGCAGTTGCACAAGATACCCCATTTACAGTGGAACCAGTCATTGGTCTACATCTGTAATGCTCTGTGGAGAATCATCAATATCAATCTTGTTGTCTTTGTTTTGACCTCTAAAGGGAGTAAAAGATGAAACTAAGCAGCCATCTGTTATTCCTGAATGATGTTCACTTGGCGATAAAAATGCCGATTTTCAAGACACACCCAGAACAATCCAGAAAAGTATGCAAACCATTACACAACAGAATAATGAATAAATTGCACAAATATGATAACTATTCAACATTTTTTTCATGGAATGCCATATAAAAAACTTTTAAATAACAAACATTATAACTTAGGGTAGTCCGAGAATCCTCTGCCGTCCAACGCTTTTTTTTTGGAGGGGGGGGGACAAAAAACGTAAAAAAACGTTGGACGGCAGAGGATTCTCGGACTAAACTGAGGGCATTTCCATGCCCCAATACCAAAACTAATTATTGAAATACAATGTACAACATATTATAACATAATATTTTTTCTCAATATTGTAAGCTTTGGCAAATTGAAGTAAATGTTAACAAAACAAAAAGTTATGTCTTCATTAGAAGGAATTCAAGACAAAAAACTGAACTATATTTAAATAATGAACTTCTTGAAGTTGTTAATTGTTTTACTTATCTTGGTGTTGTTTTTTTTTAAATATAATGGAAATTTTTTTGAAACAAAGAAAAAACTTTTAGATCAAGCTCAAAAATCAATATATTTTATTTATACGAGCATCAGAAACGAAGCAATTCCAGCTGACTTTCAAACTAAAACTATTTGACTCGATGATTGAACGAATAATCTTATACAGTTCGGAAATATGGCGCTATGAAAACTTGGCGTTATTGAAGGATTACATTTAAGTTTTGAAAAAGGATGCAAGGTGTTAGAAACTCAACACATAACTTTATTATCTATAGGGAGTGGGATCGATTTCCACTCGAAATAAGAGTTATGAATGGCTTCATTTTAGTGCAAATTGGGAATAATGAAAACAAATTAAATAGTATTTTATAAATTTTATTTAAGAGACGTTTCCTGCAAGTTTTGATATAAAATGCTTAAGTTTATGTGAAGATGCTGTTTCTATGAATGTTGCCATTGTTGAATTTCCAATCGGCAGCAATTTGTAGGACAGTTTCTGCGTAGAAGCCGTTTTATGTTTTACTCATAGGTTACTATGTTAAGTGATGTTTCATGGTGGCAACAATCTTGTAATTTGGATAGAAACAAAAAACAACTCAAAATTAGTAGAGGACCATTTGATTTACATTTCTACAATATCACAATTCCTTCTACCAAGCGGTTTGTGAGGAAACGAAATTTTGAAATTTTTAGCCTATCAGAACGCATCTGTACCTCTGGAAGCCATGTTTAATTTCCCACAATTTCATAAAAAAAATTCAAAATAATAAGATAACTATCTAAGCTTCATTTCTGCATAATTGTGTGGAACAGTTTCATAATAGCTATTTGTGCGTTTTTCCCTTAGGATCCTATGTTGAGCTGTGTTCCACGGTGGTGGCCATCTTGGATTTTGGATCGTCACAAAAAACTCAAATTTTGTAGAGGACCATTTAAATGTACATTTCTGCAATATTTCAAATCAATCAGCCATGCTGTAAGAAGTTTTTCAAATTTCAGCCAATCAGAACGCATTAGTGGCCCTGGTAGCACATTGAATTTGCAATTGGCTCAAAAAACTTAAAAAAATAAGATAACTATTCAACCATAATTTGGCTTCATTGTGCGGAACAGCTTCCGAGAAGAAGTTGTTTGTATTTTTTTCCCATAGGGTCCTATGTTAAACGAAGTTCTGTGATGGCGGATATCTTGGGTTTTGGATGATCACAAAAAACTCCAAACTTCGTAGAGGACCATCTAAGGTACATTTCTGCAATATTTCAAATCAATCTGCCATGCGGTTTGTAAGAAGCAGATTTTTTTAATTTTAGCCAATCAGTGGCCCTGGAAGCCATGTTGAATTTGCAATTAGCTCGAAAAACTCAAATAATACGATAACTATCCAATCTTTATTTCTTCATAATTTTGCTTCATTATGTGGAACAGTTTTCGAGAAGAAGTTGTTTGTATATTTTTCCCATAGGGTTCCATGTTAAATTAAGTCCTGCGATGGCGGCCATCTTGCAATATTTCAAATCAATCTGCCAGTGGTTTATGAGAAGATTTTTGAAATTCAGCCAATCAGAACGCATTAATGGCCCTGGCAGCCATGTTTAATATTTGATCAGCACCAAAAACTTGACTTTATTAAGAACCCCCCAATAAACATTCCTGCCAAGTTTTGTTCCAATTGGCCAAGTGGTTAAAAGGTGTGTGGTCAATTGGTTCCAAGTCTTTGCCATTTGGTCCCACTTTTGGACAATGGGTCCCAACACTTTTAAGCATTATATTTTAGAACAATTTTTGGTTTTGTTCAGCAAGAAATAATAAGTTATTGAAATTTAAGAAGCTCACAATATAAAACAGTTTTTTTTTCAAATTTATGAATTTAATATGAAACATTTATAATGAAAGTAATGACACACATAATTAAGAACATTTGAGTATAATTGTGCATTTTTTTTTTTAATATAAAAGTTTTATAATATAATAATTTTGTCTTGTTTAGTTTCATTAGCAGCTTGGGCATATAATTATTACTTTCTTAATCTTCTGAAAACACAAAGTTGTCATTTTAATTAAAAATTCAAAAATAAATTATACAAACATCAAGCACTTAAATGTTTTTAACAGGCATTCTGGATTTGGTTAAAATTTGACCAGAAATTCGGGATTAAAACGGAACGAGATTCGGGAAAGATCACATTTATTCGCTGGGAATTCAGAATATTCAACTTTATCAGTGTACCAATTTTCATTGAAATATGCCTGGTAAAAATGCTCAGGATGGTCAACTGTATCAGTGTGCCAATTTTCATATTATTTGTCTTCAGAGTTTGTGAATCATAATTCAATTAACAAAGTTGTAAATGGCATGTGCCACTGTTTAATTGGCTAATTATATTACCTTAATTACCAATTTTTTGCCTATGAATTTGCTAATGATATGGAAACTTATTTACTTTTATTTATTCAGTGGTAATATAAAGCTTATCCAACTGTTATATAAATCTCATTTAAATAAAGGACATAAAGTTGTTTTGTCTTTAGATTTCTAATGCAACTAACCATAATTTTAAAAAAAAGATTTAAATGGGGAACAATAGGGCCATTAAAATATATATATTACATAATTAAGTCGCCCAAAACAAAGTTTTGGGCACTTATTGTTTTGCACCTATTTAGGTTTCCACTTTTTCTAGATCGTGAACTTGTCCGACACATTTCTCAGAGACGCCTTAATAGAATCAATGAAACTTGGCACAGTTGTAGATCGACATATGGAGGGGTGCAGTCGATAGTCAGATTTTTTATAATGGCCGCCATTTCAAAATGGCCGCCACTTGACGACACCCACCCAAAAATGGCAAAAAAATTCCCGTTGTCCGATTTCAACGAAATTTGGTATGGAGGTAGATTTTAGTATTTCGAGTGAAACGCTACCTTTGAATTTTTTTCCAACGTCGCGTTTCAAAATGGTGGCGAAAGACGTGTATAATTTTCAACATTATCCGATCTCGATGAAATTTAACGTGCTCCGATTGCAAACAAATTTGATGTGGAGGTAGATTGAAGTGTCCCCGAGTGACACTCCACATTCGGAATTTTTTTTTTGGATCATGGGTTTCAAAATGGCCTCCAAAAATGCGTCAAATTTACAACATTGTCCGATTTTAATGAAATTTGATGTGTAGGTACATTTCAATGTCCTGAGTGGAACGCAATACTATCCGTGGGGATTTTGGGCGACTTCTGTGTTGGCATCCCAACACATTATTTTTAATTATGTTATTACTAAAACATAACATGTTTACTAAGATCACACACTTAAAAATAAATTCTAAATTAAAAGCATAAATATACATCAACATATTGAAATAATAAAAATAAAAACATTTTAAAAGCTAGTTGGGACAAACTGGAATAAGACTCAATTGGCCAAAGTTGGGACCATTGACTTGGGACAAATTGGAATGGGGACCAATTGACTTGTATTCGTTTTGGAGAAGAAGATTGAAATGTAAAAAGTTTACGACCGACGACGACAACAAGACGCCAAGTGATGAGAACAGCTCACACTGACCCTTTGGGTCAGGTGAGCTAAACATGTAATACGGAGGTCTATAAAATATTGTCGATATTCATTAAAAAATTTTCTCTGGTATATATTCTGCATATATTCTGGTCAGTATTCTATATAATACCACAACTGCGATTTCCGCCATGTATATACCTTTATATTATTGTGGAATGGTTTGTCTCAGTTTTTTAAAGTTATATGTAAATTAAATTAGATGATGCAAGGGGTGGAGCTTGTATGACATCACAACTGCTCAATAACTATTGCTCCACCCCTTGCATTGTTGGAACATTTTATCGTGCGATAAGTACAAACTTTTAGAGGGATATTAACTTCAATCTTATTTCCTAGCTTCAAAACGAATCTCTGAAACAATTTTACATAAAGCAATTTCGGCTTAAATGGATTGAATTTTCGGATTCCGTTGTTTGTTAAAAACATTCAAATTCTTATGTGATGACAAAATTCAATTCTGCATCTAAGCTCCTCGTCTGTAACAGGTTTCACGAACCTCAACGAATTAGCATTAAATGAATCGTGTTCCACTTTGCTAGAATTTGATTGACTATCTGACATTGTAAAATTCAAGTTGAAATCCCCAGCTGGTGGCAGATATTGTTGGACAGTTTGACATTTCTCCCATTTCGGTAAAAACATAATGTTCCTTTTCCATGTCTTCGGCTATTTGTGACAACGTAATATCGTCCAAACTCATGATCTGGCAGCCATACATTACTTGAAAAATCACAAGAATGCTCAACGAACATGATGAAAAAGTTCCATTTCTTGTTCTTCTGTTAAGTACTTAAAATCTCACAGTGTTACAGTTTGCCACATTGAAAAACTTATCGGACTCGATACACGCCCCTTCGCTGTAAATCAGATACAGTAGCTGACTCCTACTGTAAATATAACTTAATTGATAATATTGCTGTATTTTAATTTGTCAAAAGTCTACCATGTGATATTTTTTATTTTTGCAGATTGAATGATTTATTGCCGATTGAAAGGATACTAAAAATAGACACAAAATTCCAAAAATTGTGTGACCTTTCGCAATCAACCAATCATATTTTACACATGGACAGTGTTGAGCACAAAAGGTTTGCATCCTTAAATAAGACAAACATTTTATTTCTATTTTTATTTTGATGTGACAAATTAAAATACAGCAAAATTATCAATTATTAATATAAAAAATACAGCCTTTATCTTAGTCATTACAAATCATATATATCGACCTTGAGTTGTATATGGACCTCAGACTACGTCCTCTGTCTATATACATTTCTCAGTCGATATTTATCAAATATGGACTTTTTACGAGGTCAATACGTAGTTATATGGACCGTGGAGGAAAATATTGACCGAGGACGAAGTCCGAGGTCAATATTTTTTTACAGGTCCATATAACTACGTATTGACAGAGTAAAAAGTCCTTAATTGTTATATTACATATGAATTTTTCTCTATTTATTTAAATTTAGAATAATGAGTCGGAAGAGTATATCCGGATCTATTTTTAGAAACAAGCCTTAAATATGCTTTATAAATAGTAACATATCCGGATCTATTTTTAGAAACAAGCCTTAAATATGCTTTATAAATAGTAACATGCCTTAAATATGCTTTAAAAATAGTAACAAGCCTTAAATATGCTTTAGAAATAGAATATATACACAGAATATTTTGGGGGACCACGTGACTAAATAATCCAATGAAAATGTAAGAATCAGAAACCATATGTAATATAAACTTGTATTTTCTAAGAGAAAGGCTGTATTTGAATAATATCTTTGTATTAGTTGTTTGACCTTATGTTACAATTATTGCATCCGAGTGTTGTCAATAAATCAAATCAAATCAAGCCACTATCCTGATGCAAATGGTTTCAATGTATCTGGTCTTTGATAAAAAAAGCACAACTTTGTTGCTTGGAATTCAATTCAGTACCAAATGTGTGCATAATGCCTTAGCATGTGTTGCACTCAGCCTGGCAACACATAATTTATTTCGGTTTACATTAAGTGCATTTCTGCACACAACATAGAAACTACCCATGGTTTCATTATACACCCACATGGTTTCTTTATACACCCAATCCGGAAATACACACCAGTTATTAATAATTTTTTCAGGAAAAATTATGACCTTTCATAAAATGTATAATAATTGTATGGTAATTACTCTAGTGTTAAAAAATGTAATATTCCAATATGGTGTGCTGAAACATTGAAAAATTCAACAAATGAGTTGCTCTCAACCTGGCAACATTTCACTTACTGTTCATTACTTATATTTGTTTATAGAATAGGCATAATGCACCTAATTGGTATAATTGATATTAATATTTGCAACAAATACATCTGTGACATGATAATATACATGCATAAAAACACCAAGGTACATATTGATATAATACATATGTTAAAGGTAGAAATAGCCTTTAAAATAGCCAATAAAAGACAAATACAAATAATAATTTAATTATTTATTAATTATAGTAATTTACAATTAATTAATTAATTACAATAATAAAGTAAAATGTTAAATAAGCTGTCTTTCAAAGTTCCAATTGGTGTCCAAAGTGAAATGTCCAATCAATAAACGAACTTCCAAATGTTGTATCCAAAATAAAGTTGAATTTCTAAAACAGTCCAAAATCTATCTCCAAAATCTGTACCCAAGTTAATATATCTTCTAAATGAATGTTCCAGAATTTCGAAGATCATGGAATGTTGTTGTTTTTGTATCTGACTTGTTTATTATTATTGCATAATTAACAGTTCTAGAATATTCTTTTCTCAAGTAAACAAATAACAATGTAAAAAATTACAATGTAATTATTTTATAAAGTTTTGCTGTAAACAAATACAAACAAACACAAATATTAGGCCAAATAAACAAGTACCTCATAACACATAATCAATCATTATTTTTGCATTTCATGTTTTATCACAAAACATTAGAAAAAACAAATTGTACAATGTTTGTGTCATACAAGGAATATACACGTCTATCTTCCACGTCGAGCCATAGATGTTGCTAAGAGTACAGTTTTTTTTCCCTTTTTCTTCTTTCCAACAGATTGTTTGGTAGTTTCAGCTGTAGTTCCAGCTGAAAAATAATTGCTCTATTTATAAACATACTCTTCAATTTGATAATTTACATTGATAAACATTCACAGTTTTCATGGACATAAACAGAAATATCTCACTACTCACATCAATATTACTACTTGGACTTATTGCAGTTCACTGAATTGACAATATTTTATATTAATAAGGTCTTTACCACCACAGCAGATAAAACTAAATTTTTATATCTTAAGTGTACAAAATGTCAGTTGACATACGGCAATGATTATCATGCAAAGAAAATGCTTTCAATCAACTTCCTGGTTAAACGTTTTTGACCCAAAAAGTGTTGCAACTCATAATTATTTTTCTTGAAAACTTTACCTGCTACAGGCTTGCGACCGCCACCATTGATCCTAAGTAACATGTGTTGTATGTTGTATTTGAAAATGTCAAGGTTAAAAGGTCTAAAATCAATGTCAGAGGTCACATTGGTCTTGTTAGTCCATACAAGACAGAAGCAGACAATAAATGGAAAAATAATCCTCTCATCGAGACATTGATTTATTTGTGTACAAAACTGTTGAATAAACCGTTGTTTAGTTATAGCCATTGACCTGTATTGTTTAAACAGTGTTTGACTTGAAGTATACATTCTAAATAATATTTGTAATTTTTTTTCAGAAGTTAACAAATTTGAAAGAAAAACTATTTCGATACAAGCTAAAAAAAGAATGGTCTAAATGTAGAACATTATGACTTTAACCATCTATTATAAAAAAAAAATGAATATGTTTCATAATACAAACAAATTAAAGAAAAAACATTCTGATATCTTTTGAAATAAAAAAAAAGGTGATAAAATAGGACTTTAAGAGACATAAATGACCTTAATCACGTAATGTGTGATCTTTGCAACCAATAGGATTAACATTATCAAATACATGGAAAATGAAAAATTCAAAAAAAGAATTGGACCTTGACCTGTAACATTGTGAACTTGACCATGCTGAAGGTGAAACATGATCAACTGTAAAGATCCTATGTCAATTATGTGATACAGTTATTGAGACATGGCTATATATGGAGATAACTCTTATAAAGGGTAATATAAAATATATCACACGTGAAGACCTTTAAGGGATCTACATTTTGGTCATGGTTAAGGAGATCTGCAGCTTTTTCCTTTTTTCAAGCTCACTGATTACCTTTAGAAAGATGATATGTTCATGATATGGCTATTGACAATAAATGTCATTGATCCAGGAGAGCTACCTCTTACTAGGGGTTAATCAAATATATGACAATTCAAGACCTTGACAATTTTTACAAGAACTTTCCTTTTCCAATATCCTACACTCTCCTGACATGTGAAAAACACTGGTATCGACAATGTCATAACTTTGTTAGCTCAAAGTGAATTTACAAAATTGCTGTTTTGGTCATATTAACATGGTAAAACCGTCCGACCAAGGGCATTAAGTTGTCGGTGTAGGACGTAAAAAACTCCCCAAGTCAAGTCAACATGGTAAAAGAGTAAGGATTGATTTACTTATTGAGATTGAATTGTGTCTGTTTGTTAGCATACAGGCAATTTTTTTTAATGTGCCATAGCAGTTTATAAACTGAAAAATTTATAGAATGCAAGTGGATTAGATGTGTCAAAATTTTATGTAAACATATTTTATCAAACATCTATTATTATGATTCAGAAATGGCTTTGTACTTATTTTTGGAGAAAAACACTAAAACACTAAAATGAGACTCACAGCATAAAGCATTAATAATTAAAAATTAAACCTGGAAAAGTGGTAAACTTGTAGAAATCTAAAAAATGTATAGTTTTAATATTGGTTCAAAATAAGTTGATCCAGGTCTTTTTCACAGTGGTGCACATTTTTCATTAACATGGTGTTCAGTGTACCATTTTTATAAAAACTGTATTTCAATTGTTAATTGTTGAACAAATGCGCAAGTTAACATATTTACAAGTTAAATAACTTTATAATTAGCACATTTTGTTACATTTTCTGTGTTATTACAGCAAAATATGTAACAAAATGAATGTTGTCTTCAACTGAAAAAAATGAATATGGTCTTCAACCGACATATAATTGTTACATTTTCTGCGTTTACTACTGCAAAATATGTAACAATATGAATGTTGTCTTCAATCAACTCATAATAACACATTGTCAGAACTCACTCAATGTTCATTAGTTTATAAATTTTAGCCAAGAGTTGGTTTTTTGTGGTTCAAAAGGTACACTTAGTATGTACTTTCAACTTAAAAATAGAGTTTAACCCATTTGTAGTCTTCATCATTGAAAAATTAGAAGTGTCATATGCATATCCCATTCTAAGCAAAAACTTACTAATATCATAATACATGGGTATTATTTTGAAAAAGGTCTTGTGATAAAGTAAAACCTATATGAATACTATATTTCTTCTTACCATTTAGAAGTTATGTAATAAAAACTGTTAGTCATTGTGATCATCTTGAAAATGGATGTCCATAATCATTTGATCTTGCTCTCAAACCTATATGTTTACTATATTATCTCTAACTGTTTTCAAGTTGTAAGCCAAAAACCAATTAACAAAAAGACCATAACTCAAAAAGGTTCCATTGAACAGTTCAGACCCAATATAAAATGAAGGACTTGATGATCACTTTAAATCTATATCTCAAAATCATAAAAGATAGAAGCAGACAATAAATTGGAAAAATAGTCCTCTCACCGAAACCTTCATTTATTATCTTGGGTCCAAAATGTTCGATGAACCATTAAACTCAGCTTTAATACTTTGAGATTTAGCCATACGATCTCCTAATGCTGATTGAATTGAATCACCAAACAAATCCTTGAACACGGGAATTTGCACTTTAACTTTTTTATTACTTTTACAACTACCTTGAGCCCCTTTGGAACAACTTGGTATGGGATTCTTAGTTGTGGCCTTAACTTTTGGCAAAGATGACGTCTGTGCAGGTTCTGCAGTTACCTATAAAGAAATCATTTTTAATTCATTTGTATATTGAAATGTTATCACAACAACAATGTAATAAAGCAGGAAACCAATATAGGGTTAAACACCGTTTTTAAGGGATTCAGGGTATATCAACAAGACCAACTCACTCACAAACAAATAAAAGTTCGACTTCTATGGTATGTGCGAATGACTTTAATGGTATGTTTGTCAGTGACTTGGTCTTGTTGATATACGGATAAATCCATTTAAAACTGTGTTTAATCCTTATAATTCTTCAAAATTTCATTAAGAAATTAATTTGCATAAAGTATTCTCAATTCTACTAAATCTTGTGTATTTTGAGAGCGTGATTGGCCTAACCTGACACATGAATATTTTGTTGATTTTTCGTACAAACTGTTATTCCATAAAACATCTCATTTTATTTTCTAACGTTTTTCTGTCGCTGTGACCTTGACCTTGAACGGATTTACCCCAAAATCAATAGGGTTCCTCCTCTTATGGTATGTAAGAATATCCCAAAGTTTCAATAAAATTGGTTGAGAACTTTTTGAGTTATGGTCCGGAAACCACTATGAAATTTTCTAACGTTTTTCTGTCGCTGTGACCTTGACCTTGAACAGATTTACCCCAAAATCAATAGGGTTCCTCCTCTTATGGTATGTAACAATATCCTAAAGTTTCATTAAAACCGGTTCACAACTTTCTGAGTTAGGGTCCGCAAACCAATTGTTGACCCCCGCCCGCCCGCCATCATCATAACAATAGCCGAGTTCAACTTCGTTGCAACTCAGCTAAAAATTAACACACAACTCAGTTTTAACTTAAATATGTAACTTTTTTCTTTAACCATACAAAATGTATCAAATCATTAATTTGATCGCTGTAGATTATTGAATGCCACCATCTTTGTTTACACTGGTTATGCTTTAAGTAGGTCAATGCCATTTATCCAAAAAAAAATTAGGGCAACTTCATTTATCAAACAATAAATTACGTTGAAAACTTCTACCAGACGAAATCTCGACCAATCAATTAAAGTATTTCTAAATATGCATACAAGAATTATTATAGTGCACAAGAAACAAGAAAATAGTTTAACTGTAATGGACATTGGAATTGCCGGTTGTTTTTGCAGTACGTTAACTTTATGTGAATTTGATTGTATTGCTGGCTATTTTTGCAGTATGTGTTTTTCAGCTGAAACACAATCAAGGTGTTAATATGGTGTAAAATTAGGCTAAAACTAAACTTATTTACCTGGGAAAAAATCACCCTTTCTTAAACTTAAAAACTTTTCACTCAATAATTCCAAATTAAATGCAAATCCATCAAGTCGTTTTGGTAGAAATATATGTTTTTGATAAAAGCGGCTATGAACTCCACATTAAACAGGAGCACAAGTATAAATTTTTGATCGACATAATTCCGAACTTTAAACTTCCATTATTTTTCAAAACTAACTTGCAATCTATCAATCATTGCAATAAAATGTGAAAATACAAGGTTTGGCAAAAAAATATTCATAGATTAATATTCTTTTAAATTTTGTATATCTAATTGTAGCAGTTCCAAACTGAACAAATCTTCCAAATTTTAATCAAATGTTTCTATTTGTCTTTTTAAACTGACTTGATAAATATACCAGCTCAAGTATAAATGTTGTGTGTTGGTAACAATAATTAGACAAATTATAGTTCTACCTCAAGAAAGACCTACAGACTCAAATTCACTTTAATCTATTAAAACCATCTTTAGATGGTACATTTAATCATCAGAAGAAAACTTAACTTCAAAACATTAAAAAATATGACAATACCAAATTAGTAAATGCTAAATTGTGATAATTTTCATAATACACAAGCCATGCTAGTTGTGACATGTGAATGGAATAATCAGGTTTCCTTCATAAAGTGCCAGTTTCATGGATTGTTCTAAGGATAACGTTTATGTAAAGATGACACTTTACAAGCCCAGCTTGAAAATTGATATACAGACAAAACAAATTAACTGAATTTTACAATTTAAGGAACCACTTTCCTGAAACATTTTCATTTATTATATTTTCAACCAGATACAAAATATTACAGCAACTATGCAATATCCCTACAAAAATGAAAATATCACACTTGGGTGCTTATACCATTTCTTCTACAACTTTTCCAATTTTATACCAAATCAGAGTCTGCGAACTATAAAATGAATTACATAAAGTTACCGGGTATTTACATAATTTTATGTAAATACACAATTTATTAATACATATTACACTACAGCCAAAACGAATTACGCCAAGTCCGTGAGTCCATGATGGACACCGATTGTAGTACGTGGACATCCCTGATGGACAGAAGTTCATCATTCGCGGACACTTCAGATATGATGTCCCCAATAGATCCGCAAATTCTTCCACATGTCCGCGAATGTAAATGTAATTGTCATGGACTGAATTCGATAAATAGTTTATCTGAAGATAGTGTATTGTTCCTGTCATTAAACAATTCAGTTATTTATAAATTCTTTCCAGATCGTCGGTAAAAACATGCTCAAGAAGGGTACTTTATGAATTATTTTACATAATAAATATTTTCATATTAATTTGTAAAAAAAGGAGTAACACAAAATGGATATAGTAAACTTTTATACAATAAAGGTGTGTTTAAAAACTTAAAATATAAACAGTAGGTGTTAATAAAATGCTGGCGTAAAAAACACCTTTCCTTATGGTGCCCCGAGGAATTAGGATACCTGTCGTCCACTGGATGCAAAATAGAAGGGTCCATTGATCAAGGAACACCTGCGATTTAATTGTGGGGTCAACTTATATAAGCATGTATAAATGTGTCTAAGAGTTGAAAGGTATGAATTACGGTAAATTTCATACTTATAATAAAAAATGTCCTGCTGGCTTCCTGTTCAGGTGACATGTGTTAATTGATGAAAGTAACCAACACGTGGACTTTCCGTGTAATTAAAATACTACGCCGACCGGAAAGTTTTATTGTGTCTCAAACGCAAAAGCAATATTTTTTCACACACTTTTTCAAACCTTTTGCAGTCTTAGGTTTAGTGGAATAATATAAAAAAACACATATTTACTTTTTAAGTTTTTTCCTTTTTTTCAGGAATTTTGTACAATAAATTGCAACCTCAAATTTTGATATCTTCAGCCGGAGACGCGTGTCACTTAAAGCTTTTTGCTCCTCCCATTCATTGAGTGATTCCCGCCTCACCTAATGATTTTTTAGTAATAGGTGTGTTATTTTTGGCACACCTATCTGTCTATTAATCTTATCTCATCAGGTCTTCAAAGAGACCAATAATTGACACGATTTCTCACTCCTTGCATGTCCGATTGTTATAGAATTTACACAACAATAGAATGTTGAATGAACAATTATGTAAAACGACTATAAAATTGAGACGTCTGAGCAATGAGGTTTAAAAATGTTACTGCCTTATTGCAAAAAATACTTTCATTAGGAATTTCTGCAGTTGCAACATATGCCTTGTACAAAAGCCATGTTTATCTCGGCAATACCGCGACGTCCACGAATAGACGATTGTGCAGTCATTTTGGTCACGGAATGTTCGCTGACAATTATACCTAAAAAAATTTATTGCTGCGTCGCATTCGGCAGTGTTTTTTAGCGGACTTTGTGGAATCCATCTTGGCCGTAGTGTATCTTTGAAATTAAATGTGAAAAAACATCAGCGTTAATATTTGGACACTTACCACACACTTAAAAAAGCACTTTTTTTCTTCAATTAACTCTGTAGGCAACAAATTAATGCAAGATATCTAATGTAATACCCTTTTCTATACAAAGTACCTATCTTTAGAACAATAGCTATTAAACAAGCCAAGTGATTGATTCTTTATGAAGCTACTAGTGAATATGATTATAATGGAAGTTGATGGCTATTTTAATAATCTATTACCTTTGCATTAGTTATGGATGTTTGCTGTTTATCAGCAGCTTCATTAAACACTACACCTGTAAACATACACAATACATAACAGAATGACAGTGTAGGACTTCACTGCAAGTTAGATATAATTGAAATGGATAATTCCTTGGAATAATTAAACCGTTTAGAAACAGACTTCTTGAAAACGGTTTCCATTTTTGCTTTATTACACATATATAATTTGAGAGAGAATGCTCAATTATTTTACACCATATAGCTTATGACAAGCATAACTAAAATATAAAGAGTAATACAATGTTTATTATCAAGATGAACATGACAAAAATTAATAAAGGCTACATTTCAATTAACATGTCATTATTCAGAATTTTCACACATACTGTAATGTTTATGTTGTATGGTCAGTCTGTTTGTTTAATATCAGTCAAACTAAGAAAAAGCATTTGCATCTTTATTGCATAATTAGCTATTATAATTATTCGTAATCGTATATTAAAACATTAAAGAAAAAGTTTCAAAACTTTATTGTAATGCTTTGATATAAAATTAACAACACATACCCTGTGGTGACCCTTTAGGGTTTGGGACTGAAGAAAGACTATGTGTACTATTGACACTTTTGGCTGCTGGTGAGTTCAATCTGTCCCCTGATGAAACAGAAAACAAGTGTCAGAATATAATTATAAAGTAGCAGATGTTGTACGATATAAACAGGTGATATGAAGTCTGCTATACAAGATATCTACCTACATTTTTTTTACAATAGAAAAAAAATTTAATTATTATATCACTCTACAAAAAATCATTTGTGCAGCTTACTTCAATTGCTGGTTAAAAAATACATGTAATTGGGTTGTTCTGATCAAGTTTTAGTCTTGAAAGCCTTTTTGTAGTTCATGACCAAAAATTTTATTTTTACATACATGTAGTATCTTAATTTAACAAATTACTCCGAAACCTAAAAATGTTCTTATGTTTCTTTAGATTATTTTTTTCTAGAACACCCTTACTGAAGTAAAACTCAATGATTAGGCCATATAACATTAGATTTAAGGTTCTAGGGCACTTTCAGCAATTTTTCAGCTATTTCGTGGTGTCCAGTGCTTTTGCTGGGAGAAGCCATAGTACCCAAAGAGAACACCTGAAGTCTATTGCCAAATAGCTTGAAACAATCGTATTCAAATAATTTCTTTTTTGTTTAATATATATATATTTTTTTTTGCCACAATGATACGATTTAGCTTGGCATTGTTATTTGAATAGTTGTGGGCATACTATTTCCCAACCCCATTGGAAGCAGGCAAAGACATCTTTTGTCCAAAATCCCACCTGTTAAACTTATTTGTTCATTCTGTTTAATATCTCTTCATAAATCAGGTTCAAAATTTCCATCCAGAGCATTGTTTTATCAATCTTTAGTGTGTGAAATTCAAATGAACTCCACAGTAAATATTTACTCATTCGCATACTATGATGCACACTATATAGTAAGAATACATATACTGAATTCTACTTTTATATGAACAAAAAAAATCCACGTCACTATCACATCTGAGTCTGAAATACAATTGAACAAAACCAATTTGCAATAAAAAAGGGTAGAAAACTCATATTAGTAAGAGATGAAAAAAGACCTTTCACGATATGTTACTATAAGCTCATACATAGAAGAAAAGAACTTTCATTATCCGATATCCTACACTCGCCAGACAGGTGAAAAACACTGGAATCGTCAATGTCTTAAACTTGTTGGCCCACAAAGTTTAATTAATTAAATTGTTGATTTGGACATATTAACATGATAAAAGAGTAAGGATTGATTTACTTGAGATTTGACATACGGAAATTTTGTCAACATGCTTGCAATTGCAGATCATAAGCTGAAAAATGTACAGAATGAAAGTAGACCAAACAACTAAAGTATGTCACTTATCTTGCCATACATTTTTGTGTTTTAATTGATTTTCTTACTATTTCGTTATTATTATGATTATGAAATTGCTTTGTACACAATTTTTTTTTTTGGAGAAAAAGACTCAAATGAGACCATCCCTCACAGTTTAAAGTATTATAATTAATAATTAAACAACCTGGTAAAGTTGTAAACTTGTAGAAATCTAAAAATGTTTAGTTTTACATTGTTCTGAAATAAGTTGATGCAGGCCTTTGTCACAGTGGTGCATATGTTTCATTAACATGGTGTTCTGGGTACAATTTTTACATAGAAATTGCATTTAAATAGCTAATTGTTGAACAAATGTGTAAGTTAACATCTTTTTCAAGGTAAATAACTTTATAATTAGCATATTTGGTTACATTTTCTGTGTTTACTACAGCAAAATATGTAACAAAATGAATATTGTTTTTAACCAAACAAAATGAATATTGTCTTCAACTGACACATAATTACACACTGTCAGAACTAACTCAATGTTCATTAGTTTATAAACTTTAGCCAAGAGTTAGTTTATTATGGTTCAAAAGGTACACTTCCCTTGGCATGTACTAACAACTTAAAAATAGAGTTTAACCCATTTTTAGACTTCATCATTGAAAAATTAGAAATATCATATGCATATCCCATTCTAAGCAACAAAAAATTACTAATATCATAATACATGGGTATCATTTTGAAAATGGCTGACAACAACAATATGACTAAGGTCTTGTGATAATGTAAAACCTATTATGCATACTACATTTCCTCTTACCATTTAAATATTATGTAATAAAAACTGTTAGCCATGGTGGCCATCTTTAAAATGGATGTCCATAATCATTTGACTTTATCTCAAACCTATATGTTTACTATATTATCTCTCACTGTTTTCAAGTTGTAAGCCAAAAACCAATTCATTCAAAAGTGTCAAGGACCATAACTCAAAAATGTTTCATTGAACAGTTCAGACCCAATATAAAATGAAGGACTTGATGATCACTTTAAATCTATATCTCAAAATCATACAAGATAGAAGCAGACAATATATTGGAAAAAAGTCCTCTCACCAAAACCTTTCTTTAATTATCTTGGGTCCAAAATGTTCGATGAACCATTAAACTCGGCTTTAATGCTTTGAGATTTAGCCATACGATCTTCTAATACTGATTGAATTCAATCACCAAACAAATCCCTGAACACTGGAACTTAAACTTTAACTTTATTATTACTTTTACCACTACCTTGAGCACCTTTGGAACAACTTGGCATGGGATTCCCAGTTGTGGCCTTAACTTTTGGCAAAGATGGTGTCTGTGCAGGTCCTGGAGTTACCTATAAAGAAATCATTTTTAATTCATTTGTATATTGAAATGTGATCACAACCACAATGTAATAAAGCAGGAAACCAATATAGGGTTAAACACCGTTTTCAACAGATTCAGGTTATATCAACAAGACCAACTCACTCACAAATACAAGTTCGACTTTTATGGTATGTGCGAATGACTTTTATGGTAGGTTTGTCAGTGAGTTGGTCTCGTTGATATACTGATAAATCTATTTAAAACGGTGTTTAATCCTAATAATTCTTCAAAATTTCATTCCAACATTAATTTGCAAAAACTATTCTCAATTCTACGTAGTCTTGTGTATTTTGGTAGCGTGATTGGTCTAACCTGATGCATGAATATTTTGTTAATTTTTCATACATACTGTTATTCCATAAAACATCTTCTCATTTAAAAAAAATAACACACAACTCAGTTTTAACTTTAATATGCAACTCTTTTCTTTAACCATACAAAATGTATTGAATCATTAATTTGATCGCTGTAGATTATTGAATGTCACCATCTTTATTTACTTTGGTTATGCTTTAAGTAGGTCAGCATAATTTATCCAAAAATAAATAGTCAACTTCATTTATCAAACAATAAATTACGTTGAAATCCTCTACCGGACTTAATCTCGACCAATCAAATAAAGTATTTCTAAATGTGCAAATCATATAAGAATCATTCTAGTGCACAAGAAACAAGATAATGGTTTAACTGTAATGGACATTGGAAATGCTCGCTGTTTTTGCAGTATTTCTCCTTTATGTGAATTTGATTTTAATAGATATTAATCGCTGTTTTTGCAGTATGTCTATTTGTGAGAATTTGATTGTAGTAGACAATGCTGGCATTTTTGCAGTATGTGTGGTTTTTGGTTGAAACACAATCAGGGTTGTGATATGGTGTAAAATTATGCTAAAACTAAACTTATTTACGTAGGAAAAAATCACCCTTTCTTAAACTTAAAAACTTTTCACTCAATAATTCCAAATTTAATGCAAATCCATCGTCTTGGTAGAAATATATGTTTTTGATAAAAGGGGCTATGAACTCGACATAAAACAGGATAACAAGTATAAATTTTTGATCGACATAAATTATGAACTTTAAACTTGCATTAATTTTCAAAACTAACTTGCAATCTATCAATCGTTGCAATAAAATGTGAAAATACAAGGTTTGGCAAAAAAATATTCATAGATTAATATTCTTTTAAATTTTGTTTATCTAATTGTAGCAGTTCCAAACTGAACAAATCTTCCAAATTTTAATCAAATGTTTCTATTTGTCTTTTTAAACTGACTTGATAAATATACCAGCTCAAGTATAAATTTTGTGTGTTGGTAACAATAATTAGACAAATTATAGTTCTACCTCAAGAAAGACCTACAGACTCAAATTCACTTTAATCTATTAAAACCATCTTTAGATGGTACATTTAATCATCAGAAGAAAACTTAATTTCAAAACATTTAAAAAATATGACAATACCAAATTAGTAAATGCTAAATTGTGATAATTTTCATAATACACAAGCCATGCTAGTTGTGACATGTGAATGGAATGATCAGGTTTCCTTCATAAAGTGCCAGTTTCATGGATTGTTCTAAGGATAACGTTTATGTAAAGATGACACTTTACAAGCCCAGCTTGCAAACTTGATATACAGACAAAACAAATTAACTGAATTTGACAATTTAAGGAACCACTTTCCTGAAACATTTTCATTTATTATATATTCAACCAGATACAAAATATTACAGCAACTATGCAATATCCCTACAAAAATGAAAATATCACACTTGGGTGCTAATACCATTTCTTCTACAACATTTCCATTTTTATACTAAATCAGAATCTGTGAACTGTAAAATGAATTACATAAAGTTATTTACATAATTTTATGTAAATACACAATTTGTAAATACATATTACACTACAGCCAAAACGGATTATGCCAAGTCCCCGAGTCCATGATGGACATCGATTGTAGTATGCGGACATCCCTGATGGACAGAAGTTCATCATTCGCAGACACTTCAGATATGATGTCCCAATGGATCAGCAAATTCTTCCACATGTCCGCGAACGTAAACGAAATTATCATGGACTGAATTCGATAAATACTTTATTTGAAGATAGTGTATTGTTCCTGTCATTAAGCCATTCAGCTATGTATAAATTCTTTCCAGATCGTCAGTAAAAACATGCTCAAGAAGGGTACTTTATGAATTATTTTACATAATAAATATCTTCATATTAATTTGTAAAAAAGGGGTAACAAAAAATGGATATAGTAAACTTTTATACAATAAAGGTGTGTTTAAACTCTTAAAATATAAACAGTAGGTGTTAATAAAATGCTGGCATAAAAAACAACTTTCCTTATGGTGCCCCGAGGAATTAGGATACCTGTCATCCACCGGATGTAAAATGGAACGGTCCATTGATCAAGGAACACCTGCGATTTAATTGTGGGATCAACTAATATAAGCGTGTATAAATGTGTTTAAGAGTTGAAAGGTATGAATTACGGTAAATTTCATACTTATAATAAACCAGAGGCTCTTAAGAGCCTGTATCGCTCACCTGATTTTATAGGCAATGAAGATGGCATTTCCCTGATGTTAAAGTAAGTCCTGTAATTTTCAATAAATTTTTAATAGGACCATCCAAACAATATTACCAGAAAGTTTTGTTTCCATTGGTTAACCGGTTGTATAGAGAAGATCTTGAAGAGATCTTTTTTATTTGCCCATAGGATACTATGTTAAACTAAGTCCAATTGGCAATAAAAAACATAAACTTTAAAGAAGACCATCCAAACAATATTGTCAGTAAGTTTTGTTTCCATTGGTTATTCAGTTTCAGAAAAGAAACCTAATAAAACTTTTTCCCATAGGGTCTACTGTTAATCTATGTAATGCTGTGATGGCAATTTTGATTTTCCTATTGGCATAAAAAACATAAACTTCAAAGAGGACCATCCAAACAATATTGCTAGTAAGTTTTGTTTCCATTGGTTAACCGGTTTCAGAGAAGAAGCCTTTTTTAACCGTTTTCCCATAGGGTCCAATGTTAAAATAAGTCCTGTGGTGGTGGCCATTTTGAATTTCCGGTTGGGATAAAAAAACATAAACTTTATAGAGGACCATCCAAAAAATATTGCTAGTAAGTTTTGTTTCGATTGGTTAACCGGTTTCAGAGAAGAAGCCTTTTAAACTTTTTTCCCATAGGGTCCTATGTTAAACTATGTCCTGCGTTGGTGGCCATTTTGAATTTCCAATTGTCATAAAAAACATAAACTTTTTAGAGGACCATCCAAACAATATTGTTAGTAAGTTTTGTTTACATTGGTTAATCGGTTTCAGAGAAGACACCTTTTTTAACTTTTCCCCATAGGATCCTATGTTAAACTAAGTCCTGTGGTGGCATCCATTTTGATTTTTAAATTGGCATAAAAAACATAAACATTATAACGGACCATCCAAACAATATTGGTAGAAAGTTTTGATTCAATTGGTTATCTGGTTTCAGAGAAGAAGCCATTTTAAACTTTTTTCCCATAGGGTCCAATGTGAAACTAAGTCCTGCGGTGGTGGCCATTTTGAATTTCCGGTTGGGATAAAAAACACAAACTTTAAAGAGGACCATCCAAACAATATTGCTAGTAAGTTTTGTTTCCATTGGTTAACCAGTTTCAGAGAAGAAGCCTTTTAAACTTTTTCCCATAGGGTCCAATGTTAAACTTAAACTAAGTCCTGCAGTGGCGGCCATTTTGAATTTCCAATTGCCATAAAAAACACAAACTTTATAGAGGACCATCCAAACAATATTGCTAGTAAGTTTTTGTTTCCATTGATTAACCGGTTTCAGAGAAGCCTTTTAAAACTTTTTCCCATAGGGTCCTATGTTAAACTAAGTCCTGCGGTGGCGGCCATTTTGAATTTCCAATTGCCATAAAAAACACAAACTTTATAGAGCACCATCCAAACAATATTGCTAGTAAGTTTTGTTTTGATTGGTTAAACGGTTTCAGAGAAGAAGCCCTTTTAAACTTTTTTCCCATAGGGTCCTATGTTAAACTAAGTCTTGTGGTGGCGTGCCATATTGGTTTACCAATCCAAATAAAAAACACAAACTTTGTAAAGGTCCATCCAATGAACGTTATGGCCAAGTTTGGTTTCAATTGGCCAAGTGGTTTCAGAGAAGAAGATTAAAATGTAAAAAGTTTACAGACGCCACCAATGACGACGACGACGACGGACGCAAAGCGATAACAATAGCTCACCTGACCCCTTGGGTCAGGTGAGCTAAAAATGTCCCGCTGGCTTCCTGTTCAGGTGACTGGTGTTTATTGATGAAAGTAACCAACACGTGGACTTTCTGTGTAGTTAAAATACTACGCCGACCGGAAAGTTTTATTGTGTCTCAAATGCAAAAGCAATATTTTTTCACACACGTTTTCAAACCTTTTGCAGTCTTAGGTTTAGTGGAATAATATAAAAAACACATTTTTACTTTTTAAGTTTTTTCCTTTTTTTAAGGAATTTTGTACAATTAGTTGCAACCTCAAATTTTGATGTCGTCAGCCGGAGACGCGTGTCACTTATAGCTTTTTGCTCCTCCCATTCATTGAGTGATTCCCGCCTCACCTATTGATTTTTTATTGAAGCCATCTTGGCTGTAGTGTATCTTTGAAATTAAATGTGAGAAAACGTCTGCGTTAATATTTTGACACTTATCACATAAAAAAGCACTTTTGTTTCTTCAATTAACTCTGTAGGCAACAAATTAATGCAAGATATCTAATGTAATACCCTTTTCTATACAAAGTACCTATCTTTAGAACAATAGCTATTAAAACAAGCCAAGTAATTGATTCTTTATGAAGCTACTAGTGAATATGATTATAATGGAAGTTGATGGCTATTTTAATAATCTATTACCTTTGCATAAGTTCTGGATGTTTGCTGTTTATCAGCAGCTTCATTAAACACTACACCTGTAAACATACATAATACATAACAGAATGACAGTGTAGGACTTCACTGCAAGTTAGATATAATTGAAATGGATAATTCCTTGGAATAATTAAACCGTTTAGAAACAGACTTCTTGAAAACAATTTCCATTTTTGCTTTGTTACACATATATAATTTGAGAGAGAATGCTCAATTATTTTACACCATATAGCTTATGACAAGCATAACTAAAATATAAAGAGTCATGCAATGTTTATTATCAAGATGAACATGACAAAAATTAATAAATGCTACATTTCAATTAACATGTCATTATTCAGAATTTTCACACATACTGTAATGTTTACGTTGTATGGTCAGTCTGTTTGTTTAATATCAGTCAAACTAAGAAAAAGCATTTGCATCTTTATTGCATAATTAGCTGTTATAATTATTCTTAAATGTATATTAAAACATTAAAGAAAAAGTTTCAAAAATTTATTGTAATGTTTTGATATAAAATTAGCAACAGGTACCCTGTGGTGACCCTTTAGGGGTGGAGACTGAAGAAAGACTATGTGTACTATTGTCACTTTTGGCTGCTGGTGATTTCAATCTGTCCCCTGATGGAATGACATGACCCTGTACAATTTTGGAATCTGAAACAGAAAACAAGTGTCAGAATATAATTATAAAGTAGCAGATGTTATACGATATAAACAAGTGATATGAAGTCTGCTATACAAGATATCTACCTACATTTTTTTACATTAGAATTTGCAATAAAAAAGGGTTGAAAACTCATAATGAGAAGATGAAAAAAGTCCTTTCACCATATGTTACTTAAGAGGCTCATATATAGAAGAAAAGACCTTTCATTATCCAATGTCCTACACTCTCCAGACATGTGAAAAACACTGGAATCATCAATGTCTTAAACTTTGTTGGCCCACAAAGATAATTTATCAAATTGTTGATTTGGACATATTAACATGATGAAAGAGATTTAATTGTATGTTTGTAACATATGGAAATTTTTTCAACGTGCTTGCCATCGCAGATTATAAACTGAACCAGAGGCTCTTGAGAGCCTGTATCACTCACCTGATTTTATAGGCAATGAATAAAGAGGACCATCCATACAATATTGCTAGTAAGTTGTTTTTTCCATTGGTTAACCGGTTTTAGAGAAGAAGACTTTAATAAATAGGGTCCTATGTTAAACTAAGTCCTGCAGTGGCAGCCATTTTGAAATTCCAATTGGCAATAAAAACATAAACTTTAAAGAAGACCATCCAAACAATATTGCCAGTAAATTTTGTTTCCATTGGTTAATCAGTTTCAGAGGAGAAGCCTTTTAAAACTTTTTCCCATAGGGTCCAATGTTAAACTAAATCCTGCAATGGTGGCCATTTTGATTTTCAAATTGGCATAAAAACATAAACTTTAAAGAAGACCATCCAAACAATATTGCCAGTAAATTTTGTTTCCATTGGTTAATCAGTTTCAGAGGAGAAGCCTTTTAAAACTTTTTCCCATAGGGTCCAATGTTAAAACTAAGTCCTGCAATGGTGGCCATTTTGATTTTCAAATTGGCATAAAAACCTAAACTTTAAAGAAGACCATCCAAACAATATTGCCAGTAAAGTTTGTTTCCATTGGTTAATCAGTCAGAAAAATTAGAAATATCATATGCATATCCCATTCTAAGCAACAAAAAATTACTAATACCATAATACATGGGTATTATTTTGAAAATGGCACACAACAACAATATGACTAGGGTCTTGTGATAACGTAAAACCTATTATGCATACTACATTTCCTCTTACCATTTTAATATTATGTAATAAAAACTGTTAGCCATGGTGGCCATCTTGAAAATGGATGTCCATAATCATTTGACTTTATCTCAAACCTATATGTTTACTATATTATCTCTAACTGTTTTCAAGTTGTAAGCCAAAAACCAATTTATTCGAAAGTTTCAAGGACCATAACTCAAAAATGTTTCATTGAACAGTTCAGACCCAATGACTTGATGATCACTTTAAATCTATATCTCAAAATCATAAAAGATAGAAGCAGACAATATATTGGAAAAAAGTCCTCTCACCAAAACCTTTCTTTAATTATCTTGGGTCCAAATTGTTCGATGAACCATTAAACTCGGCTTTAATGCTTTGAGATTTAGCCATACGATCTTCTAATGCTGATTGAATTGAATCACCAAACAAATCCCTGAACATGTGAATTTGAACTTAAACTTTATTATTATTTTTACCACTACCTTGAGCCCCTTTGGAACAACTTGGTGTGGGATTCTTAGTTGTGGCCTTAACTTTTGGCAAAGATGGGGTCTGTGCAGGTTCTGCAGTTACCTATAAAGAAATCATTTTTAATTCATTTGTATATTGAAATGTGATCACAACCACAATGTAATAAAGCAGGAAACCAATATAGGGTTAAACACCGTTTTCAACAGATTCAGGTTATATCAACAAGACCAACTCACTCACAAATACAAGTTCGACTTTTATGGTATGTGCGAATGACTTTTATGGTAGGTTTGTCAGTGAGTTGGTCTCGTTGATATACTGATAAATCTATTTAAAACGGTGTTTAATCCTAATAATTCTTCAAAATTTCATTCCGACATTAATTTGCAAAAAGTATTCTCAAATCTACTAAGTCTTGTGTATTTTGGTAGCGTGATTGGTCTAACCTGATGCATGAATATTTTGTTGATTTTTCGTACATACTGTTATTCCATAAAACATCTTCTCATTTAAAAAAAATAACACACAACTCAGTTTTAACTTTAATATGTAACTCTTTTCTTTAACCATACAAAATGTATTGAATCATTAATTTGATCGCTGTAGATTATTGAATGTCACCATCTTTATTTACTTTGGTTATGCTTTAAGTAGGTCAGCATAATTTATCCAAAAATAAATAGTCAACTTCATTTATCAAACAATAAATTACGTTGAAATCCTCTACCGGACTTAATCTCGACCAATCAAATAAAGTATTTCTAAATGTGCAAATCATATAAGAATCATTCTAGTGCACAAGAAACAAGATAATGGTTTAACTGTAATGGACATTGGAAATGCTCGCTGTTTTTGCAGTATTTCTCCTTTATGTTAATTTGATTTTAATAGATATTAATCGCTGTTTTTGCAGTATGTCTATTTGTGAGAATTTGATTGTAATAGACATTGCTGGCATTTTTGCAGTATGTGTCGTTTTTGGTTGAAACACAATCAGGGTGGTGATATGGTGTAAAATTATGCTAAAACTAAACTTATTTACGTAGGAAAAAATCACCCTTTCTTAAACTTAAAAACTTTTCACTCAATAATTCCAAATTTAATGCAAATCCATCGTTTTGGTAGAAATATATGTTTTTGATAAAAGGGACTATGAACTCGACATCAAACAGGATAACAAGTATAAATTTTTGATCGACATAAATTATGAACTTTAAACTTGCATTAATTTTCAAAACTAACTTGCAATCTATCAATCGTTGCAATAAAATGTGAAAATACAAGGTTTGGCAAAAAAATATTCATAGATTAATATTCTTTTAAATTTTGTTTATCTAATTGTAGCAGTTCCAAACTGAACAAATCTTCCAAATTTTAATCAAATGTTTCTATTTGTCTTTTTAAACTGACTTGATAAATATACCAGCTCAAGTATAAATTTTGTGTGTTGGAAACAATAATTAGACAAATTATAGTTCTACCTCAAGAAAGACCTACAGACTCAAATTCACTTTAATCTATTAAAACCATCTTTAGATGGTACATTTAATCATCAGAAGAAAACTTAACTTCAAAACATTTAAAAAATATGACAATACCAAATTAGTAAATGCTAAATTGTGATAATTTTCATAATACACAAGCCATGCTAGTTGTGACATGTGAATGGAATGATCAGGTTTCCTTCATAAAGTGCCAGTTTCATGGATTGTTCTAAGGATAACGTTTATGTAAAGATGACACTTTACAAGCCCAACTTGCAAACTTGATATACAGACAAAACAAATTAACTGAATTTGACAATTTAAGGAACCACTTTCCTGAAACATTTTCATTTATTATATATTCAACCAGATACAAAATATTACAGCAACTATGCAATATCCCTACAAAAATGAAAATATCACACTTGGGTGCTAATACCATTTCTTCTATAACATTTCCATTTTTATACCAAATCAGAATCTGTGAACTGTAAAATGAATTACAAAAAGTTATTTACATAATTTTATGTAAATACACAATTTGTAAATACATATTACACTACAGCCAAAACGGATTACGCCAAGTCCCCGAGTCCATGATGGACACCGATTGTAGTATGCGGACATCCCTGATGGACAGAAGTTCATCATTCGCAGACACTTCAGATATGATGTCCCAATGGATCAGCAAATTCTTCCACATGTCCGCGAACGTAAACGAAATAATCATGGACTGAATTCGATAAGTACTTTATTTGAAGATAGTGTATTGTTCCTGTCATTAAGCCATTCAGCTATGTATAAATTCTTTCCAGATCGTCAGTAAAAACATGCTCAAGAAGGGTACTTTATGAATTATTTTACATAATAAATATCTTCATATTAATTTGTAAAAAAGGGGTAACAAAAAATGGATATAGTAAACTTTTATACAATAAAGGTGTGTTTAAACTCTTAAAATATAAACAGTAGGTGTTAATAAAATGCTGGCATAAAAAAACAACTTTCCTTATGGTGCCCCGAGGAATTAGGATACCTGTCGTCCACCGGATGTAAAATGGAACGGTCCATTGATCAAGGAACACCTGCGATTTAATTGTGGGATCAACTAATATAAGCGTGTATAAATGTGTTTAAGAGTTGAAAGGTATGAATTACGGTAAATTTCATACTTATAATAAACCAGAGGCTCTTAAGAGCCTGTATCGCTCACCTGATTTTATAGGCAATGAAGATGGCATTTCCCTGATGTTAAAGTAAGTCCTGTAATTTTCAATAAATTTTTAATAGGACCATCCAAACAATATTACCAGAAAGTTTTGTTTCCATTGGTTAACCGGTTGTATAGAGAAGATCTTGAAGAGATCTTTTTTATTTGCCCATAGGATACTATGTTAAACTAAGTCCAATTGGCAATAAAAAACATAAACTTTAAAGAAGACCATCCAAACAATATTGTCAGTAAGTTTTGTTTCCATTGGTTATTCAGTTTCAGAAAAGAAACCTAACCAGAGGCTCTTAAGAGCCTGTATCGCTCAACTGATTTTATAGGCAATGAATATGGCATTTCCCTGATGTTAAAGTAAGTCCTGTAATTTTCAATAAACTTTAAATAGGACCATCCAAACAATATTACTAGAAAGCTTTGTTTCATTGGTTAACCCGTTGTATAGAGAAGATTTTTTTTATTTGCCATTGGGTCCTATGTTAAACTAAGTCCTGCGGCGGTGGCGGCCATTTTGAATTTCCAATTGCCATAAAAAACATAAACTTTATAAAGGACCATCCAAACAATATTGCTAGTAAGTTTTTGTTTCCATTGATTAACCGGTTTCAGAGAAGAAGCCTTTAAAAGCTTTTTCCCATAGGGTCCTATGTTAAACTAAGTCCTGCGGTAGCGGCCATTTTGAATTTCCAATTGCCATAAAAAACATAAACTTTATAGAGGACCATCCAAACAATATTGCTAGTAAGTTTTTGTTTCCATTGATTAACCGGTTTAAGAGAAAAAGCCTTTAAAAGCTTTTTTCCATAGGGTCCTATGTTAAACTAAGTCCTGCGGTAGCAGCCATTTTGAATTTCCAATTGCCATAAAAAACATAAACTTTATAGAGGACCATCCAAACAATATTGCTAGTAAGTTTTTGTTTCCATTGATTAACCGGTTTCAGAGAAAAAGCCTTTAAAAACTTTTTCCCATTGGGTCCCATGTTAAACTAAGTCCTGCAGTAGCGGCCATTTTGAATTTCCAATTGCCATAAAAAACATAAACTTTATAGAGGACCATCCAAACAGTATTGCTAGTAAGTTTTGTTTTGATTGGTTAAACGGTTTCAGAGAAGAAGCCCTTTTAAACTTTTTTCTCTTAGGGTCGAATGTTAAACCAAGTCCTGCGGTGGCGGCCATTTTGAATTTCCGATTGGGATAAAAAACATTAACTTTATAGAGGACCATCCAAACAATATTGCTAGTAAGTTTTCTTTCCATTGGTTGACCGGTTTCAGAAAAGAAGCCTTTCAAACTTTTTCCCATAGGGTCCTATGTTAAATTAAGTCCTGCGGTGGCAGCCATTTTTGAATTTCCAATTGCCATAAAAAACACAAACTTTATAGAGGACCATCCAAACAATATTGCTAGTAAGTTTTTGTTTCCATTGATTAACCGGTTTCAGAGAAGAAGCCTTTTAAAACTTTTTCCCATAGGGTTCTATGTTAAACTAAGTCCTGCGGTGGCCGCCATTTTGAATTTCCAATTCCCATCAAAAACACAAACTTTATAGAGGACCATCCAAACAATATTGCTAGTAAGTTTTGTTTTGATTGGTTAAACGGTTTCAGAGAAGAAGCCCTTTTTAACTTTTTTCCCATAGGGTCCTATGTTAAACTAAGTCTTGAGGTGGCGGCCATATTGGTTTACCAATCAAAATAAAAAACACAAACTTTGTAAAGGTCCATCCAATGAACATTATGGCCAAGTTTGGTTTCAATTGGCCAAGTGGTTTCAGAGAAGAAGATTAAAATGTAAAAAGTTTACAGACGCCGCCGACGACGACGACGCCGACGGACGCAAAGTGATAACAATAGCTCACATGACCCTTTGGGTCAGGTGAGCTAATAAAACTTTTTCCCATAGGGTCTACTGTTAATCTATGTAATGTTGTGGTGGCAATTTTGATTTTCCTATTGGCATAAAAAACATAAACTTCAAAGAGGACCATCCAAACAATATTGCTAGTAAGTTTTGTTTCCATTGGTTAACCGGTTTAAGAGAAGAAGCCTTTTTAAAATTGTACCCAAAGGGTCCTATGTTAAACTAAGTCCTGCTGTGGTGGCCATTTTGATTTTCCAATTGGCATAAAAAACACAAACTTTATAAATGACCATCCAAAATAATATTGGTAGTAAGTTTTGTTTCCATTGGTTAAACGGTTTCAGAGAAGAAGCCTTTTTTAACCGTTTTCCCATAGGGTCCAATGTTAAAATAAGTCCTGTGGTGGCGGCCATTTTGAATTTCCGGTTGGGATAAAAAAACATAAACTTTATAGAGGACCATCCAAAAAATATTGCTAGTAAGTTTTGTTTCGATTGGTTAACCGGTTTCAGAGAAGAAGCCTTTTAAACTTTTTTCCCATAGGGTCCTATGTTAAACTATGTCCTGTGTTGGTGGCCATTTTGAATTTCCAATTGTCATAAAAAACATAAACTTTATAGAGGACCATCCAAACAATATTGTTAGTAAGTTTTGTTTACATTGGTTAATCGGTTTCAGAGAAGACACCTTTTTTAACTTTTCCCCATAGGATCCTATGTTAAACTAAGTCCTGTGGTGGCATCCATTTTGATTTTTAAATTGGCATAAAAAACATAAACTTTATAACGGACCATCCAAACAATATTGGTAGTAAGTTTTGATTCAATTGGTTAACTGGTTTCAGAGAAGAAGCCATTTTTAACTTTTTTCCCATAGGGTCCAATGTGAAACTAAGTCCTGCGGTGGTGGCCATTTTGAATTTCCTATTGGGATAAAAAACACAAACTTTAAAGAGGACCATCCAAACAATATTGCTAGTAAGTTTTGTTTCCATTGGTTAACCAGTTTCAGAGAAGAAGCCTTTTAAACTTTTTCCCATAGGGTCCAATGTTAAACTTAAACTAAGTCCTGCAGTGGCGGCCATTTTGAATTTCCAATTGCCATAAAAAACACAAACTTTATAGAGGACCATCCAAACAATATTGCTAGTAAGTTTTTGTTTCCATTGATTAACCGGTTTCAGAGAAGAAGCCTTTTAAAACTTTTTCCCATAGGGTCCTATGTTAAACTAAGTCCTGCGGTGGTGGCCATTTTGAATTTCCAATTGCCATAAAAAACACAAACTTTATAGAGCACCATCCAAACAATATTGCTAGTAAGTTTTGTTTTGATTGGTTAAACGGTTTCAGAGAAGAAGCCCTTTTAAACTTTTTTCCCATAGGGTCCTATGTTAAACTAAGCCTTGTGGTGGCGGGCCATATTGGTTTACCAATCCAAATAAAAAACACAAACTTTGTAAAGGTCCATCCAATGAACGTTATGGCCAAGTTTGGTTTCAATTGGCCAAGTGGTTTCAGAGAAGAAGATTAAAATGTAAAAAGTTTACAGACGCCACCAATGACGACGACGCCGACGCCGACGGACGCAAAGCGATAACAATAGCTCACCTGACCCCTTGGGTCAGGTGAGCTAAAAATGTCCCGCTGGCTTCCTGTTCAGGTGACTGGTGTTTATTGATGAAAGTAACCAACACGTGGACTTTCTGTGTAATTAAAATACTACGCCGACCGGAAAGTTTTATTGTGTCTCAAATGCAAAAGCAATATTTTTTCACACACGTTTTCAAACCTTTTGCAGTCTTAGGTTTAGTGGAATAATATAAAAAACACATTTTTACTTTTTAAGTTTTTCCTTTTTTTAAGGAATTTTGTACAATTAGTTGCAACTTCAAATTTTGATGTCGTCAGCCGGAGACGCGTGTCACTTATAGCTTTTTGCTCCTCCCATTCATTGAGTGATTCCCGCCTCACCTATTGATTTTTTATTGAAGCCATCTTGGCTGTAGTGTATCTTTGAAATTAAATGTGAGAAAACGTCTGCGTTAATATTTTGACACTTATCACATAAAAAAGCACTTTTGTTTCTTCAATTAACTCTGTAGGCAACAAATTAATGCAAGATATCTAATGTAATACCCTTTTCTATACAAAGTACCTATCTTTAGAACAATAGCTATTAAAACAAGCCAAGTAATTGATTCTTTATGAAGCTACTAGTGAATATGATTATAATGGAAGTTGATGGCTATTTTAATAATCTATTACCTTTGCATAAGTTCTGGATGTTTGCTGTTTATCAGCAGCTTCATTAAACACTACACCTGTAAACATACATAATACATAACAGAATGACAGTGTAGGACTTCACTGCAAGTTAGATATAATTGAAATGGATAATTCCTTGGAATAATTAAACCGTTTAGAAACAGACTTCTTGAAAACGGTTTCCATTTTTGCTTTATTACACATATATAATTTGAGAGAGAATTCTCAATTATTTTACACCATATAGCTTATGACAAGCATAACTAAAATATAAAGAGTCATGCAATGTTTATTATCAAGATGAACATGACAAAAATTAATAAATGCTACATTTCAATTAACATGTCATTATTCAGAATTTTCACACATACTGTAATGTTTACGTTGTATGGTCAGTCTGTTTGTTTAATATCAGTCAAACTAAGAAAAAGCATTTGCATCTTTATTGCATAATTAGCTGTTATAATTATTCTTAAATGTATATTAAAACATTAAAGAAAAAGTTTCAAAAATTTATTGTAATGTTTTGATATAAAATTAGCAACAGGTACCCTGTGGTGACCCTTTAGGGGTGGAGACTGAAGAAAGACTATGTGTACTATTGTCACTTTTGGCTGCTGGCGAGTTCAATCTGTCCCCTGATGGAATGACATGACCCTGTACAATTTTGGAATCTGAAACAGAAAACAAGTGTCAGAATATAATTATAAAGTAGCAGATGTTATACGATATAAACAAGTGATATGAAGTCTGCTATACAAGATATCTACCTACATTTTTTTACATTAGAATTTGCAATAAAAAAGGGTTGAAAACTCATAATGAGAAGATGAAAAAAGTCCTTTCACCATATGTTACTTAAGAGGCTCATATATAGAAGAAAAGACCTTTCATTATCCAATGTCCTACACTCTCCAGACATGTGAAAAACACTGGAATCATCAATGTCTTAAACTTTGTTGGCCCACAAAGATAATTTATCAAATTGTTGATTTGGACATATTAACATGATGAAAGAGATTTAATTGTATGTTTGTAACATATGGAAATTTTTTCAACGTGCTTGCCATCGCAGATTATAAACTGAACCAGAGGCTCTTGAGAGCCTGTATCACTCACCTGATTTTATAGGCAATGAATAAAGAGGACCATCCATACAATATTGCTAGTAAGTTGTTTTTTCCATTGGTTAACCGGTTTTAGAGAAGAAGACTTTAATAAATAGGGTCCTATGTTAAACTAAGTCCTGCAGTGGCAGCCATTTTGAAATTCCAATTGGCAATAAAAACATAAACTTTAAAGAAGACCATCCAAACAATATTGCCAGTAAATTTTGTTTCCATTGGTTAATCAGTTTCAGAGGAGAAGCCTTTTAAAACTTTTTCCCATAGGGTCCAATGTTAAACTAAATCCTGCAATGGTGGCCATTTTGATTTTTAAATTGGCATAAAAACATAAACTTTAAAGAAGACCATCCAAACAATATTGCCAGTAAATTTTGTTTCCATTGGTTAATCAGTTTCAGAGGAGAAGCCTTTTAAAACTTTTTCCCATAGGGTCCAATGTTAAAACTAAGTCCTGCAATGGTGGCCATTTTGATTTTCAAATTGGCATAAAAACCTAAACTTTAAAGAAGACCATCCAAACAATATTGCCAGTAAATTTTGTTTCCATTGGTTAATCAGTCAGAAAAATTAGAAATATCATATGCATATCCCATTCTAAGCAACAAAAAATTACTAATACCATAATACATGGGTATTATTTTGAAAATGGCACACAACAACAATATGACTAGGGTCTTGTGATAACGTAAAACCTATTATGCATACTACATTTCCTCTTACCATTTAAATATTATGTAATAAAAACTGTTAGCCATGGTGGCCATCTTGAAAATGGATGTCCATAATCATTTGACTTTATCTCAAACCTATATGTTTACTATATTATCTCTAACTGTTTTCAAGTTGTAAGCCAAAAACCAATTTATTCGAAAGTTTCAAGGACCATAACTCAAAAATGTTTCATTGAACAGTTCAGACCCAATGACTTGATGATCACTTTAAATCTATATCTCAAAATCATAAAAGATAGAAGCAGACAATATATTGGAAAAAAGTCCTCTCACCAAAACCTTTCTTTAATTATCTTGGGTCCAAATTGTTCGATGAACCATTAAACTCGGCTTTAATGCTTTGAGATTTAGCCATACGATCTTCTAATGCTGATTGAATTGAATCACCAAACAAATCCCTGAACATGTGAATTTGAACTTAAACTTTATTATTATTTTTACCACTACCTTGAGCCCCTTTGGAACAACTTGGTGTGGGATTCTTAGTTGTGGCCTTAACTTTTGGCAAAGATGGGGTCTGTGCAGGTTCTGCAGTTACCTATAAAGAAATCATTTTTAATTCATTTGTATATTGAAATGTGATCACAACCACAATGTAATAAAGCAGGAAACCAATATAGGGTTAAACACCGTTTTCAACAGATTCAGGTTATATCAACAAGACCAACTCACTCACAAATACAAGTTCGACTTTTATGGTATGTGCGAATGACTTTTATGGTAGGTTTGTCAGTGAGTTGGTCTCGTTGATATACTGATAAATCTATTTAAAACGGTGTTTAATCCTAATAATTCTTCAAAATTTCATTCCGACATTAATTTGCAAAAAGTATTCTCAAATCTACTAAGTCTTGTGTATTTTGGTAGCGTGATTGGTCTAACCTGATGCATGAATATTTTGTTGATTTTTCGTACATACTGTTATTCCATAAAACATCTTCTCATTTAAAAAAAATAACACACAACTCAGTTTTAACTTTAATATGTAACTCTTTTCTTTAACCATACAAAATGTATTGAATCATTAATTTGATCGCTGTAGATTATTGAATGTCACCATCTTTATTTACTTTGGTTATGCTTTAAGTAGGTCAGCATAATTTATCCAAAAATAAATAGTCAACTTCATTTATCAAACAATAAATTACGTTGAAATCCTCTACCGGACTTAATCTCGACCAATCAAATAAAGTATTTCTAAATGTGCAAATCATATAAGAATCATTCTAGTGCACAAGAAACAAGATAATGGTTTAACTGTAATGGACATTGGAAATGCTCGCTGTTTTTGCAGTATTTCTCCTTTATGTTAATTTGATTTTAATAGATATTAATCGCTGTTTTTGCAGTATGTCTATTTGTGAGAATTTGATTGTAATAGACATTGCTGGCATTTTTGCAGTATGTGTCGTTTTTGGTTGAAACACAATCAGGGTGGTGATATGGTGTAAAATTATGCTAAAACTAAACTTATTTACGTAGGAAAAAATCACCCTTTCTTAAACTTAAAAACTTTTCACTCAATAATTCCAAATTTAATGCAAATCCATCGTTTTGGTAGAAATATATGTTTTTGATAAAAGGGACTATGAACTCGACATCAAACAGGATAACAAGTATAAATTTTTGATCGACATAAATTATGAACTTTAAACTTGCATTAATTTTCAAAACTAACTTGCAATCTATCAATCGTTGCAATAAAATGTGAAAATACAAGGTTTGGCAAAAAAATATTCATAGATTAATATTCTTTTAAATTTTGTTTATCTAATTGTAGCAGTTCCAAACTGAACAAATCTTCCAAATTTTAATCAAATGTTTCTATTTGTCTTTTTAAACTGACTTGATAAATATACCAGCTCAAGTATAAATTTTGTGTGTTGGAAACAATAATTAGACAAATTATAGTTCTACCTCAAGAAAGACCTACAGACTCAAATTCACTTTAATCTATTAAAACCATCTTTAGATGGTACATTTAATCATCAGAAGAAAACTTAACTTCAAAACATTTAAAAAATATGACAATACCAAATTAGTAAATGCTAAATTGTGATAATTTTCATAATACACAAGCCATGCTAGTTGTGACATGTGAATGGAATGATCAGGTTTCCTTCATAAAGTGCCAGTTTCATGGATTGTTCTAAGGATAACGTTTATGTAAAGATGACACTTTACAAGCCCAACTTGCAAACTTGATATACAGACAAAACAAATTAACTGAATTTGACAATTTAAGGAACCACTTTCCTGAAACATTTTCATTTATTATATATTCAACCAGATACAAAATATTACAGCAACTATGCAATATCCCTACAAAAATGAAAATATCACACTTGGGTGCTAATACCATTTCTTCTATAACATTTCCATTTTTATACCAAATCAGAATCTGTGAACTGTAAAATGAATTACAAAAAGTTATTTACATAATTTTATGTAAATACACAATTTGTAAATACATATTACACTACAGCCAAAACGGATTACGCCAAGTCCCCGAGTCCATGATGGACACCGATTGTAGTATGCGGACATCCCTGATGGACAGAAGTTCATCATTCGCAGACACTTCAGATATGATGTCCCAATGGATCAGCAAATTCTTCCACATGTCCGCGAACGTAAACGAAATAATCATGGACTGAATTCGATAAGTACTTTATTTGAAGATAGTGTATTGTTCCTGTCATTAAGCCATTCAGCTATGTATAAATTCTTTCCAGATCGTCAGTAAAAACATGCTCAAGAAGGGTACTTTATGAATTATTTTACATAATAAATATCTTCATATTAATTTGTAAAAAAGGGGTAACAAAAAATGGATATAGTAAACTTTTATACAATAAAGGTGTGTTTAAACTCTTAAAATATAAACAGTAGGTGTTAATAAAATGCTGGCATAAAAAAACAACTTTCCTTATGGTGCCCCGAGGAATTAGGATACCTGTCGTCCACCGGATGTAAAATGGAACGGTCCATTGATCAAGGAACACCTGCGATTTAATTGTGGGATCAACTAATATAAGCGTGTATAAATGTGTTTAAGAGTTGAAAGGTATGAATTACGGTAAATTTCATACTTATAATAAACCAGAGGCTCTTAAGAGCCTGTATCGCTCACCTGATTTTATAGGCAATGAAGATGGCATTTCCCTGATGTTAAAGTAAGTCCTGTAATTTTCAATAAATTTTTAATAGGACCATCCAAACAATATTACCAGAAAGTTTTGTTTCCATTGGTTAACCGGTTGTATAGAGAAGATCTTGAAGAGATCTTTTTTATTTGCCCATAGGATACTATGTTAAACTAAGTCCAATTGGCAATAAAAAACATAAACTTTAAAGAAGACCATCCAAACAATATTGTCAGTAAGTTTTGTTTCCATTGGTTATTCAGTTTCAGAAAAGAAACCTAACCAGAGGCTCTTAAGAGCCTGTATCGCTCAACTGATTTTATAGGCAATGAATATGGCATTTCCCTGATGTTAAAGTAAGTCCTGTAATTTTCAATAAACTTTAAATAGGACCATCCAAACAATATTACTAGAAAGCTTTGTTTCATTGGTTAACCCGTTGTATAGAGAAGATTTTTTTTATTTGCCATTGGGTCCTATGTTAAACTAAGTCCTGCGGCGGTGGCGGCCATTTTGAATTTCCAATTGCCATAAAAAACATAAACTTTATAAAGGACCATCCAAACAATATTGCTAGTAAGTTTTTGTTTCCATTGATTAACCGGTTTCAGAGAAGAAGCCTTTAAAAGCTTTTTCCCATAGGGTCCTATGTTAAACTAAGTCCTGCGGTAGCGGCCATTTTGAATTTCCAATTGCCATAAAAACATAAACTTTATAGAGGACCATCCAAACAATATTGCTAGTAAGTTTTTGTTTCCATTGATTAACCGGTTTAAGAGAAAAAGCCTTTAAAAGGTTTTTTCCATAGGGTCCTATGTTAAACTAAGTCCTGCGGTAGCGGCCATTTTGAATTTCCAATTGCCATAAAAAACATAAACTTTATAGAGGACCATCCAAACAATATTGCTAGTAAGTTTTTGTTTCCATTGATTAACCGGTTTCAGAGAAAAAGCCTTTAAAAATTTTTTCCCATTGGGTCCCATGTTAAACTAAGTCCTGCAGTAGCGGCCATTTTGAATTTCCAATTGCCATAAAAAACATAAACTTTATAGAGGACCATCCAAACAATATTGCTAGTAAGTTTTTGTTTCCATTGATTAACCGGTTACAGAGAAAAAGCCTTTAAAAACTTTTTCCCATAGGGTCCTATGTTAAACTAAGTCCTGCTGTAGCGGCCATTTTGAATTTCCAATTGCCATAAAAAACATAAACTTTATAGAGGACCATCCAAACAGTATTGCTAGTAAGTTTTGTTTTGATTGGTTAAACGGTTTCAGAGAAGAAGCCCTTTTAAACTTTTTTCTCATAGGGTCGAATGTTAAACCAAGTCCTGCGGTGGCGGCCATTTTGAATTTCCGATTGGGATAAAAAACATTAACTTTATAGAGGACCATCCAAACAATATTGCTAGTAAGTTTTCTTTCCATTGATTAACCGGTTTCAGAGAAGAAGCCTTTTAAAACTTTTTCCCATAGGGTTCTATGTTAAACTAAGTCCTGCGGTGGCCGCCATTTTGAATTTCCAATTCCCATCAAAAACACAAACTTTATAGAGGACCATCCAAACAATATTGCTAGTAAGTTTTGTTTTGATTGGTTAAACGGTTTCAGAGAAGAAGCCCTTTTTAACTTTTTTCCCATAGGGTCCTATGTTAAACTAAGTCTTGAGGTGGCGGCCATATTGGTTTACCAATCAAAATAAAAAACACACTTTGTAAAGGTCCATCCAATGAACATTATGGCCAAGTTTGGTTTCAATTGGCCAAGTGGTTTCAGAGAAGAAGATTAAAATGTAAAAAGTTTACAGACGCCGACGACAACGACGACGCCGACGGACGCAAAGTGATAACAATAGCTCATATGACCCTGTAATGTTGTGGTGGCAATTTTGATTTTCCTATTGGCATAAAAAACATAAACATCAAAGAGGACCATCCAAACAATATTGCTAGTAAGTTTTGTTTCCATTGGTTAACCGGTTTAAGAGAAGAAGCCTTTTTAAAATTGTACCCAAAGGGTCCTATGTTAAACTAAGTCCTGCTGTGGTGGCCATTTTGATTTTCCAATTGGCATAAAAAACACAAACTTTATAAATGACCATCCAAAATAATATTGGTAGTAAGTTTTGTTTCCATTGGTTAAATGGTTTCAGAGAAGAAGCCTTTTTTAACCGTTTTCCCATAGGGTCCAATGTTAAAATAAGTCCTGTGGTGGCGGCCATTTTGAATTTCCGGTTGGGATAAAAAAACATAAACTTTATAGAGGACCATCCAAAAAATATTGCTAGTAAGTTTTGTTTCGATTGGTTAACCGGTTTCAGAGAAGAAGCCTTTTAAACTTTTTTCCCATAGGGTCCTATGTTAAACTATGTCCTGTGTTGGTGGCCATTTTGAATTTCCAATTGTCATAAAAAACATAAACTTTATAGAGGACCATCCAAACAATATTGTTAGTAAGTTTTGTTTACATTGGTTAATCGGTTTCAGAGAAGACACCTTTTTTAACTTTTCCCCATAGGATCCTATGTTAAACTAAGTCCTGTGATGGCATCCATTTTGATTTTTAAATTGGCATAAAAAACATAAACTTTATAACGGACCATCCAAACAATATTGGTAGTAAGTTTTGATTCAATTGGTTAACTGGTTTCAGAGAAGAAGCCATTTTTAACTTTTTTCCCATAGGGTCCAATGTGAAACTAAGTCCTGCGGTGGTGGCCATTTTGAATTTCCTATTGGGATAAAAAACACAAACTTTAAAGAGGACCATCCAAACAATATTGCTAGTAAGTTTTGTTTCCATTGGTTAACCAGTTTCAGAGAAGAAGCCTTTTAAACTTTTTCCCATAGGGTCCAATGTTAAACTTAAACTAAGTCCTGCAGTGGCGGCCATTTTGAATTTCCAATTGCCATAAAAAACACAAACTTTATAGAGGACCATCCAAACAATATTGCTAGTAAGTTTTTGTTTCCATTGATTAACCGGTTTCAGAGAAGAAGCCTTTTAAAACTTTTTCCCATAGGGTCCTATGTTAAACTAAGTCCTGCGGTGGCGGCCATTTTGAATTTCCAATTGCCATAAAAAACACAAACTTTATAGAGCACCATCCAAACAATATTGCTAGTAAGTTTTGTTTTGATTGGTTAAACGGTTTCAGAGAAGAAGCCCTTTTAAACTTTTTTCCCATAGGGTCCTATGTTAAACTAAGTCTTGTGGTGGCGGGCCATATTGGTTTACCAATCCAAATAAAAAACACAAACTTTGTAAAGGTCCATCCAATGAACGTTATGGCCAAGTTTGGTTTCAATTGGCCAAGTGGTTTCAGAGAAGAAGATTAAAATGTAAAAAGTTTACAGACGCCACCAATGACGACGACGCCGACGCCGACGGACGCAAAGCGATAACAATAGCTCACCTGACCCCTTGGGTCAGGTGAGCTAAAAATGTCCCGCTGGCTTCCTGTTCAGGTGACTGGTGTTTATTGATGAAAGTAACCAACACGTGGACTTTCTGTGTAATTAAAATACTACGCCGACCGGAAAGTTTTATTGTGTCTCAAATGCAAAAGCAATATTTTTTCACACACGTTTTCAAACCTTTTGCAGTCTTAGGTTTAGTGGAATAATATAAAAAACACATTTTTACTTTTTAAGTTTTTTCCTTTTTTTAAGGAATTTTGTACAATTAGTTGCAACCTCAAATTTTGATGTCGTCAGCCGGAGACGCGTGTCACTTATAGCTTTTTGCTCCTCCCATTCATTGAGTGATTCCCGCCTCACCTATTGATTTTTTATTGAAGCCATCTTGGCTGTAGTGTATCTTTGAAATTAAATGTGAGAAAACGTCTGCGTTAATATTTTGACACTTATCACATAAAAAAGCACTTTTGTTTCTTCAATTAACTCTGTAGGCAACAAATTAATGCAAGATATCTAATGTAATACCCTTTTCTATACAAAGTACCTATCTTTAGAACAATAGCTATTAAAACAAGCCAAGTAATTGATTCTTTATGAAGCTACTAGTGAATATGATTATAATGGAAGTTGATGGCTATTTTAATAATCTATTACCTTTGCATAAGTTCTGGATGTTTGCTGTTTATCAGCAGCTTCATTAAACACTACACCTGTAAACATACATAATACATAACAGAATGACAGTGTAGGACTTCACTGCAAGTTAGATATAATTGAAATGGATAATTCCTTGGAATAATTAAACCGTTTAGAAACAGACTTCTTGAAAACGGTTTCCATTTTTGCTTTATTACACATATATAATTTGAGAGAGAATTCTCAATTATTTTACACCATATAGCTTATGACAAGCATAACTAAAATATAAAGAGTCATGCAATGTTTATTATCAAGATGAACATGACAAAAATTAATAAATGCTACATTTCAATTAACATGTCATTATTCAGAATTTTCACACATACTGTAATGTTTACGTTGTATGGTCAGTCTGTTTGTTTAATATCAGTCAAACTAAGAAAAAGCATTTGCATCTTTATTGCATAATTAGCTGTTATAATTATTCTTAAATGTATATTAAAACATTAAAGAAAAAGTTTCAAAAATTTATTGTAATGTTTTGATATAAAATTAGCAACAGGTACCCTGTAGTGACCCTTTAGGGGTGGAGACTGAAGAAAGACTATGTGTACTATTGTCACTTTTGGCTGCTGGTGATTTCAATCTGTCCCCTGATGGAATGACATGACCCTGTACAATTTTCGAATCTGAAACAGAAAACAAGTGTCAGAATATAATTATAAAGTAGCAGATGTTATACGATATAAACAAGTGATATGAAGTCTGCTATACAAGATATCTACCTACATTTTTTTACATTAGAATTTGCAATAAAAAAGGGTTGAAAACTCATAATGAGAAGATGAAAAAAGTCCTTTCACCATATGTTACTTAAGAGGCTCATATATAGAAGAAAAGACCTTTCATTATCCAATATCCTACACTCTCCAGACATGTGAAAAACACTGGAATCATCAATGTCTTAAACTTTGTTGGCCTACAAAGATAATTTATCAAATTGTTGATTTGGACATATTAACATGATGAAAGAGATTTAATTGTATGTTTGTAACATATGGAAATTTTTTCAACGTGCTTGCCATCGCAGATTATAAACTGAACCAGAGGCTCTTGAGAGCCTGTATCACTCACCTGATTTTATAGGCAATGAATAAAGAGGACCATCCATACAATATTGCTAGTAAGTTGTTTTTTCCATTGGTTAACCGGTTTTAGAGAAGAAGACTTTAATAAATAGGGTCCTATGTTAAACTAAGTCCTGCAGTGGCAGCCATTTTGAAATTCCAATTGGCAATAAAAACATAAACTTTAAAGAAGACCATCCAAACAATATTGCCAGTAAATTTTGTTTCCATTGTTAATCAGTTTCAGAGGAGAAGCCTTTTAAAACTTTTTCCCATAGGGTCCAATGTTAAACTAAATCCTGCAATGGTGGCCATTTTGATTTTCAAATTGGCATAAAAACATAAACTTTAAAGAAGACCATCCAAACAATATTGCCAGTAAATTTTGTTTCCATTGGTTAATCAGTTTCAGAGGAGAAGCCTTTTAAAACTTTTTCCCATAGGGTCCAATGTTAAACTAAGTCCTGCAATGGTGGCCATTTTGATTTTCAAATTGGCATAAAAACATAAACTTTAAAGAAGACCATCCAAACAATATTGCCAGTAAATTTTGTTTCCATTGGTTAATCAGTTTCAGAGGAGATGTCTTTTAAACTTTTTCCCATAGGGTCCTATGTTAAACTAAGATTTCTTATCATATAAACAAGCATAAAAATTTAAGGGAACAATACAATAAACATTCAAATACAATATTGTTCAATAAGCTTTGCAGTTTCATAGAAGATTTGAAAACTCTTCCTAACGAGTCATCGGTTAAACAAGTCTGTATTGGCTATGGTGGATAATGGTAACCATTTTTACTGTTTTATTGGCATAAAAGAAGAAATGTAAAAGACCATCTGATAAATATTTCTAGTAAGTTTTTTTTACAATTAATGCCCTTTTAATCTTTTTCCCGAAGGGGCCTATATTAAATTAAATCATAACCTTTTAAGAGGACCATCCAACAATAATGGTAAAAAGTTAGATTTTTATTGGTTCACTTAGTTCAGAGAAAAAGCTTTTATAAATGATTTCCCTTAGGGTTCTATGTTAAACTGTTAAAAGTCCTGCAATGGCAGCTATTTTTCCAATTGGCATTGCTAAATATAAAGGACTGTTGAAGGAATATTGGTTTTGTTGATTCCAGAGAAGACTTTTAACACTTTTTTTCCATAGGGTGAATAAACAAATACACAGACACTGTCAAACAGACACAAAGTGATAACCCAAATTTTCAGGTGAGTTTGAAAAAACAAACAGCACATATAGCACACAAAAGCAAATTTGTTGCTTAGGATCACTTGGCTTGATGTGGCTTCTCTCATTTTTTCTAAAGGCCTCTTTTTCCTGTCAAGCTAGGGGCCTTGGTGGCCGAGTGGTTAAGGTAGTTCGTCTACTATTTATCATGTGGTCTGTCAACACTGAGGTTGTGGGTTCTAGTCTCACTGCGGGCAGGGTGTACTCAACTCCTATCTTAATTCACGTCTTTCCATATGCGCGCCACCTACCGGTAACATGTTCGGTAACTCTAGTTTACATGTAAGACTGTAGTTGGTATACAAGCCATAACATAAATGTGTCACACTATACCTTCAATAAACAATTAATTGGCACCTACGTAGGTTAAATTAAACGGGGTATTAAAATATGTATCAGATATACAAACTTTGCAAACTTTTGTCGAATAAAAGTGTGCAGTTAAAAACTTTAAAATGTATACACAATAAGTGTTATCAATGAACTGTTGTTAATAAGTTTTTAATTAATTGTTAGAAAAATTTTTTTCCCGCTTTGTGCCCAAAGGAAATTAATTACCTGTTCAGCGGATGCAAGATACTACATACACCTGGCTGCCGGTTAGATAAAGGTGATTTTTATTGTGGTGTCAACAAATATACATGCAATATAAATGACATAAATGTATATAATTACTAGTACATGTAATTATTATATGTCTCTGTGTGTGAGCATGGCTTTCAATACATATACCTATAATTAAAAAATGTCCTACTTAGAAGCTTCCTTTACAGGTGACTGGTGTTAATTGGGAAACGTACACATGCAATTTGTAATAATTACCATGGGAAAATGTGTTGCTTGTTTCGGATACGACCTTCCAAGGAATATTTTACCCACCTGTTTTAGGATATTAAGCATTTTCCAAATTGCAGTCATAGGTTTAGGGAAAAATATCGAAAATAAAATAGCTTAAGATTATTTCGTTTTTTTATTTTTTTGAACGAAATTATTGCAACCCAGAAAGGTGCATCGTTTTATTGCAGTGATGTAGAGATGTATTAACACGTGATTTCAAGTCTATGAAGGAATGCTCCTCCCATCGTGAAGTTTTTCCCACCACACCTATTGATTGGATTGTAATAGATGTGTTGCTTTTGATACACGGGGCCACCCACCTGTCAATTAAGTCAATCACATCAGGCGTTCAAAAGAATGACAATTGACACTGAATACTCGCATTGTGCACGTCCGATTGTTGTTGAATTTCCAGACAATAATATTATTTGTCAAATGAACAATTGTGTGAACCCAAAAATAACAAGTGTGGACACAGAAAAACGTCTCGCCTGCATTCCGCATCAGTAACGAAAACAAATTTCGTCATAAGCATTACGTAAATAGCATTAAATATCAGCAGCGGCCTGTATACAAAATATTGTCACCATTCCCTGCATAGTAACAGGGGAACAGCCGTAACCCAAAAACTTTAACGTAGTCGCTGGACCGTGAAATTGAGGTCAAGGTCAGGTGACACCTACCAGACAGTCATGTACTAGTCATCAGCAACCTATACACCAAATATTGTCATCCTACAATGCGTAGTTACAGAGGAACTGTCGTAACCCAAAAACTTTAACGTAGTCGCTGGACCGTGAAATTGAGGTCAAGGTCAGGTGACACCTACCAGACAGTCATGTACTAGTCATCAGCAACCTATACACCAAATATTGTCATCCTACCATGCGTAGTTACAGAGGAACTGTCGTAACCCAAAAAACTTTAACATAGTCGCTTGACCGTGAAATTGAGGTCAAGGTCAGGTGACACCTGCCAGACAGTCATGTACTAGTCATCAGCAACCTATACACCAAATACTGTCATCCTACCATGCGTAGTTACAGAGGAACTGTCGTAACCCAAAAACTTTAACGTAGTCGCTGGACCGTGAAATTGAGGTCAAGGTCAGGTGACACCTGCCAGACAGTCATGTACTAGTCATCAGCAACCTATACACCAAATACTGTCATCCTACCATGCGTAGTTACAGAGGAACTGTCGTAACCCAAAAACTTTAACGTAGTCGCTGGACCGTGAAATTGAGGTCAAGGTCAGGTGACAGGTGACTGACTGGCAAGTACTCATCATAAGCTACCTCTGGACCAAATTTGATGGACCTAGGGCTTCGGCTTACAAATATATGAAGCAAGATGTCAAGTGTTTACGCCGCCGCCGCCGCCGGATTCCCATACATATGTCTCGCCTCCAGCGACTTTCCTCGCAGGCGAGACAAAAATAAAAATACAGAATTGAATTTACATAGGTTTAGCAAAACAGTTTTTTCTTTTTTTTATAATACTAGTATATACTAAACAATTATAACCATTAAATTAGGTCAATACAAAAAAGAAATTGACATCTGAACTTATTGACTGACAATGATATTTTTTGTATCAACTGTATAAGGCCACAATTATTATATTATTAATTTTCAAGTTTTATGCCTGTTTATTGTAAAGGATTTCTATTGATCAGTGTACTGTTTTGATGTTTTGTTGTCTCATGTACCAAAATTTCACATTTGTGAATTAGACACATGTTGAAGATCAAGTTCATATACACCTGGATAAAAGTTAAGCACCCCTTAGTTTTTTTCAAGTCATACATATTCAAACATCTTTGGACTAATATTGGACTGCCATTGTTTTAATGTGTACAGCAAACAAAAATATGCACAAACAAAAATATGCATTGTTGGGCACAATGAAACATTTCTTAACCAAAAAACTCATTATTTTATTTACATATTATTTCATTAAAATAAGGACGGTCTGTCACGTAGTCTTTAAAAAGTATTGTCACAGAAAGTTCCAAACTTTTATTTAACTGTTGAATCACACTTGGAAACATAAATCATAAGCACCAAATTGATAATTGGCCATCAAAGGGTCAATATCTGTATATCCAACCATAGCATGAATGACTGCTGCACTCCTGCGTAGCATAGTGCCAGTAAGGTATCTAATTTGTTGAAGCACAAACTGTCGCCATTCCCTGTGTAATTGAGCTTCTAAATGTTGCAAGTTCTGTGTGGAGGAGGTTCTAGCGCTTGTAATCGCCTACCCAATTGATCCCAGAGATGCTCTATAGGGTTGAGATCTGGACTTCTTGCAGGCCACGAAAGAGTGGTCACAGCTTTGTTCTCCAGATATGACCTTAGTGCCATGGAACGATGAGGTCAAGCGTTGTCATCCATGAAAACAGGTCTTGACTCTAATGGGTGGTTTTCAAATTGAGGCACAACTACAGGTGTAAGCACATCCAGGATGTACTTTTCGCCATTAAGGTTGCCATAGATTGTTACCAGATCCAGTTTGCAATCATGTGAGATACAGCCCCACACCATAACTGAGCCCCCACCAAAAGCCACTGTTGGAACAATGCTTCTTGTCGTGTAAGCTGCGTTTTGATGCCTCCAAACACGGGTTCGCTCATAAATTTTACATGGAGTAAATATCCGCTCTTATTTGACCAGTGTATTCGTCGCCAGGTTATAAGATTCCAATTTTGTTTTGACCTGCACCAGGCCAACCTGTCCCTGCAACTGCGATCATCAGCATTTGGTGTTTAATGACTCTCCTTGACCTCAATCCTGCAGCTTTAAGAAGATTTCGTACTGTTCTGGTTGACAGATTACGCCCAGGTATCAATTGTTGATGGAGACAGGTGCTTGCTGCAACGGGATTTCACATAACCAATCTACTAAGGCTGATTTCTTCATGGTTGGGTTGTCACAGATGGTCAACCAGATCGGGAACAGTTTTTAAAACCTTGCGAGGCAGTGAATTTTTTTACTGACAACTAATGACTGCATAATGATAGCCAAGCTGACGTCCTATTGCCTTGTAAGACATACCAGTGGTATGCATGCTGATGATTTGCCATATCTCTGCTTCTGATGTTCTGCATTCCTTATTGGCAAGGGCAAGTTGCCATTCCATTCCTCATGAAGCAAGACTGGTTGCTTTTAAGTCTGCTTTGTCGAAGTGTCCGTGTTAAATACATTCAAAAGTGAAGTAGATGTTTTGCCTATGCACAACCTCAGTTCTTGTTGTCCCCCCTGCAGGTACCGGATCATATTTCTTTCCTCTATATACTATAACACAGTTGATAAAGCACGAAACTGCTCAAACAAGCATCCATAGCTTAATCCCAAACATGGAATATTTTGACGGATGTAGTGTGTCATAATTGAACAAGTCTTCAATGGGTTGAAACTTAGCAGCTGGGTTGTAATTGACATGATCCTTGGGTTCAATCTTTCTATTGACCACTAAATGTAAAAAATTCAAAATCAACTGAAATAAGTTTCTTGTAAACCTGCTACGAAACCAAGGTGTACTCTGATATTTGATCCCTTTCCTCCAGTATTGCTCAATAGTAGGCTTTAAATTAGGCCCATATTCAAAACGTCATTTTCCCTGCCTTGATCCATTGATTGATTCTAGATTTTGGTCGTATTTTTTCTTGTTTACCTCTGATGAAGTGGGATGCATATCTGAAAGGAATGGCAGAATTTAATATTATGTTGAAATAAAACTGACTAAGATGATAAGAATATTTCCAATCTCTGTTGATAACAAGAAAATAGGGTTTTTTGTTTTGTTTTTTTTTTTGGGGGGGGGGGGGGGGGGGCAAAGGGGGGTGGGTTACTTCCAAAGCAGAGGTGCAAGACGTGCCACCAGAATGAGTTGTTTTCATAACTTACAACTATATTAGTCCATCAGCCAACCCTTTAAATGCCCAATAAGGAAGAAGATTTCTTTTGACACCACTTGTAATGTAAATCCCATATGGTATAGAAAAACCAACAAACAAACAAACTGAAAATCTGTGTCCCACAACTTTCATTGGAGAAACACGAATAATTTCTTACTGAATACTTAATACTTTTAAAATTATTATGGAGGGATTAGTGTTGACAAATACTTATAAATAAAATCTGAGATTCTGTACAAATTCATTAAAGTACACCGTTCATGACCCTCACTTATTTGGTTAATACATCTTCTGAAACAAATTTACTATTTTAGATTTGACAAAAATCCGACATGACCTAATATTAGGTTCATGAATAAAATTTTATGTAAAAAAATAGACAACAGATTGAACAACTAGACAAAGTCGATCTAGCGATCGCTGATACCCCCGCTTTTGTGAAAATTTCTAATGTTTTTCGTGGACTGCGACCTTGAAATTTGATGGATTTCCCCCAAAATCAAAAGGCTTTTTACCAACCTGATATATGACAATATCCCAAAGTTTCATTCAAATCGGATGTAAACTTTTTGAGTTATTGTCCGGAAACAACTTTTTTGTTAAAATTTCTAACGTTTTTCGTGGACTGTGACCTTGAAATTTGACGGATTTCCCCCAAAATCAATAGGCTTCTTACCAACCTGATATATAACAATATCCCAAAGTTTTATTCAAATCGGATGCAAACTTTTTGAGTTATTGTCCGGAAACAACTTTTTTGTTAAAATTTCTAACGTTTTTCGTGGACTGTGACCTTGAAATTTGACGGATTTCCCCCAAAATCGATAGGCTTCTTACCAACCTGATATATGACAATATCTTAAAGTTTCATTCAAATCGGATGTAAACTTTTTGAGTTATTGTCCGGAAACAACTTTTTTGTTAAAATTTCTAACGTTTTTCGTGGACTGTGACCTTGAAATGTGACGGATTTCCCCCAAAATCGATAGGCTTCTTACCAACCTGATATATAACAATATCCCAAAGTTTCATTCAAATCGGATGTAAACTTTTTGAATTACCATTCGGAAACCAAATGTGGACGGACGAACGGACGGACGGACGGACGGACGGACAGACGGACGGACGGACGGATGGACATGAGGACCACTATATACCCCCGACTCTGTCGAGCGGGGGTATAAAAATTGTTATAATGTGTCTAAAAATGATGATTGCTTCCTTGGAAATTTTGTTAGTTCCCATAGGAATTTCATTTTTCTCATGGGAACTTTGGATTATTTCTATTGAATAAAAAGTAGAATTGTCCTATTTCCCATTGAAACTGTCAGCAAACGTTTTTAAACTTTAATAACTTTTTCTAGACATAGAGCTTTTTCAATTTTTTTCCTTATTTTTTTCCCAATGCCATTTTCACATGAGAACTTATGTGAACAAAAAGTGGAATGTTGCAGTTTCAAATGGGAACAAAAAGTTATGTGAACAATTTTTTTAAAATCATCAATTACTTTTTATCTACATGCAGCTTTTTTTCTGGGTTTTTGAGTGTTTTTTTTTCTGTGTAAGTTGTATTTGTATTTTATTTACAAACAAAAAATGTAGACCAGATTACAAATTATTAAGGCAAATCAAGAATTTAAATTGTAAATTGTGTCCCAGGCGGTGTTTTATGGTTTCGGTACATGGCATGCTAATTCTTTTTTTGACTCATAACCACTAGTTTTCAGTTTTACAATAAACATGTGACCTCAAAATTTCTGTGTTAAAAATAGGACTGTTTGTTTCTTAGTTAGGACTTAAGATATGAAATTATTAATCATCTTTTAATAATTTTGGGCACTTTTCTGCATGTCTAACAACTTGCAAACTTATGTGACTAATCGTGCAAAAAAAATCCTGGTTCCATTTATTTCATTAAATATGAACTGATGACCTCTATGTATAGGTAAATATTATGTCCTAAACTATACGACATCTTAAATTTAGAGGTGGGGGATTATTTTTGAAGCGATTTCCTTCCCATGATAGAATATAATACCTTCTACTATAACAAGCAAAGTGTCTGGAATATACTGATATCCCGCTCAGTGCATATTTGTCGAAACCTTCCAAATTTTTTGCATTAACTAGCTCTGGCCTATGTGTACCAAGTCTCATTACGATCTGATTCAACTTCACAGAAGATTACATGTAGCTTTCCAGTCAGTTAAATAGATCTAACCAAGATGTGTAAGTTCCAAGTTTCATTCTGATCCGACAGTATCCTCATAGGCAATTAAAAGTAAACCTGAATGTGACTGCTGAATGCCAACAAAAAACAAAGAAATCGACATAAGCCTGATATATATTTAATTTCTAAAATACTCGATAGTGTCTGGTTTTATGAGACACACTCAGGAAGACAAATAAAACACCAGGCTTACCTGATTTGTACATCATAAGTGTCTGCTTTTACAAGACACATTCGAGTTCTTAAAATTATGTATTGTCCTGTTGGTTTATTTTTGTGAGAGCCCATTATAAAATACTGCAACTTTTGTACATGATTTACATGATTTTTATTTAAAAGACGCCTTCTGATATATGAGTTAGTCAGATAAGTCTTGAATATTATGTCAGAACATGCAGGTTTACCTAGATACATTGATTGGGTGAATGTATATTAAACTTTCAACAAATTGATAGATGCAATACGAGATGAAGGTGATTAAAGATTGGGTTAGATCCCTGGGATAAAGAAGTCCTTACCATTGCATGATTTTTTACTCATTTTCACTCACCTGTTTGTTTCAATAACCAATTTTTTCATCAGATTCAGTGTGAACATTGACATGAAGTACACTATGGGTTTAGCACTGCATGGAGGCATATTGCGAAGTCCAGGATTACTCCTAAATAATCTGACATCCCTCTCCTCTGGTGGAAATCTTGAATCCGGATGCCTGACATTACGGACGATATAAATACACGAAAAGTAAATCAGCGTGACGTATAGTAGATTGACGTCACTGTACCATGACGTCACAGTATACATATGACAGTTTCATGGAGTGTGAAGCATGGTCATAGTTTTGAGTGGCACTGCTCATTTGCATAATTTTGATATAGACTTCATTGTATTATAAGGACAATTTATTGGCCCTGTTGCAATTTGAATGCAAAATAATAGGACCACTTTTTGGCCCTTGTGGCAGAGAAAAGGTTAATTTCTTGAATGTTAAAGAATTTACTTCAAGGTTTGATATGTACAAGCATTAAAGATAGTGAAAAAAATGGAACCATAATATTTCAAATACTGAAATGATATAAAGATGCCAGAGAACATAACCTAAAATTTAAAGGGAAAAAACTGAATGTAAAATTTGACAAAATGTGTAATGGACAGACAGATGACAGGACAAAAACAACATGTCTCTTCTCATAAAAGTGAAAGAGAGATAATTTTACCACAAAAATAGAAAATTGTGAACTGGACTTACTAATAAGTTTTTTCACAGCTCCTTTCAACTCCTCAAGCAACATAAATATGTTCATGATTTCTTCTGAAATAAAAAATGAGCATGATTAGAAAGTTTGCAATTAATATGTGCCAGGTCATTAAATTTTTAATGAAACCTGAAGCATACAGACCACATATCTACCTTAATGGACACCCGAGTAAACATGTAATGCAATAAATCAGTAAAGATGAAGTTGGCACAACAGTTAATAATAATTAAATAGAGGCTCCCATGAGCCTGTATCGCTCAACTGAACTGGAAACCAAGCAACTCTTTTTTATCCAGCTTTTCTTTCTTACAAGTCCAACACTTCAGCAAAAATCATTAATTTTGACCTTTTAAGGGAAGTAACTCCTATAAGGAGTTGTCTATCATATACATGTGTACATGTATGCATCAATAATCATTTTGCAGATCTTGATGAGCTGAATAATTTTTGTGTGGATAAGATTTTCTCTAACTCTTATGGTTTCCAGGTTACTGAAGAAAAATGACAAATAGAGCTTTTGATGCTTAGGAGGGAGGTTCACCTCAAATTTGATGTATCTGTTATACTTTTACAACTATCAGCCAAAAACTATCTTAACCTGCCCCCTTTCTATTTTAAGCCAAGGTAGCCATGTTGGTAGTAATGTCATGATTTGAAGTATTTTGGTAGAGGACATTCTTAAGATGATGAGGGGCCTCGGTGGCAGAGTGGTCAAGGTAGTTCGTCTGCTATTGATCACATGGTCTGTCAACACTGAGATTGCGGGTTCGATTCTCACTGCAGGCAGGGTGTACTCGACTCCAATCTTAATTGACAAGGATTGCCAGTTTTCCTACCGCAGGTCGGGGGTTTTCTCCGGCTTCCTCCCCCAATAAAAACTGGACGCCATGATATAGCTGAAAAATTGCTGAAAGTGGCGTTAAACCCCATTAAACAAACAAAGAACTAAAGATGATGTGTGTAATGTTTTAAAGCATTCCTTTAATTGTTTTCAGAGAAGAGTTTTTAAAATCAATTAAAATTCATTAAAAATATGTTCAATGAGAATAACTCCTAAACGGTTCATCAGATCTTGACCCTAAGGTCATTTTTTTAGCTCTCATAGAGTTGAACAATCAAGCAATTCAATTTTTCTATAGTTCTAATAATTTTCAACATTTTTAAGAAAAAATGGCACAAATCATCAAATTGGATGATTAAGGGGCAATAAAATCCTACAAGGAGTCGTCGTGCAACTTCAACGCAATGGAGAGTTTTGTACAGCTTTTGATGCTTAAGAAGGAACGTCTCCTTAGTTTTCCTGTACCAGTTATACTGTTTGAACTATAAGCCAAAAAACTGGATTTTGACCCCCCTATTTTATTTTTAGCCATGGCAGCTATGGTTTGTGCAAACTTAGAAGAGGACATTTTACTCATGACTTGTACAAGTTGCAAAGCAGTCCTTTCAGTGGTTTCAAAGGAGAAGATTTTTAAAAATCAATTACACTTGATTAAAAAAACAGTTCAAGGGGAATAACTCCTAAACAGTTAATCAGACAATCTTTACCCTTGGCCATTTTTGTAGCTCTCATAGAGCAGAACAATTAAGCAATGCTAACTTTTTCTCTAGTTCTAAAAATTTTCAAGATTTTGAGGCAAAAATGGCAAAATTCATCAATTTTGAGGATTCAAGGTCAATAACTCCTACAAAGAGTCATCATACAACTTTGAGCCAATGGAGTGTTTTGTAGATCTTTTGATGCTAAAGAAGGCAGGTTCCTTAGGTTTTCCTGTATCAGTTATCCTTTTTTAACTGTACAGTGTAAGGCAAAAACAATATTTTGACCCCTTGTTCTATTTTTAGCCAAGGCAACCGTGTTGGCTGGTCTGAGGCCATGATTTGTGCAAACTTGGTAGTGGACATTTGACTGATGATGTTCACAAAGTTGCAAAGCAGTCTTTTCATTGGTTTCCGAGCAGAAGATTTTTAAAAATCAATTAAAACTGATTAAAAAACAACAACTAAACGGTTCATCAGACAATCTTGACTCTAAGTCATTTTTGTAGCACTCATAGAGCAGAACAATTAAGCAATGCTAACTTTTTCTCTAGTTCTAATCATTTTTAAGGTTTTGAGGCAAAAATGGCAAAAATCATTAATTTTGACAATTAAGGGGCAATAACTCCTACAAGGGGTCATCATACAACTTCGACACAATGGAGTGTTTTGTAGAGCTTTTGATACTGAAGAAGGAAAGTCTCTTGGGTTTTCCTGTATCTGTTATACTTTTTTAACTACTGTAAATTCAGAAATTTTTGCGATGTTTTTATTATTGCAAATAATGCGATCGTTCTGTGATCGCAATAATTAAACCTCGCAATTATATATTCGTTTAACCATTGACAAATTTACTCAACCTAGCGTGCATACATAAACCATCTGTAAAGCCCTACCATAGACATTTAATTTGAATGCGATAATTAATTGTACACAACATAATTGATTTTTCTTTGATGTAAACAATAACCATTGACCTCAAAATACAAACAAATCATCTCATAATAAAAGACATGTGACAAGTGTTTCTGATCTTCAAAAGAGGTAAATCATTTTAGAAAATGAAATGTGTATTCTGTTTGGTGTAGAGCGATTATTTACAGATGACAAACATTTAAAGAAAAACCGACAATTGCTCAGTAATAATTCGTTGTCATTACATTTTTTGCTACCTCAGACGATCGCAAAAATATGAACTCGCATTTTTTGAGGGGGTCCCCAAATCGCAATAATAAATGCATGCAATAATTTCCGAATTTACAGTATAAGCCAAAAACTGTATTTTGACCCCCTTGTTATATTTTTAACTTGGTAGAGGTTATTTTATTGATGATGTGTGCAAAGTTTGAAAGTAATCCCTTCAGTGGTTTTGGAGAAGATTTTTAAAGAAAAGTTAACAACGACAACGATGACGAATACGGTCGACGACTGATGATGATGCATGCCAAGTGATGGCAACAGCTCACAGGCGAGCTAAAAATGACATCAGCTTAATAAAGGCTTACCAGAAACAGGCTTGCTACTACTGCTTGGCTTTGGAAGGTTTTCCCAGGAGTTATCACTATTTTGTTCTGCAGGGGAAATATCTGATGGTACAGATGGATATTGACTTGTAGGCCTGCAAAAAAAATAATAATTAAGAATTGGCTTACAGGTGATAACCTTTTTTGCAATAAAACGCTTCCCCCGTCTTTTTTATGGTGTTTAGAATGTACCTACTTTTATATACAACACCTCTGTGAATCTAAATCTATATACCATGTATTACAGAATTGCTAGCAATTAAAATGTTTTACTTATTTTATTTAATTACTAGGTCAAGAACTATAGAAATGCTGCTTGCATGTATCCAAGCTTTACTTTTTATGTAATACTGTCACAAAATATTATTTCATTCTATTTATATACTATATGTTACAGCAATATCATTTACAAAAGTGATAACAATTTAATTATATATAAACACAAGAATGTGGCAACATGCACATGAGAATATTCAAATTTCAAGTTCAAGTATGTAACCACAAGATGAATTAATACATACTATATACCATTATCTATAAAACATACACCTATATAAAACATTTAAAGTAAGATTTTAAAAGTACTTATACATTTTTGTAATGCTTAACAGGAATATACAATGTTGTTCAAAGCTGCTTTATATACGAAATATTATCTGACATAAGATACTGATGCCCCAATGTTAATACATAAACTCCTCCTATCAAGTTACATTGTAAAGGTTGACGGAGAAAGCGATAAATTTTAAACTATACATCCCAGATGTTCAATTGTTGCTTGAAAGATGTCAGCAAGCTTTCAAATTTTAAGGGAAACTGGCCATTAGATGTTTAATTATATCCTTAACTGTTGTGCTTCTAGAATGGATTAAAGGTGGTACAATTTTGTATATGGGGCTGCCATATTGACAGTATTTACCACGAGATTGAACCATGTAATGTAAGAGTATACAGTAACCAGTAAAAATGATAAATAATCCAGTTTAAAAATATGTTTTTCTGCCTATGTTCTTTTCAAGAATATAAAAACTGTGGCGATGTCTAATGACCAGCTGACAACATAAGATTACCAAATATGTCTTAATGTTGTAATGATCCTTGTATTAATAAAAGTACTTTTAGACAAAATTGTAAAACAGTCTTTATTTATTAACTTATATCAAGTAGAATTTACCTATAAAACATAATTGTAAATAAAAGACAAATCTAATAAAAAAAGTAAATCTTTCAATTGTTCCCCCCTTTTTGCTATGATCGCTGCGTGTACAATGCAGTTACCAATAATTAAAAGAAGGGAGCAAGTGAAAGATTTAATTTTAATAAGATTGAATAAAAGATACATTTATTTAATTATTTTAAAACATAAAATAAATACTGTTTGCATGTCTTGAAATGGCAGTTGTACCTAGATGTGAACATTTTACAGGTAAAATCACTTCACGTTTATAAAGTGTAATTAACAGAATTAGAATGTTTTATTGCAATTATGGGATCATCTGACCCTGACTTTGAAGTATGAATATTCTGACATTTTCAAAGGCTAACCATATTAAAGGTTTATCTTGTAATTAGAAATTAGAAAGATTATTTTAGATAAAATAACCAAATGTTGCAATAACTACTCAAATGTTAATTTTTGGAAAAATAATTGTAATAATTTCTCGAAATTGGAAATATCGCTGGTGTGTAATTATTCCCTGGAATGGTATATATATGAACACAGTTTGCGTTTAATAATAAACACAATTTGAAAATGACAAGTTCAGGTTCTGAAATCTACAGTGACGAAAATTTGTCTTTTGGTGAAAGAGACTTTCCCGAAATGGGACTTGAGGCATACCAATATGAGCCCAAGTACACAGAAGAAATGCTTAACATTTGAATGGGGGCTTCAGTGGCCAAGGGGTTAAGGTAGTTAATCTACTATTGATCACATGGTATGTCAACAATAAGGTTGCGGGTTCGAGCCTCACTGCGGGCAGGGTGTACTTGACTCCAATCTCAATTGACAATAATTGCCAGTTTTCCTACCGAAAGTCGGTGGTTCTCACTGGGTACTCCGGCTGAAAAATTGCTGAAACAAGATTCAAACAAACAAACAAACAATAAACATTTAAATGCCATTCATTATGCAAGACTGAAAGAAATGGAAAATCCATGTAAAAATAAAAAATACCTCGTAGTTTTCTTGTGAAAAATGTTTTGGTATGCCAGAGATGTCGGAGTGTTTTGATGTCATGCTGCCATGAATAGAACTATTTGAAGAATATTTTCAACCTGACTAATGTATTACAGGAAACAAAGACTTCTGAATTTTCGGATTGAACCAAAACAATATACATATACTTCAAAATTTTTGTTTATTGCACATGATATTGCTGTCAAATAAATGTCATGACCTTCTTCTGCCAAAATTAAAATGCTATACATGCATGGTGATTCAGCTCGTTAAGATTGGTCTCTCATAGCTCAATGAAACTTGTAAATAAATGACAGCAACAAATGCTAACATTTTCCCTATGAGAAAGCAATTAGGAGGCTATTGTCCTTTATAATTAATTACCTATACCTGATACTTCCTATCTGAGAATCTTTGCTGTCACCAGGCTGAAGTGGGGGTGCATTAGTAGCTACAATAAAAAAAAAGAATTTTCATTTTTTTCTTGAGCATGAAATGGAACTTTAATTGGAAAATAAAAATAAATAAATCTGAAAAATGTGATGAACAGCTCATACGATTAGAATTGCATACTTTTGAATCACAGAAAGCATCTTGAATAGCAATAAAGGTCCATTTGTAATAAATTTCAGTGGTCACATAGAGCATCTGTAGGAAACTAGTGTAATTTCAACCTCGTTGTCTCGAAGTTCATTTTGCTCTCGATATTGTATGTCAAAACTAACAATTTCATTAGTATTGTTACTAAATTGCGTCTGTTTATTTTAAACACCTGTCAATGACAGTACTACAAACATAATGCATTTCCAAATACATTTGACTATGTTTTTGAAAACAGGGCTATAACGTTTTTTATCTTTGAGGTACGCTTTTGATATTTGGGATGTGGGTAGATTATATCAAGGTGATGTGTCGCATACCATGATTCTCACTTAGTATAGTTGTACACGAACACATGATCATTAACCCACACTACAGATTGCACCCTTGCTCGTGGACCGATATGATATGTTCAACTGAGTATGGATTAAGGAGTTAAGAAACAGATCAAAAATGTTTACCTGTACTAATAACAATTGAATAGTAACCTACACAATCAATTAGCAGTTTTTAAAGCTACTTTGCCATTCTGTTTGCACAAGCAAGTTTTTCATTTGTGTTATTTAACATTAGTCTTTATCACTAATGCAGCAGTCAACTCATATCTAATAATGTTAACAATAGTGGAATTGATCCTACTTAGCATGTTACACATAGTGCGAAGTTTTCAGACCCAAAATTAATTTTGTTCACAATACCAGTTGCTTATGCTAAGCAATATATCAGACCATGGCATTGACATTATTTGTTTCTTTTTCCTGAAAGAACCAATATATATTGTTGAAATGTGAAATTATTGCCGATATTTAACATTTGGATTAACCTAATCAAAGAGATACAGTTAATACGGTTTAGAGATCATAGTTAAAAAATAATTATAATGAGTAAAATAAATTGTTTAACATTGGCATGGTTATATTTTTGTACCTGCATTACTGTTTTTTCTGTACTGCATGCGTTAGTTCTATATTATATATCCCATTATTTCTCAGGTATTTCAGTTGCATTTTAGATGTATGTGTTTTCTGCTACAGTATACATTTATTACCACTAATGTTTATCTTTTGAACCTGTTGTTTTCTCATTCATTTTTCCACATTAATTCATACTGCTGACTTCTCTTTGCCAAAGCCTAATATGAGGACCAATTTCCATTTTAAGGATCAATGTATACGGAGAGATATAACGTTTACATATACCATTAGAGTTATAAAACTAGATATCCGTGAGATAAATCTCTGTGGGCCCCGCCGACATTGAGGTCAAAGTCAAATGTTATCAATCATGGTATGCGACACATCACCTTTTCATACAGCTCTAACAGGATGTAGCCATGTTGGGGATCTATGACCTCATACCATCTAATACACAAAACATACCCAAATTTGGTTGACGAAACTCTGATGATGAACCACTTGGTACATACACTGAAGAATCTTTTCTGGTTGTTTCTTGTGCATTATTTACTGGAGCTGAAAATATTTCATCAAGTGCTCATTTCAAGAGATTTAAATTGTGTAACTATTGAAAGAGAAGGAAAATGTTAAACAAATAAACTTTTTTTTACAGACAAAATCTAGCATTGTAATATAGGTCTCTATATTAAGCACATTAAGTCATACATGCAGATCCACTTTTATGGTCATGGTACAGGTGTAAAAAACTACTGTCCAAATAATTGACAATCAAGAAAGTCTGTACAAAAAGCTTCTGCATACAATGTATTTAAGAAATATAATAAGAGCCAAAGGTCTGTATTGTTAGGGCAGGGGTGTTGCTATATATATGCAGAGACATGTGCTTCAACATTGCCACACAAAAAATGATGCAAACAGTAAAACATTTAAGAGTACCTACACAATACAACAAGCATTAAACATCCAGAAAAAAAATCAGCAAAACACATAATTTTTTTTGCATATATATACCGATTCTGATCAAAATGTCCTCTATCCACTATCCTTATCTGTCTTTCTTAACTCTGTTCTACATTTTTCAATGTGCTTGCATCAATTGCCAAGCTTCTGATGATCTACCCACAGGTCTTTGCACTCCTTTTGTTCATACACTTTTTTTAACTATAGCTGTGCCCCTAAATTTTATTATAATTTGGGGTGGGGCTTATGGATCCCAAAAACCTGCTCAAATCAATACAGAAAACTCTAAACCAACAAAAAATTTCATCAAGTGGTTTTCAATAACCATTATTTCTGTTTCAAAACACTATTACATACCATTTCTCATGAAAATCTATCCATTAGTTTATATGCTGACATTGGCAATAAGCTAAGGCGATAAATCAACAATTATCATACACACCACTATGGTTCTTAAGCACAACACTCATACCCATCAACTTCTATCTAACCAACTTCCCATCAACTTCTATCTAACCAACTTCCCATCAACTTCTATCTAACCAACTTCCCATCAACTTCTATCTAACCAACTTCCCATCAACTTCTATCTTACCAACTTCCCATCAACTTCTATCTAACCAACTTCCCATCAACTTCTATCTAACCAACTTCCCATCAACTTCTATCTAACCAACTTCCCATCAACTTCTATCTAACCAACTTCCCATCAACTTCTATCTAACCAACTTCCCATCAACTTCTATCTAACCAACTTCCCATCAACTTCTATCTAACCAACTTCCGATCAACTTCTATCTAACCAACTTCAAGTCCAAAATCAAACACTTTAAGAGATATGCTATGGACAAAACTATGAAGGATGGAAAAACTGCAGAAGGCGACTACATGTTTCCCTATTGGGAAGTACAAAAAAAGATCCATATAGAAGTTTTCCAATATGGTCCTACTTAAACACAACTTACTTCAGAACCAACCAATGGACAGTGTGAACAAGTTTTGATTCAATTGACCCAATTTTACAGATGATGAAACAAGTGTGGACACAGAAATGTCTCGCCTGCATTCTGCATCAGTAACGAAAAAATTACCTCATGAGCACAAAATAGCATTATATTGTTTTCATTTAAATATAAAATGCATGTTACAGAACCTAAAGTCGATGAAGATCGATGTTTTGATTGCAATCTTAAAGGGATTAAAATAAATTGTGTAATCTTTTTTTTCTTTGCTGTTGTTGATAAATGAAAGTTGACAAAGGGTTTGGTTTCGGAATATGTTTGATTGGTTGACTTTGTTTTAGCAACAATCTGAATAAATAGGGGTGAAATGATACTCCGAAGTACCGAAAATCCACAGTATTTTGGTGAATTTCGGTGTACGGTACAAAATTGTCAATTTTCGATTTGGTACGGGTTCTGGACCGAACATCACTATTTTTTGCCTTTTCTGTCGGAAATCTTTAATGCGGAGATACAAAAATACACCATAGCTGAGGAAGACGTGATTGCGGATGGTAGTGCCGTGATTAAATTGAAAGAGCCGCCAGCAAGCTATAGATCTCGATATGAATACATATAACAAAAACCAATGAATATATATATAACGATCGAATGAATCGTATCGTATCGGAAGTAATAGTATCGTAGAGAAATTCTACGATATGTATCGTATCGTTAAGTAACTGTATCGTTTCACCCCTATGAATAAACAATATGAATCTGCACTAATTATTATTTTAAGTATTACCAGCACAAGAAACCAATTTAACTATAATTATAATTGCTATTTCAAGAGAAAATAAATTACATATTCTAGTTACAACATTTTAAAAAGCACCGCAAAGTTGGACTTGGACATCTTGGGACTTTCTGTGAAGACTTGTTTTATCCAATTTTACATATTTCTAGGCATTTTTTCGAAATTTCTGGTCTAAGAAAGGTGTGTGTACAATACGGTAATCAAAATTGGCCATAAATGTTCATTGTAATTACAGGTCCACAGTTTCATAACATTATATATACTGCTGTATTAAAAGTGTGTAAATATCATACCCTTTTTTCTACAAGAATCTTTCAGGTCTATGAATTCTTCTACATTTTGTTCAACAAAAGTATATTTATTGATTTCCTCTATAAATTCTACTAGTGCCTTCTCTATTATCACCATGACTTTATGGTAAGATTGGTCAAGGATTTTAGTCTTTAAATCTTTACATTCCTGCAACATTGATTGGCCACCTAGTCTGCCAACAGCCTGAAAGAATTAACATTATAAAATTTTAACAAGGAAACAAACATGTGTCATAATGATACCTCAATTAATAACTGAATTCACCACAAATAAATTTTTTGTAGTGACTCTCTTCAAAAGTTTATACAGTTCTGCTTATGAAATATTTCATGCATGTCTGATCACATTTTAGATCTTTTGAATTTACAGGATCTACATCTGATTCTCACCAATTTTGAGAAGCTAGTTTCACACTATATCTAAAGGCCATATTTGACACCTGATGAAACTAATTTGTTAACATTTTAGAAATTTCATGGAACAGATAAAATATACTGCTGCTTATATAGTTTGGTATTCAAAATAACAATAACTTCTCTAAATTGCTACATACATTTTAAAGTCTTTCAAGTTTAACTGATATTTCTACAACACCTTATTCGTTACAGAACTGTAGTTTTACACTTTATTCGTAATCATGGCATTGTTGTCAAAATTTGAATTCCAGAAGTGCATAATTTCTTAATTGATTTGGTAAAAATGTTCATCCAGATTAAGTTTTTCCAGATTTATTTCATTAACTGGGGATCAAATTTTTACCGATACGATTCTACGATTCTTCACTCCACAATTTCAATTTTGTCAACAATGCAATGATTACGAAAGAGTGTTAAAATTATTTAATAAGAAATTGTAGAAATGTTAGCTGAACGGCGGCAAAAGGAAAAAAATATAAATTAAACAAAGATAGCAGTTTAATCATGTTAATAGCGGAAAAGATATGTAAATCCCAAGAGAGTTTTTGCTCTATTATTGTACCTAGGCAGAAAAGGTGTAATAGTTACCAAATAAGCAGAAACACATCTTCTTATAAACGAAACTAAAGTGAGAATCAGGGGGTTGAATACAGTCCAGTATGTTGTGACAAGTACCCAAAACACACTGGATTCATAAACTTTACATTAAAACAGCACATTCCAAATGATGCCTACCCATGGTAAATAATAATCTGGAGGACAGAGAAATGAATAATCACTACTTATTAACTAGATGTTACCCATCTCTGTGGGTCCCACTGACCTTGAGGTCAAAATCAAAGGTCAACATCATGGTATGCGACACATCGCCTTGATATTATCTACCCACATACTAAATATCGAAAGCCTTCCTCAAAAGATAAAAAAGTTATAGCTCGGACACTATTAGTTTGGGACGGACGGACACATGGACGGAAAAACTTATCACTATAGGGCGTCCACCACAAAGTGGTAGGGCCCTGATTAAAGTACTGCTGTATAACCTTCTTTTAAAAAACAAAAAGAAAATATTTAATCTTTAGTTGCAATCTTCAAGATGATTCATTTTTCTATATAGTGATAACGGTTTTGATCCCTTAAAAGTTCCAATTTTCCATCTTTCCCATACTGATTAGTACAAGTATGTGTTTGAATTTAATACTAATACCTGCTCATTCAATGTGTTATTTATTTGTTTGTGTAATAATTTGTCTGGCAGCCAAAAAAAATATTTTCATTTAGTCACATCTACTGACCCATCTGTTTTATCCATCAGTAGGCAACTGCTAACAAACAATATGGGCGGTTTCAAAAAAAATGACCCCAACAGGTTATGGTCCTCTAATTATGTCAAATTAATAGACATATTATTTCTAATTAGTTGAAAATGTATGTCTAGTTGTGGGGAACATGTCTGCAAAAAATCTTGAAGATATCACAGAAAACAAAAAAGTTATGCCAAAAAAACATGTCAAAATTGTCAGGAGTGCAACACTTTTTTGTGACACTTTAAAAAAAATGTCATTTTTTAAAATGTCACCAAATTGTCAAATCTAGCAATATGTGCATAATTCTTTTTTTGTTACACAGTTTCATGTGTTAACTTATTGAGAGATATAAAAAGAAAGTATGTTGCATTTTAAAAAGTATGAAAATATTGTTTTGAAAAAAAGAACTACCCTGTCAGGAGTGCAACACAAATTTAAGCCATTTTGCATTAAGTTCTTGGTAGAAATTTTTTCCTTTTGTTTTCAATTATCAAACCAAAACAAAATCATAAATATACCTTTGCTGCATCAAAGCAGTCACTGCAATATACCCTAAAACTGGTAATCTGATCAGGGACCCCAAATAAAACAGAGCACCCTCAACTGAGTGCAACAAATGACATGTTTTTAGATATATTTTATTTGTAATGTTACTTATTTTGTGTTTTTCTTTACTTTTTAGCAGAAGCTTGGTTTAATTTCTGGGGAAGATGCTGTTTGTATGGTTTTCCCATAGGGTCCTATGTTAAGTTGTGTTCCTTGGTAGCGGCCATCTTGGATTTTGGATCGGCACACAAAACTCAAACTTTGTAAGGGACTGTCCATGTTACATAACTGCAATATTTCAAATCAATCTGCCAAGGGGTTTGTAAGATGATTTAATTCAGCCAATCAGAACGCATTAATGGCCATGGCAGCCATGTTTACTAATTGATCAGCTTATAGCTCGAGTTATTGATGGTGACCAACATGAATATACTATCAGAGACCTATAAATGAGTTCGAGTTTTGGAGAAATTGGTGTCAGAAAAACAAGGGTTTTTTGTACAAGCATATACATGTTGTATTGAAATAAATGATAGGACTTTGAAAACAGTTCGAGAAATCAGTGGTGTTTGAACCATCCAAGTTCGAGCTACTGAAGTTTTACTGTATTTGTAGTTTTATGGTATAAGTTGGGAGTTTTCTACCTTGTACTAGTACTTACATCTGATATATCATCAAAAGTTTCACTGAAGTACGTGTTGTCTATAATCTCGATATCACAGAGATGGGCTACTTCATTTCTGAACCATATAATTAGCTCTAAATCTTCAGCCAACTTTGTTGCAGGTTCCAGATTTTTAATCAAACAAATCATCAAAGTCAAATCAAAAGTATCAGAGTTAGCATCTCCTGTCATTAGAAAACATTGTAACATATACATGTAGTAAAAACACAGGCAGAATAAAACTTCTGGCAGAACTTCATAGATTACATATAATTATAATACTTGCAAGGTTCCAGTAACTATATGGACACAATCAGATACAATGTATGGGCTTCAGAAGCAGAGTGGCTATGGTATCGGTATAGTCATCTACTATTGATCACGTGGTCTGTCAACACTTAGATTGCAGGTGCGAGTCTCTGACTGCGGGCAGGGTGCACCTTTTATCTGAATTGACAAGGATTGCCAGTTTTCCTACAGAAGGTCTGGTTTTCCTATGGGAACTCCAACTTACTCCTTTAATTAAAACTGGACGCTGCAATACAATTACAATAATGTAGCACTTTTTTTTATCCTGGTGGAGCTACAAAGAGATCCCATTATTCGTAATGGAGCAGCCTGAGAGTGACTCAGGGGGTTTTATACATATTATTAGCTATTAAACTGTTTCCCTGGTTTGCTTCATACTTTTTCAAGTTTCTGCAGTTTAACTGTTATTTCTGCAAAATCTTATTCATTTGTTTTAAAACTTGATTCGTAATCATGGCATTGTTGACAAAATTTTATTCCTCAGAAATGCATAATTTCAGAATCGATAGAATAAGACAATTTTAATTTTGTCAACAATGCGATAATTATAAAAAAAACTATTCAAATTATTTAATTAGACATTGAAGACAGTAAAGGAAAAATTATTTATTAACCAAAACAGCAGTTAAATAGAGGAAAATATGTATAAATGCCAAGGATGGTTTTGCTTCATTACAAGTAATGAGACCTCTTTGTAGCTACGCCAAGATAAACCAGAGGCTTTTGAGAGCCTGTATCACTCACCTGTTTTTATAGGAAATGAAGATGGCATTTCCCTGATGTTAAACTAAGTCCTGTAATTTTTAATATACTTTTAAGAGAACCATCAAAACAAATATTGCTAGTAATTTGTGTTTTTATTGGGTAACCGGTTAGAGAAGAAGATTTTTTTTTATAAATTTGTCCTTACACTGTATGTTAAACTAAGTCCTGCTGTGGCAACGATTTTGAATTTCCAATTGGCAATAAAAAAATTTCATAATTAGATATTGCTACTAAAAACAGGACATGACCAGCTAGATTATAAAATTAATAAAAAGAACTTTAAATGGTATTTCTGAAAACCCTATGTCAGGTAAAATAAGAATTTTATAAAAGAAAGATAATAAATTTATTCATAAAAAAAGATTTAACAATATAACAAGAAGATGAACGTTCATTCTGTGGTGTCCAATATTTTAATTTACATACTGTAACACTGATTTAATTATGCTACTTTTGCAGATTTATTATCACATAACTGAGTAAAAGGGATTATATCATATCTTACAGTATTCAGTGTTCAGTTAAAAACTTAATTACTTGATAACTGTTGGACACCGAATTGAACATGATACAGTAATGTGCGTTTTAAATTACAAGAACACCAACTATAAAATCACAGCTAAAAACAATACAGATGTATGTTTGTTTCATACACATTAGTTGTTATAACTGGTTTATTGTATGGTTTGTGATTAAAGCACAAATCATACTGAAGTTGTCCGAGTAATGTTCATAACATGGACACCAAGTAAATGGGTGTTGTTTATGGATTGAAAACACTGTCTCTTACTAGTATATGGGCTGTTTTAAAAAAATGACCCCAAGATGTAAAAAAAATGTCAAATTTTAACATGAGCATATCAAGTTTTTGTTCATAATTTCCAAATGTGAATACGTTGAAGTTAATAAATCAAAAAAGAAATTAATAAAAAGGAAAGAAATAAAGTTTTTATAATATTTTAGTGAACAAATTTTGAAATATAAAACACCTTTAACAGTTATACATTTTACTTTAGTTTAACAATGTTATGCTTCATATAACTTGTTGCTGTTTTCTTAAACAATGTAACAAAATACTAATGACTTCCTGTGCAAGATTTTGAACAATATGCAATTGTAGAAAATTCTTTTGTTATCTACCTCTTAAAATTTTTATTAAGTCAAAAGTAGTATGTCTTTTTGCATATGGCAACAAAATTGTTAAATTGTAATTAAAAGTCATCCCTGAAGAAAAAAAAATTCATAATAAAGTTAAACCATTTGAAAATGATAGGTTGTAGAAAAAGTACTATGTTTAGCCTGATTTTGTTGCACTCCTGACACTCCAGGTTAAAACAAATAAAAGAAGGAAATACATTCTTTAACCAGAGGCTCTTAAGAGCCTGTATCGCTCACCTGATTTTATAGGAAATGAAGATGGCATTTCCCTGATGTTAAAGTTAGTCCTGTAATTTTCAATAAACTTTAATTAGGACCATCCAAACAATATTACTAGAAAACTTTGTTTCATTGGTTAACCGGTTGTATAGAGAAGATTTTTTTTATTTGCCCATAAGGTCCAATGTTAAACTAAGTCCTGCGGCGGTGGTGGCCATTTTGAATTTCCAATTGCCATAAAAAACATAAACTTTATAAAGGACCATCCAAACAATATTGCTAGTAAGTTTTTGTTTCAATTGATTAACCAGTTTCAGAGAAGAAGCCTTTAAAAACTTTTTCCCATAGGGTCCTATGTTAAACTAAGTCCTGCGGTAGCGGCCATTTTGAATTTCCAATTGCCATAAAAAACATAAACTTTATAGAGGACCATCCAAACAATATTGCTAGTAAGTTTTTGTTTCCATTGATTAACCGGTTTCAGAGAAGAAGCCTTTAAAAACTTTTTCCCATAGGGTCCTATGTTAAACTAAGTCCTGCGGTAGCGGCCATTTTGAATTTCCGATTGGGATAAAAAAACATTAACTTTATAGAGGACCATCCAAACAATATTGCTAGTAAGTTTTGTTTCCATTGGTTGACCGGTTTCAGAAAAGAAGCCTTTCAAACTTTTTCCCATAGGGTCCTATGCAAAGTTAAGTCCTGCGGTGGCAGCCATTTTGAATTTCCAATTGCCATAAAAAACACAAACTTTATAGAGGACCATCTAAACAATATTGCTAGTAAGTTTTTGTTTCCATTGATTAACCGGTTTCAGAGAAGAAGCCTTTTAAAACTTTTTCCCATAGGGTTCTATGTTAAACTAAGTCCTGCGGTGGCGGCCATTTTGAATTTCCAATTCCCATCAAAAACACAAACTTTATAGAGGACCATCCAAACAATATTGCTAGTAAGTTTTGTTTTGATTGGTTAAACGGTTTCAGAGAAGAAGCCCTTTTTAACTTTTTTCCCATAGGGTCCTATGTTAAACTAAGTCTTGAGGTGGCGGCCATATTGGTTTACCAATCAAAATAAAAAACACAAACTTTGTAAAGGTCCATCCAATGAACATTATGGCCAAGTTTGGTTTCAATTGGCCAAGTGGTTTCAGAGAAGAAGATTAAAATGTAAAAAGTTTACAGACGCCGACAACGACGCCGACGGCAAAGTGATAACAATAGCTCACATGACCCTTTGGGTCAGGTGAGCTAAAAAGTGCTGAGGTAATTTTGTGATATTGCTGGGAACAAATTTCATATATCTTAACATTTTCATTAAATATTTGAGAAAAAACAAAAGTAATATATAAGCTGTTTAAAAAAAAATGACCCCAACAGATTATGGTCCTCTAATTTTGTCAAATTAATAGATATATTATTTCAAAATAGTTAAAAAGGTATATCTAGTTGTATGGAACATGTCTGCAAAAAATCTTGAAGATATATCAGAAAACAAAAATGTTATGCCAAAAAACCATGCCAAAATTGTCAGGAGTGCAACACTTTTCTGTGACACCTAAATATGTCATTTTATAAAAGGTCACAAAATTGTCAAATCTAGCAATATGTGCACAATTCTTTTTATATTACACAGTTTCATGTGTTAACTTATTGAGAGATATAAAAAGAAAGTATGTTGTATTTTAAAAAGTATGAAAATATTGTTTTGAAAAACCAGAGGCTCTTAAGAGCCTGTATCGCTCACCTGATTTTATAGGCAATGAAGATGGCATTTCCCTGATGTTAAACTAAGTCCTGTAATTTTCAATAAACTTTAAATAGGACCATCCAAACAATATTACTAGAAAGCTTTGTTTCATTGGTTAACCGGTTGTATAGAGAAGATTTTTTTTATTTGCCCATAGGGTCCTATGTTAAACTAAGTCCTGCGCCGTGGTGGCCATTTTGAATTTCCAATTGCCATAAAAAACATAAACTTTATAAAGGACCATCCAAACAATATTGCTAGTAAGTTTTTGTTTCCATTGATTAACCTGTTTCAGAGAAGAAGCCTTTAAAAACTTTTTCCCATAGGGTCCTATGTTAAACTAAGTCCTGCGGTAGCGGCCATTTTGAATTTCCAATTGCCATAAAAAACATAAACTTTATAGAGGACCATCCAAACAATATTGCTAGAAAGTTTTGTTTTGATTGGTTAAACGGTTTCAGAGAAGAAGCCCTTTTAAACTTTTTTCTCATAGGGTCGAATGTTAAACCAAGTCCTGCGGTGGCGGCCATTTTGAATTTCCGATTGGGATAAAAAACATTAACTTTATAGAGGACCATCCAAACAATATTGCTAGTAAGTTTTGTTTCCATTGGTTGACTGGTTTCAGAAAAGAAGCCTTTCAAACTTTTTCCCATAGGGTCCTATGTTAAATTAAGTCCTGCGGTGGCAGCCATTTTGAATTTCCAATTGCCATAAAAAACACAAACTTTATAGAGGACCATCCAAACAATATTGCTAGTAAGTTTTTGTTTCCATTGATTAACCGGTTTCAGAGAAGAAGCCTTTTAAAACTTTTTCCCATAGGGTTCTATGTTAAACTAAGTCCTGCGGTGGCGGCCATTTTGAATTTCCAATTCCCATCAAAAACACAAACTTTATAGAGGACCATCCAAACAATATTGCTAGTAAGTTTTGTTTTGATTGGTTAAACGGTTTCAGAGAAGAAGCCCTTTTTAACTTTTTTCCCATAGGGTCCTATGTTAAACTAAGTCTTGAGGTGGCGGCCATATTGGTTTACCAATCAAAATAAAAAACACAAACTTTGTAAAGGTCCATCCAATGAACATTATGGCCAAGTTTGGTTTCAATTGGCCAAGTGGTTTCAGAGAAGAAGATTAAAATGTAAAAAGTTTACAGACGCCGACGACAACGACGACGAAGCCGACGATGACGACGACGACGCCGACGGACGCAAAGTGATAACAATAGCTCACATGACCCTTTGGGTCAGGTGAGCTAAAAAACTACCCTATCAGGAGTGCAACACAAATTTAAGCCATTTTGCATTAAGTTCTTTTTTGCCATTTACAGTTTCACTCTACCTCGTATATTTTTCAGGTTATATTGTAAATACCAAAAATTTTGTCAAAAATCGTCAAAAAAGGGCAATAACTCCTACAAGAAGCCAATACAAAACTTCGCACTAATAGCATCTATTGTAGACCTTAATGTGCTGATCAATTTGAAGTAACGGTTTTCTCTATAGCTATTAGTTTTTTAGATAATGATCAAAAACCTGTGTTGACCACCATGTTCTATTTTTAGTAACAGGGGCCATATTTGTCTGTTGATCAACACCCTGGGTACAAACTTGAAACTAGGAACCCTAAGGACGATTGTGGCCAAGTTTGAAAAAAATTGGCACAGTGGTTTCAGAGGAGAAGATTTTTGAAAAAGTTTACGACGGACGACGGACGCCAAGTGATATATAGCAAAAGCTCACATGGACCTTCGGTGAGCTAAAAAGAATCAACTGTCACAAAACTGTTCATTAAAAAAAATGTTTCTTTGTCATTGATACACAATTTGATTGATTTATAATGAAGTACTATTAGAACTACTAGTAGAAGTAGAAAATTAAATCATTGTGACACATAATGTATTATGTAAAATTGTAAAATTCACTATTAAAAGTATTTAAAGATATTTAACTTTAATTTGTTTTAAGTAACTGCCAAAATAATTTTTTACTATGTTTCTTTTATTGCGAAACTCATTTCAATACTATCAGCGTAGTATATTTGCAATCTCTGGCACCAAATTCATATGCGCTCATGAAATTTTCACAAGTTCTTCTGCTCTGAACTTGTTTCCGGTCATATTTTAAACCTACGCTTTATATACCAAATAAAAGTTAAAGGGTACCAGTTTAACTTTGGCGCGTAAACAAAATAAACATGACGCGGTATCAAAAATATGAAGATTTCTTACCAAAATGGGAATAAAATTTGAAAGTCGATATTAGGCAATTCTACAAAATGAAAGGACGACTTCACTTCGCTTTTGAAGATGATCGACGGCGAAGTGGGACCACGATAAGGCGACTTCTTCGCCTGAATCGCCCTCCAACACGAGCCCTGCTTCATGAAAATCATCATCTTTACTTCAATCAAGCTTATTTGACTACTTTTCATGCTTTTCTAACCTCGTTTACATCACAACCCAAAAAATGAAAGTAAAATGGCCGAAAGTGTGTGCGTTATAGAAAGGCTAGTAGAAATGGACATAAATTAGCTTTACTGAAAGTTAGATGATGATTTTCATTGAGAAAAATATCTTAAGAAGAAATTTACTTATAATTAAACCACAAGTTAATTTTTTAAAAAATTGACTTGAGTGAAGGTGAAATGTGCCGACCCAGACCCGTGTCGTGGAATCTGCTATTTTGCTTATGGAGAACTCTCTGACATCCCACGCTCTAAAAAAACATTGGACGGTAGAGGATTCTCAGACTAGTAAAACACATGTATAGATGGTGACTGATATTCTTAATTAACTTGAATTTTCTTCCCTCTCATTCAAATTTGACCATAAAATCATGGGTGTCACTAACACATGTGTAAACAGGTTATATTAGCCATTCCCTAACACCTGATTTAACCCTTTTTCTTGAGAGGTTTTGTGTGTCTTATTTGCTTATTGTATGTCTTTTACATGTTTATCTGTTGCTAGTTGTGTTCTCTGTTAGACATTCCACTAGACATGTCATTGTAATTTCTGTTTAGATTTTATCCTTTTGATTATAACTTGGTGTCTGATTAAGTATGCTTACTTTATAATGGTAACATAATATTCAACACAGCCAATTGATCACTTGTATTCTGTACAAACTCACCATTTAGAGGAAACATTAGATCCCATTGTTGTTTCTCATTAATCACTCCCTTTGTTTTCAAATCAAGTAATATACTCTGCTGTTGGTTCAAAATATATTGCAGATTTTTAGGGGGAAAACAAAGATTAAATGAAAAACGAACAGATTTTGTGCACATAGCTGTCGACAGCAGGGCCAGCCTTACATAGAATTCTTCATTCTCTGAAATACTTGTAGTAGGCATGGTTTTTACAGTCTGTAAAAAAAACAAATGGCATCATTCTTTTTGGATTAAACAGGTTTTCATGTTACTTGTAGCCCATGTACTATAGTAACTCAGTGCTATTTGGACTGTTCTTAAACAGTCTTATCAGATAGGTGCATGTTAAGGTTACTCTTCAGGTGAAATGGATTTTATATGAAATTAAATTATTTCCATTTTGTATAAAGTTACAATTGTTTGAACAAGAGGACCGAGTTGAGAAACAACAAAGTCCTTGGGGGCCATCTTTTTTGTACGTTTTAGGCAAAATGAGTCATCTTTATGCATCAATTCAATTCTACCATGTAACACAAAATGTAGACTTCTACATTCAGAAAAGAGAGGAACTATCATTTCCTATATATGGTTTATGTAAACTTTTCCTCCAATTACAACCATTTTTTATTTCAGATTAACACTTAAGAAACAATACTTGTTAAACAACATAAAGAAACATATCTGTGGTTTCAATTCATTAAATCGTTCTTGAAAAGAAGGTTTTAAGCATGCCTTCTGTTTGTTGGCAATTTTCCTTTAGGACACCACTTTGCTCCTCGGCAATGAAAAAAAAAACAGGTTCCGCGTTTAGATGTTTAAAATTCTCGCAAATACAGAGTACCATATATTTCGATACCTTTCCGTAATCCCAAAAATTTCTTCAATTTATAATACAATAAACGGGTCCTATCTTTTAAACCAATGCTCCAATTTAAACAAATTGTATATGAATAACATTTTGAAGTACATTTTATGGTATTTTATTGTCAGAAAAGCCCTGCATAGCTAATTACGACTACATTATCGAGAACTGGTGACGTAGTATACAATATGTCAAAAATTAGGTCGTTCGAATAATTAGAAGAGCTTGGCACTAACCGGACGCTTCCTTGTAATTTTTTGCAAGTGTGTAGTTGTTTATCTATGAAACAAATGGGTAAATAAATAAATAATATCTATTAGATAAAAACAAAGTTTTATCCCATATTATCTTAAGCTATTGAGAACCGGCAAAGCCAGGATACCACAGGCCATCGTTTATTTATTTCCTTTCGTTGTCTAAACTACCATGTACAAGTTCGGTTGATAAATGTTAAAACAACACAAAAAATTAGTGTAACAGGAGGCCTATCTGCGTTCTAGCAGGTAGAAGGTATATAGCCAGTCAAAATCGACTGAGCTAATGGAGTACTTCTTTAGCTCACTTGGTTAGAGGGCTGGCTGGCAATACTGAGATCACGGGGTCGATCCCCGGTAGTGACGATGGCGTTATTTCATGCTCTACTGTTACATTAAAATCACACAATAATAAGTAGTCTTTGTCCTTCTATTGTTTAGTAACTGTTTTTTGAAGTATCTACTTTGAAAGAATCTAACTGTCTCTAATCTGTCTAGTGTTGTTTTAGCACTTTCAATGGTTTTTCCAGAGCTTGTCTCTAAAACAATAATTTTAAGTGAAGACCTTTGAGATAAAACATGTTTGTTTCTTATTCTAATAATTTTTAAGCCATAAATTAAATTAAATCAAACCACAAACTTTCTTCATAAAACTGGATAATTTATTTCGCCGACTATGACAGATATGCCAGAGCCTCGTGCAGGATATCTTATTAGTTTAAAACTTTCTTCATAAAACTAAATAATTTATTTCGTGGACTACTGCAGATATGCCTGAGCCTCATTCAGGATATCTTAGTAGTAATAATAATTTTAAAAAAAAACTCTGGGTTACCATTTTATTTTAAAGGATTAATTAAATCTTTCAATCAATAAATATTAAATGATTAAAAAAATACATCTTTATTTTCAAATATCAGAACCAGATAGAATTAAAATTATGAAATAGTTTAATTTAAGGGGGTTAATGCAGCCAAGGTATTTTTTTTTACTTTGCAAGTCTCAAGCCTTGAAAAATGCAGAGTGATCATCTTAAATTATTTTTAATTTACATTTTTACATTACATTAAAATGAATATTATAAACATTATAAAAGAAATATTATGATACAAGTTTCTATGGCTTCAAACAATGGCCTGTGGTATAATTTGCTGGCCTGTGGTACGCAACTGAACATTGTCTCACCTAGATATATATAATTAAATCAAACCACAAATATTGATATTAAATATTTATTTTTCTATATTTCAATAAAATATATCATACACTGTCATATTATGTTATAAAAAGGTGGCCTGTGATAAAAAGACACACCGAAACTGCGAAAGCTTGTTGTTGTGCCCGCTTATACAAGATAATAATATATTACCTTTGAGAATTGAAAATCAAATATCTTTGACACTCTTAAGATCTGGAGTTAAACCGTTGCCAGTCTTCTTTAACAAAAAATAGTTTGTGACCGTCAGGAAAATGGAAAAGTGATCACCACGTTGTGTTGTGCAGATTGTACATGTGCAATCTACATAGTCGAGTTCGGATGACAAACCGGGATCGTACCCGAGTTACCCGAGATCCATTCGAACTACTCGGGAAGGTGCGCAAATGACGTAATCTGACCTTTGACACCATTCCTCGATTAACCCTGGTCGGACTCAGAAATCAAATATCTTGTAGTCAGTGTAGGCTTCCTGCACTATACTACAACACAACCATGACTTACAAGCGGGAGGGTCTAAAACGCGGAAGTGGAAAAGCCGGAAGTAGAAAAACACATATATTTTTGTTCATAACTTTTTAACGGCTTGACATAAAATAAAAATTAAAAGTGCCTCTGGGAGATATTTAAAAGGTCTTTATGATGATATATAGTTTATTGCAAAAAATTTTTAATAAAGTACCTAAAAGTTGACCGGAAGTGAAATTTGAGCGAGTGTCACTACATCAAATTTTCACATTGGAACCAAGATTTCTCCTAAATGCTTCACCCCGGTCGAAAAACTGTAAGTGTTTGGTCCAGGTAATTCATTTAGCTTTAAAATGATTTATAGTTTTTAAGAAACAAATGAAAGGAAAGTATAGAAAAAGCCGCCGGAAGTAAGTACGGTAGCAAAAGCAAAAGTTCGAGTTTTCAACTTTGAACTATAATATCTCAAATACCTCATAACCCGGTCACAATTTGAATAGGGCCTCGTGTTCCCCTCAGCTTTTGCTATAAAATGATATAAAACTTTTAAATTTTGGTCAACGATAAAGTATGTAAAAGTTGATCGGAAGTGATCCTTGTCGAGGACAAATTCATCAAACTTAACAGATTTCTCCTAATCAACACAGTGTGTACACAGGTAAAATTGATTGGTATCGTATAATTAAATTATCATATGGGTTATAATTAACGTCATATATGATAATAGAGAGAAAATTTTTTAATTAAGTTTTAATTAATGTTATTACACTTATGACAATAGAGATATTTTGTTTGTATTGGGACACTAAAGGACATCACTGGTCGAACTTAATATCCAAATAAACACCTTTTTTTTCTAAAAAATGCGATATGGTTTGATATACTTTGATCATTTTTTTTTTTAATCCTTTGATCATTTAGCTTGGTGTATGTAGGTTTATGTCTTAAAAAAATATCATGTAAGCTATGTGCGTTTGAGTCTGTATCTATATAAGCCGTTCTGACGATTTTTCAACAAAACACAATTTAATAGTGCCATTGACTAGTGCAACGTTTTTGAAAATTTTAAGAGGCCGTTCAGGTTTGGGAAATTATCATTTAAAATCAGAGTTTCGTAGGGCTTTTATTCCACCTTCAGATATGATTTTACCAAAAAAATTCGTTTGTCCAGATGAGGTTATAGAATATTTAAAAAATGAAAAACCTTTATCTTTAACAAATTTGCAAGATGAAACGTCTGAAACATCAAAGATTGTTAAACAAACAGATGAACATGCCGAAATAACAAATGAAATAGGTGTCAAAAATGATAATCTTTTAATTACGGATGACATAATTGTAGAAAAAACACCTGTGGTTGAACTACCTGTTTTTAATTCTGATTCTAGTCAACAAAGTTTGGCACCGTTTATTGTCGACAATAATTTAATAACTTTAGTTCCACAGCAATGGGCTTTTATTGTTCAAGGCAGAAAAGCTAAATATTGTGTCACTTTATTTCCAAAAGAAACTTGCCAGTGCGAGGCAACAACTACCTGTTTTCATATTTTAGCAGCAAAATTAAGTATAGGTTTACAACCAATTCAAAGGAATAAAATTATTAGTTTAAGAGCAATATCAAAAAATAATAATAAAAAAATTGATAAAAAGTCAGGTAGAAAACAACCACGTGTTAATGATTATGACATTGAAATTGAACCGGCCCCTGATTCTTTAACAGCTTTAAATACTCCAAACAAAGAAAATTTAATTAAAACACCTTCAACTGTTGGCAGCATTAAATTTACTCCTAAAAAGATAACAGAAATTTCAACTCCGAAGTCTAAAGAAAAATAGATTTAAGTGATATAATGGAAGAAAATGAAAGTATTATAGAAGATTCAAAGGAAGGTTTACCCACTAAACTCCCTGATGAAAAATCGCTTCCTGTAAAAAAACGTAAAATTGAAGAAATAAATATAACAGAAAATGAAAATATTCAATTTGTAGAAAACAATTCTCGTGATCAGCAGCAATGGGTAGGTTATTGTAAGTTAAAACATTATAACCCATATGGTAATTTAATTATACGATACAAATCAATTTTACCTGTGTACACACTTTAATTAGGAGAAATCTGTTAAGTTTGATGAATTTTTCCTCGACAAGGATCACTTCCGGTCAACTTTTAGATACTTTGTCGTTGACCAAAATTTAAAAGTGATATATCATTGTATAGCTAAAGCTGAGGGGAACACGAGGCCCTATTCAAATTGTGACCGGGTTATGAGGTATTTGAGATATTATAGTTCAAAGTTGAAAACTCGAACTTTTGCTTTTGCTACCGTACTTACTTCCGGCAGTCTTTTCTATACTTTCCTTTCATTTGTTTCTTATAAACTATACATCATTTTAAAGCTAAATGAATTACCTGGGCCAAACACTAATAATTTTTTGACCGGGGTGAAGCATTTAGGAGAAATCTTGGTTCCAATGTGAAAATTTGATGTAGTGACACTCGCTCAAATTTCACTTCCGGTCAACTTTTAGGTACTTTATTAAAAATGTTTTGCAATAAACTATATATCATCACAAAGACCTTTTAAATATCTCCCAGAGGCACTTTTAATTTTTATTTTATGTCAAGCCGTTAAAAAGTTATGAACAAAAATATATGTGTTTTTATACTTCCGGCTTTTCCACTTCCGCGTTTTAGACCCTCCCCTTACAAGCTGTACCTCGCACCGCAACTGTTATGCATATTAGTGCTGCTGCTATTCAAACATTCCCTCCAGAAATACGAAGAAAGTCTATAAAAAAAAATAGATCAAAGATTATCATCCAACTTAAACATAACATTGGCATCAATCAGACATCTTAAATCCACATACCATCAACCACTTCAACCAAGAGCCACCCAAACGTCAATGAAAAACAGTCTGATATGGACCATCATACTATTACTAGGTGGTGACATCGAAACGAATCCAGGTCCCAAAAAACAAACAGTAAATCCATGCGGTCTTTGTGACTTACCAGTTACATGGGCCTGTGATGATTGTAATGTCTGGCATCATAAATCTTGCATCGAACTTTGTACACATTATTACGAACTACTTCAGAGAAGCAACGTTAAGTGGATGTGTTGTAAATGCGACAGTATGAATGTTGACTCATTTACATACAGAAGTTTTGAACTCTTTACATCAAATGTGTTCACACCACTATCATACATTGATGATACTATGGAATCGATAAAAAGCAACAACAGCGCTTTCAACCCACTTCACACCAGTAGCGCGAAAAATAAAGAAATGAACAACACCAAGAAAAGGAGAAACCCAGATTCACAGAGAAATCTTAATGACTCAACTAATGACAGCAGAAACTCAACAACAGATGTCTTCACTGTCCCAAACAAACTCAACCTGAGGATTACGACATTAAATTGCAGAAGTCTAAGAGACAAAACATCTGAGTTTGCAGCAGTAATAAATTACACCAAACCAGACATTATCATTGGTACAGAATCCTGGCTACGGGGCATCAAACCAGGCAAACCACCATCACCTACAGCAATTAAATCATCCGAGATATTCCCAGATAATTACAAAGTGTACCGAAATTACAGGGGGACTCTAGGAGGAGGTGTCTTTATAGCAGCTCACTCTGACCTCGTATCTATAGAACAACCGGAAGCAGATACTGATTGCGAAATTGAATGGGTCAAAATAAAACTGAGAAACAGCAAAGATCTATATGTATCATCATTCTATATGCCACACCGAAACATACAAGATCTAGAGAAACTAACCGAGTCAATCACGAAAATCAATAGCAGTAAGCCGAAGCATATCATACTAGCTGGTGATTTCAACTGCCCGGACATCGACTGGACCAACATGGCTCTCAACAACAAAGCTACTGATAAAGGCCGAAGTACAACAGAGACTAATCGACATATGCAATGAATTCAATCTAACACAAGTCCATGATACACCGACTAGAGAGAACAACCTGCTGGACTTAGTACTTACCACGAATGCATCCCTAGTGAAATCATCAACAAATATTCCTGGACTATCAGACCATGCCATCATTATCACCGATGCGCCAATAAAACCAACATACAACAAGACCAAACCACAGAAGCGCTTCTTATATTCTAAGGCAAACTGGGATAACATAAACAAAGAAATATACGTAATATGTAAGGATATTGAAGAAATGGTGAGGGGAAGCAGCAGCATGAATGATATTTGGGAACACTTCAAAGGAAGACTGAAAACTACCATTGATGAGAACATACCATCTAAAGTATTTAAAAGGAAAAACAACCTTCCTTGGATGACCAGAAGTCTGAGAAGAATGTTAAGACGAAAAGAAAGGCTATACAGAGCGGCGAAAAAATCAAAGCAATGGACTGAATACAAAAAACATCAAAGAGAATGTAAAATTAAACAGTTTCGTAAAGCAGAGAATGAGTACATTAATAACATCATGAATGAAGGCCTAATTAAGAACGATCGTAAACCTTTCTGGAGATATGCAAAAGCAAAGAAGCAAGATAACATCGGCATCGCCCCGCTAAGACACAAAGGTTCCATGACAAATGACAGCAAGGAGAAGGCAAATATACTAAACAACCAATTCAAGTCTGTTTTTACTAAAAGCACAACAAACTTACTTGAGACACCAGTGACAGACCAAAGCCTCAACATTAAACCCATAAAAGTAGGAGAACAAGGAGTATTTAAATTGCTTAAAGACATCAATCCATCCAAGGCAATGGGACCAGACCAAATTCCAAACATCATTTTCAAGACCTGCGCCAAATCACTTGCACGTGGAATTACCAAACTCTTTCAATACTCAATAGACAGCGGAGAACTTCCTGAGGACTGGCTAAACGCAAACGTTGCCCCAGTATTCAAAAAAGGGGATGTCCACATGGCCGAAAATTACAGACCCGTATCCCTGACATCAGTATCTTGCAAGTTATTGGAGCATATCATTTGCAAACACATGCTATCGCACCTAGAAAAGCACAACATCCTTACATCTTTAAACCATGGATTTCGATCAGGCTACTCGTGCGAAACACAACTAATTGTAACACTAAACGATCTGCTACAAGCATACGATCAAAACAAGCAAACGTGATAATACTTGACTTTTCCAAAGCATTCGACACAGTTCCCCACGACCGACTACTTCATAAACTAGAAAAGTATGGTATCAAAGGAAACATCCACAAATGGCTAACATCGTTCCTCACCAAAAGAGAAATGCGGGTAGTAGTTGAAGGTGAACATTCAAACAATGCAGTAGTAGAATCTGGTGTACCACAAGGCACGGTTCTTGGACCCTTACTGTTCCTGTGTCACATCAACGATCTACCCGACAGTGTGAAATCTCAAGTACGGCTCTTCGCAGACGACTGTCTACTCTATCGAACCATCAAAAGCCATGAAGATCACATTATACTTCAAAACGACCTGAAAAGCCTGGAAGAATGGGCATTAAAATGGGGAATGTGTTTCAACGCCACAAAGTGCTATGTCATGAGTATTAAGGCAAAAACCAACAGCCTTTACAACCTCAACAACACAGTTCTAAAACAGGTCACAGAAAACCCATACCTAGGCGTACTCCTTTCGGAAGACTTGGGATGGTCTAAACATATTGCAAAACCGTAAGCAAGGCAAGCTCTACCCTCGGATTTATACGACGCAACCTCAAAAACTGTCCTATGTCATGCCGAAAAACAGCATACATTGCACTTGTAAGATCCGTGCTGGAGTATGGATCAGTTGTATGGGATCCGTATCTTCAAAAGGACATCGATAAAATCGAACGAGTACAAAGAAACGGGGCACGATTCATCACAGGGGACTACAAAAGCCGCCAAGATGGAGCAGTTACGAACATGCTAAAAGATCTTGAATTACCATCACTAAGAGTCAGAAGAACCAACGCAAAATTAGTGTTCCTATACAAAATAGTGGAGGGATTATTACCAGCAATAGACCAGGAAGCTTACATCAGACCAGCCAGACCAAAGAGGCAAATCCGTTCCGTTAAATACAATGACTGCCTGACTAATAACATCATAGACCGTCAGGAAACAAACAACACTAGGACTTTTATTGTACCACCATCCAAATGCAACCAATACAGGAACTCTTTCTTTGTTGACACAATCGTCCACTGGAATAAGCTACCGGAAGACACAGTGCGCAGAAAGACAATTGATAGCTTCAAGGAAGCTCTCCCGACCTGCTAATTAAGCAGCAGTTCTCTTCCGATGCGTCTATACCAGTATTGGTCCTGCATCGTATTTATTCAGATTCATATTCAGAGTTAGTAGGCATCCAAAATGGCGACTGTCGGAACGAGAGACGATACGTTATTAAAATTGATTTTAGGGTTTTTTGCATAAAAGAGAGTTTTGTTGATAATTTTTTAATAATTGAAGGAATAATAGTGTTAATTGATGAGAAACACATTTAGACGGAATTTCCCTTGTTCAAACATACAATATTTGGCCTTCGATATTTATGTAGAGTTCGGATGACAACCCGGGATAATTTTCTTTAAAAAACGTAGATCAGACCGTGGTCTCTTTTATCACGTGATTATCAAGAACGAGGCTACTTTCACTTTCATTATTGAGAAGAGCTCATTTGTACTGAGTTACTGTATGTTTATTAACATTCACGGTAGTATATTCTCATTAATTTAACCATGGTTAGGCGTAATTGATCTTGAATTCTAAAGCGTTACACTTTCTAGAATGCAATTCCACTGTTACATATATCTGCATACATTGACATTTAAGTCTACATGAACAAATCTTGACTCACGAGGCTTTAATTTGCAACATGTAGTCGATCGCCAATTTTTTCAATCCATGGCCATGGTCACTTTGATTTCACGGACACTAAGATCTTGGTTTAAATACCCATAGTCTCAGTCATAGAGACCATTGGCTAAATATTAACTGGCTCCAATGTGTTATTTTCTCTTTTATCATTGTCACACATTAGAGAATTGACCTATAGTAAGTTTCGAAGCGGTCATATAGCAGTTGTTTGGCTGACAAATAAAAACTGCTTAGCGCGTTTGGTCCAGCTTATGCTCCTTTTGAAGATTCAAGAATGTGCAAACTGACAACAACAATTATATCCAAATGATAGTCGGCGATTTGAAATGTGGCAGATTTTTTTCACGTTGATAGAGCACTTTTCTATAGTAAAGTTTGACCTAAATTACAACGGAAGTGTATGTTTGGAAGAGTAAAAAAATGCAAGCAAAACGCTGAACGCATGGGGGTGTAACTGTTAGTATAGTAAACCATCACAAATGCTACATGTCATGTACCTGATCTAGCTGTTGTTATGACACGTGGGTTATGACAAAGTAACCATGTACTATATAGACTATCACAAAGATTCCTGGTCTCTTTTTTAATATGACATTTAATGCTTGATACTGTGTACAATTTATATCACATCAGAAATTCATTATCTTATATTTTATAGGATTAGTTATTACATATGAGACCATTAACCATGTGGACCCTTACAAATAATCCCTGGTCTCCTCTATGACAATGAGACCATGGACCATGTAGATAACAAATGGTCCCTTGTCACAAATAGTCTCTGGTCACTTCTATAACAACATTACATGAGACCATGAACCATCTGGATCATCACAAATGATCCCTTGTCTTTTCTTTAACAGTGATGCCGAGACCATTGACCTATAGATTATGGCAAATGATCCCCGCTCTCTTCTATAACAATGTTTCATGAGACCATGGACCATGAGATCATTACAAATGATCCCTGGTCTTTTCTATGACTATGCCACATGAGACCATGGACCATGTAGATCATCAGAAATGATTCATGGTCTCTTTTTTGATTATGGAATGTGAGACCATGTACAATGTAGAGCATCACAAATAGTCTCTGGTCTCTTCTATAACAATGTAACATGACCATGTGGATCATTACAAATGATCCCTGGTTTCTTCTTTAACAATGATGCATGAGACCATAACATCAGAAATGATCCTTGGTCTCTTGTATAACAAAGACACATGAGACCATTGACCATGTAGATCATAGTTAATGATCCCTGGTCTCTTCTATAACAATGACACATGAGACCATGGACCATGTAGATCATAGTTAATGATCCCTGGTCTCTTCTATAACAATGACACCTGAGACCATGGACCATTTAGATCATCGCAAATGGTCCATTGTCTCTTCTATAACAATGATACATGAGACCATGGACCATGTAGGTAATCACAAATGATCCCTGGTCTGTTTTATGACTGACGCATGAGACCATTGACCATATAGATCATCGCAAATGATCCCTGGTCTCTGCTATAACAATAACACATGAGACCATGGACCATGTAGATCATCATAAATGATCCATGGTCTCTTCTATAACAATAATACATGAGACCATGAACAATGTAGATATCACAAATGATCCCTGGTCTCTTCTATAACAATGATACATGAGAGTGATGAGACCATGGACCATGTAGATCATCACACTCTTCTATCACAATGATGCATGAGACCATGAACCATGTAGATATCACAAATGATCCCTGGTCTCTTCTATAACAATGGCACATGAGACCATGGACCATGTAGATCATCACAAATAATCTCTGGTCTCTTCTATAATAACACCACTTGAGACCATGGAACAGTGACGCCGAGACCATTTAAAAAACGATATCTTTTTTAATTATGTTTTATCATTTTGTATGTCATAACATTTTTACTATTAAACATTTTGCAAATAATTGGATTTATTTTACAGATATGCCACAATAAATCATGTTGTACCTGCTGTCTGTGACCGAGGTGTGTATGGTACACACAAAGAGGAATGTGCTTTCCTAGGTTTAGGGGTTTGTGCATTCACTGAGGGCTTCAATGAAGAACACAGCACAGGGTTGGTGGAGTGCACATTTTGCCGACAATGGGTGCACGATGTTTGTATGGATGTAACTGCAAAGGATTACAGCCAAAGAGATGATTTCCCTTGTGGCTGTGACATCCTTTCAAATGGTGTTGTGCAGTTGAAGAGGTATAAATTTATAAAAGATATTTACTGTATCTTTTTAAATTATTTAACATTAGTTATGTTGATATATTTTGTGTGAAACACTGAAATGATTAAATAGTTGGTATTAGCTTATGCAACTTATTGTTTCCAAACCTTTAAACATTAATAGGACTTCCTTTATTATTTTGTATTATTGCCATGAAAGCACATTTCCCCAAATGTTGTAACTGTTGTTGGAAAAATTTCTTTATTTTAAACAAGTTATTAAAAATATTGAATATTTCATTATCTCTTTCAGTGCTTCCTATTATCTGTCGCTGAAACTGAATTATATCGATCTGGACGTTAAGTTAGGGGTGTTTTTTGCTTGATGATCACATTGCATTGCTTTCTAAATGCTTATTCTTTTAAACAGTTTTTTTTTAAATCAAAGTGTTTTTCTTACATTACATTTTATATATCCTGTAAATATGTGTCATTTCGACTTAAAAATATAACTGAAGACATAGACAGTAGTATAATGTTCTGCTGGAGAGCATGAATCACAATTCTGCCATTGTGGATTGAACTCAACAAGTTTGTGGTGTTCAGATATTGTATTCAACTGTATCTGTTTCTGGAAATAAATTTAACATGCATTTTTTTCTATTAAATAGGAAGGAAATTGTTAAGAAAATAGATCAGAAGAAGAGTTTTAGGAAAGATCTATTTTCCAGAGAAGGCTACAGAATTATGAAATATTCAATGAGATGGGTAGATTTGGTCCTTTTACATCAGACTTTGTAAGTATCAATTGATTGTTTGTTTGAATGGTGCAATATTTCTGTTATATCATGGCGTCCAGTCTTTATTTTGGGAGGAAACCGCACTACCCAGAGAAACCCCAGACCTTAGGCAGGAAAACTGACAGTCCTTTTCAGTTAAGATTGAAATCGAGCACACCTTGCAGAGTCAGACTCAAACCCACAACCTCTGTGTTGACCAGCAAGTGATCAATAGAAGATTACTTACTACCTTAACCACTTGGCCACACGGGCCACCAGGACCAATTGAAATAATATTTTGGAATCTTATGCTACACAATCATTTATTATGTTGGAAAGGTTTTGGTTTGCTAAATCTCATTTTTGAGTGAATGTGAACTAAGTTAGCAACTTACAAAAAGTTTTTTTACTTTCTTTAGCTAGAACAAGCTATTTTGCTCTGTTGTAGTGGTTTTTCAGAATTATGTTACTTATCAGCTTCAGATTATGTCATGTGGACACTTTCCTTTTCTTTTTGATTTATATATATTCCCATTTCTATTACAGATTGACGATGTAAATTCACATCTCATCCCTTTTTGTTCAGGCCTGTAGCAGGCATTTTGTTCCTGACCTGTATACATGTATGCCAGAGGTGAGTATAGCACAGTTTTTAAGTGTTAGAGTGATGAAACAATCTTATTTTGTGCTTGTAATATGGCATGAAGGTATGTAATTTTTAACAAATCAACTTTTTGGTTACGTTATTTCTCATTTATCAATGTGTTTTTATACCCCTACTCGACAGAGTTGGGGGTATATAGTGGTCCTCATGTTCGTCCGTCCTTCTGTCTGTTCATCCGTCCACATTTGGCTTCCAGATGATAATTGAAAAAGTTTGCATCCATTTTGAATGAAACTTTGGGATATTGTTAAATATCAGGTTGGTAAGAAGCCTATCGATATTGGGGGAAATCCATCAAATTTAAACGTCTCAGTCCACAAAACACGTTAGAAATTTTTACCAAAAAAAATGTTGTTTCTGGACAATAATCGAAAAAGTTTGCATCTGATTTGAATGAAACTTTGGGATATTGTTATATATCAGGTTGGTAAGAAGCCTATTGATTTTGGGGGAAATCCGTCTAATTTCAAAGTTGCAGTCCACGAAAAACGTTAGCAATTTTTTACAAAAGCGGGGTATCATTGATCACCAGATCAACTTTGTCTTGTTTTAAAAACCCATTAATAAAATCAGACGGTTTAACAACATGTAGTTATATTACATGAAGAATGTGATGACAACCTTTCTCTTTTAACAATATATGTGATATTATAGTTTTCTTTCCTGCCTGCAGTGAAAGTCAGGAAAGCAAGACATAGGTCAAGGTGTTGCTTTTATACCTTTGGAGGCAGAATGTGAGGCATAATGTTGCTTTTCTGACATTAGCAGCATAATCCATGTTAAATTTTTATGACCTTATTGTAATATGAAATTTATGTCATTTGAATGATATTTGTGGTATGAAGTTGCATTAGCATCAGTTGAAGACAGTTCAATGCTTGTTTATTTATTCAATGATTGTTTCTTATATTTTTTAGGTCTTACTGCAAATTATCACAAGAAGAGAATTGATAAATCGTCTTCTAGCTGAAATGGTGCTTATTCAGTATAGCACAACAAGCCATTCATAATTACAGTATATAGGACAACACAATCATTTCTATAAATTAAGGCCTTCTTTATCTGTTATTTTAAAAGTAACTTTTTTTAATTAATAAAAAATGTTTCTGTGCACCATTGTGACAATTTATAAATTTGTGTGGTCAATATTATATGACATTTGGAAGTAAGTCAAGTATTAACATCTTTTTACAAAAATTATAATATCTGAATAGATATTTTTCTTTACTACATGAATAAAATTGTGCATGTTTTTGATTGGTCTAAAAACAACATTTTGGGTCACAATAAATCACAACAGTACTAAAATAACCAGCTTCTGTCTGTCATGGAATCCATTTCTATATCTATGTATTATTTGCTTCTTACAGTTCTAGATGAACAAATGACAGTAACTGTAATATAAGCATGATTTAATTTGTGGTACTTTTGTTGTATGCTGGAATTTTTGCAAAATTGACAGTAACTAGCAACAATAATTTATATAGGAAAGCTATGAAGGAATAAATATATCTATGTGTATTGTGTAATTATTGATTGACTTTTATTGACTATATGAATAAAATTTAATGTGTTATTTTTTACCTATAGATATTAGTTTTGTAATATTATTATTTACTTTTTTTTCAAACCTTGCACTGTTAATCAGGATTGTGCTTTTTTATCTCATTTGAAATAATGGAATTTTATATATGTATAAATTTTTAATTCTTTATGTCTTTGAGAAATGTATAGAATTATTGGCTCTTATATTCTGCAAAAAATCATTATAACTTCATGAATTAGATTATACTATCAACCTCTATGTATCTTAACATAGGGCTCAACTATTTGATATTTCCTCTTTATTTTTTAATAGAGTGAAATAAATAATAAATATAATAAAACCAAACCCCAAGGTTGCTACATTATTCAGCGTTTGGCAAATCATTTTATTCATTCCAAGCTTTGTAAAACTTATCACTGTGTTAACAGTTATATTCATTTTATTTTTAAATTCCAAGCTATGTAAAATGTATCTCTGTGTTAACAGTTATATTCATTTTACTTTTAAATTCCAAGCTTTGTAAAATGTATCTCTGTGTTAACAGTTTATGAAAAAATATATATATTAAAATATATATATATATGTATTTCAATATATATTATTGTATTTCAATATAAATATTGTAATTCTGTTTTGCTTTTTTCTTATTATGTTTCAATTTAGGAATAAATTCCTTTAGCTAATCAGAGTCAATTTAAATATCACTGAATGGAGTCAAACTTACACAACTATATCGAGTCAAACCAAATACCACAAAATAGAACTAAACATAAACCTTACAAAGACTTATAACACCATGGTTTAGCAAAACAGGCGACAACAAGAAAACAAAAAGACACAAGACCAAAAAAACCCACAAATTAAGAAACAGAATCCCACTGAAATCCCTGGTATATCCAAGGTCTTCGGAAGGGAAAACTACTCCTGCCTAACACGTGGCATCTATCGTATCTCTCAGGTTAAAATCCTGTAATTTGTCATATTCCGGGTAGTCGTAACCCATTAAAAAGGAGGGAAAGTGGTTATGACAAATGGAACAAATCAATGGTCATTTGAGACTGATGTTCAATGAAGGTTATGATGACATCCGTCAACTTTTCTAAGTGATGACTTAACAATTGCTACTGTGACCCCGGGGATAATGGCATGGGGCATGCATTTTGTTTTACAAAACTGTCGAAAGAAATTTGGTAAACTAAACTTTGGAACCATTAATGGGAACGAATATATAACGACTCGCCCCACTCTCGAGTCGCTCCACATTTAATAACGACTCGCCCCACATATGTAAAATAAATCAATGTAAAATATAAATTGAAATATTTTATACTTTATGATATAAATAAATATATTGATAGTATAAATTTGCGTATATTGTACTGCTGGGTGTTTTAATTGGCGTGGATCTCTTGAGATTAAAGTGAACTCATGTTCATTTCTTTAATTAACAATAATAATTATAATTGAATGTTTGCTTGTTTACAATCATGATTAACTTTGATACGATTAACAGTTAGAAATAATTTAAATTTAATTGTCTTTATTTGAATGTTTGTTTGGAGTAAAAGCTTGTTCCTATTTCTGCTTCTTTGCAGTATATTTCCGCATATATAAAAAATAAGAAACAAGATTGTAATGTTTTAATCAATTTATTATATATTTTCAGAATATGACAAGGATGACGATGCTTATCCCGATTAATATATATAGAACAATGAAATGCAAATTATGATATAGACAACAAAACAGCAATAACGAAAATATTTAAAATGTACATATACAACAACAAAAATGATCAACAAATGAATTAACATATATAAACAACTGGTCTACTATAGTTTCCATAGTTAGCGAGATTTAACGGCACATCATCCCTTGCAATGTTCTGTGAATATTCTAAATGAAAATTTACTTCTTTATGATATCGTAAAATCTAAATAAACACTATTGCTAACAGTTTAATTTCAAAGTGAACACTATATACTTTAACATTTTCTTATGAAATTTCTTTGTAATTTGATCACAACATTCACTGTAAAACCCATCGCAGAATTTCATTAAAATCAAATTGTATAAATAACTACAAAGTTTTTAGTTATCTTATACAAACACAATTTGATTTAGTTTTATTGTTTCATACCACTACATATCCGTATTGCAATTAAAAACTAGCGGAAAGTGGAGAACATGGTGGAAAGTTCACATTACGACCTAAACATGCGAAAGTAAAATGTATATCTGAAATGCGCGCAATCATAACAAACTTGGTCGCAAACGGCACTAATTTCTAATCCTCTTATGCGCGTAAATATTTTACGTAGATTCAGATATATATATGCATGTTTCTGAAACTGTTATAAATGATCATTTTGCGATCAATGAAACTTTTTTTCTTGGAATATGAGTCGCCTTCAGAATCTTCGGCGTTAACTTAAAACGATGGTCTTTGTCGGTTAAAATATATTCTGACATTCGCAACCATATCTGAAATATTGATGAAAAACATCCCCATATTATTTTTATGGTTTGTTTTGCTAAGAAACAACCTTTCTCACTGCTTGCTTCTCCGCTTTTACCGGTGGACTTCAAATTCTCTTGTTATGCACATGTCCATCTAGTAACAACATGAACAAGCATTTAGAAGCCTTATTTCCCCGGGATTATAAAACATATAGAAAAGAAAAATGTTTAAAAAATCTCAACTACATGACGGTATATTTTGTAAGATATTTTCTATCTTGTCCGTCGTCGTGTAGCTAATTTATAATTTCATCATTTGGAATAGAAACTCTCCCTCCCCCCTCCCAGAAAAGAACAAAGAAAAATTGAAAAACCCAAACATATAGAAAAGAAACAATCAAAAATCAAAAACAGATATTGTGTATTACGTAAAGTTCTTGATATAGAATTTGCAAATACTTTATTATTTAAGCGTTATGTGTATTTAAAATGTCTTCCTCGCGAAATCTGCGGACAACCATCGTTTATAAGTACGTGTAAATTAATTCTGCTCTCTCAAATCGGGCACATATTACTTTGCATCATATCAAATGAAATTTATTTTAGGAACTAATAAGGGCACAAATAATTGGATTGACCCAAAATGCTATTCGTTCATACAGTTCCGTAACTTGTGTGTTTGTTATGTCTTTACGTCCACCATTCCTTAAATCAGTCAATAGCTGGAGGTTTTTAGGTCTATGAACAAACACTACATTACACTTGAAATTACATTATGTACGCAAGAAGTATTTAGCATGTCGATACATATTATTAGATGGACACAAAAAATCTACTACCCAACGACTACAAAACACGAGACCATGGACCACTATATAACTTAAGCATACCAATGGACCTCTTTGCTACAAAATATACATGTATATCAACCAGTGGCGGATCCAGGAGGGAGGCGTAGGGGCGTACGCCCCCCCCCTTTAAAAATAAAGGAAAGGAAAAAAAGAGAACAGGGAGGTTAACAACCAGCGCCAAAGGCAAAAATGTAATCCCCGCTCGTCCTCGCCATAAATTAATGCATTAACGGTACTAATTCGTTTATTATGATATCTCTGTTGTATATACTGTACCAAATAAAGGTTACTGAACACTATAAAAACCTTGTTCGTGGCCTTCCCTTTCCGATATCCCTTTTTACGCCCCCCCCCCTTTTCGAAAATCCTGTATCCGCCCCTGTCAACTGCAACTTCGATGTTTTATTATTAACCATGAGCCACTTTCCTCCAAAATATTAATAAATCTTCACTTTTGTGCAGTATTGTTCATGAGACCTGCACCATTTTTCTCAAAATATCAACAAGTGGGTACGTCTGTGCAGTATTGCTCATGAGACCATGGACCACTTTTCTCCAAAATACTCACAAATTGATGCTTCTGTGCAGTATTGCTCATGAGACCATGGACCACTTTTCTCCAAAATATCGACAGATAGATGCTTCTGTGCAGTATTGCTCATGAGACCATTGACCACTTTTCTCCAAAATATCGACAGATAGATGCTTCTGTGCAGTATTGCTCATGAGACCATGGACCACTTTTCTCCAAAATATCGACAAATGGATGCTTCTGTGCAGTATTGCGTATGAGACCACAGACCATTTTTATCCAAATATCGACAAATGGATGCTTCTGTGCAGTATTGCTCACGAGACCATGGACCACTTTTCTCCAAAATATCGACAAATGGATGCTTCTGTGCAGTATTGCTCATGAGCAACTTTTCTCCAAAATATATTGACTAATGGATACTTCTGTTCACTGTTGCTCATAAGACCATTGACCACTTTTCTCCAAATATCGACAAATGGATACTTCTGTGCACTATTGCTCATAAGACCATGGACCACTTTTCTCCAAAATATCGACAAATGGATGCTTCTGTGCAGTATTGCTCATGAGACCATGGACTACTTTTTTCCAAAATATTGATCAAATGGAGACTTCTCTGCAGTATTGCTCATGAGACATGGACCACTTTTCTCCAAAATATAGAGAAACAGATACTTCTGTGCAACATTGCTCATGAAACCATGGACCACTGGATACCTCTGTGCAGTATTGTTTATGAGACCATGGACCACTGGATACCTCTGTGCAGTATTGTTTATGAGACCATGGAACACTGGATACCTCTGTGCAGTATTGTTTACGAGACCATGGACACCTCTGGGCAGTATTGTTTGAGACCATGGACCACTGGATACCTCTGTGCAGTATTGTTTGAGACCATGGACCACTGGATACCTCTGTGCAGTATTATTTGAGACCATGGACCACTGGATACCTCTGTGCAGTATTGTTTGAGACCATGGACCACTGGATACCTCTGTGCAGTATTGTTTATGAGACCATGGACCACTTCTTTACAAAATATTGACCAAAAGATACTTACATGAAGTTTTACTCGTGAGACAATTTAAGAAATTTGTTGAAAGACATGTATTTTCCCCTGACAGAATGCCAACAAAATGAATGTTTTGCAACAGTCAGGAACTCCTTAATTTTTGGGAGCAATTGTCATTTTCCTCAGAGAGTTTTTGTCACTGGCTTTTTTGTTTTTGATCTGTGTTTGTTGTTATGTGTCTATGGTTTTGTTCTAGTGTTTTGGACTTCTTTATACCTTTTTGGTTATTTGTTTGTTTAAATATAAGTCATACAAACAGCTGCTGAGAAATTGATGGAAAAACTAATTTCACACTATATTTTTGTCAAATGATATCTAACATATAGAGGTTGGTCAGGACAATCCATAAATTTATCATGTGGATGCTGCATCAGTCTTCCAATTAGAAGAAGAGAAAAATATGACAGAAAATAATTGTAAAAGAATGCAAGGACAAACACATGAACATGTAAATGTAGTATATACCCTATATGGAGAAGCAGTACAATAACCAATGAAATAAATATATCCTTTACTTCTGACAAGATAAATGTACTATTAATATAAAAAAAAATTTATATATAATTTAATATATCCAATCAACATGAAAAAGTAACTAACATACATTTATAATTGCTTTCTCTTATAAAAAACCAGATGTAATAATTTGACTCATCCTTTAATATTTAAAATGATGAATTTATTGTTATCATTCAACATCAGACAATGAAAACAAGGTTACTATCCCAAAAACATTGATAGATTAAAATACAACAGGAAAATAGGCATGCATTTTATTTCAAGAATTAATTATCATTAAACTGTACAATGTTTCCACTAAGTATTTATTGTCAACATTAAAAATTTTTTACACAGAATTTATTGTATAGCTATTTTGTTCAATTTTTCTTTGATCATGCAAGGTGAGAAAATCCCATATCAATCTACCATATATGACAATGCTGGTGAACTAAATCAGAATTGTGTTAGTAGTGATCCACATTTCTTTCAAGAAACAGTTTTATATTGACAGATTACACTGGGATAACCATCATTATCATCAGCTTGGACAACATGATGTGACAATATTAAAAAACAGTGATGAAGAGATTAATGTTTGTTTTATTTACTTGACCTCATTATCCAAATCCTTGCAAGTGGATGGATGGATAATTTCTATCTTGGAAATAAAATTAACATTAATCTATGAAAACATAAAAAGTCTGATAAGTACAACAATAAATAACTTAAAAACTTTTAAGCATCAAATTAAACAGTGTACCTGTTAATGTTTAAGTTGCCAAGATAAATAAATTAAAATTGTTCTTTCTTTCAGAAATCTAAACTATTGATGGAGCTTTTTACAGCAAAAATGAAAACAACAATAGGATACATATTAAAACTAAATATGTAATGGCCATGAAGTATTTATGTGTTTATAATTATAGCATTATAAATATCTTTTCACATTAATTTCATATGTAATATAACAATTAAGGACTGTTTATTAAACAAAAATGACAATTCTCAGTAATTTAATCAATTAAACCATTTCCATAGTAAGATTTTCTGTATTGTCAGTTTGTCCACTAATCTTCTAATTTCGATTCCACAGATACAAGGAGCACTCAGCCATAAAATGGCCTGCAGTCATGTAGGATCCTTTATTCTCTTAAAGCAGGAATTGGCTTGTTCATTGGTCTGACTATTTATCTTATCAAACTGGGGGTAGATAGACAAATTATATGTTAAGCTGAAACCTGAAAAAAAGAATAACATTGTGATCTTTTCAACATCGGCTCAATCCTTTGTCTAAATCAACTCAAATATTAATTCATAACTTATCTGATGCTGATGCTGTTGTGTAAACTTTAAAATGGAAGGTAAACTAAAGAATGTTTATACTTAGTAAAACAAACAAAAAGAAATAAAAGATGACAAAGCAAGTAAGAATAATATTACAAATAGTGTAATCAATCATGCTGCCTATTTACATTAACAACTGTTATTTCTTAAATTTCTCCTGAAATTCAACTTTATTATATGTGAAACATACTTGTTTGGTTATCCCAGTGCAATCTGTCAATATAAAACTCTGTTTCTTGAAAGAAAAGAGGATCACGACTAAGACAGTACTCTTGTAGTTTACAAGCATTGTCATACATGACCACTTTTGGAGCTGAAAAAAATTAAACAAATTCAAGTTAAAAAATTGATTAAAATTTAAAGTTTATTTGTAATTACATTACAGTGATAAAAAGTATAAAAAAGAAGAAATGTTCATTATTAAATTTATTTACACCAAACAGAAAGCTGATGCCTGAAAATAATGAATCACAAAAACATTGCCCTCATATCAATATCCATGCCTTTTTAAAATTCTATTTCATGAGCAGTTGCAAATTTAAAGATAAAATGTAAAAGCATGTATGCCATTGGGCTATGACTCAAATGTTTCCACAGTATTGTATGTCAATAGGAAGGTGATAACAGTTCCATATTATCATGGATAAGCTGAATAGCAACATGTGTAATTATTCACAAAGATTAAAAGAAAGTTATTATATAAACATATCATCTATTTTATAATCTCAAATACGATCGGACATTTTGGTTTAGTTAAAGGTAGTCTTTCCTATTCATAGATTAGACTTTTTCTTAGACACGACAATGAGCAACTCGACGGGTGTTTAAGTAGAGACCGGCACTGCTTATTAGGGGTTGAAAATTTGTTGAGCAAGCCTAAGCCCTGGGCTTTTTTAACTTTGAAACCCTAAGCCCCAACATTTATTAACCGAGCCCTAAAAATTGTCGGGAGCGATTTGAAATTGGATTTGTGATGTATCCATTCGTAAATTTTTTGTCACCTTAGTAAGGGCATCCTTTTTGTCTGAGAGATGGGGTATTTTCTACCATATTTGCATTACATATTTCTCAACCCAGGGAAACGTGTCTATCCATGATGGTAAGAATGTCCTTTTCCGTTTGTCTCTTTCATATTTGAGGTCTTTATTTTGTGGGGGATTAGATTCATTATTTGACACTGTTTGGTCTTCCTTTTTTCTGTTTTCTTAACCATGAAGTTAAAGTTTAACAGCGACCATTCTCGAATTCGTAACCAAAATAAATTTGGGGATATTTTATACAGGGAAAGGAAACAAACTTGAATTGTTATAGATCAACGTTGCTAAAGCGCCGAGAAGATTACAATCTGTCATAAATAGAAAATCAATATATAGATTTGTTTTAGGATCTTAAAATAGATTTGAGTATTTATAGGAGAATTTTGACATTATACACTTTAAGAAACATTGAAAATAAAAACATTTTATGTTCTGAAGAAAGATCGAGTCAGACAGGCTTTCTTCATAGAAAATCGCTGTTGGATAATTGTTTCTTCGGTTTGTTCCTCAGGGGAACAGCGCATTGATAGCGAGCGCACATCAGAAAAAAGTAGTGCCATTATAACTCTTTAATGTGGAGGTAATAAAAATAATCAGTTTCACATGTACACAGTTTCACATGTTCCCCAGAGGAATTCTATCAATGTTTAACTTGACTTTTCTTGTAATGTTCCCCAGAGGAATTTTATCAATATTGATCAAAGTTAAACATTGATACAATTCCCCTGGGGAACATTACAAGAAAACTCAAGTTAAATATTGATAAAGTTCCTCTGGGGAACATTACAAGAAAAGTCAAGTTAAACATTGATACAATTCCCCTGGGGAACATTACAAGAAAACTCAAGTTAAATATTGATAAAGTTCCTCTGGGGAACATTACAAGAAAAGTCAAGTTAAACATTGATACAATTCCCCTGGGGAACATTACAAGAAAACTCAAGTTAAATATTGATAAAGTTCCTCTGGGGAACATTACAAGAAAAGTCAAGTTAAACATTGATACAATTCCCCTGGGGAACATTACAAGAAAACTCAAGTTAAATATTGATAAAGTTCCTCTGGGGAACATTACAAGAAAAGTCAAGTTAAACATTGATAAAATTCCTCTGGGGAACATTACAAGAAAAGTCAAGTTAAACATTGATAGAATTCCTCTGGGGAACATGTGAAACTGTGTACATGTGAAACTGATTATTTTTATTACCTCCACATTAAAGAGTTATAATGGCACTACTTTTTTCTGATGTGCGCTCGCTATCAATGCGCTGTTCCCCTGAGGAACAAACCAAAGAAACAATTATCCAACAGCGTAGAAAATCGGCAAGCCCCAGGTTTCAGTTTTTGAAGCCCCGGGCGTCGGGCTTTAGGAATTTACAACCCCTGCTTATGGGTCCAAAGCACCTGAGTGCACCCAGCGTTTGTCCGGATTTAAAATTGTCAGCTCTTGTTGTTCGGTCAGTTTCCTTTGCTATTTTTTTTATCATGTACATCAAGAAATCGATATGGAAACTGGTCTTACAATACCAATTAGATTCTTCAAAAAGCTTACCCATAATAGAAAACAGTAAAGGAAAGTGTTATGCAAGCAAATTTGTGTATGCTCTACTGTTTGTTTGTTTGTTTGATGGTGCTTTATGCCACTTTCAGCAATTTTTCAGCTATATCATGGCGTCCAGTTTTTATTGCGGGAGGAAGCCGGAGTACCTGGAGAAAACACCCGAACTGCGGTAGGAAAACTGGCAATCCTTGTCAATTAAGATTTGAGCTGAGTACACCCTGCCTGCAGTGAGAATCGAACCCACAATCTCAGTGTTGACAGACCACGTGATCAATAGTAGACGAACTACCTTGACCACTTGGCCACCGAGGCCCCCCTCTACTGTTTGATTCCATTAGATGTATAAAATAATCATTCAAGCTTTAGTGTGTATGTCAAAAAAGTATAGTAGCTGAGAAAAAGAGAAAATCTATATTTAATTACTTATCTGAAAAAAAACGTTATTCATTTAATTTACAGCAAACTATTGGCTAAAGAAGTATAAGTGGCCCAGTAGAAAAATAAATAGGTACAAATATTTGATATTACAGTTAATACAGAATTTGATTATTTACCACATGGTCTATTGGTACTTGTCATTCTATAAGCAAATCATCATGATCAGCAGATGTAGATGGCCTTTGTGTATTTTGCAATCCTAACCAGATTGCTTGATACATGTTGAGATTGTTGGTGATCTGTGTGTGCAACTAATCCTTGAAAATATTTAAGATTATTGACAATTGTAAAAAGAATAAACGTATAACCCAACAGATGACTATATATAAAATTTAATTTTTTATAAACATATATATAAACAAAAAACAATCAATAGCTGAGCATTCTAAATGTAACAAAGCCATATTAAGTTGTCAGACCTACTTGTTTAACTTTTTTATTCAAGAAATTTAATAAAACATTTAGAACAAAAACATTAGGTGTTAATGTATTAGATCAGTTTACACCTTCATTAAAATATAGTTTTGGGTTTTTAAGTAGTTTCTTTTTGTGATTATTTCCTCTAATTATCCAGATCTGTAGAGATGATTAAGTTTTGATATACCTGATGTAGATGCAGCAGATGTCCAATCGTAACATCATTTTGGATGACCTTTTGGTACATGAGCTGGTTTGATGATGTACCTGAATTCACCACGATTTCTAAATCTTTTTTCAAAGACTTCCAAATTGCGGGCCTTTAACTCTTTATTACCTTTTCTGTGGGATTTGCCATCTTTCTCTAAAAAAATACATATACTGTTATCTTGTGTTTTCTAATTTAAATAAAGTGGTCTGCTTATTTAGGTATAATCAAATAAGAGACATGTGATGATCTACATGGTCAATGGTCTCGTGTGTCATAGTTATAGAAGAGACCATGGATCATTTGTGATGCTCTACATAGTCCATGGTCTCATGTGACATTTTTGTAGAAGAGACCATGGATCATTTGCGATGATCTACATGGTCCATGGTCTCATGTGTTATTGTAATTTTTGAGACAATGGATCATTTGTGATGATCTACATGGTCCATGGTCTCATGTGTCATTGTTATAGAAGAGACCATGGATCATTTGCGATGATCTACATGGTCTATGGTCTCATGTGTTATTGATATTTTTGAGACAATGGATCATTTCAATTGTGATGATCTACATGGTCCATGGTCTCGTGTGACATTATTATAGAAGAGACAATGGATCATTTGTGATGATCTACATGGTCCATGGTCTCATGTGTCATTGTTATAGAAGAGACCATGGATCATTTGTGATGATCTACATGGTCCATGGTCTCATGTGTCATTGTTAAAGAAGAGATCATGGATCATTAACTATGATCTACATGGTCCATGGTCTCATGTGTCATTGTTACAGAAGAGACCATGGATCATTAACTATGATCTACATGGTCCATGGTCTCATGTGTCATTGTTATTTTTGAGACCTTGGATCATTAAGGATGATCTACATGGTCCATGGTCTCATTTGTCATTGTTATGAAGAGACCATGGATCATTAACTATGATCTATATGGTCAATGGTCTCGCACGTCATTGTTATAGAAGAGACCCAGGATCACTTGTGTGATATCTACATGGTCCATGGTCTCATGTGTTATTGTCATAGAAGAGACCATGGGTCATTAAGGATGGTCTACATGGTCCTTGGTCTCATGTGTTATTATCAAGGAAGAGAATAATGATCATTTGTGATGATCAACATGGTCACGATCCCATTTGTATTTATTTAAAAAGAGAGAGGTCATAATTTGTGATGGGCTACATTTCCTCACGGTTCATAATCAAAGAGATCAGGGATAATTTGTGATGGTCAGGATAACACATAGTCTCATGTGTCATAATCAAAGTGATAAGGATCATACATGTACTAGTATACTAGGACACTCGAATTTCGGCAATGAAAGTGTGTCGCTTTAACGGACGGTAATTTCATTAAAACGCTCTATATTTTATTATTTAGGAATCATTCGGCTAGAGCAATAAATGCACAATATTTTTAAAGTAAATTAACCTTGGGTTCATTGCTTACAATGCTGAATGAAGGAAAATCGCCGAAATTCGAGTGTCTGGCCATATATGGTGGTCTACATGGTTCACAGTCCCTCGTGTAATTGTTATAGAAGAGACTATCTTTTGTAATGAACCTTTATAAAACTTCTTACCGAGTTACAAAGCTGTTCAATACCAGGCAGTGGCAGTACATTTCATTTGTTCGTTTTTGGTTGTTTACACAGTTGGTATTGATTTCTTCTTCTTAATATTATAGTTACTGGAGTCTTGGCTTATTAAATTCTGTTGCAAATGACAAAGTACAGTCCAAATCGCACTACATCCGCCATATTTCCTAAAATGAAAGTAGCCTCGTTCTAGTTAATCAGGTGTTAGAAGAGACCACGGTCCCATCCATCAAAATAGACAGGAAATATACCTCCTTCCCGAGTTACCCGAGATCCATTCGAACTACCCGGGAACAGTGGAATTAAGTTTTCAAAATAGCCACGTATTTTAGGCAATTCAACTCTGGGATTTATATGTACAGTTCCTAAAAAGTCCTGGGAATTGTTTTGATAAAGGAAAATATTTACATCGTCCCCGGAGTCATAAATGAAATAAATGGAAGTTGTTGTTGTTGCTTACATCTTTTTATTTTTCTTAATATATAAACATTTGTGCTTTTTGATGCTTGTGTATGCTATTAATATATTTTAGTGCTTTTTCTGTTTTATTTGCTTTTATGTATCCCATGTCTGCTTTTTTTATGTGCTTAAATGTATCTTACCTGAACTTTCTATGTTTTATATCGGAGGAAATCTCATGTCAGCATGCTTTTATGTACTGTATTTTGTCCTTAAAGATGCTCTTATCATTGATTTTATGTATGCAATGTATTGTTTTGCTTTGTTTGTCTGTACTCACATGTCTTAATGTCGGTTTTAAAAGCTCATCAGAGCTTATGTTATATGTATGTAATTTTGTTATCTTTTTTCTTACCAACTATAAATAAAATTTACTTGACTTGACTTGACTTGTTTATTGCGGCCATATTTGAATAAGTCCCGAGATACCGGAGTGCGTTCAAATGGAAAGTTGCGCACGCACAAAAATGTCATGTGACAACGGTACCCGAGGGCACCTCGGAATCATCAGGTTACAATAAACCAAATATTTAACATTGCGTCTCCCATATGGGATTTTATGTGTGAAAATCCTCTCAAATTAAACCCCCGAAAGCAGTTGCTTGTGTAAGTTGACATGTTAGACTACATTATTAACAAATAAAAAAATATAGGTCGTGCGGCAGAAATGACCGAAAATTTTGCGTGAAAAAATCAGCACTGAATGAAACTAACAAACTGTCTGACCTCCCCCTTTTTTAAAAAAAAGCTCTATTTTCCCGGCTCTTATAAATGTTCCCCCAAATATAGAAGATTTTTAATCAATTATGTTTCTATTTTTAAATTTTGCTCTTTTTAGAACCCCAACATCCAATCAGATGCATTCATGTATTTTCTTCTGATTACCATCTTGGGTTCAAAAATTTCCCGGTGTAATGTAAACAAATTTTTGGTTTATTGTAACCACAAATATTTGCAATCGGAACATCTCTCGGCCATTTCCGTCAAGGGTCGAGAAAGTGACCTCGGAGGTAAGTGATCTCCATTTTGAACTATTTTCAGTGATTTCAAAGAATTTGTGACGTCACAAGTTCGATTGTGACGTTTCAGTTCATTCATTTGATTGGCTTGTCATTGACGTTTAGTTTATTGTTACTGATGACGTCAGATTGTAAACAAATACCTATCCATTTAAACGTTGTCAAAGAAGGAATTGTTTGGCAGTATTAGCGAATTTTAAGTTTAAAAAATACAATCTTGTATTAGATATTTAGTTCTGCTTCGATAAAAATCTATATAGTTGAATAATAAAAGGATAATCTATTTCATCGCACTAAAATAATTTTGTTGTGTAAACAGGCTAACCGCATCACATTTGGACCGAATTTTGGTCCATATCCATACACTTACCTCCGAGATTACTTTCCGACCATAGGCGGAAATAACCGAGGTGATCCGATTGAAATATTTGGTTTATTGTAACCATCATCCGAACTCGACCTTAGTCGTTTCGGTGGTGTGACTTATTACCGCAATGACAGAAGATACTAAAAAAAAATAATGTAGCGATTTTGTGTAACTATTCGACACTTGCTGTAGGCTGAACTTTTGTATGACCCCCCCCCCTTTCCCAATCTGACAATAGGTGTAATATTCTCGGGCGTGATATATACACAAGCGTGTTCATATTTTAATGTATGTTACAGAAACTATGTTAGATAGACGATTAAATTACATTGTGTGGCTGGGAACTGTCCATATTAATTAAAGTGATGTTAAATGTCTGCAACAGGTTTAACAGTTATAAGTATATAATGTTTATTTTATCACAACATCTCCCTTCTGAAGAAAGTCATAAAGTCACGGTAATTTGAGACTGAACTAAAAAAGCAAAACATGCAATAATTTGAAAAACTAAAAAGTATTATTTATATATTTAAATTTTACACTTCACACAACAGTGATCCAACAACAACTCAGTTTTATCCAATTCAGAAAACCCAAATTATCAAAGAGAAAATAATAAATATTTTCACAGTAAACTGATTTGTTGAGTACCAACCGAAAATGTGATAGTGCCAGGTCAGGGTAGACTGCCCTGCCTGCCTATCGAACCTGAGTGCTAGGGATTATTTTGCTCTCGCGCACACTCATTGCAGCTCAGGCTGTCATATCAAAATCTGTAAACTTTATTGGAATTTTGACTTCTCGACCAGATCGTGTGGTATACGGTTTCTCGCTTGCGGCTTTTTCCTTTAAGATTGAAGCTTTAGAATTTTCAGATAGTTCATTTTCTATCCTATTTGTAGAGTTTTCTTGTTCATTTGTTTTCATGAGATGTTTTCTGTTTCTTGTGTATTCTCCTCCCGTATCATTTCTGACTTCATATGATCTGGGCATATCCAGTTTCTTAGTTACAGTGCATGGTTCCCAACAACCATTGTTCTGGTATCTTACACGTTCTCCCACTTTAAGATCATCTAGCGGTTTCGCACTAATGTCAAAGTATCGTTTTTGAACGTTTTGTCTTCTCTTAAGCTCACGTTTAACTTGTGAATAATTCGATACTTTTGATTTCAACTTTTCCAGTGTAAGCGGTAGTTTTGATCGGAGACGTCTACTCATTAATAATTGAGCCGGTGAACCTAGATTGTCTTGCGGAGTGTTCCTGTAGTTCAACATCGCAATATATGGATCTCCACCATCATTTTTTGATTTGTCAAGTATGCGTTTCGCAGTTTGTATCATTCGTTCTGCAAATCTGTTTGCTTGACTGTGATATGGACTGGAAGTTCTATGTGTGAATCCCCATTTCTGTGCAAATGTTTTGAACTCTAACGAAGAGTATTGTGATCCATTGTCCGAACGCACAACTTTCGGTATTCCAAACCTAGAGAAGAAAGACTTCATTTGACTGATAACTGTTGATGTTTTGGTATTTTCAAGTTTTGAGATTTCAAAGTATTTAGAATAATAGTCCGCAACGATAATATACTCTGTCTTGTTCCACGTAAACAGATCGGTTCCTACCATTTCAAACGGTAAGTTTGGTATTTCCGAAGGAATAAGAGGTTCCTTTTGTTGACTGTTTCTTGACTCCAAACAAACTTTGCAATTTTTTACATAGTCACAAATTTGAGTGTTCATGTTTGGCCAGTACATCGTTTCGCGTGCCAGTTTTTGACATTTTTCTATGCCAAAATGGCCTTCATGTAATTTCTTTAGAAGTTCGGATCGCATCGATGTTGGAATAACAATTCTTTCTCCACGAAGAACGATTCCATCAACATAGGACAATTCATCAGCATGAACGAAATAGTCTCGAATATCTTGTGGTACATGATGCTTTGATTCAGGCCATCCCTTCAGTATTTGATCGACCAATTTCCTCATAACATTGTCACTCTTGGTTAACTCAGTAATTTCATCTAGCTTAGTATCGGAAACAGGAAGTCGTTTTATCACTTAATGAACATACATGTCGATTTCATTGTGAAAAACATCATTTTTAGTATGCGGCAGGTAAGCTCGCGATAGCATATCAGCTAGAACCAGATCTTTTCCAGGTCTGTAATGTAGTACAAAATCGTATCTTTGTAATCTAAGAAGCATTCGCTGTAACCTAGGCAGTGTATTACTCAACGGTTTCTTAAGTATTGACTCTAAAGGTTTGTGATCTGATTCGACAGTTATTTTCTTTCGTAAGTATACATATTAAATCTTTAAAGCCCAAATAAAACAGCTAAAAGTTCCTTTTCAATTTGCGCATAACGTGTTTCGGCATCAATCATTGCTCTTCACGCATACGCAACTGGTACTTCGTCTTGAAGTAAAACTGCACCTAACCCAGATTTTGATGCATCACAAATAATTTTTACATCTTTTGTGACATCAAAGTATGCAAGCACAGGTTTCCGTGTCAAGACATCCTTTATTTCAGCATAACCTTGCTCCTGTTCGTGTTCCCACTTGAACTCTACGTCTCGTTACAGTAGTTTCCTGATAGGCTCTGTTTTTACGGACATATTCGGGATAAATTTCGATAGATAGTTTACTGACCCAAGCAGTCTTTCAACTCCTTTACAATCTTTTGGTGGAGGCATGTTTACGATTGCTTCGATCTTATCAGGATCTGGCTTAACGCCATCACTTGACAGTACATGTCCAATATATTTTACCTCTGTGGTACCAAATGTACACTTGTCTTTGTTTAGTGTAAGTCCTACTTCAGCACAACGTGGCAGTGTCGACCTGAGTCGTTCATCATGTTCCTCCTTCGTTCTTCCCCATACCAGGATGTCGTCGATGTCTGTCTCGACACCAGGTAAATTTTCAAATATCTGAGATATGCGTTCCTGGAAAACTTCCTGAGCGCTATTTATACCAAAAGGTAAACGACGAAAGCAATAACGCCCAAAAGGTGAATTAAACGTTGTCAACAGCTCTGACGGCTCATCAAGTTTTATTTGCCAGTATCCATTGTTTGCATCCATTTTACTGAAGTACCTCGCCCCTGTCATTCTGGCAGGGATTTCCTCTATTGTCGGTAATTGAAAATGTTCACGCTTAATCGCCGTGTTCAAATGTCTCGGATCTAAACAAATGCGAAGTTTACCAGATTTCGGTTTTTCCACCACAACGAGAGAATTGACCCAGTCAGTCGGTTCATCCACTTTACGGATTACCCCAGTGCGTTCCATGTTTTGTAACGTTTGACGTAAGTTTTCACGCAGAGCATTGGGTATTTTCCTGGGTGGATTGACTACTGGTGTGACGGATTCATTAATTTTAATATGGTAGGGTATTTTTAAACAACCTAGACCACTAAACACTTGAGGAAACTCTTCCACAAAATATGATTCCTTAGTTTGTGTAGCCAAAACTACTTTCACAATTCCCATTTCATGTGAAGATTTAAATCCTAATAACGGAGGCTGATCAGTTTCAGTGATGTAAAATTCCAAAGTGTGATTTTTGCACTTTAAATCTGTCATTCCAACTACATTTAGTCGATTTCCTGAATAACTTGTTAAATTTGCTTTGCTTGGCCTAACCTTTGTGTATTTATTTTTAATCATATCAAATGTTTTCCTTGGCAGTATGTTGACCTGTGAACCCGTGTCAACCTTGAAAGTTGTCGGTTTGCTGTTTATCGTAAGTGTTACAAAACATTCATCCGATTTAATGTCTGTTTTGACAGATGATTTATTGTCTATTGTACCCACGTAGAATGTTGCTGGTTCGCCGTCACCCTCCTCATTAGCATTAATGTCACACACTTTCTTGGATTTACATTGTTTTTGAAAATGATTCTGCTTTCTACATTTATAGAAGGTTTTTCCAAATGCTGGACATTTTCGCTTCTCGTGTTTGGTCCCACACTTTTGACAATTAAAAGATTACCTACCTAGATTGCTGTTTTCTTTCTGATATTCTTTGTAGCCTTTGAATTTCATTACTTTTGACGCATGTGTTGGTTTTCGGACGGAATGTACAGATTCTCTCTCGCACATCGCTTTGATTTGTCTCTTTGATTCTTCTTCGGCTTGACATATTCGTATTGCCTTTTCAAGAGTTAATTCATCTTCCCGGAGCAGTCTCTCTTTAACTATTTCTGAGTTTGTCCCACAGACAATTCTGTCTCTGATCAGTTCATCTTTTATTGCTCCGTATTCGCAATTGTTACCCATATTTCTAAGGTCTGTCACATACGTGTCAATGGTTTCTGTTTTCCCTTGGAAACGAGTGTTGAATTTGTATCTTTCAACAGTAATGTTCTTTCTGGGAATACAATATCTTTGAAACTTTTCAAATAACGGTTTCACTTTATCTTTTTCTGCTTCTGCAAAATTAAATGTGTTGAAAATATCTCTTCCCTCTTGTCCTATTATGTATAAAATAGCTTTGCATTTTTCATCTTCTTCATTTGATGCCATTGCTACATCAAGGTAAAGTTCCATGGTTTGTTTCCACCTTTTCCAACGTTCAGCTATATTTCCTTCTCTATTAAAGTCCATTTCTGGAGAATGTTTTAAGTGCTCCATGTTTAGAATTCCACAAAGGTCAGTTTAGTAACTAATCCAATTAATTAATTTATATAATTAGTTAATCCACAAAGGAAACAAAAAAATCCCGAACCTGACACCATGTAATATTCTCGGGCGTGATATATACACAAGCGTGTTATCAGTTCAAGTGACTTTAATGAAACTGAATCATATGTTAATGTATGTTACAGAAACAATGTTAGATAGACGATTAAATTACATTGTGTGGTTGGGAACTGTCCATATTAATTAAAGTGATGTTAAATGTCTGCAACAGGTTTAACAGTTATAAGTATATAATGTTTATTTTATCACAACAGTATGGAAATATATAATATAAAAGATCTTTACATTGTGTACAGAATGCTCTAAATTAGTTATAAATAAAAATATTTACTGTATATTTGATAAAAATATATTAAAATATTCGAACCTTTTACAAATAAAAAAATACAACTTCAATGCATACTTTTTATTGGTATTTCAAACTAACTGATAAAATTTAAACCTTCGAGGCTTGGGTATATGAGTTGCGAATAGATTATGCTTTTTCAACAATTATTTTAAAGTTGCGAATAGATTATGCTTTTTCAACAATTATTTTAAAGAAAGGGATCCATTATTTTAAATTGTCCTTTTATTAACGACTGCTTATTTTTCTTTTGTGTACTTTATATTTTACTCGGAAAATTAAAAAAATCCAAAGCCAAACGACGGTAAAAATTGGTCAGGAGATCACAGATAAAGATAAAGACAACAAATATTTTCCATAAATAATATTTGGCCTGTCGAGTCGTGGACTGTTTACAGTCAACCACCAGGACTAACAACGATGTTGAAGGGTGGCATCGTCGTATTAACAAGAGATCCGACGATGAGAAGCCTTTTAATCTGTTAGATCCAAAACTACAAGAAGAACCTTGCTTTGTTTTTGTTAGTGCATTAGTGCTGTAAAATAAGTATGATAATAAATATTACATTTTTTATCCAACATAATTTTAGCAATTTTCAGATTGTATCCCTTTTCATTCTGCCAAATATATTTTTACGAGTTGGTAGAGGTACGAGTTGGTAGAGGTAAGAGTTGGAAGGGTACGAGTTGGTTGAGGTACGAGTTGGTTGAGGTACGAGTTGACTAAGATTAAGATTTTATTGAAACACTCAGACACATACATGTGTAACATGAGGACATACAACAAAATAACATATATTACAAATGACAGAATGAGCTAGTCATACAGTATATAAAGCTAAAATAACAAATTCAGTTTATGTACAAACGATGCTATGCTGGTTAGAAGTTTAACATTATAAAGAGATAACAGACCACTCATCTTATTTTTATCTGGATTTATGAAATAGTACCTTGGTATATATTTTAACATAGTCATTTTGGCATTTTATTAAATATAGAATTCGTCGACGATTCCATCCCTACAAAGTTTACAAACTCTTGCTTCTCTAGGAATGTTTGACCATCTCCCAGTTTCGATCGACAACTTCAGGTTGGAAGTTCTTAGTTTAGATATCTGAGTTCTTCCAAACTCCGTTAGCCTTTATAAGTAATTTTCAAAGCAAAAGTTTGTTTTGAATAACGAAGACAATTGACCTTTAGACGAGTTTTCAATATCTGAGAACCATTTCTGAATGAACTGGTCTCTAAGATGCTCAAATAAAACCGACGCAAAAAAGGGTTGGACGGCAGAGGATTCTCGGACTAACCATTTACAATAAAAAGTGAAGACATTTTACATAGATCTAATAATTTATCTGAGAACCATTTCTGAATGAACTGGTCTTTAAGACGCTCAAATAAAACCGACGCAAAAAAAAAGCGTTTGACGGCAGAGGATTCTCGGACTAACCATTTACAATAAAAAGTGAAGACATTTTACATATAGATCTAATAATTTATAACCGTAGGAATTTGTTCTACCAGCGTCTTTATTGCTTCTAGAAAGAGGAATATTTAATTGTTCTAGTATTTGGTAAGTATACATATTTTCATTAACTTCATTATCAGTAATATTAAGTATATCATGAAGAAGATTTTCGTCTGGTATAATGTAATCGGACAACTTAGCTGTCCTTGCATTAAAATCTCCAAAAAGTGCAATATTTTTGAGGTTTTGTGAAAAATTAATTATATCATTTCCTATCTCAGTAAAACAGTTTTCGGAGGTATATTTCGTATATTCACGTGGGATATATACATATCCCAGTAAAAATTTTGAATCTAGAGTTTTCAGATCTAATTCAACCCACTGTATAAAGTCATAATCATTTTCTAAAAATTGTATTTGTTTTGAAAATATTGTTTTATAAATAATAATAATACCACCGTGTGAGACTTCTTTTTAAATTTGTTTCTGTTTGTACAATAGTAAGAATAACCTTCATTTAAATCTATAACATCTAAGTCATCTAATTTAGTTTCTACAAACACAAGTACATCATATCTCTTAATAATAGATATAAATTCAGGATTAAATAATTTGGATTTTAAGTCCGCACACATTTAAATAAGTGATATTATTATAATAAGTTTATTTGTAAACAACTGTGTATTGGGTAGTTGTCGGAGTGACTATCCTATCTATGGAGAACTGGTTCTTGTCGGCTGTTGTGTCTGTGGGGTACATCACGGGGTGGAGGTTCATATGGTCTGCCGTCAACATAAATCTTTTCATGTATAGTTTCTTTCGTTTTTCGTCGCTGCAAGTATTTGATGTCCGGTATCAGTTCTCTTCTACGGTTTTTACGATTTCGATTAGGTTGGTTTACCGAGAATTCTTTATTTTTCAGAGCGGTAGGGACTGCCTTCAATACGCTCTCATTGTCCTAATAATTGGTGAAGCGAGCTATAATGTTGCGTCGTTTTCCATCACTTCGTTTACTAAGACGATGGACATTTTAGAAATTTATATTTTCTACATCCTCTATGTGAAGTTCTGTTTTCAAAAACTCTACCAACACTTCCTTTGTGTTTTCGTCTCCATGTTCGATTCCCCCAAACACAAGGTTGCATTTCGTCGAATGAGTTTTGAGTCTGAGAAAATCTTCTTTTATTAACTTTTAATTTTTTCTTCTAATGTTCTATTTCGAGCTTCTAAATTTCTGATTCGATCTTCAGCAAGGTGATGGTGCTCCTCTTGTCTGGATATGGAGTTACATTGGTTCTCTGGTACTGATTTTATCTTATGTATTTCGTCTTTCATGTTTTTATAGCCTTTTCAAAATTGTCTAGTTTTTGGTTCATAGAATCTAGTACGTCTAATTGACATGAAGTTGTCGAACCTTTGAAATCGCTCGTTGATCATTGCAATTTCTTTCACAAGGACGGATATTAACAGTAGATATCGGTGGGGGTGTTGGAGGAAGCAGGTTTGTACACTGAGGCATTGGTGTTGGCATGCATGTAGGCATATTATTTTGGTGACCATTTGCAACGTTGGACACGGGTGTACTATGACGTATCTGGGTATGTTTATTATTTAGTTCATGAGCTGCACGAGTTGCAAATACTAAATGTTGTGGAATAGCAGGTGACTCTGATATACTTTGATGATGTCGATTTATCGAATCATGGGCCTGGGCCACTTTGAAAACTTGAGAAGTGTCATTCGATTGAACTGGGGTCGCCATATTTGTTTTAAACGGTGGGGTGTATCCAGATTAGCTACAATAATGTAGCTCCTTTTTTATGGACAGAGCTACAAAGAGGTCCCATTACTCGTAATGGAGAAAAAACACTCTTGAGATTTATACATATTTTCCGCTATTAAACTGCTATTTTTGTTCAATTTATATTTTTTTCGTTGAAATTTCTAAAATGTCTAATTAAATAATATTAACACTTTGCATTGTTGAGAAAATTGAAATTGTGGAGAGTAGAATTGAAGAATCGTACCGGTACAAATTTGATCCCAGCTAATGCAATAAAGCCGGAAAAGAATTGATCCGGATAAATATTTTACCAAATCGATTAAAAAATTATGCACTTCCGGAATTCAAATTTGGACAACAATGCCTTGTTTACGAATAAAGTGTAAAATTAACGAATTAGGTGTTGTAGAAATATTAGTTAAACTTCAAAGACATTAAAAAGTATGAAGCAATTTAGGGAAACAGTTTAATAGCGAATTACAGCATAAAACCCCCGGGTGTGAATCACTCCCGGCTTGCTCCATTACGAGTAATGGGACCTCTTTGTAGCTCCATCCATAAAAAAAAGAAAAAAAAGAGCTACATTATTGTATTATTGTAGCTATCTCTAGATGGACTGTTTTTGTTCTTTCTTTTTCTACTACCGTTTCTATATAATGTGTTAGTCCAGCTAGAAAGGCACACAGACATCGCAGGACATCAAAATATTACTTTACATCGGAGCTCGTCTCACTGTTGATTAACTCGCTCCGCCTAGGACTTGGATTCAATGTGCCAAGGGTGAATACAACAATTGTATGGCTACACTCTATAAGGTATGACGCAGCTGTAGCGGCCAATTCAGAAATAACTTGTTTAAATCTGTTATTATTTGTTAAATAAATTTAATAAATTATTTAATTAAAAGCATTGGTAATTATGTTAAAATTTCACTGCTTTAATTTGGTTTAAGTTAGGATGAACTTGGATACTCACCCCTTTTTATTGGTCGTGTTCATATTTTTTGTGATTTTTTGTTATTTAATTCTTGATATTATAGTTTATTTTATTCTTGACTTTGGTTTTGAGATAAATTTCCAGAAATCTTTCTTTCGATTAGAATGCCAGAATAAGTTTACTTTTGTATATTTTGAACATAATATGATAGTTTGATCAAAGTAATTTAATTTTTGTGAAAGGGTAAATAAATATATGTATCAAGTTTGTTTCCCAACAGACCATGCAAATGCAATTTTATTTTGCATTTTGATGACTAAGACTATCTGTTTATAATTACTAATAGTTTAATTAGTTTAATATTTTCTTAAACTATTATTGAAAATTGTATGTATGATTTATCTTTTTGAAATGCACAAATAATAGAATATGTCTTTATGATGTTTATATTTCATTTGAGTCAATCTCATCCGTTTTAATTTGAATATTAATTATCTTAAATAAACTGTGATGTAATGATGTAAATTCTCATTTCGCCTGGCATAAAATCTTATAGCAGCAAAACTGTGGAATAATCTGCCTAATAATTTTAGGGAGGAAATGGGATTATTAATCACGTGCCTGTCAACAGTGAAGTTGTGTGTTCAATTCGTGCTGCTAGCAGGGTGTGATCAACTCAAACTTTTGTTTCTCAGTTTTTGACAAGTGTACTTTGAATGTGCTACGATGGTTGTTGGATACAACTATTACTGACTAGTAGTTAGTCCGAGAATCCTCTGCCGTCCAACGCTTTTTTTGCGTCGGACAAAAAAAAATTTTAAAAATTAAAAAAAAAGCGTTGGACGGCAGAGGATTCTCGGACTAACTAGTACTATATGACACCTCTCCATGTTAATCAACTAACCAATTCACATGCTACTGTTATGTTAGTGAGAGGTTTGGCGTGCCATAAAACCTGGTTTAACCTACCATTTCTTTTGAATATGATTTCATAAAAATATTGACGGTCTTTGCTATTTCACGTAGTGTTTAAAAAGTATTGTCACCGAAAGCACCGAACTGTTATTTAATTGTTCAATTACAGTTGAAAACGTAAATCATAAACACCAAATTGAAAATCAGCCGTCGTAGCGTTAACATCGGGTATATTCACCGTTAGCACGAATGACTCCTAAACCCAGCGTCTCATACTGCCAGTAAGGCGTCTAATTTGTTGAAGCATCATCTATTGTCATTCACACCATAACTGAACCCCACCAAAAGGCTCTATTGAAACAATGTTTCTTGGTGTGTAAGCTGTGTTTTGATGCTTCCAAACACGGGTTTGCACATCAGTTACATGGTGTAAAAATGGGCTCTCATTTGTCCAGTGTATTCGTCGTCAGGTTCTAAGGTTCCAATTTTGTCTTGCCCTGCAGGTTGCAACAGGCCAACCAGTCCCTGCTATGGCGATCATCAGCATTTGGCGTTTAATGACTCGCCTTGACCTCAATCCTGCAGCTTTAAGACGATTTCGTACTGTTCTGGCTGACAGATTACGACCAGGTAACCATTGTTGCTTGAGACAGGTGCTTGCTGTAAACGGATTTCGCCTGACCAATCTACTAAGGTTCCTATATTCACGTCGGGTTGTCACAGATGGTCGACCGGATCCGGAACGGTATTTAACATCTTGCGTGGCAGTGTGGTTTCTGTCCAAACGACTGTAGCCAAGCTGACGTCCTATTGCCTTGGAAGACATACCAGTGGAATGCATGCTGATGGTTTGCCATCTCTGTGCTTCTGATATCCGCCTACTTGCCATGCTTAGTTAAATTAGAAATTCGGGATTTAAATACCAACAGCAGAGGCAAAATCCTGAGGTTGCAAATAAAATATCATCAAATAATCCAATGTTATACAATTTACTAGGCAAGATGTGCGTTTCGTCTTAATTAGATGTTTTAATAGAACCAATTGCAAAGTAAAACATTTCTGCTAGACAACGATCGGCGTAAAATGATGATATAAATTGACATTAACATCACAAGTACGATATGTGAACGATCACTAGCTTCATTATACGGCTCTTGGCTGATTTTGATGATGTCTTTAAGCAGACAACCAGATAATTGTACTTGTGATTGTACAAATACAAACATCTTTATTTCCTAATCATAGGGCCCATCAGAGCGTGTTAATTAGATAGTTAAATTTATTTTATCACAGAAAAACAGAAAAACATCAATTGCAGAGAGCCAGCCTTTCCAATATTCATGTATAAAGATACAGTAGTACATCATTTAAGTGACAATTAAACAAGTATTTATAATAATGAAAATAATAGACATATAATTATTTATTTAATCTGATTCTGATTTTTGCTTATCTACTGCTGACTTCAAGAAAATACACAAAGAATTAACAAAGGTAGTTTCCTCATTAGACATAATCCATATATAAAGTTGTTCGTTATTTAATGTCTTAAGATTTGGATAAATTTCAAAGTAACAGTTTAAAAATGAATGACGTTTCACTTTATGTTTGGGGCACTCTAACAGATAATGGAGTTCATCTTCCACTTTATTCATATTGCAATTCTTACATAATCTTTCTTGTTTTGGAATGATCTCTGGTTTTCCCAAGATTGTTAATGTGTCGCTCATAGCGTCCAGTCTCAAATCTTAATTTATGGTTACTTAAACGAAATTTTGTTAGTGTTTTTCTATTATCTGGATGTAGTGGAGCAGATAAATAATTTTCTGAACCAAAGACAGTTTTATGAAGGAAAAATGTACAGCGAATAGACTGAAAATGCTGATTACAGATTTTACAGGGTGTATTCTGCCCGTGTGGCAGATAGCTAACCAAAATATATATACGGGGCAAATATACGACAAATCCGGGGAAAGATCGTTTATTACACCACGTAATACACAAGTGAAGTAAAGTGAAGATGTGAAGATGAAGGTAAATTGCTGAAACATAAATAAAACAATCATAAGTATGAAGCAGAGAAAGTTACAAATATAACGTTAATTAAATTTTCAGAACCATAAAAATATACAGTCTCTAGAGTTTATAAATCATTAATAAAAGGCAATCACAGTTAAACAAAGTTACTGAAAATCACATCTGGCTATTCAAGGTCAGTCGAGATCCAAACATGACGAACAGAAGTAATCCTTTCAATAAACGAATCTTTAAACGATTAGTAAAACATGAATAAACAGCCGAAAGTTTTATAAAATGATTTAAATTGTCTTACACTGTACGTCGGCAAGGTTTAACTCCTAAAAAAGAGGTGATCCAAAAAAAAAACGTGTCGGACAAGTATTTCATCACACGGAAGAGAAAGAATTCGAAGGAAGCTAAAACCTGTGAGACTGTCCGGAGGAGTTGCATAAAAACTGGGATGCTAAACCGATCCAAACAATAAGTAGATGTGGTTAATTGTTCAAACACAAATCTTACACGATAATTAATAATCCAAGAAGGAATAAAAATTTGTAATGTAATTACAGTACACTCCCCGCCAAATATTCTTGTGAATATTTCTCTAAATTTCTAGATGAAGAATATGAAAACGAATATATTCCAATATCCAATTAATATCACATAAATCCAAAGGTCATTCAAGAATAACACTTAACGGTATATACACATGTACAGTTCGGAGAACGATCCAACGGTTATAGTTCTGGAGTTCCATCGTTGTATGGCTTCCAGCGTTGCCCAATGGGAAGAGTAGATCTGTAGCTCCATCGTTGCCACGCACGGCGTGGGAAGGAACGACGTGTTCACAGATCGGACACAGACGGGTTACAATTGGAAATCTCAAATGTATCGAGAGAAACAAACAGTTATATGTACACTGGAATAGTCCCTAGAGGATGCTTTCCACCAGAAGAATCATGTCGACAATCGGTCGAGTATATTTTGCAGGTTTCCCGTCCACGATGACACGCACTTCGGCTTTCCTGGTGTGTCCATCTTCACTCTTAAAGACGTCAGTCACAAGTCCTGTAGGCCATTTGTTACGATCTAAGTTCTTATCACGGATAAGAACGACGTCTCCGACGATAATGTCTCTCTGTGGCTCTGTCCACTTCCTACGTTGTTGAAGTAGGGATAGATATTCCTTGCGCCATCTGGACCAAAACATGCTCGAGAGGGCACCAACCCGTCTCCACTCCGCTAGACAGAGATCCTGTTTGGAGAATGACTCCTTTGAGTCGATAGAAAACACGTAGTCCGTTTTCTGCGTTAGTAGCATAGAGGGTGTCAAGATGAGCGGGTTCTCCGAGTCCGATGAGACTGGAACAAGCGGTCGAGAATTAATGATGGCAGTTGCCTCCGCCATGAATGTGTTCAGCACGTCGTGAGTTAATGTCCGTCCTGGGTTTTCTAGAATCATAGAGTCGAGAATTCTTCTAGTGATCCCAATCATCCGTTCCCAAGCACCGCCCATGTGGGACGAATGGGGTGCGTTGAATATCCAAACGGTTCCGGATTCGAGCATATGTTTCCGCATTTGATTGTCTTCAACGTTGATTGCGTTGACTCCTATTTTGTCAATAGCACCGACGAAGTTGGTTCCACAGTCGGATCGGAAGGTTTTCACTTTCCCGCGGATTGATGTGAAACGGGTCAGAGCGTTAATGAATGCAGAAGAACTCATCTCGTCCACGAGTTCGATGTGCACAGCTCTTGTCACCAAACAGGTAAAAAGTATGGCCCATCTTTTAGCCTTCGCCAGTCCACCACGTGTTTTACGGGCTACCACTTCCCATGGCCCAAAGGCGTCCACTCCAACGTTGGTAAACGGCGGTGACGGTTCTAGACGATCTGCTGGCAAGTCGGCCATGATTTGAGATTCCTGTCTGCCACGTAGTTTTCGGCATAAGACGCACTTATGAAGCACTGAGGAAATTGTACGTTTAGCGCCTATGATCCAGAATCCAGCAGCTCGAATAGCTCCTTCCGTAAAATGTCGTCCTTGGTGTTTTACTTGATGGTGGAAGTGTCGAACGAGTAAGTCGGTGATATGATGACGTCCTGGGATTACTAGAGGTAGCTTTTCCCTGAATGGCAGGTCAGATTTGACAATGCGTCCTCCAACTCTGAGAAGTCCGAGTTCATCTAAGAATGGATTTAGTTTGGCAATTACGCTTCGACGAGAAACTGGTTCCGAATGAAGAAGACAATCGATCTCCTCGCCAAACATACGGGATTGAACTTCCCTGATAATGAATAGTTCAGCGTCCTGACGAATATCAACCGGTGAGCACATAGATGCTGATTTGTGCCCGTGAAGTTTGCGGGCAGCAGCTTTGAGAGCAGCAATGAACCGAGTCAACTTTGACCAAGATGAAAAGTCGGAAAATCGCTCATCCCAAGTTGGTGTGTGATCTACAGTACAAGTTTTGGCGACTTTTACGACAGGTCGGATCTCTTTGTCCATTTCGGGTTCCACAAGAGTATGTTGGGATGCATCTGTTGTCTCTGACTGAACGTTAATGAGCAATCGTTTGGGTCCCAAGAGCCAATCGCTGTCGTGTATATCAGAAGGTTGGAAAAATCTAGTTCCTGAATCGGCCGGGTTCAAGTTAGACGGCACGTAGTTCCATTCGTCGGGCTTGCTATGTTTCCGAATTTTCTCTACTCTGTTGGCGACGTAAGTGTAGAATCTACGGGTATCATTACTGATGTAACCCAAAACTACACGACTGTCAGTATAATATTTGACTTCGTCGATGGAAAGTTGAAGGTGATCAATAGCACTTTGGGCGAGTTCTACGGCAAGCACAGCCGCACAAAGTTCTAGTCGAGGAATGGTATGGCCGCTTATAGGTGCCACTTTCGTCTTTCCGAGAACAAATCCAAGTTGTGGTTCCCCGACCGTTTCTACGGTTCTTAAGTACACAACGGCTGCAATGGCCTTTTCTGAAGCATCAGAGAACACGTGTAGTTCCCTTTGGTTGGCTTTGTTAAGGTTAGCCACATATGTGCGTGGAATGCGTAGATTCTCAATTTCGTGTAGGGAGTCCCTCCAGTTTTCCCATTCGATGGCCAACTCGTCTGATACAGGTTGATCCCAGTCTATGGTTTCTGATACTAGTGTTCTGAGCAGAAGTTTCCCGTGAATAATAACGGGAGCGAGAAACCCGAGCGGATCGAAGATACTATTAATTGTGGGGAGTATACCTCTTCGTGTGACTGGTTTGTCTTCTGTAGATAGCTGAAACAGGAAGTTGTCAGTGTTGACGTCCCATATAAGTCCGAGGCTTCTCTGAAGAGGCTTATCATCTGCGTTCAAGTTCAAGTCCTTTAGGTTGCTAGCCAGATCACTGGAAGGAAACGCAGCCATTACTTCTGGGCTGTTAGATGCGAACTTATGCAATCGCAGATTCCCGTATTCCATCAATGCATTCTGGGTGTCCTTCATGAGGATAACTGCCTCTTCCGGTGTTTCGCAAGAGGTCAAACCATCGTCAACGTAGAAGTCGTTGATAACGAAGTTCGGTACATGGCTACCGTATTTTGACTCGGATTCTAAGGCTGCTTTTCGTAGACCTAGTGTGGCTACTGTTGGTGATGGGCTATTCCCGAACACATGGACACGCATACGGTACTCTATAAGTTCTTCATTTGGGTTGTTGTCCTTGTACCACAGAAAACGTAGGTAATTTCGATGGTCGTCTCGAACCACGAAGCAATGAAACATGTGCTGCACATCAGCTGTTACGGCAATCTTCTCTCTCCGAAAGCGTACAAGAACTCCGAGTAAACTGTTAGTCAGGTCTGGACCCGTCAACAAAACGTTGTTCAAAGAGATTCCGTTGTATTTTGCCGAGGAATCAAAGACACCACGAATCTTATCGGGCTTTTTCGGGTGATAGACACCAAATAGTGGAAGGTACCAGCATTCCTCGTTTTCCTTTAACGGTGGAGCAACTTCCGCGTGGTTGTTGTCCAGTATGTTTCCCATGAATTCTATTAAGTGTGCTTTCTTCACGGGGTTCTTTTTTAGACTAGTGTCCAACATTTTCGCTCTCTGAACAGCTTGATCCCTATTGTTGGGTAGGCGTGGTCTTGTAGCTCGGAAGGGCAAGGGTGCAACCCAGTTTCCAGTGTCGTCTCTCACAAATTCGTCGTCCATCTGTTTCATGAACAGTTTATCGTCGTGAGACATCCCTGGTTTATCATCGTCAGGCGTCCTGACAAACACATCTTGTCCTATGCTGTTGTCCTTCGGGAATTGTTCCCGTATCTCAAAGTTGTTTTCGCATGGTTTCAAAACCGTAGGGCGACCGGAAGTCGATACATATGTCCTGTTTACATTGATGTCGGTGGGTGCATGTTGCTTGTCTAAGCATGTTTCACCCACTACGACCCAGCCAAGTTTGAGTCGTTGGGCGTATGGAGCTTTTAAGGGTCCAAGCTTTTGATCGTGCACGTGATGAGCTTCCGGTAGATCCCGACCAATGAGAAGCATGATACTGCAACTATCATCCAAAGGTGAGAGGTGTTTCGCTATTTCTCCTAAGTGGGGGTGTTTGTTCGCAATATCCGGTGTCGGAATCTCGTTCCTGTTGTCGGGTATGTTGTCGCATACTATTAGGACTGGTAAAACTAACGGGTCGCTGCCATAGACTGTAGTTACAATAAAGTCCTTCCCTCGTCTTCCAAAAGTCGTGATCTTTCCAGAGCAGGTGGAAAGTGTATATGTCTCGGGAACATCCCGTACATTGAAATACTGAAAGAATTCTGGAGAGGCTAAGGACCTGTTGCTCTGGTCGTCGATTATGGCGTACATTTTCTTCGTGTATCCCGGGTGGTCCTTGTGAAACACGTTAACTGGAAGTATTTTTGCACAAGATTTTCCACCATATTCTTTACATATTTCAGTGCAGGATGAGTTGACCGTGTTAACGGTAGTTGTGCTCCCTGGCTCCCCGCCGTTGTTTTGTGCAGGCTTAGACACTGATTGGGAAGCAGGTTTGTTGCTCTTGTTAATATGAAGTGCCGTGGTATGCTGTTTACTACCACACTCCTTGCATGAAACACTGACGGGACAATCCCGGCTTACATGCTTATTCGAGTCGCAGCACTTAAAACAAACTTGGTTGTCTTTCAGCAATATTCTGCGTTCCTCCATAGGTTTGGAACGGAATCCGCGGCAGTCATTTAATGAATGTTTGGAACCATGCAAGATGCATTTTTCAAGCCTGTCTGACAAATGATTGACGTTTGACGCATCCGTTTTGTGAACACCAATTTTAGCTTGGGGCTTAGATGTAGACCTTGTCGAACTCCCTTTTTGAGATGAAATAACGGGTTCCGAGTCGTAGGTAAACCCTGGGTTGTTTCTGATCCTACTAATCTCCCGTATGAATGCGGAAAATTCCGTAAAGGGAGGAAATGAGGTTGAGTGTTGCTCATTGTACCTTACTGCTCTTGCTGTCCATTTTTCTTGTAGACCAAATGGCAGTTTAGACACTATAGGTCTTATTCCCGAGGAGGAATCGAAATAGGCCAATAGATTCTTGAGCTGTGGCTTCTCCTTTATGTACTCGATCTCTGACAAGATGTCTGACAACTCGTAGAGACGTTTGTTGTCCTTGTTTGTGAGCTTCGGGAAATCTGTTAACTTCGTTTTAAGGGAAGCTTCGATCATTTCCGGACAGCCATATCGTTCATCAAGTCTTTGCCAAAGACGCTGTAGACCTCTGGTTGGGTTGTCGGCATTGGATGCTCTAATACTAACCGCGTGCTTCGACGATTCGGTTCCTAACCATTTGACCAATAGGTCCAGCTTCTCCGAATCCGAGACGTCCAGTTCCCTTATCACACTTTCGAAGCTCGACTTCCAAATATGGTACGACTCAGCCCTATCATTGAAAGTACTGAGTCGGGAGAATATAAGGTCCTTCCTCAATAGAAACTTTGTGATGGCAGGCGTCGGGTCTGAACCCGTATCCTGATAACCGGATGTTGGTTTTCTTACATCTACGAGGCTTGATGCACTGTGCATGGGATAGTCTTGACAAGGCGTAAAAACAGGTGCATTAGTGTTCAGCCTAGATAAACCGGAAGTCCGTGTCTGGGTGACTGGAATATGTCCACAATCGTTCATCGGCGTAGAAGTTGCGGATGGAAGTCCAAAATCTCCAATGTGTGAACGGTATGAAGGTCGATTATTGAATGCAATAGCTGTGGTCATATCTAGCTCTTCTTTGGGATTACCGGAAAGACCTAGTCCCGAGTGTGCGGGACGAGAGAAACGAGTAGTGTATTTCGGTATTGCAGAAGTTACTTGGTAATCCGCGTTTTGCGTCCGATATTCCTGTTGGCTGTGAACACTGTGCTGCTGGACATAGTCCTTGACCCGTTTAAGCGGGTCGTCGGTCGGAACCGGAAGTGGATCGTCCAAATCTTGTTCCATGTCGTCCTCCTGTTCTAGGATCCGGGCTTCGGCTTCTAGTTCGGCGGCTTGTCGCTGTGTTTCTAGAAGAGTCATTTCCGCTTCGATTTCGGCCTTTCTACGGTTAACTTCCGCTTCTCGCCTAGCGGCCTCCTCTTCCATTTGTGTTTTCTGTCTAATGGCCTCTTGTTCCATTTGTGTTTTCTGTCTAATGGCCTCTTGTTCCATTTGTGCTTTCTGTCTAATGGCCTCTTGTTCCATTTGTGCTTTAACACGGGAAGACTCCCGTACCGCCCTTTCCTGGAGCTCTGCTTCTTGCTTAGCCATTAGCGCCTGTTTTTCGGCAAAGGCGATTGCTGCTTTTGCCGCCTCGGCTTTGGCTCGCGTTCTCTTGGCCAAACTGGATGTATTCGATTTACTAGAACTGGTCTCGCTATTTGATTTTGACTTTGTTGATTTAACGGACTTCGCTATGCTGGTCTGTCTTATTACCTCATGCAGGTTGGCTATAGCGGAGTCGTACATTCGCTTGCGAACGTCGATGACTGGACTTATGACATCTAAGTCTTGATTTGCCAAATTTGTTCTTTGGCCCTTTACAAACACGAGGTATTCCTCGCATAGCCGGTTGTACCTTGTGTAGGCTTGAACAACTTTTTGTTCAAGTTCCAGGCATTTTCTTTCCTCTGACGGAGGGTTGTCGGTCTCCTGTAAGATTGCGTTACACATGGACCAAAGAAGTTCAACATCTTGCGAGAGCTTGTCTCTCCTCTGGATGTACTGCTCTTCTCCTTTTTCCGTCAATGTCCGTGTTCTGGACGTGGCTGACATCTGATCGTCCTCTGGATTCATTGTGTGGCGATGTCGTGTTGACCCCGCGAGTCGTACAACGGTGCCCCGAAGAAGTTAACCAACCAGGTGTAGTCAATTTACTATTCTGCCCGTGTGGCAGATAGCTAACCAAAATATATATACGGGGCAAATATACGACAAATCCGGGGAAAGATCGTTTATTACACCACGTAATACACAAGTGAAGTAAAGTGAAGATGTGAAGATGAAGGTAAATTGCTGAAACATAAATAAAACAATCATAAGTATGAAGCAGAGAAAGTTACAAATATAACGTTAATTAAATTTTCAGAACCATAAAAATATACAGTCTCTAGAGTTTATAAATCATTAATAAAAGGCAATCACAGTTAAACAAAGTTACTGAAAATCACATCTGGCTATTCAAGGTCAGTCGAGATCCAAACATGACGAACAGAAGTAATCCTTTCAATAAACGAATCTTTAAACGATTAGTAAAACATGAATAAACAGCCGAAAGTTTTATAAAATGATTTAAATTGTCTTACACTGTACGTCGGCAAGGTTTAACTCCTAAAAAAGAGGTGATCCAAAAAAAAAACGTGTCGGACAAGTATTTCATCACACGGAAGAGAAAGAATTCGAAGGAAGCTAAAACCTGTGAGACTGTCCGGAGGAGTTGCATAAAAACTGGGATGCTAAACCGATCCAAACAATAAGTAGATGTGGTTAATTGTTCAAACACAAATCTTACACGATAATTAATAATCCAAGAAGGAATAAAAATTTGTAATGTAATTACAGTACAGGGTGTTAAAGGCAGTTAGTCATCGAGGTTGCGGGTTCGGATTCGAGTCTCATTGCAGGCAGGTTGTTCTCGATTTCAATCGTAATTAAAAAGGAAAGCCTATTTTTGTATGAAGCTCTGGTGTTCTTTCCGGATACTCTCCCCAGAAAAAAAAATGAAAGCTGAGAATTGCCGAATGCGTCTTTAAACAGTGTTCAAACATGACAAATGTGTTACAAACAAGCAGCCTAATTAAGAACGTCTGCACTAAGGTCGTTTAGAATGAGATATTTAATCCGATTACTGTTCATCAGATAACAGTTCAAAGGTACACACATTAATCATAATAATGTCATGTATAAGGTCTTGCTTTATTATTTGCCATATCTATTGAGTTCGATGCATATGTATGCGGCCCAAACACAAACACATTCCTTTTAAACTATGATTTCGGTCATTTGGTTAATTCATTGAAATCTTTTTACAAGTAAGATAACGTTAAAACTTGCCAAGACCATAAACATTAAAATATCTTTTCACTGGACAATATCTAAATCGGTACAAAGATAACACGTAATAAAATGCTTGTGATATACTCGGGACACGTTCAGTAAGAGTAAATACGAGGTCGGGTACCAGCTCGCATTTACCAACATGGGAAAATACGAGTTTTCCGATGTTGCAGGGATTTCTAATGACGCCTCCTCTAAGCAACAGAAGGGGTGTAGAGTAAAATTTACAACTGCTTTTATTTTTGTGTTTTTGGCGCTGATTTTAGCAGTTGGTGTCGGACTCATTGTACATTTTGCAGAAAATAGGAAAATTCAGTGTGAATTTCCGAGTTCGATGGGAGATTCTAAAACAGAAGCCTTAAAAGACAAAACCCCCGATACTAGCCTTTGTAGAAATATGGCTTTGGAAAATCCGGATAGCATTTGTAAGTACACTGAGAAAGGACTAATTGATATGTTTAAGGTAATAGTCTGTGTGTCATATAAGAAGTTGCAAAAATTTCGTTTCAAACCAATGTTTCTTCTCTGTAATTCATTTCTTTTAGCACTGAAAAAACATATTTAGTAATATTTAGAATAGTATAAAAATAAAGATCAAGCAGCCCGTTTTCATGTTACACAAACTGAAAATAACAATTGTGTTTACTGTCGGTCCTTTCATTCTGTTATTAAAGCAGTGGTACCGAACAAAGGGTAATAATAATAATAATAATAATAATAATAATAATAATAATAATAATAATAATAATAATAATAATAATAATAATAATAATAATGATAATAATAATAATAATAATGATAATAATAACAATAATAATAATAATAATAACAACAACAACAACAATAATAATAATGATTATAATAAGAGTAATAATAGATTAGAACTGCATAATAATGCATCATTATTTGTAGTATTTAGTGTTTCTTATTGATGTTGATGGTGATGATTTTGTTTTAAAAGGTTATGATGCGGCAATATCCATTTTATACTCTTTTTATCGTATAGTTTAAATTAAATCCATATCTGGCTCTGCTGGGCATTAATGGATCTTTGTTAAACCAGATCTGCAGTTGAGGGGGTGTGGCATATATGTAATACACCCAGGCGATAAGGTTCTACAATCTCTATGCAAAAAAAAAAAGATATATTTATTATTATTATTATTATTATTTATAAAAGCAAAAGCGGAGAGGATTCAATAACCGATAGTTAACTTTAATAATTAAAGAAACGCTGCATATGAACTTAATAGTTAATGTTTAAGCAAAAAACCAAGTAACTGATTAATTCTGTGACTTGCGCATGCACGACTGAAAGAACAGATATAAAAATGATACTTAAAGAATGTCGGTTGTCAGGCTGCACAAATATGTATCTCTATGTTTGTATAGTTCGGCATTGATAGGTGAACTAGATGTCGAGGAGGTTAGCAAACATATACAGTTCTAATCTATTTGTTGAAAAGTATCATAGTGAAGTTTGTTAATGGAACACCAGAGGGTTTGAACAACAACATGCTACATATACGACGAATGATTTCTTTCATATTACACTGTAAACAAAGAAAAGACATACGACTTTCAATGTGATTTTCGTGTGATAATCACATGACTTGCATGTGATTTGGAAAATGTATTATGCTACATTCATGCGACTATCATATACATAGGAGTTACAGAGGGACCGTTGCTTAGAACTGGTTTAATTCTGATAAATTACGCGCATTGTCTTGTTTATTAGCATTTGTACATGTTTCTACGGTTTCGCTGTAATATTTTTTTCCTGTCCTGCATCCCCTTAACTTAAGGGTTAGAGTCGAACACACCTTAACCTGTCAGTCTGGAACTCACAACTCTATCGGCCACACGCCGATTATAACAATATTAGATTGCTAACTAACTAGACATCTTTACTACCAAGGTCCTTTTGCACATTGCCAATATAGTTGGTTTTTTTTTGTTTCTGTACTTTGGGGTTGTGTTGGGTGGGGATTAGAGGGATGGGAGTTATTCATCTTTTAAAATGTAGTTTGCTGTTTCTAGAAAAATATACATATTAACGAAGATTTTATACTACATGAATTATACTATTAAAGAGTTCAGTAAAATATTTGATATCAACAATATCAATAACGAGGCTGCCTTTCAAACTAAAAATAGCCAGTTACAGTTATATACCAATACTATGTTAATTGTCACAGTCGTTGCGCAAGGGGGTGGGCGAACGCCTACTTGCTCGTCCTGCATTATAAAATTACTTATTCTCTAATTTGTACGTAATTCTCTAATTTTTACGTAATGTACAAATTAATTGATAGGTGTGGAAAAAAATGGGGTTGGGAAATTTAAGAAATATAATTCATTGGGCAACGAATTTGTACAGATTTTACCACGAGTTCGACATTTACGCTAAATATTTTCAAAAGGGGTAAAATGTGAGCGTAAAGGGTTCAACCCATGTTAAAATCAGAATATATTAGTGTCTCGAATGAATTATTTCGATTTTAATAGGACCCATACGATAACTTTTATCAACAAAACCTAGTTGCAGGACTTGTCTGCCATTTAGGACACAAAGCTAATTGTATCGTCGTTAAAATATGTGAAAAATTACTATGACGTCGCAATAAAGATTGTTGATCGTTTAGAACGTTGATTAGGTTTTATTACTCGTTTTACTACTGGTGTTGACTCGAAGCGTTTTTAGGCACGTCATATTAGATTTTGCATTTCTTTTTGCACATTTACCATTTGTTTAAATTTGAGAAACAGAATCTTACATTCATAGTTTCTATGAGATTTATTTAATCTCGCCTAGGCTCGGACTTAAGGTTCCACAATGAAGCATCTCGATTGCGTAAATTCAATAATCCACTAGTACGAATGTAAAATCATATTTTTTCAGCTATTATATAACATCAAATTAATATTGATTAATTTATTGTTTGACGCCCAGTAAGCACTGTTCTAACAAAAGAACAATAGATGTTGTATTAAATTTGTCGTTGTAGCAATTTATACACAGATATTTCGCTGATTCCTGAGTTCACTAAATTTACCTTTTTTAAGTTTGAAAAAAAAATCAAAATAGATCAACAAAAGACATTTATTCAAATTCTAGTTTTAAGTGAAGCAAAACCGTTACTTCTATAGCAATCTCGTATCAGTGTTAATAAAAATCAATCAAAGAAACAAACAAACATACCCGGTATGTTTGCACATGTGGCATTTTGCGCCAAGTAAGTCATCGATCACATGATCAATAAAGTATGATAGACTCTGTAAATCTTTATACATGTATTAAGAAAAAAGACAGAGAAAGACATCAGAAGTGCAATGCTCTTTAGATGAATTATATAATTTGTTACTTTATATCTGAAGAATATTAGGTTTTATTTTTCCAGCGAAAGGACACATCTATTTTCGGTAACTGTGTCCTATCTTAAAATTTAAGATAAGACTTTTTGAAAGCTTGTGAGTGAGGTTTGACGCTACTTTCAGCGATTTTTCAGCATATATATATGCGTCCTGTTTTTTGGAAAGAAAGTAAGAGTACATGGTGTAACCCCGACCGTTGACATGAAAACTGACAATCCTTGTCAATTAGGGGTGAAATAGAGCACATCCTGCCAAGTAAGTCTCGAACTCACAACATCAGTGTTGACAGAAACGTGATAATATTAGTTAGAAATTAAGTATTGTGCTTCATTCTATGACTTAATAACGTATTTTTGTAGGCAACGTGTGTCCTAAGACAACATTACCAATGACAGAGCAAGTTTCTAGGTCATCTGTGACGTCATCAAAATTACCAACATTACCGCAACCATCAAGTCAAACGTTTTCTAAACTACCATCAACAACAAACACGGTATCTCCCGATGTAAAATTGAAGGACATCCGGTTACCAAGAACATTATCCCCGACGCACTATAACCTTGTAATAGCACCACTATTTGACATGGGCGATGAGAAGAACTTCTTTTTTCGCGGAAACGTTGAAATAGAAATCGAATGTAAGGAAGCAACTAAAACCATCACTCTGCATGCACACATGTTGAGAATTAACAATTCTTCCGTAAGGGTCTCTTCAAAGTTTCAATCAGATTTAAATCTTCGAGTAATAAGAATAGAAGAAGATAGTGAACGACAATTTGTGCATTTCCACTTAAATGATGAAATGAAGAAAGGAAGTGTATACTACATTTCGATGTGGTTCACAGGCCCTCTGCAGACGGACATGAAAGGATTCTACCTAAGCTCGTACCTTGAGAACGGAAAGAAAAGGTAAATTGTGGTATGCGCTTTGAATGTATAACGAATTCAGGAAATATATATTTGATATAAAAAAAGGTTGTATCGATTGAATACGGAGACGTACGCAAAAGAAAAAAAAAGCCAAGTCATTCATTACATAGTCATGCAGATTTGTCTGTAGATCACAGTGTGTTTCTGTACCTCTTGCAGGTCTCTCTCTAAACCACAGATTGGCTTGCTCTTTATTTTTTGTTATTAACCAAACTAGCCAAACAGACTCGTTCATAGTTGGGTAACCTGTGATAATTGTTTTATAGAGTTCCAGTAAAATAAATAAATAAATAAATAAATAAATAAATAAATAAATAAATAAATAAATAAATAAATAAATAAATAAATAAATAAATAAATAAATAAATAAATAAATAAATAAATAAATAAATAAATAAATAAATAAATAAATAAATAAATAAATAAATAAATAAATAAATAAATAAATAAATAAATAAATGTTGTTATTTTGTAATGGTTCCAATCCTTTTTTTATACTTTGTTCAAAAATACAAATTTGTTGTTTCTTGTGTCCGCAAAAATTCTACTGAACCAAATTTCCATTTTCATCTATGCTCTTTGTTACCTTATCTTTTACTTCTGAAAAATAATTCTCTTCAAACAACAAATCTCACCTTGTTTGTTTCTCTTCTAACACCTGACAAGAAACGGTAAGCCCTTGGCTACTATCAGGTAAAATAAACAAAACTTGGCAGCAATTCAGTGCTGATACAACCATGTAAACACAAACACAGTTGTAAATTTTGTGTCTGATCAATTTTTATACATTAAAGACATAGTAAGTAGATAAAGAAAAGGTGTGATTTTACAAAAAAAAAAAAAAAAAAAACAAAAAAAAAAAAAAAAAAAAAAAAAACGCACTTGATGGTTTTGCACTGAAATTAATTATTGTATATACGTTAAATACGTCCCTACTGACAGAAAAGCAGAATAATTAATCACATTATTTTGATTGTTGGAATTATATTTTCTATAGTCACTTGACTGAAGTTCAACAATATTTTAGCTAACATCACTTGCTGGCATCAAGTTGTTATTTGGGCGGTAAGAACCCCTAACATTTGGCAGGAAACTCTCAATCCTTGTCAATTAAAGTCGAAGTCAAACACACCTTGGCTAAGGCATAAACTCCGAAAACGGTGAACTCGCGGTTGAAGAATAAAGTGCGGAAAATAAATGTTTCCGTAATTGTCCCTCTAACTACATAGTTGACATTTTGGCGCGAAAATAATTCTCAGCAAACTAGCCTATGAAATTGATGAATACATTAGCAAGGAGTTAAAGAAATGTGTCGCGTGGTAATGCATGTTATAAAATGCATGTTATAGTCTTTGAAAAAACTGTAAATGAAAAGGTTTGGCTGTCGGTTGGACATGAACGTTCTTGTCTATGTTAGAATTATAACAACATAAGAAGTCACTTCTCTGTTTGTAGCGGACAGGGAGAAGTGGGGGTATTATTATAGTCCTAGTATAAAATAAAGAATCTAACACCCTTAGTATTAGTTGTGTTATTTGCCTATTGCTACACTAGAAGTCTCTACAAATCAAACGCTTTTTTTGCATGGGCCACAAAAAAGGGCATTGGACGGTGGATGCACGGGGGGGGGGGGGGGGGGGGGGGGGGGTCACTAAGGATACCAAGTTACCCCCCCCCCCCCGTTGGTGGATGATTCTATGACTATTTTTATTTCATATTTTATAGAGGTTTAATTTGGGATATGAAAGACTAGAAGTTAGAACAAACAGTTTTATTGACTAATCAGTATTCATTTTATAACAAATTTCTATAATTATTATGTTATTATTATGTGATGATTTCTGTATTAATAATCAAAAATACAGTTGAAAAGAATGTACTGTCACAAAACTACAATGATTTTTTTCATTATTACACAAGTTAGACCTAAAGTAGAAAAATGTATTTTTAAATTACTATATAATGTAAAATACTAAAATGCATTTATGAAAATATCTATTTAAAAAGATTAAAAATAATTTTTTTAAGGATACTGCCAAAATACTAATTTGTATTATGTTTATATCTAAATTAATTTGCAATAGTCATTTCAACAAGAACAGTATAATATTTGCAATCTCTGGCACCATGCTCATATTGGGTGAGGAAATTGTTATAAATATACAGTATATATTTTATTCTATATCAGTGAATTGGTATCTGCACGAATTTTTATGATACCCTATATACAAAGTAAAAGTCGGAATGGAACCAGCTTACAGTGTTATGATTATTACCCTTTGTTAAAAAGCAGCACAGTAACATTTGATAAACATGAATCTGTAACAAAATCACCTTCACTTTTGAACATGGAACAAGGTGAAGTGGACTGTGAGACCACGTTAAGGCAACTAAACATACAAAACTAACAAGCACATGTGGGAAAAAATTCAAACCACATTAACTACTAGCCTTTGAATGAGTTTTTAGTAGCCTGGGCTAGTTAGCTGCCATAAGCATGATAAGTTTTGAACCTTGTAATTTATGTCTATATAATGTGTCCAAGTGCATTTTTATTCAGTTTATTTCTAACTGTCCGATTTCATTATTTACAACTGAAAACTGATTTTATCAGCAGTCTCGTTTAAGCAATTATTAGCTAATATTTATTAATTATAAAACCTATAGTGTGACCCCAGCTGTATTTATCCTTACAAGATGAATGTTTGTAAAAAAAAAATTGCCACCACCCCTTCAGTGAGGCTTCACCTATAGTTAGATTTTACCTCTTGTTATAATATAACCTTTGATTTGCTGGACTTGTCGGCCATTTTGTACACAAATTTTATTGTGACAGATAAAATAATTGAAAAATCTTACAATAACAAGTTGCCATGAAGACTTCATTGTTTATGATGCTGATTAAGAATAAATATTAGTTTTATACATGGTGAGGACTTGAATTGTGTACAATACTCACACAGTCTGCCCAGACAATCTTTAAGAATTAAGTGAGTAATATACACTGCTACGGCAATGGTTTAAACTAAATCAACATAAAAATTGTCTCCAGCTTTGTACCGATTCCTATGTGTACTGGTACCCATGTGTACTGGTTCCCATTTGTACTGGTTCAGATTTGAGAAATTTTACTGCTGATGAAAAGTATGTTCATACAGTACCATACAAATTCATTTTATTTTATTTTAACTAATTTTTACTATGATTGTCACTTATATTTTAGTTACCTAGCAACAACACAGTTTCAGCCCACTGATGCCAGAAAAGCTTTCCCCTGTTTTGATGAACCAGAATTTAAAGCTGTTTTCAACATTACAATAGCTCGAAAAAATGGCTGGCATAGCTTGTCAAACATGGAGATTAGTTCCACAACTTCAAGGTTTGTATGTTATACAGTTGTACCTGTCCCATAAAACACTTGTGTCAAGAAATTAATAATAGAACTTGCGAATTTATAATTAGCAAGTCTGTTTATATAAGATCACTTGTTTAGGTGACTTAATTTTTCCTGGACTTAGAAGGATTAGAATTTTGTCTTTATAATGCTACTTTAAGCCGAATTGTATTTTTCGCTGAAATAGAAGTAACTAGCTATTTTGAACAGTATTAGGACACAAGTTGCACATTTTGTTAAACTCTAGATAAATGCACACATAAGTAAAAAATCTTTATTAATAAATAAGCCTGATTTAGTATACTTAAACAGGGATCTACTGCAAACTACTTTCTAGTTCGTCGGTCTGCTTTCGTCTTCAGACTTCAACAGAATTCTTTCCTCTAGAGGGTACTGTTTTTCTAATCAAGTCAGAACTGTCCCTTAAACCAAATATTAATTCTTTATTTCTGAATTATGTTTGGCCTATGTGGTCTAGTTTACGTTTAGGTCTGGTGTTCTAATTCTAATGTTACCAAGACTGCTGGTACAGCAGTAAATGTTAATGTCGAACCCTGCAAATATACTAGAAATACTATTGGCTGGACAGTAAGCCAGCATTATGTCAATCTGTTAATGAAACAACCATTAACAAGTCGCCTCATCTTTTAAATTTTTGTTATAACAAAATTATAAGAGTATTAAGTATTATCATGATTTATGTTTCAGTTCTGAGTTTGAAGAAGATCATTATCAACCTACTCCTAGAATGTCTACATATCTTGTGGCATTTGTTGTTTCTCAGTTCAAATCTCAACATGGAAGAACATCTAAAGGACTTAAGGTAAAAGTTTGATTGTCATTCAAGAGCTATTATTTGAAAAAAATTACTGTGTTTCAGTTATGGTGTTTTACATACATGTACTAAAGGTCAATGATGTTTTATACTTTAAATGGATGTGTTTCATGCTATATGGCTATGAAGAAAATACCATCACATTGATTGCGAGTTTTGAAACATGAATGACTTGTTGAAAATAACAAAAATGTGTCATCGTTTCTTATCATAATCAGGTTTAAAAAAATTATTCTAATATGACGTCCTGCTTTAACTATGTAAACAAAGCCGTGTTAAAATTCCAATAAATTTAGTTAGCACATGCGTAAGCTGTGTGTTTTGTGTTAATGTAAAAAATTACTTAAAAAATGCAGTTTGTTATGTGCTATCCATAATTATCGTTATTGTTAATAATGCAGTTATTTTTAGTCTGATGCAAATTCTGACATTTGTATGATTTAACATACTCCTGTTAGATTATTTTTCTAACACTTCTACATTCGAATTAATATGACGTCACAATTAGAATTCCGATGTCATATATGCTCAACTGCAAATTTCAAACAGGAACAATGCAATTTCATTAACATTTCCCAATTTTTTTTTAGCTATCGCTCGGTATAAAATATTGACAAATATAAGTTCGGACGATGTTCTAATTTGCATAGAGCCCGCTTGCAATTATCTGTTTCCTTAATAAATAAACCATTGAATACTTCATTATCATAGTCTCAAGTACAGTGTACCCTCGGTACTAGTATATCGCCCCCGTTAAACCACCAACCTCGAATATCGCCACGATTCCCGATTAGAAAATCAATAAATCAATTAACATAATTGTTGTGTAAACAGCGGATAAGTGGTCATTTGATGAACTAATTTGAAGATAATCATGCTAATTTAATGCGGTAACAACCATTCCGTAGTAAGAATCCAGTGATTTACATATACGACTTTACCAAGATGCAACACACCATTTTCGGTGTTCCCAGTGCATTTCATGTAGTAACCATAATTGAACAGAGACACGATTGTCAATAAACCCATAACGCCAGTCTTTACGAAATGCGTCGGTCCGACGGACAAAACCGATATAATAACGCTTGGACCGGTAAAAAATCGTGTTTCGTCGGTCTGAAAGTCCGGCATGGTTATTATCGAAGTTCAAGTTGCCCTGATGGTTCGTTCACAGAAAATACTTAATATATCTGGTAGTACTGATTCACACAGACTTCCAACTTTTGAGTAAATATTTAAAACCAATAAAAATTGCAAAGATCCTGCGTATTTAACTCATTTTTGAAACGTTTTAGTTTGGCAAATGGATTAAGCGCCATTTGTTTATATCCGGGATACGTCTAATTACCAACAGCGAGAAATGAGAGAAAAAAGTAGACTACAACGGCCTTTAATGAAAAATCGTAACTGTTTGATAAACAAAGACTTTAAAATGGGGTTGAAACTCAAACGTTCGTTTAAAACATATTTGATTTTAATCATTGGCTTTGATAATATATAAAATATATACTAGTATTCTGAAATAACAACAATAAATGGTTATCAATTAAATCATGATAATTTCTATAGATGGGTTTCCCATGAAGCAGTTGCTTTCAGCTTTGTGAATTATTTCTGTGTATAATAAAATGTTATTTTATTTATATTCTTTTGAATTTTGTCCAGATATACACAGCTTGTTTATAACAGTTATGAATAGTATGATGTTTACAATAACTTTTATGTATAATATATGTCTGTATCTACATGCATATAAGGTAGCTAGTTAAATGTAAACTATGGCAACATCGAAAAATTTGGTCCGGCAAAAGTTGCTTCGGTCCAGCATTTCTGGGGAAGTTGGTGGACCGAATGTCCACCATTCTTTGGGAAGATTTCGTGAAGACTGTAACGCACAGCTGGTTATTAAAAACGGCAATAATTATCATCATGTATCAATAATGATCGATCTAAATCACGAAACGGATAAAACATATATGCAACTGGAGTGATTCACTCCCGCTCTGCTAAATTACGTGTAATGGAACTAAATTCGTACTTTCGCCAAAAAAGCGAGTGTACGATTATTCGTTCTATAGGCCGTCAGGAAGCTCTTCGAAAAATGCAAAATTGCTCCACACGTGACATATTTAATGTAGACCAAACTGGGCTTTACACATATTCAACTTTACTGATACAAAATTCTGAAATAGTCCTCTCTTTATACCGCCACCCTCTTATAATGCCAAAAAAATGCCAGAAGTCCAAAAGGTGGCATTATACAAGGGAGCACTGTACTAGTAATATAATAGTAGGCATTATGATTTAACCCACATCTATCACTATTTAAATTGTAATAACTCATTTAATGCAATCCTGTCTATAAGGAATAAATGTTTTTAATTAAATAAATATTGAAATTTCATTATGTTAAGATTTTTTTTCAGTATGGAGTTTGGGCACAGCCAGGGTCTATCTTACAAACTACAGAAGCCCTTAAGGTCGGAACTAAAGTCATCAGTTTCTATGAAGATTATTTCAACATAACATTTCCATTACCTAAACAAGGTATATTTAATTGCATGTAATGTCTTGTATAGTGAGTTTCTTATTTAAAAAAAAACCACTTGTCATGAGATTATCATTATCTTGCTCCACTCTATGGATTTCTTAAAAAGGTAAGGGTAATTTGTATTTTTATCATGCCCCAGCGACGACATATCGGGGGGCATTAAGTTTTACTCATGTCCGTCTGTCCGTCCGTCTGTACGTCTGTATGAATTTCTGTCAAGCTTTTCTCAGAAACCGTACATTAGAACAATTTGAAATTTGGCAGGGTGGTTCAGTATCACAAGTTGTACGTCCTAAGCGACTTTCAGACCTGTCGGACAACTACTTCCTGTTTGGGACTGGGCCGATATGAAAATGTGTTAACATGAGTATGAAAATTTCCGTCAAGCTTTTCTCAGAAACCGTACATGGGAACAATTTGAAATTTGGCATTGTGGTTCAGTATCACAAGTTGAACGTCCTAAGCGACTTTCAGACCTGTCGGACAACTACTTCCTGTTTGTGACTGGGCAGATATGAAAATGTGTTGAGTATGAAAATTTCTGTCAAGCTTTTCTCAGAAACCGTACATGAGAACAATTTGAAATTTGGCAGGGTGGTTCAGTATCACAAGTTGTACGTCCTAAGCAACTTTCAGACCTGTCGGACAACTACTTCCTGTTTGCTATTGGGCCGATATGAAAATGTGTTAACATGAGTATGAAAATTTCTGTCAAGCTTTTCTCAGAAACCGTACATGAGAACAATTTGAAATTTGGCATTGTGGTTCAGTATCACAAGTTGTACGTCCTAAACGACTTTCAGACCTGTCGGACAACTACTTCCTGTTGTGACTGGTTAGATATGAAAATGTGTTAACACGAGTATGAAAATTTCCGTCAAGCTTTTCTCGGAAACCATACACAAGAACAATTTGAAATTTGGCAGGGTGGTTCAGTATCACATGTTGTACGTCCTAAGCGACTTTCAGACCTGTTGGACAACTACTTAATGTTTGCGACTGGGCCGATATGAAAATGTGTTAACATGGGTATGAAAATTTCTGTCAAGCTTTACTCAGAAACAGTACATTAGAACAATTTGAAATTTGGCAGGGTAGTTCAGTATCACAAGTTGTACATCCTAAGGGACTTTCAGACCTGTCGGACAACATTCCTGTTTTGGACTTCCTTTAGCCGGAGCATCCGTGTCCCATGGACACATTCTTCAATTTTTTCTCATCTGGTTTTTACTGTTTTAAAGAAATATTTTTTTTTTCACATTTACTACTAACTTAATTTTTTTAACTCAATATTACAAAAATCTGAAAAAAGATCAAACTGCCAAAAATTAAAATGGAATACCTGTCTATATGGAACACAGGTTTAATTTAATTTTTGCTGCATTATTTTTACAGACATGATAGCAATTCCTGATTACCCATTGGGTGCCATGGAGAACTGGGGACTGGTAACCTATAGAGAAACAGCCATGTTGTATGATGAGAAGGCATCAACAGAAATGAACCTTGTTTCTGTAACCAGTTCAATAGCTCATGAACTTTCTCATCAGGTAACTAATCCTGTCATATTTAAACTATGATGTGTACCAGATTCTCTGTGTTCTGTATACCCCCCAGGGATGATTTTAGACTTTTTCAAATGGGTCCCCCACCGCACAAATCGGGAAATTTGGTACGTAAAAGCAGTGTATTGGGAAAATATCATTTTGCATTATTAAAAGTTCAAACTTGAGGAAAGCCTTGATTTTTACTTATTTTATGACACTAATATGTACAACTACTCAGCTGCATTGTAAAGATCATCATGGATTTATAAGTATGACAAAAGAACAACTCAGCCATAATATTACATGATATAAAACTTACAGGAACAATAAGTCAGAAAGGCATAGGAGTTATTCCAGGAAATTTTGAAATTTCCACCTAAACCGTATTAAACTTCATCGTCTGATTCAAACGTAACAAATCGAAATACCAAATTGACAATTCATATTAGTTTAATTTCTAAATCTTGTTTTACTCTGAAACAAACAATATGTACTAGTATTCAAATCACACATCACGGAACTTGACAGTATCAGACTTAAAGAAGACAATTTCAGCTTTTACTCAGAGAATCAAGCGAAACAGAAGTGTGACTTCATTAGAACTTCTGGTAAAAAATCAGAAAAACGTTAACGGAAACGGACCCGAAAAAATCTGGATTTTTAATTAACGATTTGCGCAATTGGGATTATCAATCCTTGGGGAATGGGGCCGCCAGAAGGGGAATGAGGCCGCCTGGCGGCCCCAAATACTATAGTAGCATCATCCCTGCCCCCGCAAACTTGTTTGGGGGTATATAGGAATCACCCTGTCTGTCTGTCCGTCTGTCCGTCTGTCCAAATCTCTTGTAAGCGCAACTCCTCCTAAACCGCTTGATGAAATTTAATGAAACTTAGCATAAAGGAAGTACATTATATGTAGATGTGCATGAAGGATTTTTCTTGACTTCTATTATCATTAAGGGGAGATAATTGGACTTGAAAGCGAAGCGGGGGGTATCGCTTTGTGAGCGTGCTCACAGTCCACACTTTTTATAACTAACGTTACAAACACAATAACCCATTTTTCATTTACATCTACATGCCTGTTGCATAAATCTATATTTAATAGACACACAATTCCTATAATTTTAAAATTATGATTTGTATAAAATTCATCTTACTTTTTGTGCTACCACATTTATGTTGGTGTATCCAGTTTATACCTTCCACTTTTATAATTTACTAATTACGGCTTATGTGCTTTATTTAAAGTGGTTTGGAGACCTAGTGACGATGAAATGGTGGGATGACGTGTGGCTGAATGAAGGGTTTGCTTCCTTTATAGAATACCTGGGAGTGGATCATGTTCATCCAGAATGGAAAATGGTATTTTTTAGTTGAAAAATATCTTTTTATTTTAATTTTTGGGCTGAAATTAAGCTCAAAAAATTTTCCTTGGTACAATTTGCTGGTTCTCAAACAATGCCAGACATGTATACCGTAAAACAGTGTGTATAGTCGGCATTTACGTATTGTCCGCACCCCTTTCTTGGACCAGAAAATTGTGGAAAAATTCTTATTTGCATGTATGATCCGCACGTACAAGTTTTCACAAAATGTCTCAAGATGAAGACATCCAAGTCTGACTTGGCCGCGCTTCTTAACAAGTTTTTACTTTAATATGTAATTTATTCTCTTTTCAGATATCATTTATGTTTATACTTTTATTAATTTCTAGTGATTGTAGTAAATTAAATTAAAAATAGAGCATTCTCATATTGTCTAAATTGATCGTTGTTAAAACGGAAAATCAAACATTTCAAAACCAAAACAATTTGTCAACTTTGATTCATCAACCAAACAAAGAAAACAAAAAGATAACACGTTTTATTTTAATCCTCTGAATGATTGCAATCAAAACATCGATCTTCAAACACTTGAGATTACATAACGACGCCATTTGCATTTTACGCAATACAGGTTACACATCTACTATTTTCGTATCTGTTTTAATTTTTATTCGTGTTATAGAATTAATATAATATTACTAAAAATAATTTAAGTAAAAATTAATATCATAAAAACGTATACATATGGAAGTTTGTAAAAGAATAATGTTAGAATAGTACGAAAATACCGCGTATGACACTGCAACAAAATGGCGACCGCCATTGAAAACAATCAACGGGACGAAAAAAACCCGATCGAGTCTGTATTTATGTATAATCCGCACCATTCCTTTCCAACTAAAATTAAAAGAAAGAAACTGCGGACAATACGACCCTAATTACGGTAATTTAGGTAATTTTGACATATATTTATTTATATTATGACTTTTGATCATTCATTTTTGCACACAGTAAACATCTTCTATATATTTCTGTATGTGTTAAATCTGCTTTAAATGGTAATATTAATATCACAGTTATTATCCTCAGACAAAATCAGTTTTATGTTTCAGTTTGACCAGTTTACAATCGGAGACATGTTTGATGCCTTGGAGTTTGACAGTGTCAAATCTTCACATCCTATCTATGTTCCTGTGGACAATCCAGATCAGATAAATGAGATATTTGATAAAATATCTTATGCCAAGGTAGGAATAATTGGTTTATATATCATCTACTATTGATCACCACCATGTCCACGATAAATTTGAAAGTTCGGGCAGGGTGTACTCAACTCTTGGCTCCATTTATAAGGATTGTCTGCTTTCCTGCAGAGTGTTTTAACTGGGTAATCTGCCTTCCTTCCCACTTAAAAATTTGATGCTACTATTTATGTATCAATAAAATAAAAATGCTGGGACCATACTGGGAGGGTTCCCAGTGCTCGACCCACAGAGCAGCCCAGCATGTCCCCGGGTGGCGGATAGGGGAGCCCTCTCGTTGGGGGGTTGTCAGGTCATAATACGGAAAGCCTGACTGCGGACCGTAGTGGGTAACGTGTTTGGAGCCACGCTCCTTGCACGATAAAGACCCCTTTTGTAGATTTTGAAAAAGAGTAGGCTCATTCTAGCCGCTACAAAAGGCTAAATTTTCCGCCCCTACCCAAAACTCCATACTTTTCCAGTGGCAGTCAAAATTGTATTCCCTGTGACCCATCCCACTCCCATTTTCCGTTGATTTATTGTTTGTTAACTTGTTCCCATCCTGAATATAGCTGAAATACTGCTCGCTGGACGTAAAACAGACATCCAATCAATCAATAAAACATAAAAATGTATTGTTTGAGAAAGCCAAATACCCTGGTGAAGCCTTAGGTATAAGACAGTTTTTTGTTGCAAGATTATATAATTATGGATTTTTGCAATGTACATGTAAAACAGAGCTACATATTCAATTATTCCCAGTATATAACCCAACTAATGCGCCATTTCGTTCCTGATAATGTCTCCCTCCACTTTTTTGTCCTGTCCGTCTGTCCATAAATGACACCTTTTGTCAGTGCATCTTCTCTGAAACAACTGAACAGAATTTTATAAAACTTGGGTATGGATTGAGGGCACAATATGTTGTAATGCATATTTCAGCTATTTTTTTATTTTTGTGGGAGTTACACCACTTTGAACTTGAAAATTTCACAACTAGCTTGTCCATGCAACTTCTCCGAAACACTTGAACAGAATTTTTAAAACTTGTTACAGACTGAGGGTGCAACATTTTGTATTTACTTTGCACATCTGTTTAGTACTATAAAAGTTCAAGTACTAAATACAGGTCAAGTTCAAATATCAGTACAATCCTATTTATGGTGTTTGAGTTTGAAAATCATGGTGTTAACATTGTGATTCAATGAGTTACAGTTATTTATTTTACAATTTGAAAGTACTGATAAATACACCCAACGTGGCTGTGTATCATTTTAGGTCCCATTAGAAGCTGTATATTGTATGTGATTTTAGTGTTTCATTGGAGGAGGTGCAATAAATCCTCATATCTGTAGAAAAACCAATTTCAAGTCATGACCATTCTTTACATGCATTTTCCCTCCATTTACAATTTGGGCTACTATAAGAGATATTTGTTTTTGCAGGCAATAACAAATTTTAATTAAACCCAGGTTTAATGACATTTCATAATATATGGGGCCTTGGTTGCCGAATGGTTAAGGTAGCTTGTCTGCTATTGATCACATAGTCTGAGGTTGCAGATAAAGTCTCACTGCAGGCACGGTGGGCAAAACCCAATCTTAATTGACAAGGATTGCCAGTTTTCCTACCAAAAGTTGGGGGGTTTCTCCAGATAGTCCGGCTTTTTCTCACAATAAAAACTAGACGCCATGATATATCTGAAAAATTGCTGAAAATGGCATGAAACACTATTCAAACAATCAAAAATCAAACAATATCTTTAATGAAAGATGGATTTACATATATAACAATGAATGGAGAGTTTACACTTTGTTGGGGAATGAAGAGTTTACACCTTGTTGGGGAATGGAGAGTTTACACTTTGTTGGGGAATGGAGAGTTTACACTTTGTTGGGGAATTAAGAGTTTACACTTTGTTGGGGAATGGAGAGTTTACACTTTGTTGGGGAATGGAGAGTTTACACTTTGTTGGGGAATGGAGAGTTTACACTTTGTTGGGGGAATGGAGAGTTTACACTTTGTTGGGGAATGGAGAGTTTACACTTTGTTGGGGAATGGAGAGTTTACACTTTGTTGGGGAATGGAGAGTTTACACTTTGTTGGGGAATGGAGAGTTTACACTTTGTTGGGGAATGGAGAGTTTACACTTTGTTGGGGATTGGAGAGTTTACACTTTGTTGGGGAATGGAGAGTTTACACTTTGTTGGGGAATGGAGAGTTTACACTTTGTTGGAGAATGGAGACTTTACACTTTGTTGGGGAATGGAGAGTTTACACTTTGTTGGGGAATGGAGAGTTTACACTTTGTTGGAGAATGGAGAGTTTACACTTTGTTGGGAAATGGAGAGTTTACACTTTGTTGGATGGTCTAAAAATCATTCTGACATAGCTAATCACTAAGTCATGTAGTTCTAATGGAAAACAATGTGGGATTCAACAACTGGGTAGGATATTTTAAGGTATTTGACAAGTAAAATATTTTAAGGTCTTGAATGGAAGAAACTCTAACACTTTCCTGTTTTACATCTGATATTTGAACTATGTTACAAGTTGTATAAGCCAGATGATTTTTTAACTTCTGCAATCTTAGAAAACAGTTTAAATCCGACATACATATATTTCTGTTTGCATATTCAGAACACAGAATGAAAATTTGAAACAAAGTAGTAAGGCCAAAAAAAAAATTAGCTTCTCAGGCCCCACCGCATTCGTTGTTTTTTATTATACCAAAAAAATATTAAAAATCGGCAGTTGCATGTCATGCCCGGAAATTTTTCGCGTCTGTTTCCGTTACGGGTAAAATTTATGATTGCGATCTTAAGAATCAGCCAAATGTTTTCATCAACACGCTTTATCACGTGGTGTGGTGATTTAAATATACATCGTTTGTTTAACTTCCGGCAGCATGGCATCGTTCTTTGCTGTCATGCCAAGTCCTCTCGGGAGGAAAAACGATAATACCATGGACAATTCATTGCGATTATATGACAGAGGGTAAGCTTGGGGACTTGTTAGAATCAATTAAAGCCAACGCTGCAGCAGCCTTTGTCAAATTTAAAGGCTACACAGCCGATGCCTTCATTTGGAGGTCCATTATGGCATTGAAGGAATACGAGACAACTCGGACCGTAATAGGACAAGTCGGACTGTGTTATTCATATACGATCCGAGTTGTCCTATAATTTATTTTCCAAGAAATCTATATTGTCATGTAAAAATAAAGTTTTTGTTCGTTATCTGATGTTTATTTTATTAACTGTACAGCAGTTTACCAGACTGAAATTTTTTGTTTAATGTGAAATTTACTAAGTATCAGAAAATAAAAGAACAAAACAAAAAAAAAAGCTTCAACATATATTTATTTTAAAATAAGGGAATTGTGATATCAGAGTATGGAATCATGTCATCACCATTCTTTCACCTCTTGACCAAGCTACTCGTTCTTTCAGATCTTTAAATTGAAACAACATGATTACTGATCACATCAATTGAAGCCACAATTATTATAGATAAATGAGTGTTTTCTGAATTCTTAAGATTTAATGTTGTTAATTGTGTCGCATTTCTCATCTTAACATTTAACCTTTATATAATTAAATCAGTATGATTTACATTTGAGTAGAACTATTTCCATTTACTAGAAAACATTATAATGTTATATTGATAAATATTATAAACAGGACCATGGGTCTGGAAACGGTCATATTTGCCGGACATGACCGAAATTTACACTAAAATGACCGACTAAGATTTGCTCAAATCGGACATCTAAAAAGTAATATTTTACATGCAATAATCATTTGTTGGCTTGACTTGACTTTGGGAGTTTTTTACGTCCTACACCGACAACTTAATGCCCTTGGTCGGACGGTCATTTGTTGGATTTAATCCCTTCAATTTGTATTATAAATCAACCCTAAGGCTATTTCCTGTCGCTGACATGTGTTTATTGACCACTGACCGGTGATTACGTAATAAGGTCAACAGGTGACAGATCTGTTTCATCCATATCGTAAACATACTATTGCAACAACATTTTGAAGCAACAGAGATTTAATAAAATAGATCAATGTGATATAGAAACTATATCACATTGATCTATTATATTAAATATTTACTCAACTTTACAGGTATCAATGTACTATTGCATAACGGTATGGGCGCTGCCATTTTATGTGCACAAAGTAAAGCGTGAAAAAACTGTCAGGTTAAACGCGATTGGTCAATAATGATTGTTAAAGTAAATATATTTTGGAAAGAAATGCAATCTTTGGTATGAAAATAGACAAAAAGGGAGTTTTATACACATTTAGGAGGAAGAAATCAAATTTCGAATACGTAGGGGCACCTCGAGGAAATTTGAAAAAAATTAGACTCCCCCTTTTTGACCTTCATTTTTCAGCCAGAAAAGCAATGCGAACCTATATTTTAAATAACACCAAATAAACCCCCTATTCTTTAACATAAATAATCTCTCTTAATTTAACATTAAATTAACTTTGTCTTTCAACGAAATAATAATCGAAAAGGGGTACCCCATATGGAAAATAACATAGAACGGCCATTGGTCCATTGTATTCTATACATGTTTCTTTTGGCATTTAAATTCGGCAAATTTTACTTTAAGCGCATAAATTCTGCATAAAATCATAGATTATTACAAAATTCATTGTTTATATTCACGTTTTAATTAGCTATAGTCTATTTCATGAAACATGCTATTTTCAATGCAACGTTAGGAGTGGGAATGATAAAACAATGACTGAAAGGCTCGTGGTCAATGTGTACACTACATTTGCAGTTTGTATGTTACAGGACGCATAAAACAGCAAATTTAGTCTAATTCAGTGATTCAAATTGAACTTTTGACAATTATAAAAGAACTATGATCTTTACGTTTTTTCGGCCCTAATCTGACTTTCTGGTTGTGTTATAATAATGGGCGATAATTTCACAAATGTTAAACGATTTCGAAACGCTGTTTACAAATCACCGAAGTAAGGTCCAGCATTCAACCATAATGTTGTACTATAAAATTTAGGTCAGTTTTGAACAAGTTATAGTCTTTCAAAAAACGTTAATTTTCGGAAGATCATTTAGACCGCATTTCGTTCGTTCAATTGTGGACCCTGAATGAAAATTTAAGATAGAACAATCGTCGAACATAGGCATCTACACATGCTATGTGAAAAACACCAACAGTAAAGATAAAAAACATCAATTTTGAAGCGCAGCACAAACTGAGGAGAAAAAAACTACTTGCAAAAACGCGCCTTTTTTTCTAGGGGTGCCTTTAAAAAACGGCACTTAAAGCATAAAGGAACATCGATGTATATGCCCAACTACATACAAGTTTTGTAATTGAATCAACAGTACTAAAGGTAGGCAATTTGCTTAATTCTGCATCCATTTAATATCTCTATAGGTATCAATGTACTATTGCATAACGGTATGGGCGCTGCCATTTTATGAGCACAAAGTAAAGCGTGAAAAAACTGTCAGGTTAAACGCGATTGGTCAATAATGATTGTTAAAGTAAATATATTTTGGAAAGAAATGCAATCTTTGGTATGAAAATAGACAAAAAGGGAGTTTTATACACATTTAGGAGGAAGAAATCAAATATTGAATACGTAGGGGCACCTCGAGGAAATTTGAAAAAAATTAGACTCCCCCTTTTTGACCTTCATTTTTCAGCCAGAAAAGCAATGCGAACCTATATTTTTAATAACACCAAATAAACCCCCTATTCTTTAACATAAATAATCTCTCTTAATTTAACATTAAATTAACTTTGTCTTTCAACGAAATAATAATCGAAAAGGGGTACCCCATATGGAAAATAACATAGAACGGCCATTGGTCCATTGTATTCTATAGTACACGTGCAACTTTAATGAAAAACATGTGCAGTAACAATTGTACACTACGCATGCGCCAATGTTACTAAACGTTACATAAATCAAGAGAAAACCAATTTGAATAAAATTTCATTGAAAATAATGAGAACAAAAATGCTTATTTCATTTAATAATAAAAACTTGTAAAGAGCATCCATCTCGCTGAATGACGTATAAATTCAATTCAGGTCAGAACTTGTGGCAATTAGGTGACAACTTCCTATTTCCGGTTAATGAAAAACTCGCCAGAATATTAATCAAAATAATGCAGTTTCCCATTATTTTGTTTTTCATAGACAACGTCATTTTCCAATAAAGACTTTTTAGGCAGGAGAATGTATCACTACATAATCATGTAGTACATATATTTTCTTTTTCACATGATGCATACATCGTAGGAGCCATCCCAAATTCCATGGTACAACCCGCTTATTCACATTATCGTGGCGAATCGACCCGATGTGCAAACAAGTTTCGGTAGGAAACGACCCGAGACCAATATTCACTACCATGGAATTGGTAATTTCTTAGGGGGAAAATGACCGAAATGGGCAGGGAAAACTTCCAGACCCCTGAACAGGACTATGGTATTTTAATATTTTAATGACAGTACAAGAAATAAATGTGGTCCAAGATGTCCTTATTTTCTAAGTTCCAAGTTGTCCGGTTACAAATTGCAGTACATATATCAAAAAGAAGACAACACGTATGTATACAAAAAGTTGGTTTTAATTTCCCATTAAAACATAATTCTTCAATTTCTTGTTTAATATACCAGTATATAAGAATAGATGCTATATTTTAATAATTCAGACATGATGAAAGTTTCCACAAGTACATGCCAGAAAAAAAAAAGAGCCGCCCTGCCTCATTAAAAAATTTGAAAAATGGCCTGAGAAGCAAATGATTTTTTTTTACATGGCCTAAATTTTATTACAATTTTGTATTATTTATGCATGTTTTGTTCTGAAATTTTTGCATTTTTTATTTAAATGATGAATTTGATTTTATTTAATCCTTCTTTTATCCTCTGAATTTCTAGGGAGCTTCTGTTATCAGGATGATCCGATTCATTCTCGGTGAGGAAACCTTTAGACATGGACTAATTGTAAGTTACAATTTGTTAGACCTGGTTCTTGTTTTATAAAACATGTCAGTTTGATAGAATATTGGTTAGTGCCATTTGACCTCTAGTAGCTTATGTAGTAAAATTTAAAAAACCAAACAGTAAACAAAAATAAACAACCGTAGGACAGTGACAAAGTCCAGGTTGAGACAAAACACCTGACAAAGACACATATCGAGTAACTCGTAGTAATTTTCGAGAAAATGCCTTTGTCTTAGATGAAAACATGCCAGATTTCATTTCGGAGTTGGATTTTCCATAATGATGAACAAAGTCACAAAAGGACAAGAAATAAAGGATCTCGGTGGCCGAGTGGTTAAGGTAGTTCATCTACTATTGATCACATAGTCTGTCAACGTACAGATTGCTGGTTTGATTCTAACTGCAGGCAGGGTGTGCTCGACTCCAATCTTAATTGTCAGAGATTTCCAGTTTTCCTACCGCAGGTCCGGGGTTTTCTCCGAGTACTCTGGCTTCCTCCCCCAATAGAAACTGAAAAACATGATATAGCTGAAAAGTTGCTGAAAGTGGCATTACATACGATTCAAACAAACAAACAAACATTTTATTTTCACCGGTTTCACTTGTTCTTGAGATCAATATAGGTCTGTGCCTCTGAGGTCCATCATAATATTATTTTCTCTTATCCCCGCTTCCCGTCTGTAAAAGTCGGGAACAAATTTAATGTCTAAGCTTCTCCAGTGCTTGTTGAGCCTACTCTTTAAAACTATTTACACTTGGTACCTCAACCACTTCTGCTGGTAACGAGTTCCAACTATTTACAACCCTCTGGGAGAAGTTATTTAGTCTTTTGTTAGTACGGCAGTGTTCCTTGTGTATTTTATATTTGTGGCCCCTGGTAGTATTGTTATTTGCTAAGGGAAGGGTGTCATCCACCTCTACTTTATCTATATTTTTGATCATTTTGAAAGTTTCTATCATCTCAGCTGGCAATCTCCTGTATTGCAGTGATAGTTATCCCAATTTAGTAGCCTTTCTCCATATGAATGGATTATCAGATTTCTCCATTTGAAATGGTGTTTTAATTTTGAGCCTTGGGGAGGACTTACAAATTTCTTAATTTTACTATATATAGTTTGGAGAAATCAGATAATCCAAGGGTACTAATCTAAGATTCTGTTTCTCTAATTTTAAAAATAGTAAATTTGGAGAATCAACAGATTAGAACCAACATTGCACTTGTTGTAAACAAGAACTTTTTTTTTCACACCTGCTAAGTAGTTTGAATATAAACCAAATATTAGAGAAAAATATTTTACAATGTGCAATAGGTTTACTATTATAAAACGTTTAGATATATTTCTTTAGATAATATAATTTTAAATGTATATATATCCATTTACTCATACTTGTACATGTACAAGTGCATTTTGTCCATACTAGTGGTTATATTAAAAAAACAGGACAAGGTATTAATACAATTTCATTGACATTTAAGGAATATTTGAATGGTTTAAGGTACCAGAGTGCTGTTCATGATGATTTGTGGACTGCACTGGAAAAGGTCAGTATAAACATTACATTGTTATACACCTCAATAGCCAAACCATGAATTTGTTAAGGTAGTTTGTCTACTATTGATCACATGGTCTGTCAACACTGAGATTGTGTGTTTGAGTCTCGCTGCGGACAGGGTGTGCGCCGACACCAATCTTAATTGACAAGGATTGCCAGTTTTCCTCCTCAAGGTCGGGTTTTCTTCTGGAACTCCGGCTTCCTCCCTGAATAAAAACTGGATGCTGTGATATAGCTGAAAAATTGCTGAAAGTGGGGTTAAACAACATTGAAACAAAAACAAAAAACAAGTGTCAATGTAATATGAATGTGGACATATTTGTATTTAGAATTTAAATGACTTCTAGCATTTCTGCTCATTGGTAACATCAGCAAGCTTAGACACTTTTGTGTCCTTATAATATGATTTTAAAATATTGTACCCTCTCAAGTGCTCGCACAACTTTTTAAATTTATTTATTAGAAAATATAATTAGAAATAACTCTACATCATACAAGAAGAGGTGTTCTAAATATATTGTTAGTGAATGAAACATTATATTAAACATTTTATTTGGGACTTAAATAGAACAACTTATACAATGTTTCCCTGGCTCATAAAACTGTATTGAAGAATCCTATTTTCTTGACTTCTAGCATTTCTGCTCATTGGTAACATCAGCAAGCTTAGACACTTTTGTGTCCTTATAATATGATTTTAAAATATTGTACCCTCTCAAGTGCTCGCACAACTTTTTAAATTTATTTATTAGAAAATATAATTAGGGCTTTTCCAGAAAAAAATGTACAGGGGGGCGAGAACGCAGCTCAAAAAATGGGGTACCACCACTAAAATTTTAATTTTTTTAGAGGCACAACCTAGAAAATGTTTTTATGGAAAGTACCCCCCACCTATAAAATAAAATTGATATATCAATATGATTATTATACCCCCTGCAAACTTGTTTGGGGGGGTATATAGGAATCACCCTGTCTGTCTGTCTGTCTGTCCATCTGTCCACATCCCTTGTAAGCGCAACTCCTCCTAAACGGCTTGATGAAATTTAATGAAACTTAGCATAAAGGAAGTACATTATATGTAGATTTGCATGAAGGATTTTTATTGACCTCATATATCATTTAGGGAAGATCACTGGACTTGAAAGCAAAGCGGTGGGTATCGCTTTGTGAGCGTGCTCACAGTCCACACTTGTGTGATTATATTCGAATCCTTCTTGTTATGCCAGTTGAATTGTGTCACCATTTATCGTAAAAAGCCACGAGGTTGTTTACCAACATGACCAAAACACGTGCGAGTTTTCAAATGTTGATGAACACAAATCATGTTTAATCCACGAAACTGTCGTTTTGAAGAAGAAATGTTTGTTTAAATTTGACATTTAGCATGACTCGTTAAAAGTCTAGTATATAACGAATTCCCAAGAATTATTTTGTGCCAAGACATGGTGCAATTTGATAGGAATTGAGGAAAGCTCCATGTGCCTTCGTGTTTGTAGTGAATTTGTATACACAGCAGACATAAGACGTATAATAGTTTCAAATATGCTGTCTGTTGATAATTAAATGTTGATATATGTTTTTTGGCATTTAATAACTCATATTACACCTAGAGTGACATAGCCCCCTACCCCCTCCCCTTTTCACACACACGTACACACCCACCCCCACTTTTAAGAGGGTAAACCTTTAAGGAATGAAAAATTCATATATTTATAGTGTCATAATGTTTATATTGAATTCCAACAATCACACAGTTTAATGATGCCTATAATTCTATAACCAACCATTTCATATACTGTGGCCTCCACAACTTCTAGTTGAATTAAAAGATTTTTTTCAGCTGGCCCATACATGTAGGTTACTTTTCACAACAGATGAATTTAAATAACATACTGCTTACATCAAAATAACTTGTTAATATTTCTGACATTTATTGCTGTGATGTTAATTTTTCATCATTATTTTGCAACTTATTGCTGTTTAAAACAAGTGAGGGTCTTTATAAAGAATTTATTTAATTTTAGAATTTGATGTCATTGCTTAAATTTATTTATATGGAGAAATTTATATACATGTCAAGTATTTTATAAATAGGCTTTGCTTTTTTATGTCTGAAAAAAGTGAGCTTGGGAGATTAAATTTTGAGCAGTAATATAATTTTTTGGACTTCATTGTGATAGTATAAATCCCTTTTTTTACAAACATTATCGAGTTAGCTATTATGGTAGGTACAAAATTTATCTAATGAAGGTTTGCTTCTATGATATTCATTGAATGTGAAGCTGATATTGCATGGCATAATTAACTTTTCTTGATAAACCATTTAGTAAACTTAAGCATCCCTTCCAAAAAAATTTAAGACCTTAAACAAACACTTAAATCAAACTGGTATTTTTTAATATTATTTTATAGTTTACAAAAATGTGATATTAAAATTTATGGAAACTTATCTCCGGCAAGAAGTAAGATTTAAAAACTGGCAGCTATTAACACAATTTTAAAGTCTGTGATCATCCCTTTAAACAAAAGAAAAAGGGAAATAAAATGGGAAGTAAGTTCTGTGTATTAAAGGAACATGCATTTTTTAAAAGAAATTTATAAAAATAATAGTGTCAATAGATCTATTTTATAGACAGAGATATATTCCTTAAAATGAGTTGTTGGCCCTAGCATGTGAGTTTATAAAGAAATCTAAAAATTCATCACAGCATTTGGGGTCAGTATAATTTGTTTCTATGGAATAAAATGACAGTAAATGAGTTTTATAACATGTATTCACTCATTCAATAAGTTAATGTCTGACCTGTCTCATTGCAATATATTGCCTTCAGAAAAAATGATAAATTTCTCATTGAATAATAGACTAATAATGAGAAATTCATGCGAAGAGAAAAAATGTGTAAACAGGCAGCTAATAACGCAATTTCATACCAGTAACTATCCTCTGTTAATTAAAACTGGATGTAATAAGAAAATACCAAGACAACAAAGTCCCTGTAAATTATGTAATGTCTTTAAAGATGAATATAACTTCTTCCTTAATTGTTCATGTTATTATAAATTAAGTTTTTTTTTCATAAAATTAAGATGGTCAGAAACTTTTCGATTACTAAAATATGTATTATTTTGTATTTCTGTTATTTCAATTTTTTATATAATTTTGTATTTTACAACCCATGGTTGTTATTATGCCTGAATAAATAAATATAAATTTAATGTTTTGTAAATAACATTATGTTTAAATCTTTCATAGTAGCAGTTTTATGTAGTTTATGGAGTTTTCTTCACTATTTATACTGACTGACATAAGTGTCATGTAGTTGAGTCAATCAATCCATCAAAAAAAAAAAGAAACATTGTTTCCATTATGCTTATGGGTCACTAATGGTCACTGTATTTTGCATTGTGTCTACTAAGTAAATCTTAGTGGACTTTGAAACTCTTGCAAGGAAAATTTGCGACATTGAGAATTTTAAGGGTAGCATATTGACTGATGTGTTTAACTAGGACAAGGAGTGCAACTTTCATTGTCTGTACAAACCCTCAGTGTAAAAAGCATAGGGTCTTTAATGCTACAACAAAAAAAAACATTTTTCCTTTACTTTTACATTGTTTTCCAATGGCAGACAAGAATATCTGTCTACATGGTTTAATATTCCTGAATTGAAGGTTTAAAAATTTGTTCATGTCTTGATTATATACTTGTATATATTGAACAATTATGTTGATTTGGGATTTCTATAATATATTTTAATGACTGTTATGATTATACCACACTTTTTTTCTCTAATGCACACGCAGCTCCAAAAATTTACCATTACATTGCAACAAATGTATTTGAAATACTATTTCAGCCTCCCCCACTTTTTGTAGTAAAAGCCGACACAAATTTGTTCAAAGCTGCTTCGAGACCCACAAATTACACAAAAGACGTAATACTATTATATATTTAATGAGTACTGATGCGTTATCTATTCTACTTTGGCAGACAGATGCTAAATATTTTTCGAAGCGTACGTCGAGTTGCTTCCAACACCCCCCCTTTTCGGCATTTTGTCACCGAAAAAGCTGACACAAATTTGTTCCCGGTGGTTTTGAAAGCTGAAAATTGGAACGAAGACGTAATATTATAATTGATTTATTAATTTATAGGTCGCGATTAGTCACCATTCCTATTTATATTTTTAATTTAGAGTTTTCTGTCCGCCGAGTTCATATCAAAACATGCCACTTCAAACGGCATTTTAACCTAGTAAATTAAAACTATACGGTACGAAATTTCTATAAATGACAGGTAATTGTCTTAGGACTTTGCTGTATTTCATTTTATTGATGTATGTTTCGGCAGTGCTACGTAAACTGAAACGCTACCACGCTTACAAAAAAACCGACAAAAAGTTGACCATGTGGTGTTTTGCATTTTCGGTATACTCGGGCTTTTACAACATCTGGTTAATAATAGAGCAGAGCAATCCAATATAGAAAATCGGCAACCAGTCCCATTCGGAACTTTCGGGCGTAAACATTCAAAAGTTTATTTATGATCGGTTATTCCCCTTGCATTCATCCGACAAAATCGTCAGTCAAAAATCGCGCGGACGTCGTCGAAAGCACCGCGTTTGGCGAAATAGAAACAGAAAAACACCGACAACCGCGATTATTTTAATAAGAACGTACCTACACCCACCAAAATAGAAATACCCTCAACCCCCCCTACCAAGGAAAAAAAAATTAACCTGCGTTCTCGCCCCCCTGTACATTTTTTTCTGGAAAAGCCCTTAGAAATAACTCTACATCATACAAGAAGAGGTGTTCTAAATATATTGTTAGTGAATGAAACATTATATTAAACATTTTATTTGGGACTTAAATAGAACAACTTATACAATGTTTCCCTGGCTCATAAAACTGTATTGAAGAATCCTATTTTCTTGACTTCTAGCATTTCTGCTCATTGGTAACATCAGCAAGCTTAGACACTTTTGTGTCCTTATAATATGATTTTAAAATATTGTACCCTCTCAAGTGCTCGCACAACTTTTTAAATTTATTTATTAGAAAATATAATTAGAAATAACTCTACATCATACAAGAAGAGGTGTTCTAAATATATTGTTAGTGAATGAAACATTATATTAAACATTTTATTTGGGACTTAAATAGAACAACTTATACAATGTTTCCCTGGCTCATAAAACTGTATTGAAGAATCCTATTTTCTTGGTCGTTTTATATAAATATTTCTTATATTTTCATTCATGTTTTCATCATGTATACATATGTTTTGCAGAATTTCTTGTTAATGTCCTTAAGATTATATGAATTTTTCTTGATTCTTGAATTTATACATGTATGCCGTAGTGTCTATTTCAGAGTGTATACCCCAAAGAACACATCACATAACATTTGTACTTTTTTAAGTGAAACTTCATCCCCCCCCCCCTCAAATCGGGACCACTCTTGAGTCGCTGAAGAGAATTCATTAGGCCATGCTTTTTTCTGTGCAGAAACAGTAAGTCTCAGCCTGTCAGCTGATCTGTTGTAGGTTGCTCAGAAGGAAGGTAAAAAGATTCCTTTCAGTGTCAAGGACATAATGGATACCTGGATACTACAGATGAACTATCCAGTTGTCATGGTAACCAAAAAGAATCAAAAGTTGACTGTACAACAGAAAAGGTTTCTCTTCAACAAAGATTCTAATGTTACAGAGAAGTTTTCATCCCCATTCAAGTAAGTTTATATGGAAAATACATTTTTCTTGGTGGAAAAAAAGGGGGTGGTGGGGTTGTGTAGGCATTTGGAAGAATGGTTCCTGATTTTGTTGCCAAAATAAAATTCCATTTAATATGCACAGTTGAAGTGATTTTCGAGGTACCTAGGGATATATTAGTCTGATTATATATTACATGTAATAGTGCACCCACATTCAGCAAGGTGTATTTAACTTTAATATACAGGAAGTCGAGTTTCCCGGGTCAGAATTGACACATTTACTGCAGTGTCCAATGCTATAAAGGTTTGACCACATGATATATCTGCAAAATTGATGAAAATGACACAAAATCTCACAATGAACACAAACAATTATTTTTGAAAATGTTTTAACATATTATTTTTTAACTTTTATTTTAATTTGTACAGCTATCTTTGGAAGATACCTTTGACATATACTACCAGCAGTGAAATGAACTTTAACAAGAATGGACACAATGTTTTGTGGCTTGATACACAGTCAAAAGGTATAATACAGCTAAGTATTGTATGGCTTGATACACAGTCAAAAGGTATAGTACAGCTAAGTATTGTATGGCTTGATACACAGTCAAAAGGTATAATACAGCTAAGTATTGTATGGCTTGATACACAGTCAAAAGGTACAATACAGCTAAGTATTGTATGGCTTGATACACAGTCAAAAGGTATAATACAGCTAAGTATTGTATGGCTTGATACACAGTCAAAAGGTATAATACAGCTAAGTATTGTATGGCTTGATACACAGTCAAAAGGTATAATACATCTAAGTATTGTATGGCTTAATACACAGTCAAAAGGTATAATACAGCTAAGTATTGTATGGCTTGATACACAGTCAGAAGGTATAATACAGCTAAGTATTGGATGGCTTGATACACAGTCAAAAGGTATAATACAGCTAAGTATTGTATGGCTTGATACACAGTCAAAAGGTATAATACAGCTAAGTATTGTATTTCTTGATACACAGTCAAAAGGTATAATACAGCTAAGTATTGTATGGCTTGATACACAGTCAAAGTACCGTATTTTCCGCACGATAAGTCAACACTTTATTTTCTTGGGAGTCCTATCCTCGACCTATCGTCCGAATCGACTTATCTAAGGTTTGAATAAGAAAAAGTCGGATGTGGAAATTTTTTTTTTTCGTGTACCGATAATTTCAGTTTTCTTTAGCAGGATTCTAAGGACACTGTATGCAATGATACTGCATTCATTTTTGTATAAATAAACGAATAAATAATGCATAGACACGTTTTGTTTATCTTTATTTTTCTGCGATTTTGGTTGCAGGAAGTGTATTGTGCTTTATAAAGAAGGGAAACGAAACCGGAGAAAATATGTTCTGGATGTTGTTAAAATATATAAATTGAATGAATTAGTTAATTAAGCGCTCTGATTGTAGTTTAAAAACAAAAAATTATATAATCAGAGAAGCCTTTCAACAAACAGGACGAACAAAACCTATCGAGAACAATTAAACTTTCTCGATTGTCATGAATTTTAGTGCTCCTATGAACGGAGTTATGATACATGCAAATAAACATCCGGAACATGCGCGTTGGTTTATATTTCTTAAAAAATGGCGGGATATATTACGGCATGGTTTTCGTGTATTTATATGGGTCTTCCGTTTCGAATTAATGTCGAATTGGGCAATTAAAGGAACAAACGTTGATTATTATCTTGATTCGTTTTTATGTATTGTATGGCTTGATACACAGTCAAAAGGTATAATACAGCTAAGTATTGTATGGCTTGATACACAGTCAAAAGGTATAATACATCTAAGTATTGTATGGCTTAATACACAGTCAAAAGGTATAATACAGCTAAGTATTGTATGGCTTGATACACAGTCAGAAGGTATAATACAGCTAAGTATTGGATGGCTTGATACACAGTCAAAAGGTATAATACAGCTAAGTATTGTATGGCTTGATACACAGTCAAAAGGTATAATACAGCTAAGTATTGTATTTCTTGATACACAGTCAAAAGGTATAATACAGCTAAGTATTGTATGGCTTGATACACAGTCAAAAGGTATAATACAGCTAAGTATTGTATGGCTTGATACACAGTCAAAAGGTATAATACAGCTAAGTATTGTATGGCTTGATACACAGTCAAAAGGTATAATACAGCTAAGTATTGTATGGCTTGATACACAGTCAAAAGGTATAATACATCTAAGTATTGTATGGCTTAATGCACAGTCAAAAGGTATAATACAGCTAAGTATTGTATGGCTTGATACACAGTCAGAAGGTATAATACAGCTAAGTATTGGATGGCTTAATACACAGTCAAAAGGTATAATACAGCTAAGTATTGTATGGCTTGATACACAGTCAAAAGGTATATACAGCTAAGTATTGTATGGCTTGATACACAGTCAAAAGGTATAATACAGCTAAGTATTGTATGGCTTGATACACAGTCAAAAGGTATAATACAGCTAAGTACCGTATTTTCCGCACGATAAGTCAACACTTTATTTTCTTGGGAGTCCTATCCTCGACCTATCGTCCGAATCGACTTATCTAAGGTTTGAATAAGAAAAAGTCGGATGTGGAAATTTTTTTTTTTCGTGTACCGATAATTTCAGTTTTCTTTAGCAGGATTCTAAGGACACTGTATGCAATGATACTGCATTCATTTTTGTATAAATAAACGAATAAATAATGCATAGACACGTTTTGTTTATCTTTATTTTTCTGCGATTTTGGTTGCAGGAAGTGTATTGTGCTTTATAAAGAAGGGAAACGAAACCGGAGAAAATATGTTCTGGATGTTGTTAAAATATATAAATTGAATGAATTAGTTAATTAAGCGCTCTGATTGTAGTTTAAAAACAAAAAATTATATAATCAGAGAAGCCTTTCAACAAACAGGACGAACAAAACCTATCGAGAACAATTAAACTTTCTCGATTGTCATGAATTTTAGTGCTCCTATGAACGGAGTTATGATACATGCAAATAAACATCCGGAACTTGCGCGTTGGTTTATATTTCTTAAAAAATGGCGGGATATATTACGGCATGGTTTTCGTGTATTTATATGGGTCTTCCGTTTCGAATTAATGTCGAATTGGGCAATTAAAGGAACAAACGTTGATTATTATCTTGATTCGTTGATTGAAGCCACCCGTACGAAAAGATCCGCCTGTAATTTATACGGATTCCAGGCGTAATTCTTTAGACGTAATCCGCCTTAATGGTATTTTACAAAAGAATGAAGAGGTTAGGCGGAATCCAGCCGGACTCCAGCCGGGTTTTGAAGGCGGAATATGTAAATTAGTCCGCTTATCTTAGACGGAATTTTAAAAAATCCGCCTATTTGCAGAAATCCACTTAAATCCGAAATTAAGCGGAGTTATTAGACAGAATTACCAAGATATATTTAGAAATACACATAAAGGTTGATTCAGAAAGAATTAAGTGTGTGTAGGATGGGAGGCAATTTTTTGTCTCCATCACTGCGAGGAATTCAAGAACTGTTCTTGAATGATTCAAGAATTGTTCCAGGACATAGTTCTCAAACAGTTCCTGAACATTAAATGGTCCATTCTTGAACTTCGAGTTCATGAACTTGTTCTTGAAAGCATTCAAGTTCAAGATGGTTGAAAATTGTTCAAGAACTTTCAAAACTATTCTCGAATTATTTCAAGAACGAACAATTGAAATATGACATAGCTTAATTATGATACAAACTTCAATTCAATAAGCCATTAAATTTTTGTTCTGTTTTATTTTTTATGAAAAAAATTTCTTTGTAATGTGGTGTTTTTTAATAATAAATTTTCAAACAATTCCATTTTTTCATTTTCCAAAGCTGTCTTTACAGTGTCACCACTCTTTATTGTCCTTTTTTCCTGTCCTGGTACAGGTCCTCAGTTCCTCTTCGGAGAAGATTTTAAAGGTAAAATGCTTCATTAATGTTATCGTCTCGAAGAACACCTTTAACAGATTTTTGCAGATCTTCTACTGAATGCTCCTTATCAGTCGTCCATATGTATGTGGGCTTTTCAGAATTGAACTGTGGAATACAATAATGACAAGGTCTTAATTTTAAGTTGAAGCTCTAAAAAAGTCAATTCTCATACTTGTCATAAATTTTTTATCAAGTTTTGCATATAAAAATGGTAAGAAGCAGTGGCGGATCCAGGATTTTTCTTTTAATGGATGTTCTGAAGAAAGGGGCAAGGGGGTCCAGGCCAAATTCGAAGTTAATTTTTGTCAATTTTTGCCAAAATTATGCATGAAAAAAGAATTGTAAAAAGCCAGAATTGATCTCTACAACGTACCAGAAAATAAAACAGAAATTTAAACATTTGAGCCTCAACCCACAGAACATCCATTGCAAGGTGTCCTATCAAATTATGGACAACAAAACTAGCATCGAAGATGTACGTCCTGTTTCAAGAAATTTCTCAAACAATAAAGAAAATCGCGCTGCAAGCACATGTTTCGAATTTTACAATCATCCATACTGCACGAGCGGATTTACCGTACAAGGTCACACACGATGTAAACACAGGTGAGCAACATGTTTCGTTTCATGGTGTTTAGCATTGTTTTTCGTCAAGTTAAAATAAGTTCATCTTTATACAGTTCCATCAATTGTAAAGATTTATTACAAATATCGAAGAAATTATTTTGATTTAACCACGAATCACAAAATTTCTACTTACGTGGACTGATTTACCGGACTGCATCATTCCTCCAACTTCAGAATGCGAAACTGCCAAAGGCCTAGGTATCCTCGATATTTTGTTATACCAAATGTAAATCGGAAACCATCAACTTATTTCCATCTGTAAGCAAAGCATGACGGCCTAGCCCGTTGAGTCAGCCATCGTTTGATCGATCTTTGAAAATTGGCGCAAACTTCAGCTTCAGTATCAAAGTGGATCAACGATTGGACAGTCATACGATGCAACCATGACAACAGCCAATCGGATATCACGTAATTTCCCAGCTTCAGCAGGAACCTTTTCATACGACTAATTACCAACATATCAACCGTAGATTTTTTAAATATTTTATTTTATATTATATACAAATGAAAAAAGGAGAGGAATTTTAATGCTTTAAATTAAAAGGCTTCAAGAGAACCAAGTGCATTTTGATTTGTTACGTTAATCACTTGTAAACTTAATTTATTTTAGGTCAATCTAATTAAAATTAAATCTTTCACCTGCTCCCCCCTTTTTGTTATTGGTCGCTGCGAAACTCGAATGTCTCCGCAACAATGTTGAAAACTTGTTGTTAACAGTTAAGCCTAATTATATAACAAGCAGTTCTAAGAAACCCTAAGTGTAAAACAAACTTCTAGAAAAGTAAGAATTTTTTTTCTAGTGCAAAATTCAAGGGCAAAGCTTTCAAACTATTGGTCAAGAAAATATTTATAAACTAATTGCATATTAAATGTTAAGAAAAAAATAAAACAAAACATTTTACCCTAACATTATATTATTTATACATGTATTTTTGAGGCATAAATGACAAATGTAACTGAAAAAAATTACCAAGAATAAGTTATACTCTATATTATTATGATTATTTAACTGCTTGATGATGTGTGAGTGTTATAATTAACCTACAATGAGTACATGTATATGTAGATCCTTTTTAAAATGTACAAGAGAGGGTAGATCTCTACATATACAATTGCTAAAACTGTATTAAACTGTTATACTAATCATGTTAATTATGTTTATTGTTTATCAATTTACATGTAATATACATGTACATGTATCTGATAATAAAAAAATAAGTATTGTAAATAGACATAACAGTGAAAATGTTTTAAGCCCAAATTTCCGTCTAAGATCATTATGAAAAATTTTCTAAGTGTCAGATTTCTCTAACTGTTAGCAGGAATTGTGAATACCAAATTCCGCTTTTGCTGGTACCTGTTAGCTGGAATTAAAAACTTCTTTGATGGATTCCGTCTTATCCTTAGACAGATTTTTGCCCCATTTTCCATGTATGCCTTAATTCCGTCTAAATTGCTTAATTTTAAAGCGGATTCCGCCCAGAATCCGGCTAAAATTAGACGGAATACGCTCAAAATTTTCGTACAGGCAGGTTTTAATTTGAAAATGAGATAATTAGCTAGGGATGCTCTGTCGGTTGGGGCTATGTGGATCGATCACCTGTTCAGGTGACAGGTGTTCAGCCAGGTATGCATAATACATTTAATTAATAAAATAATTTACAGGAAATTATTGTTTTAAGGAGATAATTACCCAAATGACATAAATCAACATGCACGGTTCTCCACGTACAGACGCCGACATTTACAAACGAAGTTTCGTACACATCTTATAACGATCTACTTCTCAACAAAATTTATTAAACAATTTTATTCTAAATATTAACAACTTGCCAATATACAGTTGGTGACCGAATCGTTCTAGAGCTGGAATACTTACCAAAGATAATGGTCCGGATACCTCGACTTGTGGACCGAAATCGACTTATCTATGTTTTTTAACCCGAATTTTACCAAAAATCGTCTATTCCACTTATCGTCCACATCGACTAAACGTGCGGAAAATACGGTATTGTATGGCTTGATACACAGTCAGAAGGTACAATACAGCTAATACAGTGAAGTATTGTATGGCTTGATACACAGTCAAAAGGTATAGTACAAGGAGAGAATGTTTTGTGTCTTGATAAACAGTCTAGAGGTATAATACAGCTCAGTATTGTATGGCTTGATACCCAATTTAAGTTTTTACTGAGTGACACATCTATGATAAATACTTGCTTTTTTATAAAAACTTATTATATTGAACTGTTTATGTTTTTGTGTTTTATTACATAAATATTAAACTGTTTTCAGCTGCTTTATTTTCGGATAAAATGTTGACTAGTGGGTTATCAAATATGTGATAAACAGATTTTGGCATGTCATTTTCCATATCGGCCCTGATATCAGCCCTCAAGCAAGCTCTTTGGAGTCTCCTTTTGATATTGGGGTTGATATGGAAAATGTCATGTTTTAATCTATAAGTATTGTGTGGATTTTGTCCACAGTGGGATAGTTCTGGCAAATCTTGCACCCTGTCCACATTTTTAACCTTTTCAAGTGGACATTGCTTTTTTTTTATACCTTTTACAGCTTTATTTTTTTAAAATCAGCAGACAGCCATTTATATTGACTTAAAGTAATTACATCATGGATCTAGAGCACACAGTACACTGAAATTAAATTAAAACATTAAATTGAGCATTTTACTCCACTACAGTGGACTTTATTTCCTTCAGTCCCACATTTGAGTTGTCGTCCATTTTACACCGCCATATTTCTTTTGCACATTTTCAACATTTCTGAACTGAGATATACCTCATTGGAATGGCCACTGCCTACCATGTCTAGTAGCTTCTATTCCCCATTACAAAATATTTGATTTTAATCCCTCACATTAGTGTACCGCTTAGAATTTCATCAGACGTGACCTTATATATTTCTATTTAGCCAACAAAGATAGTTAATTTGTATACCTGTTCACAATCCTTTCACTTTATATACTTGTCACCTCATTTTGTTTGCATGATGAGTAAAAAGGGTTGTGTCCAACCAGATACCTGGATAAAAGGTATCAGTTAGTTTGTCATGGGTTGGTGATTCACTTCGGTGATTCAAACTTTCACCACCAACACAAGTAGTCCTGATACTGCAGAAAAATTAACCAACATTGTTCTGTTAAGCCATAAATATTCAGTTGTACGTCTCCATTTATGAAGCAAAATTATGTTTTTTGTTTGTTTGAATGGTGTTTTAACGCCACTTTCAGCAATTTTTCAGCTATTTCATGGCGTCCAGTTTTTATTGGGGGAGGAAGCCGGAGTACCCGGAGAGAACCCCCGACCTGCGGCAAAATTATGTAATAGGGATACAAATATTAAGGGTATATGGTGTGATATTTAAAAATTAATTCTTTCAGACATAGATGACACTTTGACAAGTTCTGACAGCAGTTGGTATTTATTCAACCTACAGCAGTATGGAGTCTACAGAGTGAATTATGATATTTCAAACTGGTTTGCTCTGACTAAAGCCCTGAAAGAGGACCACAAGGTAACAGAATACCATAGACCAGCAGACTATTGTGAGAATGTGGGAAATTATTGTAAATAATAGATTACCTGTTTTGGGCTAGGACTGTTCCAGAAAAAAGCCCCTGTCCCCCTTTATTGAAGAAGCCTTTTTTTTAAACCCTACCACCCATCTAAAAAATTATTTTAAATCACCTATGTTACATTATTTTGCATTTTACCCTATCACATACATGTATATTAATCATGTAGGGGGACATTATATTTTTGGAGTGGCACTTCTTAGAGGAGGAGAATTGTAGGTTTTTGTTGTAAGTTTGTTAGGCAGGGAATACCTAAAGTAACCCAGGGAATTTTTTAGGATTTTTAGGGCTTTAGTCACTTTAGCGGATGCGCCATATAAGCATCTGCTCAGAAGCATGCATTCATTGTACTAGTGAAATATAATTGTACAGTATAAACAACTATATTTCAATTGCAGTGTATAAATTTGTCTTAAAAAAATGATATAACAAAATGTTTTAATTTTTAAAGAATTTTAATTTTAAAACTTATTTAAAAAGCATTTGTTTATCAATCGGTTAAAATTTTTCATTAATGGCTGTAGTACTCTTGGTTTCATAAGTGGTAACCATCGGTAATTGACGTATCTTGGATTAAACAAATGGCACGTAATCCATGTGAAACAATCAAAACATACGAAAAATGAGTTAAATACGCAAAATCTTTGCAATTTTTATTTGCATTTCATATTTTATCAAAAGGTGGAAGTCTGTGCGCATCAGTACGCTCTACGACACTTTTGTTTGCATATATCGAACCGAAGCACCACTAAATCATGTTAATCGGATTACCTGTAAAGACATCGATTGACACCTGCTGTTTAAAACTATAGAGGTGAAATAATTAAATTTCCTGTTAATTTGCTTTGGTGTCATAAATATGTCGATGAATTTGCAACAAAAAATTTTAGTACTTGTTGAATATCAGGTGACGAAATTGATTTAGGAATCTATCGTCAATTTTCAAATGATTTCGTCAATGACGAAAGTGTCGAGCGCTAAAAAAAAACTGGTAACCTCTCAATACAGCCAACATTAAAGCAAGTAGTGCCAGAAGCCACATTTGTTAAAGCATAATGGCCACAAATGTAACCACCATTTCTGCAACAAGTCTTATATTAATGGACTTTATGTTTAATTTCAGAAAATCCCTGTTGTAAACAGAGCCCAGATTATTAGCGATGCTTGGAACCTCGTCAAGTTAGTACTTGTAATAGATCAATCACAGTTTTGTAAAGTAAATTAAGAAAAGGGGGTTGGTATATAGTGTAATAAAAATTATGTACGACAATCTAAAAAGACTAAAAGGGTGGTAAAGCATATTTTTACAGATCACCTCCGTTGACAATATTTTATAGAGGATAGAAACTATCATCAAAGCTATATGTTATTTACTGTAATGATGGATGTTAAGAAGCTGAATAAAATAACACATAAGTGTATTACATGTACCTATAGAAATTGTGTTAAACAGATGGAAGAGGTCAACCTAATGGTCTGTTCAGTAATATTGTACCAGTTTTTTAGCTAACCTGACCCAAAGGGTCATATGAGCTATTGTTATCACTTTTCATCCATCGTCGTCGTCGTTGTCGTCGGCGGCGGCGTCTGTAAACTTTTTACATTTTTATCTTCTTCTGTGAAACCACTTGGCCATAACGTTCATTGGATGGACCTTTACAAAGTTTGTGTTTTTTATTTGGATTGGAAAACCAATATGGCCGCCACCTCAAGACTTAGTTTAACATGGGACACTATGGGAAAAAAGTTTAAAAGGTCTTCTCTTAAACCGTTTAACCAATCAAAACAAAACTTACTAGCAATATTGTTTGGATGGTCCTTTATAAAGTTTATGTTTTCTATGCCAACTGGAAATTCAAAATGGCCGCCACCGCAGGACTTAGTTTAACATAGGACCCTGTTTGAAAAAGTTTTAAAAGCTCTTCTCTGAAACCGGTTAACAGATTGTTTGGATGGTCCTCTATAAAGTTTGTGTTTTTTATGACGATTGGAAATTCAAAATGGCTGCCAACACAGGACTTAGTTAAACAAAGGACCCTATGGGAAAAAGTTTAAAAGGCTTCTTCTCTGAAACCGGTTAACCAATTGAATAAAAACTTACTACCAATATTGTTTGGATGGTCCTTTATAAAGTTTATGTTTTTTTATTCCAATTGGAAATTCAAAATGGACGCCACCGCAGGACTTAGTTTAACATAGGACCCTATGGGGAAAAGTTAAAAAGGGCGTCTTCTCTAAAACCGGTTAACCAATGTAAACAAAACTTACTAACAATATTGTTTGGATGGTCCTCTATAAAGTTTATGTTTTTTATGACAATTGGAAATTCAAAATGGCCACCAACGCAGGACGCAGTTTAACATAGGACCCTATGTGAAAAAAGTTTAAAAGGCTTCTTCTCTGAAACCGATTAACCAATTGAAATAAAACTTACTAGCAATATTGTTTGGATGGTCCTTTATAAAGTTTATGTTTTTTTATGCCTATTGGAAATTCAAAATGGACGCCACCGCAGGACTTAGTTTAACATAGGACCCTATGGGGAAAAGTTAAAAAGGATGTCTTCTATAAAACCGGTTAACCAATGTAAACAAAACATACTAGCAATATTGTTTGGATGGTCCTCTATAAAGTTTATGTTTTTTATGACAATTGGAAATTCAAAATGGCCACCAACGCAGGACGCAGTTTAACATAGGACCCTATGTGAAAAAAGTTTAAAAGGCTTCTTCTCTGAAACCGATTAACCAATTGAAACAAAACTTACTAGCAATATTGTTTGGATGGTCCTTTATAAATTTTTTGTTTTTTATCCCAATCGGAAATTCAAAATGGCTGCCACCACAGGACTTAGTTTAACATTGGACCCTATGGGAAAAAAGTTATAAAAGGCTTCTCTGAAACCGATTAACCAATGGACACAAAACTTACTACCAATATTATTTTGGATGGTCCTTTAAAAATTTTGTGTTTTTTATGCCAATTGGAAAATCAAAATGGCCGCCACTGTAGAACTTAGTTTAACATAGGAACCTTTGGGAAAAATGTTATAAAGGCTTCTTCTCTAAAACTGGTTAACCAATGGAAACAAAACTTACTAGCAATATTGTTTGGATGGTCCTCTTTGAAGTGTATGTTTTTTATGCCAATGGGAAAATAAAAATGGCCACCAAAGCATAACATAGATTAACAGTGGACCCTATGGGAAAAAGTTTTAAAAGGCTTCTTCTCTGAAAGTGATTAACCAATGGAAACAAAACTTACTGACAATATTGTTTGCATGGTCTTCTTTAAAGTTTATGTTTTTTATTGCCAATTGGAAATTCAAAATGGCCACCACCGCAGGACCTATGGGCAAATTAAAAAAAAAAAATCTCTATAAAACCGGTTAACTAATGAAAACAAAACTTTCTAGCAATATTGTTTGGATGTTCCTCTTTAAAGTTTATTGAAAATTACAGGACTTAGTTTAAAGTTTAACATCAGGGAAATGCCATTTTCATTGCCTATAAAATCATGTGAGCAGTACAGGATCTTAAGAGCCTCTGGCCTACCACAGATCGGGGGTTTTCTTTGGGTAGTCAGGGTTCCTTCCCCAATAAAACTGGATGCCATGATATAGCTGAAAAATTGCTTAAAGTGGCATTAAACAACATTGAAACAAACATGACATTCAAAATGACCCTACTTCCACAAGTGGCACAGGCATAATGTTCCTAGTTTCAAGTTTGTACCCAGGGTGTTGATCAACAGACAAGTATGGCTGCTGTTACTAAAAATAGAACATGGGGGTCAACACAGGTTTTTGATCATTATCTCAAAAATTATAATATGCGAGCGAAGCGAAGCTCTCTAATGTACAGAGTCTGCCAAATTGCACGAGACCCAAAATATGATCATTGAAAAAAAAAACCTGGGCTACTCGGAATGCATTGGGAATTTACGAAAATACCGGGTCTGGCGCGTTCTCGAGACCTGGTATTTTCCCTATTTTTTACAAACGACTAAATTTAAAGTGCTTATTTTTGCAATTACCACAAAAATGCCAGACACATTTTTTCAATCTGAAACGCTCTATTTGAAATTGAGTTTTGTGACGTCACAACACATTATTACGTCACGTCATCAATGGAATGTAGTGGCACTGTTAGGGGGCTTTGAAGTAACGACAGGAACAATGTGTGATGCTCGCATTTTAGGCTGCGCCTACATTCATATTAGCTATAGAGAAAACTGTTACTTCAAATTGATCAGCACATTAAGGTATACAATAGTTGCTATTAGTGAGTTGTGTATTGGCTTTCTTGTAGGAGTTATTGCCCTTTATTGACGATTTTTGACAAAATTTTTGGTATTTGCAATATAACCTGAAAACTATACGAGGTAGAGTGAAACTGTAAATGGCAAAAATGATCAGCAATAAAAGCCCTACAATTCACTTGATTGGTCTGAAATTGTCAGATGACTCCTTATATGAGTTATTGCCCTTAAATTGCAATTTTTTATGAAATTTTCCGTTTTTGTCCTGTAACTTGAAAACTATAGCAGCTAGATTAAAACTGTAAATTGCACAAATGATCAGCAATATAGGCCCTACAATTCACTTGATTGGTCTGAAATTGTCAGACAACTCCTTAAATTAGTTATTACCCATAAATGACAATTTTTTATGAAATTTTCCGTTTTTGTCCTGTAGCTTAAAAACTGTAACAGCTAGAGTGAAACTGTTAATAGCAAAAATGATCAGCAATACAAGCCCTACAAATAACTATAAAGTCTAAAATTGTCAGATGACTCCTTATAGGAGTTATTGCCCTTAAATTGCAATTTTTTCATGAAATTTTCCATTTTGTCCTGTAACTTAAAAACCATAACAGCTAGAGTGAAATTATAAATTGCAAAAATGATCAGCAATAAAAGGCCTACAATTCACTTACTTGGTCTGAAATTGTCAGATGACTCCTTATAGGGGTTATTGCCCTTAAATGACAATTTTGTTATGAAGTTTTCCATATTTGTCCTGTAACTTGAAAACTATAGCAGCTAGATTGAAACTGTAAATTGCACAAATGATCAGCAATAGAAGCCCTTCAAATGATTGCTTAGTCCAAAATTGCAAGATGACTCTTTATAGGAGTTATTGCCCTTTCATTATGAATTTAGACAAATGAACAGTTTTTGAATTATAAATGAGTCTATAACACACCTACTAGTAGAGTAAAACTGTAAATGTCTAAAGTACCCAAAAGGACAATGCCTACAAACCATTTAACTTTCAGAAATTGTCTGATGGCACCTTATAAGAGTTATTGTATTTAACTAACATTTTTGAAGAAATGTTTAGTTTTTGCATATTAACTTAAAAGCTATAACAACTAGACTGAAACTGTTAATTTCAAAAATTTAAATATAGTTGAAGTCATTTGGATTCCAGGTGAGCGATTACAGGCTCCTGGGAGCCTCTGGTTTTTTTAAATCTTTTTTTTTCTTCGCAGGGCAGAAGAGTTGACCATCACAGTAGCCTTAGAGACACTGAACTATCTAAATACTGAAGAGGACTATGTACCTTGGGCAGCTGCTATGAGGGAGCTGGGATATGTGGATGATATGTTATCTAGGACTGAAAAATATGGTGACTTTCAGGCAAGTTTTACACCAATTTATTTATGTTAAATTCCCGAGATAAATGATTGATTTGTTGATTGGCTAATATATTCAATGTTTAAAATGTCCAGCTAAGGTTTGAATATTATATAGGAAAACTACAAAATGAAGTAAATTGTATATAAACTAGAGGAATGTACAGAGTGCAGTAGTACAGTTGCTTGTGAACAATCTCATCTGAACAGCTGTTAAGATGGGAGATAACCCCAGCATACCTGAAACATTATAAACAATCTGGATCAGCATGTCAATTAAAATAAAGACAAAATAAAGGTGATCAGAACTTTTGATTGGCTAGAAAATATTTTCTATCAGAGGATGGATAAAAAACTGGTTGTCGTGGAGACATACCCCCTATGATGTCATATATTACTATGCGAAACATTTACAGATTGGAATTTTTTTTCCCAAAAATGTAGAATTACAATCATTAAATTATGAACATTAAATTGTTTAGTTTATTCTCATGTTTGAATTTAATTATAACTATAATCTATGAAAAATATTTTATCCTTCCAGGGATAACCAAATTTCCCTTGTGCGCATTTAATATAATGCACTATGCCTCGATGGAGAAAATATTTTTTGTAGTTAATTCTTGAATAACTTATAGATGTGAAGTGTCATATGAATAACCATATGATTGTTTTGTACTACAAAAAAGTGATGTCATTACTGTTTTACTTACTTATCACTCAAGCTGTTGTAGTTGTATGTGATTCATGGATAAGTATTACTAACTTATCACTCAAGCCGTTGTAGTTGTATGTTTATTCTCTTGCTTTATAAGTTGTTTGTTTGAATTCTTATGTGTCTGACAAATAAAGAAAACCCCCTTTTTTTTTGGTTATTTTCAGACTTTTGTGAGATCTAAAGTTTCAGAGCCATTCAAGAAACATGGACTTAATTTTTTAAACCTGACACACTTAGAAATGTAAGTTATCTAAAAAAAATTAACATACCACATACCTGTAAATTGACAAAGTTTTAAAAAAAAGATAATATAAAGTCAGGTGTCAGGGTGGTCATCCACAGGGTAAGATCTTTAGAACATTTATTATTCCCCCCCCCCCTGCAAACTTGCTTGGTGGGGAATATATAGGAATCACACTGTCTGTCTGTCCGTCTGTCCACATCCCTTGTAAGTGCAACTCCTCCTAAACCTCTTGATGAAATGTAATAAAAGGAAGTACATTATATGTAGATGTGCATGAACGTGCTCACAGTCCACTTTTGTTTCTCTTTTGGTTTGGAAATTTATACATAAGATTTTGAAGGATAATATACACATGTATCTCTAATAAGTTTGAAGATTTGTCCTGTTAATGTCATAAATAACTTTGAAAAGTACTGATCTCATTGGATTTTGGATTTGAATGAAATACATAAACAACAGGCTTAAAAATAGTTCATACCAAATCTTAGATGGGTCAGAATTAACTTTTTGTAGATTATGTAAATTAAGCAACTTGGAAAAAAAAACATGTATCTAGTGACAAGGGGCATTGGGGAGTGTGATTTGGAAATTTTAGAAAACAGAATTGGAAAGCTCCAGTTGTAAGCACTTGATTTCTAATTTTTTAGGGCAGTCTAGAATAATACTTGTAATGTACCTCCCATATCCATGGTAACATATACAATTTGTACATTTCTTTGGGGGTGGGGGAGGAGGGGGGTTAAGTGCCTTCTTTGAGGGTGGGGGAGGAGGGGGGTTAAGTGCCATCTGAGAAAGGGCACCAGAGAATTAATATCATTTTACTGGACCATTTTGTATACACTATCTCGGGTAGTTAGTCTTTTACTTTTGATCACTGGTAGGTCAACACTAGGCTTGAGAGTTCAAGTCTGACTTAAGGGGAGGTTTGTAAGACCACAAACCTTACTGAGGAGCTATCACCATGTACTCTGGCTTCCTTCCCTAATAATTACTGGGCACTGTGATATGATATACTTGAATAATAGCATAAAACATTCCTCAAACAAACACCCAAACAAATAATTGCAATATCTTCAAGTTACTGTTAACTTAACTTCATGTCAAGTGATGGTGGGGGTATTGTGTGTTTCAGTTATGCAGTGACATCATTAGCACAGACGGCTTGCAGTTACGGATTGGAGTCTTGTGTGACACAGGCAGTGGCATTGTTTAACAAGTGGATGCAAAACCCTGTAAAGAATCAGTAAGTAGGATTTTCTCAGTCAGTAGACTTTGTGTTGCTTGATGGTGGTCTATTCTGATTATCATTGGCAATGTTCTAACAAGTTTGTTGTAATTAGAAAACTATTTTCACAATAGAGAATTTGTCATTCCTAGCGCTTAATTGAGTCAATAACACTGGATTTTTGCCTTATCAAAGACAGTAATTAATCCCCTACTGGCTTCGCCGAAGGGGACTATAGGTTTGCACTCCGTCCGTCCATCCATCCGTCAGTCCGTCACACGTTTCCAGACTTTTTTTCTAAACGCTTACGCTTGCAGATATTGAGCTGATATTTGGTATGTTAGTCAACCATAATGAGTTACAGATCAAGTTCGAATATCGTTATGGTCCAATGACTTTTGACGAAGTTATGGCCCTTGGACTTAGAAAATTTCTAAAAAAATAACAGTTTTCTGGCCTTTTTTTCTAAACACTTGCAGGTTTTGAGCTGATATTTGGTATGTGAGTCAACCATGATGAGCTACAAATCAAGTTCGAATATCGTTATGGTCCAATGATTTTTGATGAAATTATGGCCCTTGGACTTAGAAAATTTCTTAAAAATAACCGTTTTCCTGACTTTTTCTAAACGCTTGCAGATAGTGAACTGATATTTGGAATGTGAGTAAACCATGATGACGTCCAGATAAAGTTCTAATATTGTTCCGGTCCAATGATTTTTGATGAAATTATGGCTCTTGGACTATGAAAATTTTTTTTGCCGGTAGGGGACTTGGTATTGCTTGAGCAATACTATCCACACTTGTAATATTTATCATTATTTTGTAATTGTAATTTTTCTTTGGTCGTGCAAATTAAGAAAATCTGTATCACTTGACTGTCATGCTATGGATATATTATCATCAGTTTCAGAGGGCAGTGTGACACCACAAAAAAACAAAACACATAAACAGATTACTGTTTTATTTCCTCGATCTCTGTCCATTTCAACACAAGCAGCTCGGTGGATGGATTTAAAAATAAATCAAACCAACATTAATCTATATACGTATCTCATGGTTGTGAATAATCCATAAAATTATTGCTCCCTGCTATGCATGTCCAATGCCCTGCAATAATAATGTATAACTGCTTTATCACCACAAGAATATATTTGGAAAATAATTTTTTTCAGGATAAATCCTAACATAAAGGGTACAGTATATTGTACAGGTGTGGCAGAAGGTGGAATGGAGGGTTGGAACTTTGTCTATCAGCAATATAAAAAGGCCACAGTGGTATCAGAGAAATCCCTGCTACAGACGGCTCTGGCTTGTTCCAAGGAGTCCTGGATATTGAACCGGTAGGTCATAGTGTTGCAAGGAAATTATGGGTGATTTCTTACAGTTTATTGTCCTGTTTTCAGACAATTTTTAGCACATACGATATGAAGGGGAGCATGTAGGGATAATATAGGATGTGACATGATCCAGTTCCCAGCAAATAGTTTTATCTTGTAAATAGATAGATCATTGCATAACAGATATCATGTGATCAGTTGTTGTCCAATCAGATTTGATATTATCCATGTACTTTTTATTTTAGATTACTCCAGATGTCGTCAAATCCAGACGAGATTAGGAAACAGGATGCCCCAAATGTCATCAGAGCTGTGGCAGAAAATCCTGTTGGCAAATATCTGGCTAAAGAATTCTTTTATCAGAACTGGGATTCCATTAGGGATACGTAAGATATCACATTTTATTCCATTAGGGATACGTAAGATATCACATTTTATTCCATTAGGGATACGTAAGATATCACATTTTATTCCATTAGGGATACGTAAGATGTCACATTTTATTCCATTTGGGATACGTAAGATGTCACATTTTATTCCATTAGGGATACGTAAGATATCACATTTTATTCCATTAGGGATACGTAAGATCTCGCATTTTATTCCATTAGGGATACGTAAGATCTCACATTTTATTCCATTAGGGATACGTAAGATATCACATTTTATTCCATTAGGGATACGTAAGATATCACATTTTATTCCATTAGGGATACGTAAGATATCACATTTTATTCCATTAGGGATACGTAAGATGTCACATTTTATTCCATTTGGGATACGTAAGATATCACATTTTATTCCATTAGGGATACGTAAGATATCACATTTTATTCCATTAGGGATACGTAAGATATCACATTTTATTCCATTAGGGATACGTAAGATCTCACATTTTATTCCATTAGGGATACGTAAGATCTCACATTTTATTCCATTAGGGATACGTAAGATCTCACATTTTATTCCATTAAGGATACGTAAGATATCACATTTTATTCCATTAGGGATACGTAAGATATCACATTTTATTCCATTAGGGATACGTAAGATATCACATTTTATTCCATTAGGGATACGTAAGATATCACATTTTATTCCATTAGGGATACGTAAGATATCACATTTTATTCCATTAGGGATACGTAAGATAACACATTTTATTCCATTAGGGATACGTAAGATGTCACATTTTATTCCATTAGGGATACGTAAGATGTCACATTTTATTCCATTAGGGATACGTAAGATCTCACATTTTATTCCATTAGGGATACGTAAGATGTCACATTTTATTCCATTAGGGATACGTAAGATGTCACATTTTATTCCATTTGGGATACGTAAGATCTCACATTTTATTCCATTAGGGATACGTAAGATATCACATTTTATTCCATTAGGGATACGTAAGATATCACATTTTATTCCATTAGGGATACGTAAGATATCACATTTTATTCCATTTGGGATTCATAAGATAACACGTTATATTTCAGGGATTTTTTTTGCCTTTTTTCTGAAAACGGTTAAATGAATCGGTATTTATTACAAAATGGTGCTGCTTTTATAATATGTCAAAGTTCTCAACAGTAAAAAATGATAGGTTATTGGTTGGTTACTTGATTATTATTTTGTTTACATGTTTACAAGTCAATAGTTTGACAGTTTGTCTCGTAATTATAGTTCATACGGATTTCAGTTTAAAAAACATAAAACATAAAAGATAAATTTCTCCATTTCCAGAAAATGACACTAAAAATAATAGCCACCTTAAGCAACTATTTTGGGTTAAGTTGGAAATGAGAAAGTTTAAGATTAAAATGTTATGACTTGTTTACGTCATTTATTTATATTGACATTCAATGACTAAGGCCATTCGTTGGTCAGTCTTTGTCTAAATTTTTGACAAGAAACACCGTCATTTGTATCGTTGCATAATCTTCTAGACTTATATATATATATATATATATATATATATATATATATATATATATATAGAAATATTGTGTACCAACAAATCAATCAGATAAAAGTTAAAATTAGCTCTCTATATTCCTTCTTGGAGTCAAAACTTATTCAATTTTTCAGTTATAATGTCACCACATCACTGAATGATAGTTTTTCTGCTACTGCCAAAATGGGAGACTGAAGTCCCAGCTTTTCCAAACCTAAACCTTTTTTTCCCACATTTAAATTTTAAATGAAAACTATTGCATTACTCAGATTTTGTTTGGCATTATTCATTACTAGTATTGTTTATTTTACAGCTATGCTGGAGGTTTCGGAGTATTCATCAGATTAGTGAAGTCTGTGACTAAATCATTCAATACAAAATATGAACTTCACCAGGTGGGTATTCAAGGGTGTTCCAATTAAACATGTATGGTACACAATAAAGACATTTGCAAATACCGAAGCTGGCAAATACCATACCCACCAATGTTCTTGTAATAAGTGAGTCATTAAGTTGGGGGGCCTCGGTGGCAGTGTGGTTAAGGTAGTTCGTCAACTACTGATCACGTGGTCTCTCAACACTGAGATTGCGGGTTCGATTCTCACTGCGGGCAGGGTGTACTCTGCTCCAATTTTAATTGACAAGGATTGCCAGTTTTCCTAACGCAGGTCCGGGGTTTTCTCCGGGTACTCCGGCTTCTTCCTCCAATAAAAACTAGATGCCATGATATAGCTGAAAAATTACTGAAAGTGGCGTTAAACATCATTCAATCAAACAAAAAATCATTTAGTTGGAACTTTAACCTGTATGTCTTTCAATTCTCAATGAAACATCAAAATCAGAGCACCATAGCAACGTCAGTTACATAACACTGTTGCATAGTAATATTGTCGATACCAAAACTGACACTTACTTAAATTTCCCCCATTTATTGATGTAAAATGTAATTCATTCTTTTGAAGTTTTATCCACTTACGAAAGTGTTGACTGTGTGCACTTTTTCACCATGAAGCAACCACGCTTTACTGAAAATGTGTTTTGGTCAATGCTTTCATATGTCAATTAAACTTCAATTCTTCAATTAACAGCAGATTACAACCCATAAAGCATTTTATTTTCTATTTTTCAATCTTATGGAAAAACATTGGCACATTAATAAACTTAGGAGTGGTTTCCCTGGGTGCCATTTTTGTATGGAAAGAACATTCTTGTGACCATAATATACCTTTTTTTAGCTCACCTGACCCGAAGGGTCATGTGAGCTATTGCCATCACTTGGCGTCCGTCGTCGTCCGTCGTCGTCGTCGTCGTCGTCGTTAACTTTTCTTCAAAAATCTTCTCCTCCAAAACCACTGAAGGGATTGCTTTGAAACTTTGCACACATCATCAGTAAAATGTCCTCTACCAAGTTTGCTCAAATCATGGCCTCAGACCAACCAACATGGCCGCCATGGCTAAAAATAGAACAGGGGGGTCAAAATACAGTTTTTTGCTTATAGTTCAAAAAGTATAACAGATATAGGAAAACCGAACAGACCTTCCTTCTTCAGCATCTAAAGCTATACAAAACACTCCATTGGGTCAAAGTTGTATGATGACTCCTTGTAGGAGTTATTGCCCTTTAATTGTCAAAATTGATGATTTTTGCCATTTTTGCCTCAAAATCTTGAAAATTATTAGAACTAGAGAAAAAGTTAGCATTGCTTAATTGTTCTGCTCTATGAGGGCTACAAAAATGACTTAAGGGTCAAGATTGTCTGATTAACCGTTTAAGAGTTATTCCCCTTGAACTGTTTTTTTTAATTTGTTTTAATTGATTTTTTAAAATATTCTCCTCTGAAACAACTGAAAGTACGGCTTTGAAACTTTGTACACATCATCCGTCCAATGTCCTCAACCAAGTTTGCACCAACCATGGCTGCAGATTAACCAACATGGCCACCATTGCTAAAAATAGGACGGTGGGGGGGGGGGGGGGGTAAAATACAGTTTTTGGCTTATATTTAAAAAAGTGTAACAGATACAGGAAAACCGAAGAGACTTGCCTTCATCTGCATCAAAAGCTCTACAAAACACTCCATTGGGTTGAAGTTGTATGATGACTCCTTATAGGAGTTATTGCCCTTTAATTGTCGAAATTGATTATTTTTGACATTTTTGCCTCAAAATCTTGAAAATTATTAGAACTAGAGAAAAAGTTAGCATTGCTTAATTGTTCTGCTCTATGAGGGCTACAAAAATGACTTTAGGGTCAAGATTGTCTGATGAACCGTTTAGGAATTATTCTCCTTGAAAATTTTTTTAATCAATTTTACTAGATTTTAAAAAATCTTCTCCTCTTTAACCAATGAAAGGACTGCTTTGAAACATTGCACACATCATCTTTAGGACGTCCTCTACCACCTGACTACCTATATCGCTACGTTGGCTTTAAATAGAAAAAATGAAAAAAGGCGGGAGGGGGAGGGGGGGTCGAGAGAGTTTTCGACTGATAGTTAAAAAAGTACAACAGGTACAGCAAATTTGAAGTGAACTTCCCTTCTCCCTCTAAGCATCAAAAGCTCCTCCTTATAAGAGTTATTTCCCTTAAAAGGTCGAAATTAATGATTTTTGCAGAAGTGTTGGGCAATTCCTTATAGCAAAGAAAAGCTGGATAAAAAAGGGTTGTTTGGTTTCAGGTTCAGGTGAGCGATACAGGCTCCTGGGAGCCTCTAGTTATTTTTTCACCATCTTCCAAGAAAATTGATGCATAAAATATTTCGAGAGCATTGGCTGTTTAAAAGGAGTTCTTTAACCAAAGCTTAATAACGTGCTGTTTAACTGGTGCTTTATACACTTTCATAATTACTGTACACAAAATGTTCAACAAGATTTATTGGATTCAAAGAGTCCCTCTAATTTATTTTTATTTTGTTAGATAAAAACTGGCATACTCATGTTTTTCTTTTTTGCAGAACTGTTCCATAAAAACCTATATGCACCCTGGGTAAGCACTTTCAAATGGCTGCTATGGATGCATAGTTTTTAGCTCACCTGACCCGAAGGGTCATGTGAGCTATTGCCATCACTTGGCGTCCGTCGTCGTCGTCGTCGTTAACTTTTCTTCAAAAATCTTCTCCTCCAAAACCACTGAAGGGATTACTTTGAAACTTTGCACACATCATCAGTAAAATGTCCTCTACCAAGTTTGCCCAAATCATGGCCTCAGACCAACCAACATGGCCGCCATGGCTAAAAATAGAACAGGGGGGTCAAAATGCAGTTTTTTGCTTATAGTTCGAAAAGTATAACAGATACAGGAAAACCGAAGAGACCTTCCTTCTTCAGCATCTAAAGCTCTACGAAACACTCCATTGGGTCAAAGTTGTATGATGACTCCTTATAGGAGTTATTGCCCTTTAATTGTCGAAATTGATTATTTTTGACATTTTTGCCTCAAAATCTTGAAAATTATTAGAACTAGAGAAAAAGTTAGCATTTCTTAATTGTTCTGCTCTATGAGGGCTACAAAAATGACTTAAGGGTCAAGATTGTCTGATTAACCGTTTAAGAGTTATTCCCCTTGAACTGTTTTTTTTAATCGGTTTATGTCCTCAACCAAGTTTGCACCTACCATGGCTGCAGATTAGCCAACATGGCCACCATGCTAAAAATAGGATGGGGGGGGGGGGGCGGTAAAATACAGTTTTTGGCTTATATTTAAAAAAGTGTAACAGATACAGGAAAACCGAAGAGACATGCCTTCATCTGCATCAAAAGCTCTACGAAACACTCCATTGGGTTGAAGTTGTATGATGACTCCTTATAGGAGTTATTGCCCTTTAATTGTCGAAATTGATTATTTTTTACATTTTTGCCTCAAAATCTTGAAAATTATTAGAACTAGAGAAAAAGTTAGCATTGCTTAATTGTTCTGCTCTATGAGGGCTTCAAAAATGACTTAAGGGTCAAGATTGTCTGATTAACCGTTTAAGAGTTATTCCCCTTGAACTGTTTTTTTTAATCGGTTTATGTCCTCAACCAAGTTTGCACCTACCATGGCTGCAGATTAGCCAACATGGCCACCATGCTAAAAATAGGATTGGGGGGGGGGGATGGGCGGTAAAATACAGTTTTTGGCTTATATTTAAAAAAGTGTAACAGATACAGGAAAACCGAAGAGACATGCCTTCATCTGCATCAAAAGCTCTACGAAACACTCCATTGGGTTGAAGTTGTATGATGACTCCTTATAGGAGTTATTGCCCTTTAATTGTCGAAATTGATTATTTTTGACATTTTTGCCTCAAAATCTTGAAAATTATTAGAACTAGAGAAAAAGTTAGCATTGCTTAATTGTTCTGCTCTATGAGGGCTTCAAAAATGACTTAAGGGTCAAGATTGTCTGATAAACCGTTTAAGAATTATTCTCCTTGAACATTTTTTTAATCAATTTTACTTGATTTTAAAAAATCTTCTCCTCTTAAACCAATGAAAGGACTGCTTTGAAACATTGCACACATCATCTTTAGGATGTCCTCTACCAAAATTGTGCAAATCATGACACCTGACTACCTACATAGCTACATTGGATTAAAATAGAAAAAATGAAAAAAGGGGGGGGGGGGTTGAGAGAGTTTTCGACTGATAGTTAAAAAAGTATAACAGGTACAGCAAATTTGAAGTGAACCTCCCTTCTCCCTCTAGCCATCAAAAGAACCTCCTTATAGGAGTTATTTCCCTTAAAAGGTCAAAATTAATGATTTTTGCAGAAGTGTTGGGCAATTCCTTATAGCAAAGAAAAGCTGGATAAAAAGGGTTGTTTAGTTTCAGGTTCAGGTGAGCGATACAGGCTCCTGGGAGCCTCTAGTTTCATAGTCTCATAGTAGCCACTCTGTATAATAAATTTGACAATTGTTTTCCTGTTGGACGTGTATTGACAGAAATTTATTTGTCCAAAGGGCACCCCTACTTGTTCTGTAAAGATATGTTTAAAGTTTCCATTGTACTAACACAGTTGTAACTTCTCAGACTATTAAAGCCTGCACTTGACAGGTCAGTTTGTAGCACTATTGGAGAACTTGGTATATACAAAACTTTATTTGTTGGTTTAAGCCAGAATTTTACTGGTCAGTTTGGACCATTAGAACTGGACGAGTATAACATAAACTCTACTGGTCAGTTTGGACCATTAGAACTGGACGAGTATAACATAAACTCTACTGGTCAGTTTGGACCATTAGAACTGGACGAGTATAACATAAACTTTACTGGTCAGTTTGGACCATTAGAACTGGACGAGGATAACATAAACTCTACTGGTCAGTTTGGACAATTAGAACTGGACGAGTATAACATAAACTCTACTGGTCATCTTGGACCATTAGAACTGGACGAGTATAACATAAACTCTACTGGTCAGTTTGGACCATTAGAACTGGACGAGTATAACAAACTCTACTGGTCAGTTTGGACCATTAGAACTGGACGAGTATAACATAAACTCTACTGGTCAGCTTGGACCATTAGAACTGGACGAGTATAACATAAACTCTACTGGTCAGTTTGGACCATTAGAACTGGACGAGTATAACATAAACTCTACTGGTCAGTTTGGACCATTAAAACTTTACGAGTATAACATAAACTCTACTGGTCAGCTTGGACCATTAGAACTGGACGAGTATAACATAAACTCTACTGGTAAGTTTGGACCATTAGAACTGGAGGAGTATAACGTAAACTCTACTGGTCAGTTTGGACCAATAGAACTGGACGAGTATAGCATGACCCCTACTGGTCAGCTTGGACCAGGAGGGCTGGACATGTACAGCCTGAACTTAACTGATTAATTTGGATCAGTAGGTAGAAATTGGTCAAATATAGGCTCAAAGAATGAGCAGAATCTTATTGCTGATCCCTTCCTTCCATTGATATGATAATTATAAATAAGATGGAAATCTTTTTGTTTAATTTAACATTTTCTTTTTCAGCTAAAAGACTTTTTGTCCTCCCAGTCAGACCTAGGTCCAGGTGCTAGAGCATTTGAACAAGCGGTAGAAAACACAGAATCAAACATACGATGGATGAACAATAACTATATCTCCATTAAAAATTGGCTAGACCAGCAGAAACGGAACACAGCAGTTGACATCAGACTTCCACGATCATTAATACCGAAGACGTACAACTTGACACTGAAACCTGACTTCTATGATGCTGACCCATCTACGTTTTCGACAGTAGGAACCGTTTCCATAGAAATGGATTGTATTCAGGATACCAGTAATATTACCATGCATATTCTGAAATTGACAATAGATGCAAAGTCAGTGACATTGAGCAGTCCTAATCATGTTGGACCTTTGCCAAGTGTTGTGAACCTAAAAGAGGACACAGAAAGAGAATTTTTAATTGTCAACTTAAATGGAAATTTACAGGGAGGAAAGGTCTACATTATAGAGATGTCTTTCACTGCACCATTGACAAATGAGGTTTTAGCAGGACTGTATCTGAGTTCCTATAAGAGAAATGAACAAACCATGTAAGGTTTATAAATAAGGATAATAATGATTTCATTCCCAAATGTCTTATCCCTAGAATCGGCAAATTTTTGTACTTGTTAAAAATTGCGATGTAAACACAGGGGGTTTTCCTATTTCTATATTAAAACATCCTCTTATCCCCGACTTCCGGCGGAAATGGTCTGGGTCTCCACTGAATTGTAACTAAGAGTAAAGGGAGATCGAGGAAACCAGTTGAAAGCATTCCAAAAACAATCCATAAGGAGATTTGTAATTGACTAAAGGACGATCCATTTTTAACTTTTATAAAATGTGAAATGAAAGATGAACGTTCATTTTATAATTGCCATTTCTAGGCAATTTTGGAATGAAATTTGATTTGTTTTAACGAACTTTGCCCAGCTGTAGGAGGCATGATAAATGCATTTTTTTTTAAATAGAATAGATTCACTCAACTGAATATTTGTTTGTTTTCATGAAACTACATTCATGTCATGACTATCATATGCTTGCTGTGATAAAATTTTCTACGATATTGCCATAAATACTTATACATTTTGGCATACATTTTAACATGAACATATAAAAAAACAGGAAAGATTAGATATGGTTTAATATCCAGATATCTGTGTATAAATTTGTCTCATGCACATTTAATCAGTGATCCACACTTGGTTCATTCCACAAACTGAAACAAATTGAATGAATGATTGAATTGGATACAGACTAGCTATCAAAAGAGAAAGAAAACTGGACATATCACTTTATTGAATATAAATGATTTAACAAATTCACAAAAGTTTCAGAAAATGATGTCATGATAATCATCAGGGATGATTTTAGACTTTTTCAAATGGGTCCCCCACCGCACAAATTGGGAAATTATGTGCGTAATAGCAGTGTATTGGGAGAATATCATTTTGCATTATTTAAAGTTCAAACTTGAAGAAATCCTTGTTTTTTTTTAACTTATTTTCTGACACTAATATGTACAACTACTCAGCTGCATTGTAAAGATCAGAAGTCTGACAAAAGGACAACTCAGCCATAATATCACATGATATAAAACTAAATGGAACAATAAGGCATAACAGTTATCCCATGAAATTTCCAAATTTACAAAAAGTGTAAACCCAACAACTTTCCGTATCAAACGTAACAAATCAAAACATCAAATTGAAAATACATATTAGTTTTATTTCTAAATAACTCAATTTTATTTAGAAAACAGACAACATATAATAGTATTCAAATCACACAGCACGAAACTTGACAGCATCAGACTTAAAGAAGACAAAACTGAAAGAACGCATGTGGTGCAAAACGGAAGTATAACTTCCTTAGAACTTCCGGTAATAAATCGGAAAAAACGTTACCGGAAATGACTTGAAAAAATCAGGATTTTTAATTTATGATTTCCGCAATTGGGATTTTCAACCATTGGGGAATGGGGCCGCCAGAAGGGGAATGAGGCCGCCTGGTGGCCGCAAATACTATAGTAGCGTCATCCCTGATCATAAATGACAATTACAAAAGAAACCTATTCACATGAAAAAAAAAAATGCAAGAAACATGCAAAAAATGAAAAAAAAGACACAAAAATTATCATTCAAAAGACTGAAAATAAGTCTCAGGACACTGCCAGAATGCAGGATTTTGCATCTAGTACCCCAGAGCTAAGGTTTAGGGTCAGACCCACGGCCGCCTGCTTTGGACTCAGGTTGCCTACTTTTATTTTTTTTCCTTCTACTTCAAAATTAATTGAAAGCCCTGTTAGATTATATAAATGAAACTGTAAACTTCAGTATGTCATTAAATAGTATCAGTATGTCATTAAAAAGTATCAGTAATCAGTATGTCATTAAATAATATCAGTATGTCATTAAATAATATCAGTATGTCATAAAGAACTATAATCAAATTTTGTCTAAAAGTGAGTGTTGTTCTTGTCTTTCAGTTACCTAGCAACTACTCAGTTTCAAGCTACTGATGCCAGAAGAGCTTTTCCATGTTTTGATGAACCTGACCTTAAAGCAAAGTTCAAGGTCACCTTGTTGAGAAAGCCAGATAAAGTGAGCCTATCAAACATGCCACAAGAAAAAACTGGTGTTCCTAGGTAAAATTATGTACATATTAATTCCCATGGTTTGTAAATTAAAATTCCAATACAAATTTTAATTCCAATAATTAATCATTTTGATGGTTATCTGGTATTTATAAATAGTTGGTTATAGTTGAACTTTTCTTCCGTAAAAAACGGCCAATTTTTTGTACAGATGATCTCGCGTGCTCCCAGCTGTACTTGTTTTATCACCCTTAAACTCTACTGAAAGAAGAACGTTGTTATGGTAACATGACAATGTTCTTGATTCAGGCATTCTGAAAGTTCTTGGTTTACAGAAGAATTTTGTACTTTCATTCACTTGTTTGTTTGATGGTGTTTAACGCCACTTTCAGCAATTTTTCAGCTATATCATGGTGTCCAGTTTTTATTGGGGGAGGAAGCCGGAGTACCCGGAGAAAACCCTCGACCTGCGTCATTCACTTGTTGGAAAGCATGTGGGATCTTCCACTTGTGATAGAAATTTGTTAGGTCTTTTTGCTCATTGCGCTGTGCTGCAGTCACAAAAAGACATACAATTTCTATCACTCATGGTGGAAGATCACCCAGTCTTTCTCAAAAATGTATGCATCTATTTAATGCCATGGATTGCTGGAGCAGGGGTGTGTGTGTGGGGGGGGGGGGGGGGGGGTGTGGAGGGGGTGTAGCCTTATATTTTGGAATAAGATTTGCTATGTTTCAGTCTCATCCCAAGCATAAAATATATATGTCAAATAATATCTGTATTCATAAAAAATCTAATGGAATAGAAGTTTTAGTTTCTTTCATTAAAAGCTGGACTCGTCAATATAATACTGAACAAAGAATGCTTTTGATCAAATGTAATTTAACCTGATTAGAAATGTGTTTATTTTTTTCTTAGTACTGATGGCTATGTTGCAGATGAGTATGCTCTGACACCAAACATGTCCACATATCTCTTGGCTTTTGTTGTTTGCGACTTTTCTTATATTCAAGCTACCACTAGGAATAATATAACGGTAAGTATTGGGGAACCTCTTGTTCTAATAGTAAATTATACACAGTCGGTAGAACATAATGTAATAAGTGGACTAAAAATAATTAAACTCCTGTTTTGAAGAAGTGGGGTATACTGTTTTACCCTTGTCCTTCCGTCAGTCCATTCATTTGTTTGTTCGTTCGTTTGTCCATCCAAAACAAAAATTTCTGTCACAGATTTCTAACCAATTATAGGATGCAGGAGCCTGATATTTTGCATATTGCTTTATCTTATAGTACCATATGGTGTATAGAGATTGTATTCTTCTTGGTCATCTACTTCCTGTTTACCAAATACTTTTTGTGAAAGGGGGGCTAGCACTAGTGAGCATTAGCTCACAGATTTACCTAAGGTCACACTGCAAATAAAGCAGAATGTTTCTTTTACAGTACAGAGCATGGTCTACACCAGAATCCATTAATCAGACAGCTCTGGCCTTACAGACAGGAGTGGATACACTTACATTCTATGAGGATTTCTTTGGAATTAAATTTCCTATACCAAAACAAGGTTAGAACCAATAAGATTAGGTGTAAGGAGTAAAACAGTCGTTTACAATATCTTTAATGAAAAAACGTAAACTGCCCATTGTTTTTTTTTACTGTATTATTAATATTAAAAAACGTAAACTGCCCATTGTTTTTAGCTCACCTGGACCGAAGGTCCATGTGAGCTATTGCTATCACTTGTCGTCCGTCGTCCGTCGTCTGTCGTCCGTCGTCCGTCGTAAACTTTTTCAAAAATCTTCTCCTCTGAAACCACTGGGCCAATTTTTTTCAAACTTGGCCACAATCATCCTTAGGGTTCCTAGTTTCAAGTTTGTACCCAGGGTGTTGATCAACAGACAAATATGGCCGCTGTTACTAAAAATAGAACATGGGGGTCAACACAGGTTTTTGATCATTATCTAAAAAACTATAATAGCTATAGAGAAAACAGTTACTTCAAATTGATCAGCACATTAAGGTCTACAATAGTTGCTATTAGTGCGAAGTTGTGTATTGGCTTCTTGTAGGAGTTATTGCCCTTTTTTGACGATTTTTGACAAAATTTTTGGTATTTACAATATAACCTGAAAAATATACGAGGTAGAGTGAAACTGTAAATGGCAAAAATGATCAGCAATAAAAGCCCTACAATTCACTTGATTGGTCTGAAATTGTCAGATGACTCTTTATATGAGTTATTGCCCTTAAATGGTAATTTTTTATGAAATTTTCCGTTTTTGTCCTGTAACTTTAAAACTATAACAGCTAGAGTAAAACTGTAAATAGCAAAAATGATCAACAATACAAGCCCTACAATTCACTGTATTAGTCTGAAATTGTCAGATGACTCCTTATAGGAGTTATTGCCCTTAAATGGCAATTTTTTATGAAATTTTCCGTTTTTGTCCTGTAACTTGAAAACTATAGCAGCTAGATTGAAACTGTAAATTGCGCAAATGATCAGCAATAAAGACCCTACAATTCACTTGATTGGTCTGAAATTGTCAGATGACTCCTTATATGAGTTATTGCCCTTAAATGGTAATTTTTTATGAAATTTTCCGTTTTTGTCCTGTAACTTTAAAACTATAACAGCTAGAGTAAAACTGTAAAGAGCAAAAATGATCAACAATACAAGCCCTACAATTCACTGAATTAGTCTGAAATTGTCAGATGACTCCTTATAGGAGTTATTGCCCTTAAATGGCAATTTTTTATGAAATTTTCCGTTTTTGTCCTGTAACTTGAAAACTATAGCAGCTAGATTGAAACTGTAAATTGCACAAATGATCAGCAATAAAGACCCTACAATTCACTTGATTGGTCTGAAATTGTCAGATGACTCCTTATATGAGTTATTGCCCTTAAATGGTAATTTTTTATGAAATTTTCCGTTTTTGTCCTGTAACTTTAAAACTATAACAGCTAGAGTAAAACTGTAAATAGCAAAAATGATCAACAATACAAGCCCTACAATTCACTGAATTAGTCTGAAATTGTCAGATGACTCCTTATAGGAGTTATTGCCCTTAAATGGCAATTTTTTATGAAATTTTCCGTTTTTGTCCTGTAACTTGAAAACTATAGCAGCTAGATTGAAACTGTAAATTGCACAAATGATCAGCAATAAAGACCCTACAATTCACTTGATTGGTCTGAAATTGTCAGATGACTCCTTATATTAGTTATTGCCCTTAAATTGCAATTTTTTATGAAATTTTCCGTTTTTGTCCTGTAACTTAAAAACCATAGCAGCTAGAGTGAAATAATAAATTGCAAAAATGATCAGCAAAAAAGCCCTACTATTCATTTAATTAGTCTGATATTGTCAGATGACTCCTTATAGGGGTTATTGCCCTTAAATGACAATTTTGTTAAGAAATTTTCCATTTTTGTCCTGTAACTTGAAAACTATAGTAGCTAGATTAAAACTGTAAATTGCACAAATGATCAGCAATAGAAGCCCTACAAATGATTGCTTAGTCCAAAAATTGCAAGATGACTCTTTATAGGAGTTATTGCCCTTTCATTATGAATTTGGACATATGAACAGTTTTTTAATTATAAATTAGTCTATAACACACCTATTAGTAGAGTAAAACTGTAAATTTCTAAAGTACCCTAAAGGACAATGCCTAAAAACCATTTAATTTTCAGAAATTGTGGATGGCACCTTATAGGAGTTATTGTATTTAACAAATTTTTTGAAGAAATGTTTAGTTTTTGGACAGTAACTTAAAAGCTATAACAACTAGACTGAAACTGTTAATTTCAAAAATTTTAATATAGTTTAAGTCATTTGGATTCCAGGTGAGCGATTACAGGCTCCTGGGAGCCTCTAGTTTTTGACTGTATTATTAATATTAAAAAACGTAAACTGCCCATTGTTTTTTTTTACTGTATTATTAATATTAAAAAACGTAAACTGCCCATTGTTTTTTGACTGTATTATTAATATTAAAAAACGTAAACTGCCCATTGTTTTTTTTGACTGTATTATTAATATTAAAAAACGTAAACTGCCCATTGTTTTTTGACTGTATTATTAATATTAAAAAACGTAAACTGCCCATTGTTTTTTTTTACTGTATTATTAATATTAAAAAACGTAAACTGCCCATTGTTTTTTTTGACTGTATTATTAATATTAAAAAACATAAACTGCCCATTGTTTTTTTTACTGTATTATTAATATTAAAAAACGTAAACTGCCCATTGTTTTTTGACTATTATTAATATTAAAAAACGTAAACTGCCCATTGTTTTTTTGACTGTATTATTAATATTAAAAAACGTAAACTGCCCATTGTTTTTTTTTACTGTATTATTAATATTAAAAAACGTAAACTGCCCATTGTTTTTTGACTGTATTATTAATATTAAAAAACGTAAACTGCCCATTGTTTTTTTTTACTGTATTATTAGCTCACCTGGACCGAAGGTCCATGTGAGCTATTGCTATCACTTGGCGTCCGTCGTCCGTCGTCCGTCGTCTGTCGTCCGTCGTCCGTCGTCCGTCGTCCGTCGTCCGTCGTAAACTTTTTCAAAAATCTTCTCCTCTGAAACCACTGGGCCAATTTTTTTCAAACTTGGCCACAATCATCCTTAGGGTTCCTAGTTTCAAGTTTGTACCCAGGGTGTTGATCAACAGACAAATATGGCCGCTGTTACTAAAAATAGAACATGGGGGTCAACACAGGTTTTTGATCATTATCTAAAAAACTATAATAGCTATAGAGAAAACCGTTACTTCAAATTGATCAGCACATTAAGTTCTACAATAGTTGCTATTAGTGCGAAGTTGTGTATTGGCTTCTTGTAGGAGTTATTGCCCTTTTTTGACGATTTTTGACAAAATTTTTGGTATTTACAATATAACCTGAAAAATATACGAGGTAGAGTGAAACTGTAAATGGCAAAAATGATCAGCAATAAAAGCCCTACAATTCACTTGATTGGTCTGAAATTGTCAGATGACTCTTTATATGAGTTATTGCCCTTAAATGGTAATTTTTTATGAAATTTTCCGTTTTTGTCCTGTAACTTTAAAACTATAACAGCTAGAGTAAAACTGTAAATAGCAAAAATGATCAACAATACAAGCCCTACAATTCACTGTATTAGTCTGAAATTGTCAGATGACTCCTTATAGGAGTTATTGCCCTTAAATGGCAATTTTTTATGAAATTTTCCGTTTTTGTCCTGTAACTTGAAAACTATAGCAGCTAGATTGAAACTGTAAATTGCACAAATGATCAGCAATAAAGACCCTACAATTCACTTGATTGGTCTGAAATTGTCAGATGACTCCTTATATGAGTTATTGCCCTTAAATGGTAATTTTTTATGAAATTTTCCGTTTTTGTCCTGTAACTTTAAAACTATAACAGCTAGAGTAAAACTGTAAAGAGCAAAAATGATCAACAATACAAGCCCTACAATTCACTGTATTAGTCTGAAATTGTCAGATGACTCCTTATAGGAGTTATTGCCCTTAAATGGCAATTTTTTATGAAATTTTCCGTTTTTGTCCTGTAACTTGAAAACTATAGCAGCTAGATTGAAACTGTAAATTGCACAAATGATCAGCAATAAAGACCCTACAATTCACTTGATTGGTCTGAAATTGTCAGATGACTCCTTATATGAGTTATTGCCCTTAAATGGTAATTTTTTATGAAATTTTCCGTTTTTGTCCTGTAACTTTAAAACTATAACAGCTAGAGTAAAACTGTAAAGAGCAAAAATGATCAACAATACAAGCCCTACAATTCACTGTATTAGTCTGAAATTGTCAGATGACTCCTTATAGGAGTTATTGCCCTTAAATGGCAATTTTTTATGAAATTTTCCGTTTTTGTCCTGTAACTTGAAAACTATAGCAGCTAGATTGAAACTGTAAATTGCACAAATGATCAGCAATAAAGACCCTACAATTCACTTGATTGGTCTGAAATTGTCAGATGACTCCTTATAGGAGTTATTGCCCTTAAATTGCAATTTTTTATGAAATTTTCCGTTTTTGTCCTGTAACTTAAAAACCATAGCAGCTAGAGTGAAATAATAAATTGCAAAAATGATCAGCAAAAAAGCCCTACAATTCATTTAATTGGTCTGAAATTGTCAGATGACTCCTTATAGGGGTTATTGCCCTTAAATGACAATTTTGTTAAGAAATTTTACATTTTTGTCCTGTAACTTGAAAACTATAGTAGCTAGATTAAAACTGTAAATTGCACAAATGATCAGCAATAGAAGCCCTACAAATGATTGCTTAGTCCAAAAATTGCAAGATGACTCTTTATAGGAGTTATTGCCCTTTCATTATGAATTTGGACATATGAACAGTTTTTTAATTATAAATTAGTCTATAACACACCTATTAGTAGAGTAAAACTGTAAATTTCTAAAGTACCCTAAAGGACAATGCCTAAAAACCATTTAATTTTCAGAAATTGTGGATGGCACCTTATAGGAGTTATTGTATTTAACAAATTTTTTGAAGAAATGTTTAGTTTTTGCACAGTAACTTAAAAGCTATAACAACTAGACTGAAACTGTTAATTTCAAAAATTTTAATATAGTTTAAGTCATTTGGATTCCAGGTGAGCGATTACAGGCTCCTGGGAGCCTCTAGTTTTTATTAAAAAACGTAAACTGCCCATTGTTTTTTGACTGTATTATTAATATTAAAAAACGTAAACTGCCCATTGTTTTTTTTTACTGTATTATTTTTATTAAAAAACGTAAACTGCCCATTGTTTTTTTTGACTGTATTATTAATATTAAAAAACGTAAACTGCCTATTGTTTTTTGACTGTATTATTAATATTAAAAAACGTAAACTGCCCATTGTTTTTTGACTGTATTATTAATATTAAAAAACGTAAACTGCCCATTGTTTTTTGACTGTATTATTAATATTAAAAAACGTAAACTGCCCATTGTTTTTTTTGACTGTATTATTAATATTAAAAAACGTAAACTGCCCATTGTTTTTTGACTGTATTATTAATATTAAAAAACGTAAACTGCCCATTGTTTTTTTTGACTGTATTATTAATATTAAAAAACGTAAACTGCCCATTGTTTTTTTGACTGTATTATTAATATTAAAAAACGTAAACTGCCCATTGTTTTTTGACTGTATTATTAATATTAAAAAACGTAAACTGCCCATTGTTTTTTTTGACTGTATTATTAATATTAAAAAACGTAAACTGCCCATTGTTTTTTTTGACTGTATTATTAATATTAAAAAACATAAACTGCCTATTGTTTTTTTGACTGTATTATTAATATTAAAAAACGTAAACTGCCCATTGTTTTTTTTACTGTATTATTAATATTAAAAAACGTAAACTGCCCATTGTTTTTTTTACTGTATTATTAATATTAAATCGTGTTTCAATTAAAGTTATTGAATTAATAAGTTGTGATGATAAAAACAGGAAGTAGACTGAGGAATTGGCTGAATTTCTGGCTTCAGAGAAAGTTTGTCTGTACCTGATGTACGCTGTACAAAGCTTTCACATTTCTACAGCTTCTAGAATTTTCTCCCATGTATCAATTGTTATTTATATCATTACCGGTAATCACCTGTGACATTTTACAGTTCATAGCATGTAGTGAAAAACCAAATTTAATGTCCCAATTTTCTAAATATTCAGCTACATTGATTTGTTTTAGGAGTCTTGGTGGCAGAGTGGTTTATGTACTAAGTTATCTGCTTTTGATCTGGGCATGTTGCTTAAGGAAGGGTTTGCTCTTCTCTAAACTTAATAGACAGTTTTCCTTCTCAGGTTTTCATTGGATTTTGTTTGCATCCTTATAGAAAAAACTGGAGGCCTTGATATTGATGGATAAAATTAATGAAAGTGGCATTAACCCCAAAAACAAATAAACAAGAATTTATGTTTTAGATATGATAGCTATTCCTGACTTCTCGGCTGGTGCCATGGAGAACTGGGGACTGATAACTTACAGGGAGACGGCCATGTTGTATGATCCTGATGTGTCGTCTGAAGCCAACAAGCAGAGAGTTGTCGTGGTGATAACACATGAACTGGCACACCAGGTAACTGAGACATAAGTGCATATACATGTTTGAGTAAATACCAGCGTTTAGCCTCAAGCAGTTTTTACTTTTTTATAGAAACTAGGGAAATAGGTTTTTAGATTATATTAAGCCTACCAATTATATTGCAGAAATTGAATAAATGTTTTTCAAAGTATTAGTACATATTTCTAATCTGTTGTATAATTGGTGAAGGACCATATAAAGAAATTTGATATTTTTACACCTTTTCATTTATTTGGATTGAAAGAATCAGGGTTCCCACGAGACCATAACAATGGTAAAAGACAGTATATTTTGATTGTTCTTTTCCCAGCCGGAAATTTCAGAAAAATCATGCAAATCCTAGTAAAACCAGGAAACTTTTTACATTGAAACAGATTGGACGTTTTATCTTACCTATTTATATTACAGGCTGTCTCATTTTAGTGACAAGATAATTTGCAACAAACTTTGAATCAATACACATCTATTAGGACTTGTGAAATCACTCGATCGCTTTAAGTAACAGTATTTCAAAAAAATATTTAATTTTGCTTATTGAAAATGACAATGTTGGACTATTCAAAAGGACATAGAAAATGAATTTAAAAAGACCTTTGAAAGTTCTTGTAAAGTCCATGAAATTGAAATGGAAAGCTTTGTGGGAATCCTGAAGAAAATTTTTTTTTTTTAACAACATATGTTCAATGTTTCATCATGTTTAAACTCATTCTTTATATAGCTGAAATTCTGTGACTAATGATTGAGTGATTGATTGATTCATTCATTCATTTAGAAACTTCAGAAGCCATTTTGTTATTTTCAAGTTTTATATAGGGACTGCTATATTAAAACATACCTTGCTACTCTGACAGTGTTTTACATAAAATTTTGATATAAAAAATGTCTTGCTACTTTCAGTGGTTTGGAGACCTAGTTACCATGCTATGGTGGGATGACTTATGGCTGAATGAAGGGTTTGCAACATTTGTGGAGAACTTTGGAGCAGATCATCTGTATCCTGAATGGAGAATGGTAGGTTATTACAGTATACATAAGCTCATAAAGATTTGTATGAAACAATGATCTCGCTTAAAAGACTTTTATCCCTCATTGGTGAGATTCATATCAATTGATTCCCTATTAAAAGTCCACATCTGGTTTGAGACCACTAAGTGCTCTCCCTTAAGTGGTCAAGTATTACTGTCTGCATACATATCTTAATTATCATTTACTGTAATATTTTAAAATGGAATCAATGGTAACTTTTATTTGGGCACCTAAAGAAGGTGCATAAAAGTTATCATTTTAAGGTTTGACATTTTGTCTGAAAATTGTTTGGGAAAAATTGTCTTTTGGAGAGTGGGGTGGATTAGGGATGTTTCTGTATCTTTGTGGTATTGTTCGGTTTCACAATATTGTGGTGAATTTTTATTAAACCATAAATAACATCAATAAAATTGATACCAAACAAATAACACCACAGTTTTTGGAAAATAAAACTTGAGTAGTTGTTTCGTTTCATATGATCATTGGAAATTTTATAAACAATTTCTATATTTAAATGTATTTAATTTTGCACATTTTAGTAAATTACACTCTTTCCTACCAACTTGATCAAGGGATATAATATTGAAATTGATCACAGCTGAAATATTGCTTGCTGCACATTAAACTCCAATCAATCAATCCTACTAACTTGACCTTTGTTGACCTTGACAGTCTGAAAGTGAAAAGGAAAAATAAATAAAATATCTTTGTTTTCAGTTTGACCAGTTTACCGTTGATGTCATTCAAGATGCCTTTGCTTTTGATGGATTGGCAACCTCACATCCTGTCTATGTCCCAGTTTCTGACCCTTCCCAGATCAGCGAGATATTTGATACAATATCATACTCAAAGGTAATAACAATTACATGATTGATAAAATTAGACAAGATTGTAATATAGTAATTAACTAGGGCAATAAAGGCCTGTTGTGTTTAAATCAACAACTACCTTGACTGAATAGGAAGTAATTCTTCTGTAAATGGACAATTTCTTTGATACAGATGACCCAGTATTGATGAGTTCACACTCTCTTACATCTGTACTAGTTGTGTCATCCAATCAATAAGCCTGAAACAAGAACCTTGTTATTGTAACAACAATGTTCTTGTTCAATGTTGTTGTTTTGGGCGTTCTTATTGGAAGTTGGAAATTAAACAATAGAGAGTCTTAAGGATATTGCAATGTGAAAGCTGTTGGTTTGCGGAAGAAAATGGTTACTTTCATGCTCTTTCGGGAAAGCCAGTGTGAAAATTGACTGTGTAGTAATTAAGTCATACTTATAGCATCCTGAAACAGGTTTATACATGTGAAAATGTTTTACCTTCTTTACCAATAAAAATAAAACGTACAAGGGAATGTTTGTTCTTGATTAAAAGTTATTTTGAAGAGTTTGATGTAAGATCTATTTACTGTATAGAAATTATCTTAGAAGAAAAGACCAGTGTGGTAAATTAGTTTCTAAAGAAAAAACAATAATGTTGGTGTAGAAAAGAGATAATGTCGGCAACAGTATATGATTATAGAAAAATTAACAAAAATAACTGTAAAGTGCAATAAAAGTGTCCTTCTTGATAGGTTTGTATACAATGAGATTTTTCTTTAAAAAAAGAATCCAGATGATCCAGATAGATTCTTTAAAAAGGATCAAGGGGGCTGCACGAGTTGCTGTTCTGCACAGCCAGAACGTTGCGGACAGGAATCGAGTGAAACGGAACAGTGTTCAGGACATGTTCTGCCTGTGCCTATTTTAGAGGTAGTGGAGACAAAACAGTGACTTCCAAAATATTAAAAGTGTATCAGTGCATTGATCGTCGCTAGTTTTTTTTTAGAACTTGTAATGATTTATTTCCCATAAATATGCTAGAGATTCCAAGAAAGATTTAAGAGTTTTTTTCAAGCTTAAAGAAACCAACCATTGAATAAACTATTTCCTGTCCGGAACAATGTCCATAACCACACGGCTAGCGATGTGTGCCAGATCATCAGGAACATGTCCTGGACATACGAACCGTGCAGCCCCCAGATGATCCAGATTGCTTCTTTAAAATTATATTATTATTGTAAACAAGTAACTAAATATGCATGATATTTGCTGATCAGTTGTTTACAATATTTTTATAATACCTGTATTAATCTGGAATTTTACAAAAATATCTCGTAATAATTATAAAGACTATTCTATTGGAACATTAGACACAGATGTTGTAAGTTTGAGTTGGTCTTCAGGTAGGGTGAGCTCAACTCGTACCTTAATGACAAATATTGCCAGGTAGATCCAGAGGGGGATTTCCCAGAAACTAACCCCATTTAAAACTACATGTCATGATACAGCTGAAAAATTGCTGAAAGTGGCATAAAACACCATTCAAACAACCAGCATTACTTAGTAACAGAATTGTTCTTTCTTACAGGGTGGTTCTATAATAAGAATGATGAAGTTTTATCTTGGAGATGATACTTTTGCTAAAGGATTAACAGTAAGTACACATTGTATGCAATACTTGATTGCTTTCAGTCTTAGACTGGCTTTAACAGCCTTTCCCAATATTTGAAGAATAAAAATTGTAGTTATCATCATCACTTGTTTTAGGTAAATGGTTGCTGTATAATGATGTCAGTACAACAAGTATAAGTTGTCATGCTCTTCTTTTGGATGTTGCAATGTTTATCACGTAGGAGGCTGTGTAGCAGAACAAAATATAGTAGGTGTTAACTACATGTACAATAAAATTTCTTATGGCATATCACCTAATTGATGGACATATAAGCCAAAAATAAAGGTTACCAATCTTAGTAGAATAGACCAACCCTTCAGGAACTCCCTTCGTATATTTAATAAGTATACTTGTTTCTAATTTGAGTCTAAGTTATCTAGAGAAGTGGTATTTGTAAGTTTGATTGTGAACCTGTGTCCGAGTTTGTTGTCCAGGATAGCATTTTCCATTTAGTACTTTTGTCAGAAAGAAATTGCAGAAAATTGTAATAAAACTGTAATGTATACATACAGTGATAGTGGTTTGTTGTTTTGTTATTATTCCATTAGAATATTACGACTGTCAACCAGTCAGACAACAGTCGTTGATGTAACACAAATTGTGATTCAATGTAAGACGAATGTTATACATTGTAGGCTTACCTTAAAAACAGGCAGTTCAGTAATGCCTTCCACGATGACCTATGGGATGCTATGACAAAGGTAATATCTCCAGATTGTTTTCCTTCTTATTCTTGGATTTTGTATGCTTATGCTTATGCAATGACATAGCGAAAATAAGGGCTCACATAAGAGCATTGTTTGCGAGTGCTAATTTTAGGATGTAAAAATTTTTCTCTCTATACGGTTAATTTCTTTATTTGAAACTGGCAAAAAAATTTTTTTTAAGAATGACTTTAGAATCATACAAGATTTCTTAAAAGTTAATGTCTTGAAATAATAAAAGTTTAAAACTTTTTGTAACTAATGTAACCATACAAGGAAAAGATTTTAAATTTTATTTCAGCAATCTCAAATCGATGGCAGACCTTTGGATGTGAAGGCTATTATGGATACCTGGATATTGCAAATGAACTATCCCGTTGTCAAGGTGACCAGATCAAATGGTACACTTCATTTGGAACAGAAGAGGTTTCTATTTAATCCAATGGCCAATGACCCTGGGAGATTTGTTTCTCCTTTCAAGTAAGTACATGTATATTAAGCTGAACTATTATAGCTGTTATGCTTCACTTATTTTAGACAATATAAGCAATTTATAATTAGTTATATCTATAAGGAATCAGATTTTAATAAGCATGTTGCTTTTTCTGAGATCTTTTGTATAAATGTTATCCTTGCTTAAATTGTAAAATTTTGTGATGTTACATTTATTCAATAAAATAATGTTTACACTAACTATAGATGTGGATTTCCATATGATTTATATCCTATCTAACCTCTTGAACTACAAGTTATAGACATATAGTAGTACTGAGCAATATTTGATTGATTGATTGATTGATTGAATTGCTGCTTATGTCCAGTAAGCAGTATATCAGCTATACCAGGACAACAAGTTGACAAGCAATAACTTTATTTTTAATTTGATCTTTTTCTGTTTGAATAACACTGGAAAACTATGTTGTATTGTTTGGGGTGAACCATTTTTTAGCCTTTTGTAGTGGCTTCAATGCAGCTATTCTTTTTTTTCTAAAAGGACAAAATGTCTCTGTAGTGCAAAGATCTTGGCCTCTTCAAACATGTTACCCACTGTGGTAGGCAGATCAGGCTTTTCATATTTTAAACTGACAATCACCAACTATAGGGCCTCCCCTATTTGTTTCTTGGGGATGTGCTGAGCAACTCTGTGAGATATTTGAGTATACTTAATGGTATTTATAGAAGCATTTTCTCCTTTGTATCTCATCCAAGGGTGACAGCCCTAAGATGAGATGACGAGAAAATGCATCTATTTTTTTAAACGTAAGTAAGCTGTTTATGGCTGTTTTGTAACTTTGTGTGACATCATGTGTTTACCTATCGAAGTTCTTGACAGCAAGGTGAGATAGGCCCATCTCACGATAGTAGAGAGAGATGGGATAATACCGCACATAAAGATCAAATATACTGCAAAATAGCGATAATCCTTTTTTCTAGCTATATGTGGAAAATACCCTTCACTTTCACAACCAGTGAAAAGTTACAGTTTGAACAGACATACAAGGATGTGATCTGGTTTGATGCCAAGCCAAGTATGGGTAGGTTGGAATTTATATTATGGAAATGAAACTTATAGAATCAAGCTTTGTTCAAGTCGATCCTATGGATAATAAAAATAGCATGGAAACAGACCGAACAACAAGTGTCGACTTAAGTCAGGTACGATTACAAATCCAGATTCAGATAAATTGAAAAGGAAAAAAAGTAATAAAAAATTCTATATGGAACTTGCAAGATATCAATTATCTGAGCAGCTTTGTAAGTTTTGAAGTCTTGAGGAGAATAAGCCATTTGATGTTTACATGTGTGTTGTGTTTCGAGTACCTACCTTAGTAAGAGAACTGATACAACTTTATAAGTGAAAATTGTGCCTTGGTATGTTAACAATATCTATATAAAACAGACGAAATAAATGTGATGTAACAGGAAAACCCTTTCCCCAGCTAAAGTATTCACAGTAGATTCTCAATGAACAGCCACAAGCTGAATAATTTGAAATCGTGTTTAGCTTAGTTGATGTGATCTAACCAAATACAGGAAACTTTTTAGGAAAGAACACAAATGGTCATCCATAAAAATTAAAAAGAATTAGCGATTTCTCAACATCTTTGATATAATTAAGAAATAACTCACGCAGGCTGTAGTTTATCATGGTTTTACTGACCATTTATGTTGTATTATTTGATCCCGAGCGATAGCAAGGGATAAAATAACAACATAAATGGTCATCCCGTTGTAAAACAATGATAAATCACAGCCTGCGTGAATTATTTCTATTCTAAGGCCACGCCGAATTAATTGCTTGTTCGTCGGACCGCCCACACGTAAAATTATTTCAGAAAGAAAAAAAACTAAATTTCTTCCGCCCGCATTAACCGGAAACCCGTCCGCGTCCAGAAACAGAAGTTGTCTTTAAAAAAAATAATCTTCTCCGCGTTCTACGAATTCATCCAACTGCTCCGATAGCTGGAGATTCAGTCAGAACTTAGTAGGTTAAAATACTGTTTCAGTCGACACCTATAAAATCAAAACCGAAAGTAAAATGTAGAAAACAATGACAGAAAACAAGAGTGTGGTTGTGGCAGCAGTTGCCACCCAGTTTAAAGTACCTGCTACCAAATACAGCATTAGAATGTCGAATTGACGACACCTTTATCGACCTATTTACATGCATACAAAGGAAGCCTTCAACGCACGCAAATGTTTCAAACCTTAGTTATGACAACATTATGAGAATCAAAATTAAGGACAATCCCAAGCTTTTGGGCAAGGAAATGATGGCATAATAGTTAGACAGGTAGTCTTTTATTATTTCTTTTTAATCAATCTTGAAATTATGCCTTGCCAAAAAGATTTGGAGACATAACTGAATAGTGGTATGGGCTGTCTGTTGGTCAGTCTGTACCTATTGATAGAAAGCCAAGGCAGCATCTTTTTAGAAGTTCTTTTCTGCTATATAATTTACTAATCAAGTAAAAAAAAAACACTGAGGACAAGCACTTGTTTAATATCAAATACATTTTTTAAATTTCATTAATTTTCTTCAAAATTAGAAAAAATCGCTAGCTCGCATCAGTTTAACCATGAAAACCTGGAATAAATCTTTTTAAAAAACTAAAAACATGTCGCTCGCCTTAAAAAAAATTATTCGCTCCACAAAATCAGAATTTCAAAAAAAATATTAATAAAAAAAATTTCGCTCGCTGGCTCCTTATTTTCAAAGTTAAAGTCCGACGAACAAGAAATTAATTCTGTGTGGCCTAATAAGACAATTTTGGTACATTTATCATATTTTTGTACCTATAGAAAACATCATTTCCGCCATAAACTGGCTGTTCCGTCAATGTAACACACAATATATTGCAACGGATAATTATAGCGTGTGTCGCTATTTATAAGATTTATACGTCATACGCAATAGCTTTCCGGTGGGAGTTACAGTTTTGTAATTGGAACAGCGATTTAAAACACGCCCTCCTCAGGGCGTGTTGCTCATACTGTAGATAAATCATTGTTTTACCACAGTTGTGGTCTCGAAGCGTTTAAAGCACGTCATATTAGAATACAAGTTTTTCGTGATTTATTATGAAGCCATTCAGATTTTTACATTAGTATATAGGGATGAGCTTAAAAACATGTGACATATTTTTAGACTTTAATATGACCAAGAGTGGATGGATTGTGGGTAATGTACAACAATATGGCTACTACAGAGTAAATTATGATGATGAAAATTGGCAAGCATTGATTTCTCAACTCAAGACAGATTACAAGGTAAAAAAATATTTTTTCAGCGAGTATATGTAATCTCATTGTAAAATAAAACTATGTAAATTGGTTAAGTAATTAAACTGACAATGAATCAGATTTAGTAAACCAGTCAATACCAGTTTGACCATTTGTTTTTTGTGCAGATGTTTTGAAACTATTTGGTAGGCTTCTACTTCACACAAATATTTGTACCGGCATATTAAGAGGAATACATTTTGGGTTTTATCTGGTCACAAATTTTGGAGACAACCCTAATGGTCTTGCAAATAATATTTTATTACAATTTTCAGTATTCTGAAACCTTTACAAAAATAGGAGAAAAAAAGCAGCATTAGCAGTTGTCAGGCTTTTGTGATCAGCAATACACAACAATCAATTCAATTAAGGAATACTTCAAATTTCTGCACAGGTTATATGATATAATATGGTTTGGGTCTATTTACGCCTAATAAACCGCGAAGCGGTTTAATGGTGTAAACAGACCCAAACCATATTATATCGTATAACCTGTTCAGAAATTTGAAATATTCCTTATATTTTAATTTTAACTATAAATTTTAGCAATGTATTTTGTAAAAACGTCAATGACATCATGGAGTACTATTTCAATTTTCACGGCGTAAGAATAGGTCATAGGTCACGCAAGTTATATCTTATAATATGGGTTGCTCGATTTGAATTACCCAATCAGATTTCAGCTTACAAAGCAAATTAAATTATTATTTCTGTAATCCTCAATTTTCTAGTTTTCTTTTATATAAATGTTGATGTATCTCGTATTGTTTCAGAGTATTTATGTGATAAACAGAGGACAGATTATAAATGATGTATGGTCCTTGTCCAAGTAAGTAGACAGAGGACAGATTATAAATGATGTATGGTCCTTGTCCAAGTAAGTAGACAGAGGACAGATTATAAATGATGTATGGTCCTTGTCCAAGTAAGTAGACAGAGGACAGATTATAAATGATGTATGGTCCTTGTCCAAGTAAGTAGACAGAGGACAGATTATAAATGATGTATGGTCCTTGTCCAAGTAAGTAGACAGAGGACAGATTATAAATGATGTATGGTCCTTGTCCAAGTACGTAGACAGAGGACAGATTATAAATGATGTATGGTCCTTGTCCAAGTACGTAGACAGAGGACAGATTATAAATGATGTATGGTCCTTGTCCAAGTAAGTAGACAGAGGACAGATTATAAATGATGTATGGTCATTGTCCAAGTAAGTAGACAGAGGACAGATTATAAATGATGTATGGTCCTTGTCCAAGTACGTAAAAGTCCATTATCATAGATTGTATACTATGAAATTGCATAGGTGATGATGACACCATTTTCATGGGCTCGTATTACACGTACATTGTATTAAGATGCTTGGAAAAATTATGTAATGTAATTTGTGGGAATACTAGTCTTTACAGCTTACCTGAGCCATGGGCTCATGAGAGATTTTTTTTTATTCAAATTTTTCTGTTGTTGTAAACTACATAGTTTTATGTTCTTTTCTAGAACAACTGCACTATTTTCAATCAAACTTGGCCCACAGTATTCACAGGTGAAGAGGTTTCAAGTTGGTTCAAATGGCTACATCCTCTTCAAAGGGGAGATAAGAAATGGTTAAATTTATAAAAATATTCGTCTCATGTACATGCTAATTTCAATCAAACTTGGCACAAAGTATCTTTGGGTGAATCATTCAATTTTGTGCCAATGAAGTGCCATGCCCTCTTTAAAAGTGGAGGTAATTAATTGTTAAAATATGTCTAAATTTAATAATCATCTCAACATAATTTTGTTGCTAATTTCAATTTTGTGCATTTCATCCAGTGGTAAAAGGAATTCATATTTGTTCAATTCAACAGCTGCTACCTCTTCAAATAGGAGATAAAAGGAAAACTGTAAGATATTGATTTGTGTACTAGTGTGATCATGTGAGGGTACAATGTGGACCATGGACCTCTTGTTCAGTATGTGGCCTTTTGGTAGTAGTTGACAGTGGCCTCTTAATTATTTTCACATAGGGGAAAATGTTAACATTATTTGCTATTGTTTAGGCACCAAGTTTCTTTGAGTAATGAGAGACCCTTCAAAATGAGATGAATAATTTCAGCTACATGTCAGATAAATTTTTGCACAAATTTAGAAACCCTGAACATTTATCAACTGCCTGTCAAAAGTGATGTTTATATTCTGTTTAGATCTGGGGATGTTGGTACACTGACAGCCCTCCAGGTAGCCGATTATCTAACTGAGGAGTTGGATTATGTCCCCTGGTCAGCTGCTACCGTAGAGTTCTCCTTTGTAAAAGAGATGCTTGCTAGGACAGCAATATATGGAAAATTCCAGGTAAGTTGTGGCCTTTAATCATGCAATATAGTAGCTTTGTGCAATAAGAATTGATATGAGATTTATAGGAGTAGATTATTTTGCTTTTCTTTACTTCTGTCACCAGAAGATCAAACAAGTCTAAGCCAGAGTTGTGTTATTCAAGAAATAATTCATGAGGGGTATGATGTACTCATTATACCCCCCGCTTGAAAGCGGGGGGTATATAGTGATCGTGGTGTCCGTCCGTTACACTTTCTCTTATTTGCAACTCCTCCTACACCACTGAATAGAATTTGATGAAACTTGCACAGAATCCTTGTCACATAGTGCCATTGTGCAGGAGATATTAAACATTTTGATCGGAATGATATTTGGGGTTTCCCATAGAATAACATGGACATTGTCATTGAAAAAGGGGATACCCATCTCTTATGTGCAACTCCTCCTACACCACTTAATGGAATTTGATGAAACGTAAACAGAATCTTTGTCACATAGCGCCATTGTGCACCTGATATTTAACATTTTGATCGGAATATTTGGGTTTTCCCACAGAAAAAAATGGACATTTGATATTCTTTGAGGTGGGGAGGGATGGGGGTTCCCATGTTTTATTTGCAACTCTTCCTACACTAGATTCATAAGTAAGAACACATGCATTTTTGGAGAAGTCATGGTGAGCTTTGCTCACAGTTTTTTTACTCTAGTTTACACATTGGATGGGTGTTTATATTTGATTATTTTTTACCGTGCGATAGGGAGGTAGAAAATATGAATATAAAGGCATTGCACGTGTGCGAAGTGGTGATATATTGTGTAATAATTCGTTTGACATTGTAAGGACAGTATATAAGAATTACATTTCACTTCCATCCCATCCTCCCTTGGTGAAGCTTATTTCACCCAGTTGACACAGTCAAAGAAATATTATAAGTTGATTGCAGACTAATTTGCTACATATTCTAATTTAGATAAGGGAAGTGTCTCCATATTTATTATATAACAATAGACTAGATACTTTATAACCAATGAATATATAATATCAGTGATATTGTATTCTCATGTATTTTTAGTAGCACATTTTGTATTCCTTCCATAAACTGGTAATTCCTTTTTTTTCAGAAATATATGGGCAATTTAGTCAGTAAGGCTTTTGAATTCTATGGTTTAGATAACACTGGGTCAAGTCACATTGAGGCGTAAGTGTATATTTTGTTTAGATACTTTTGCATACATCTAAACTTTAACCCAGCATCATTTTTGTATTTGGTATCATGTATTTCAGTCATTTCATGAAATGATTAAGGGAAAAAGATCATTATTAATTTTGAGAGCTCTTCCTCATGTATTTTTTATTTGGCATTAATTTAATTTTATTACCTGATTACTTGATATCATGGTCATTCAGACATGCATTATTTTTTTTAATTTTAGGTTTTCTAGGTCATTGATAGCCACTCTAGCCTGTGACTATGGTATAGCAGGTTGTACGACAGCAGTGGTTACAATGTTTAGTGATTGGATGGAAGACCCAAAGAACAACAAGTAAGAATGGTATTGGAGTCTGGATAGATTTTCTGAGTTGAAAATCTCATTATGCTGATCTTGAAATACAAAGATGAGATATAATTTTTTTATAAGAATTTTGACACATTTTTGAAATCTCCAAGGCAAACAATTTTAATTGATTATCTGAAATATTGATTTTTCTTACCTCTGAAAATAGTACTAAGCTCTAACTCTAACCCATTCGCCCTCCCCCCTCAAGTGTTGTCTTTTTTGGGACATTACCAGTTGTAATAGAATGTTGAATGTTGTGTGTAAACTTTGAAGTATTTTTCAGAAGACTGCTACCACAGGTCTGAGGTTTTCTCTGATTACTATGGCTATCCCAATAAAAACTTGAAGCCATGATATAGCTGAAAAATTGCTGAAAGTGAAGTTAAACACCATTCAACCCAACCAACCAAACCAAACTAGAACGAGACTGTGGGTAATTCAGGGTTAAAAAGGAAGCCAGAAATGTTGTATATAATTATTTTGTCAGAATTGATTACCGTAGATGCTCGCTTAAAAGTCGGTCCGCATATAAGTCGGGGGGTCTTTTTGGGCCTTAAAATCTGGTATTTTGCTGTTGACCCTCGTATAAGTCGGTCGGAAGACAGACGTGTTGACATGAGGTCAGAATCAAATAAACATTCCACATTTGTGAATAAAAATCATTATATCAGTAAGACTTCTTGTTTATTATTGTTTCTCGTGTTTTATGAGTTAAATATCGCTTGTCATTTATCGTAAGTGGTTTGTTTACACTAGTGTACACGTGTTTTGAAAATGTAAACGTAATTGCGTAATTATCTCCCTGAATTTGCTATGACTAAAAACCATAAAAAAGACAAAAACACAAGTAAATATACAAATATTCATTATCGTAATTATTTAATAGTTAAAGCGGAGTTTTTAAAATAAACGAAAGCTAAAATACAAAATATAAAGGAATATGGTTTTTAAATTAAAATAATAATTGATGAAAAAACGAATTCTGTAGCATATAAGCATTAGTTAGTTTATCTTGATTTTCGGTTTTTAGTTGTATCTTGACATCACCGGATGTATTATGCAATACATACAAATAAATCGATACTTGTGTAAACAGCGGTAAATACGAATGGAAATATGAAAACTGGATAAAATAAACAATACACAAGTAAAAACAATCTTTAGTAATGTCTTAAATGTACTTTATTTAGCATAACTAATCACGTATCTGTCTATTTTCGTCTTTATAGTTGGCGATCTATGTACGGCCTTCGATCTTCGACCGGAATTCTTTCCTCTTGTGGTATGACTCGCTTATAAGTCGGAAGCCTTCTCTAAAACCAAATTTTATTACAATAAATACGTTACCATCATAAATTTAGATATTTTCCCTATTCGCAGCTTGTGAACCGGAAACACAAACAAATACCCTTTGAGACAACCCCCATTCCCACCTGGCGCATGTGCAACCATAATCTCCATCATTTTTTCCGGTTCTTTGAACCAAGCAGCACGTGAATTATTTTGTTGATGGTCCAAAGCCTGTTACATAGGAAACTTATTTTTTAAGAAATTGTGTTTATTATTGGAGTGAAAATTGTAATATTATTACTTTTGTTTCATTTTGTTACTTTGTTCAGGTTGCACATGAACAAAGTCAAGTCTCGACTTACGTCTATACAGTACACTTACTCTATCAATCTACACGGCGGACGGTTATCCCTTTAGCTTTCTATTATTACATAGGAAGAGTTTTGGGATAAATGTTGCATAGTTAAAACGAAACGTCTTCGAACCAACAGACATTAGTATGTTTGTTTCCGGTAAAACGTGTTTGTTTCCGGTTGCGGTTCTTTATTTACGTAAAGAACTTCCATTTCCGTTAGAAAATATTTTTGTTTTCTTCTGTCTGGTAAAGTTACCAGACTGAAGTTCATGTAAGTATTACACTTCTCAATCACTACATAAAACATTTATTGTTTTCTTTGGTCGGGTAAAGTTACCGGACTGATTTCATGTAAGTAATTTTACATTTCCACTTAGCCTACCATGTGCTGTCGGAGGCAAACAGTTTACACGTACAATGTCAATGGTTGACACTGTGGTAAGGTCTGTGTGGTATAAATTTTTTCCCATTGGCATGAGGAATAATTCTTTTGCCAGGGTAACCTACTTTGTTTCAGGGCCATTATTTGAATTTATTTTGTTTTTAAATTTAATAGTGGTATGTTATAATAAAATAATTATAAGTATTGATAATATAATTATTTGTTATAAATTTATTAATCAATTTAATAATTATATGAAATAATATATTGGTAGGTATTTTGATCTTTCTCTTCCTAATGGTTGGTTTCATCTCTAGTCCTTCCCAGGTAAGTATTTAACCAGAGGATATCAATATCCATGGTTTTCTTTTTGGGAAGGATAAAGCTTATTTGGCTTTATAAGGTTTGAAATCATTTGATTCCTTCTCAAAGTCTTGCTTTCAGTCAGGAAAATCTCATGACTGTTGTCCTCAGTTTATACATATGGCTGAACATTGTATGGCAGCTAGTAGTAATTGACTGAAGGACAAAGGCGAGTAATTCTTTGAGTTTTCTGGTCACATTTTCTGCAAGTTAATGGTAATCTAAGGGCATCGCTTATATTTTTGTTAGGAACCCTTGCTTACTTTTCATTCTCCGAGATTTTGTAAATACTCAGTCTTGGATGTCTTGCATATTTCTAGGGAAGAGATTTTTTCTGTTGATCATTGATCTTAATGGACTCTGTCATATAATTGGCTTTGACGTTTGTCCTCTGTGCTCCTTATTGCAAGTTGATGGTAGTCTAGGGGCCTTACAGTGTCTGTTGTTTGGCACCCTTCTATTTATCAAGAGATTTGAGAATTTTGATAATCCTCCGTCTCTAGGCTTGTAGGAGTTCTTGTTATGACTAGGGTTCAGTACCTAGTTCCTATTGTGGAAAGAGGTCAGCTAATCCTAGTTCTACTTTTTGGGTTTCCTTGGTAAACTTCAAATAGAAGGAAACAAGGTCCACCCAATGAAGTCTTGTGTTGTTTCTTGGGATGGTAGGAGAAAATTGTCCACTTCTAAGTGAGTCATGTTCCTCCTCTAGCATTCCTCAGGGTTCAGTACCTAGTTCCTATTGTGGAAAGAGGTCAGCTAATCCTAGTTCTACTTTTTGGGTTTCCTTGGTAAACTTCAAATAGAAGGAAACAAGGTCCACCCAATGAAGTCTTTGTTGTTTCTTGGGATGGTAGGAGAAAATTGTCCACTTCTAAGTGAGTCATGTTCCTCCTCTAGCATTCCTCAGGGTTAAGTACCTAGTTCCTATTGTGGAAAGAGGTCAGCTAATCCTAGTTCTACTTTTTGGGTTTCCTTGGTAAACTTCAAATAGAAGGAAACAAGGTCCACCCAATGAAGTCTTTGTTGTTTCTTGGGATGGTAGGAGAAAATTGTCCACTTCTAAGTGAGTCATGTTCCTCCTCTAGCATTCCTCAGGGTTCAGTACCTAGTTCCTATTGTGGAAAGAGGTCAGCTAATCCTAGTTCTACTTTTTGGGTTTCCTTGGTAAACTTCAAATAGAAGGAAACAAGGTCCACCCAATGAAGTCTTTGTTGTTTCTTGGGATGGTAGGAGAAAATTTTCCACTTCTAAGTGAGTCATGTTCCTCCTCTAGCATTCCTCGGGGTTCAGTACCTAGTTCCTATTGTGGAAATAGGTCAGCTAATCCTAGTTCTTCTTTTTGGGTTTCCTTGGTAAACTTCAAATAGAAGGAAACAAGGTCCACCCAATGATGAAGTCTTGTGTTTCTTTGGATGGTAGGAGAAAATTTTCCACTTTCAAGTGAGTCATGTTCCTCCTCTGCCATTTCTCAGGGTTCGGTACCTCGTTCTTATTGGAAAGAGGTCAGCTAACCTTACTTCTTCTGTTTGGGTTCCCTTGGTAAACTTCAAATAGAAGGAAACAAGGTCCACCCAATGGTGAAGTCTTATTTTGTTTCTTTGGTTAGGAGAAGAAAATTGTCCACTTCTTAGTGAGGCATGTTCCTCCTCTGCCATTTCTAAAGGTTTCAGTACCTCGTTCCTAATGTGGAAAGAGGTCAACTAATCCTAGTTCTTCTCTTTGGGTCCCCTTGGTAAACTTCAAATAGAAGGAAACAAGGTCTACCCAGTGGTGAAGCCTTTTATTGTTTCTTTAGATGGTAGGAGAAATCTGTCCACTTCTCAGTGAGTCATGTTCCTCCTCTGTCTTTTCTCAGGGTTCAGTACCTCATTCCTTTTGTGGAAAGAGGTCAGCTAATCCTGCTTCTTCTTCAGTTTGGTAAACTTCGTTAAGGACTAAACAAGGAATATGCAATGGGGACGTTGTATGTTCAGTCTGTTCTTTGGATAGTAGGAGAAACTTGTCCACTTTTCAGTGTGTCATGTTCCTTCTTTGCCTATCCTCGGTTTTCAATATCTCATTCTCTTTTTGGGAAAGAGATAGTGATTCCTACTTCTTCTGTTTGAGTTCCTTTGGACAATCTTCATACAGAAGTTTTCGAGGTTCACCCATTGCTGAAGTTTTTAATCTGCAATCTATTTTATATTAAGAGGAATATGTCCACATCTTGGTGAGTCACTTTCCTCTTCTGCCAATCCCTGGGGTTCAGTACCTCCTGTTTGGTATAGAAAGGTTAACTGTTCCTAGTTTTTCTCGATCTTCATCTACTGGCATTAAGCCCTTAGTTGTGAAGTGTGAGATACCTTGGAAATTATGTGCCCCTCCTTCAGTACTATCCCATTGGAATAGGTCTGGTTTACCACTCCTCTTCCTGGGTTTTAGGGGGGGGGGCAGGTTGTCCCACTTTCTCCCTTAGTGGAAACTAGTTAGGAAGACTATTTGTTTCTATCAGTACTATGGAGGGCACAGGAACTATTTTTTCTGTCTTTAGTTCCTCTGTTTTCTTCCAAGACAGAAGATTCTTTCTAGAATCAACTGTTTTAGGATAATATGGGGATTTGGCATCAAAAAGGTGTGTTGTAGTACTAAGTTCCACCGATCTCTACAGGTTTTTTATTCCCTTCAGTTTTGGTTCTCAAAACAATGAGAAGATGAGACCTATTCTGGACTTTTTGGTCCTGAATCAGGTTTATCGGATTATCTTTTCTCCCTGGGTTGTGGACTGTTTCAAACCTGTATTGCTGTATCAGTTTTGCTCAGTTTTTGCAAGACTTTCAGACTTTGGTGGTTCTTCTGCACACCTAGTTTATTCAGGTTCACTGTTTCTTATAGTCATGTACAGTACCACTGTAGTGACTTATTATAAGAATCAACGTTTGAACTTTTTCTCCTTTGTAGGGAAAGATCTTTTTTGCAAGAGTATTGGACAGTCCACAGGAGTCCTTCTAAGACTCTAAAATGGATTATCTGTTGTTCTTGGGTTGAATCCAAACTATTTGTTTATTTATCAACCCTTTTCTTACAGATATATGATTTTTCATGTATATTGTTCATGAAAAATCTTTTTGTACCCTCCTCTATTAAGAGTTGAATTTCAGCAATTGCTGATGTATTGACTTGGTTTGAGGTCGGGTTCTTTAAAGAAACAGTTTTTTTTGCAGCTGTTATAAACTGTTTCGTGTAATGTTCCAAACAAGGACTACTGGTACATGTGTACCTCCTTGGGATTTGGATTATTTTAATGGCCTTAACTTTTGTTTGTAGTAGTCATTTTCATTTGCATTTTTTGTTTCTCTGAATCTTGTATGTGAATTACATCATACAAGTCGAGAATTACAATAACAGACTCCTTTTCCTAGCCAAGATTCAACTTGCAGGAAAAGTCTATGACACTGTCACCTTTCTGACCTTACCTCAGAGGTAAAATTGTATGTAGGTGATAAGAGTTTTTTCCAATTAGAATCTAGCTTAAGTATTTGTCTAGGTTTTCTAGCTTGAGAAAACCCAGCTTTTACCCGTCTTTATCCCATTTAAGAAGGGAATTCGGGTTTATTTCTGCTAAGGTTTTCTACTTGGATTTGTTAAAACTTTCATAGTTTTTTAAGTCTGCTTCTCAAACTTTCTCAAGCTTCTAGTTAAGGTTCATTGAACTTAGAGCGTTAACCTCCTCCTGGTATATTGCTAATCTTCCATATTTGAGGTTTTGTAGGTTGGTTAATGACGGTCAGTTAGTACGTTTTAACCACTTCTTACGCTCTATACCCTGTTTTGTGACAACCTTTTGCTTCGGACCAGTACCAGCAGGTAATGCACATGGTTCCCCAATTTTCAGGGGTATTCAGCATTACGTTAAATTCAGTTAATATCTAAATTTATGATGGTAACGTATTTATTGTAATAAAAACTCAATTTTTAGAATTAAAATTTGGTTTTGTAAAATAAATACTTACCATCATAAATTAAAGGTCCCTCCCACCTCCCCTTCATCCCCCCTCTGGGAACTGTCTGCTCGGTTCACAGAAAAATGATGGAGATTATGGTTGCACATGCGCCAGGTGGGAATGGGGGTTGTCTCAAAGGGTATTTGTTTGTGTTTCCGGTTCACAAGCTGCGAATAGGGAAAAGATCTAAATTTATGATGGTAAGTATTTATTTTACAAAACCAAATTTTAATTCTAAAAATTGAGTTTTTAACTCCCAATTTCCCGACTTATGTGCGAGTATGTACGGTATGCTGAATTGAGAGTAATTAATTCAATAAAATTCAATAAAATGCACCAAATGTGTTTGAAGGGTGATAACTCCCTAATCTGCTATTTAATTGCTGTTATATCAATTCAGAGCGGGGACATTTTTTGGACCATTATTATATGAAAAAATGGTGAAGATAATATTAAACATGATTGAAACCAGAAGTTACCTGAAAATACAATGTCACAGAACCCTGAACATGACAAGGGATATTTCCAGAATTTACCAGAATTATATTTTTATCAAAATATGTTTTTAGTAATAAAGAAATTTCAGTGGTGGGAAATGAGAATTTTTTGAATGACCTTAATTGTCTGTAACTATCCAATTTGTTAATTTACTCATTTTTTAGGATTGATTCAGATTTGAAGAGTACTGTGTACTGTACTGCCATAGCAGAGGGTAGTGAAGAAGCCTGGGATTTCCTCTACCAGCAGTACAAGGTCTCCAATGTCGCAGCTGAAAAGAGCAGAATTCTGACTGCTTTGTCTTGTACTAAGGAAGTCTTTCTGCTTAGCAGGTACATTATTTACATGTTTACTTTAATTTTACCAGTCACAGCCACTGTGGTTATTGTCTGTTCACTTGGCTATTGTCTATTGAACCCTGATGTGTCAGCACTATAGTTGAGAGTTGGGCTTCATTTAAGCAAGGTGCACTCCAATTTTAATCGTCAAGGTTTGCTAGTTTTCCTGCCAAAGCTTTCGTGCTCTCTGTAGTTCTGCATCTTCATCCACATAGTAATGGAAAGCATTAGGCCATGTAAAAAAAATCATTAGCTTCTCAGGCCACTTTTCAAATTTTTTGATGAGGCAGGGAGGAGTCTTTTTTTTTTTTCCTTTTTTTTTCTTAAAAAAATTGTTGCTTCTCAGGCCATTTTTCATATTTTTTAATGAGGCAGGGCAGCTCTTTTTTTTTTTTTCTGGCATGTACTTGTGGAAACTTTCATCATGTCTGAATTATTAAAATATAGCATCTGTTCTTATACACTGGTATATAAAACAAGAAATTGAAGAATTCTGTTTTAATGGGAAATTAAAACCAACTTTTTTTATACGTATTTGTTGTCTTCTTTTTGATATATGTACTGTAATTGGTAACCGAACAACTTGGAACGCAGACAACTCGGACTGTAGCAAGGACAGCTGGGCCCGTTGAAAATAGGACAACTCTGACCGCATTTATTTCTCATAATGTCATTAAAATATTAAAATATGATAGTCCTGTTTATAATATTTATTCATATAACGTTATAAATTTTTTCTAGTAAATTGAAATAGTTCTACTCGAATGTAAATTATACTGATTTAATTATATAAAAGTTAAATGTTAAGATGAGAAATGCGACACAAATAACAACATTAAATTTTAAGAATTCAGAAAACACTCACAATTATCTATAATAATTGTGGCTTCAATTAATGTGATCGGTAATCATGTTGTTTCAATTTTAAGATCTGAAAGAATTTGAGCTTGTTTGTTTTCAAATAAGTGAATTTAGTGAAACTTAATTAGATAGAAACTTCTGTGATTCCAAATGAGTAGCTTGGTCAAGATGTGAAATGATACCATACTCTGATATCACAATTCCCTTATTTTAAAATAAATATATGTTGAAGCTTTTTTTTGTTTTATGTTTTTTTCTGATACATAGTAAATTTCACGTTAAACAACAAATTTCAGTCTGGTCAACTGCTGTACCGTTAATAAAATAAACGTCTGCAGTTAAAAATAACAAACAACACTTTATTTTTTTACATGACAATTTAGATTTCTTGGAACATCAATTATAGGACAACTCGGACCGTATATGAATAACATGGTCCGACTTGTCCTATTACGGTCCGAGTTGTCTCGCATTCCTGCAATGGTATAATGGACCTCGCAATGAAGCCGGCATCGGCTGTGTAGCCTTCAAATTTGACAATGGCTGCTGCAGCGTTGGCTTTAATTGATTCTAACAAGTCCCCAAGCGTACTCCGTCATAAAATCGCAATGAATTGTCCACGGTATTATCGTTTTTCCTCCCTAGAGGACTTGGCATGACACCAAAGACGATGCCATGCTGACGGAGTTAAACAAACGATGTATATTTAAATCACCACACCACGTGATAAAGCGTGTTATAGAAAACGTTTGGATGATTGTTAAAATCATAAATTTTACCGGTAACGGAAACAGACGCGAAAAATTTCCGGGCGGGACGCGGAACTGCCGATTTTTAATTTTTTTTTGGTATGATAAAAAACGACGAACGCGGCGGGTAAATGGGACACGCGGCGGGGCCTGAGAAGCTAATCATTTTTTTTTTTTGGCCTTACATAGCTGGAAAATTTCTGAAAAAGTAATGTACAAATATTTTTCCAACAAATAAATCTAAGCAATATTTTGAACACTCACAATAGATGAAACTGTTCAATGTTACTTTACACATAAGGAGTTCAAAACATTTTAGCCATGGATAATGAAATGGTTAAAAGAAAATTCATACATCTGTTTTAACATCATAGGTGCACAGTTCTGATACCAAACAGGTCATTGTTTTTTATGTATTTCTTTGTTATTCCTCAAGCACTGGTATTTCATTTGACATAGCAACCAAAAGTTAGTACAGAAGCTATTTAAATGTCATTGGAATGTTTAATAGTAAACAGGAAACTTATGACAGGATTTAGGTAATTAGTTTGACTTTTATCTATACAGGTACCTGACCTACTCCCTGGACATGTCTGAGATCAGAAGTCAAGATGCCACCGGTGTAATTATAGCTATTTCGCAGAACGACAACGGTAGAGACCTGGCTTGGGATTTTATGTTGGAGAAATGGGACGTTATTGAAGAAAGGTAATCATAATTCCAATATTGTCATGATTTGTAGCAACTGTGCACAAAGAACAGGTGTTCTTTTGATAAGCCACATACTCTGTGACAATGATATTAACACTAATGTCCACATTTTTTAACAAATATTGAAGAATTGACTGTCTACTTATGTGTGTTGCTTTGTTACTGGTTTGTACAAGATCACCTCAGACTCAGTCAAAAGTGGGTATGGTATAATCTTTCTTGGATTTCCCCGAAAACACTTTATTCCCAGGCATCCATTACACTGGTAATTTAGTCCACTCATAAAAGTGACGTACAACTTGGCCACATTTTGCCATGAAATCAGTCTGTTGTCTCATTTGCCATCTAGTAATTCTTCCAATTTGTTTATAATTTTTCAAAGCAAATTTGCTATTTTAATTAGCTAATGAGAATGGCCATTACAAGTACCGATTCAATTGTCCACTAATCACTGCCAATTTTCCAAAAACATTTTGAATAAGCATCAATAAACCATGCATTTTATCATTTAAGTAATACAGAATATGACAGAGATATAAAAATGAAAATTATAAATTAATTTCGAGTTAAAAGGAAATATTTTTGTGAAATTGTTCCATGTACTAGTCCTATTTGCAAATACAGTTTAGTCCATCAAAATGTTCACTGTTTACCAAAAAATTGTTTAATTTGTATATACCTGTATCCCAACTGTCGATTATTGACTTTCAGAACAGCACCTGAATGTTCATTTGTTTATGAACTAATTATATTTGCATTGCTTTGTCAAACTTGACTTGGTGTTTTAATATACAGATGTATATCTGTGCTTGGATAGTAGATTTTGGACTATGTTGCAAATTTGATTAGCCAGTGGAAACTATAATTACAAAAAGCTAATCTGTTGCAGTAAAATATGCCCCCAGGCATTTGTCTCATTTTCTATCATATCTCTGATCCCATTGTCTTGTTCTTCTTAATTTGGCATTTATAGTAGACATTGTCAATATGCACATAAGGGAATGTGACTCACAGACACTGCAGACTCCCTGCCCCCCATGACGGAATGTGACTCACAGACACTGCAGACTCCCAGCCCCCCAATGACGGAATGTGACTCGCAGACACTGCAGACTCCCTGCCCCCCATGATGGAATGTGACTCACAGACACTGCAGACTCCCAGCCCCCCATGAGGGAATGTGACTCACAGACACTGCAGACTCCCAGCCCCCCATGAGGGAATGTGACTCACAGACACTGCAGACTCCCTGCCCCCCCCCATGACGGAATGTGACTCACAGACACTGCAGACTCCCCGCCCCCCATGATGGAATGTGACTCACAGACACTGCAGACTCCCAGCCCCCCATGATGGAATGTGACTCACAGACACTGCAGACTCCCAGCCCCCATGATGGAATGTGACTCACAGACACTACAGACTCCCAGCCCCCCATGAGGGAATGTGACTCACAGACACTGCAGACTCTCTGCCCCCCCATGACCGAATGTGACTCGCAGACACTGCAGACTCCCTGCCCCCCATGATGGAATGTGACTCACAGACACTGCAGACTCCCAGCCCCCCATGAGGGAATGTGACTCACAGACACTGCAGACTCCCTGCCCCCCCATGAGGGAATGTGACTCACAGACACTGCTGACTACCCGCCCCCCATGATGGAATGTGACTCACAGACACTGCAGACTCCCAGCCCACCATGAGGGAATGTGACTCACAGACACTGCAGACTCCCAGTCCCCCATGATGGAATGTGACTCACAGACACTGCAGACTCCCTGCCCCCTAAAGTTTGCATTGCTGTCATTATTTAATAAAGAAATATAAAAATGCATAATTTGCAAATAAACAATGATGTGGATATTTGTTTTTTTAGATATGGAACTTCATCATTTGCTATCAAGAATCTCATCAAAGGAGTTACAGAATCCTTTAACACAGAAACTGATCTACAAAAGGTATACATAGTTTTAGTTTTGGTTTTATAATTAGAGACTTGTATAAAAATTTTATGCTGACAAAGGAGGGAACATGTCCATACATCCGTGCGTTCATCCTTCCCTCCATCATCGATTTGTCCAGAGCTACAAAATCATTAGACTTATCGACTTCAAACTTAATGGTTAGATAAAACATGACAAGTAGGAGTGCAGTGCACAAGAACCATAACTCTACCTACATTATTTTAATAGAGTTATCTCCCATATTTTTTGTGTGCGAAAAAAAAACTTCAAACCTGCTGAATCTATTCACTTCAAACCTGTTATGTATATACCTAGTTATGAGTAGAAGTACTGTTCTTACATTAATGTTTTAGTTTATATATTGAGTAATTTACCTTTAGTTTTTATTCTTGTCCAGAAAATAACTTAAAAAATACTGAATTGATTCACTTCAAACTTGGTTCATAGGTACCTGGTGACAAGTAGAAGTGCAATACGCAGGAACCATTAATCTACCTAAGTAAATGTGTTAGTTGTCACCCTTGGTATATTTTTACTTGTCTATTAAATCATACATATGTAGAGTTTTGTCTGGAGCAGATCTCCAAACTCCATAGACTTCAAATCTGGTGGTTGCATAAATCATGACAAGTAGGAGCACATTGCACCAGAACCATGGATTAGATTCACTTAAAACTTGGTATATAGATATCCAGTGATGGGAAGAAGAGTCTTTTGTTTATGTTTCTGTTAATTTTTTACTTAAAAACATTTAGTTCAAAACCCAATTATTCACAATATTTGAAAATTTCACCATGATGTGATATTGTGACAACATGTATATTGTTGTATATCACAAATAATCAAATGATCACTTTGTTTACAGGAAGTAATTGTTTGTGTTTCTGCAGCTTTATCACAGAATAGAACCTGGATGTAACCTCTGACCTTGAACTAGTAACTTATAAACTTGGTCACACACAATTACAATTCAAGTGCACTCTTTTGAATCAAGGGAGATAAGCAAGACATCTAAAGAATAGATATTGCCCAAACTTTAAACAGTTTTATCCTGAAATCAAAGAAATACGGTTTGATATATTTATTATATGTGTGTGTACATTCTTTATTTCTTAGTTGAAAGATTTCAAGAAAAACCATCCAGATTTAGGAGCTGGGTCCAGAGCTTATGAGCAAGCTGTTGAAAACACAGAATTTAACATTCAGTGGATGGCCAAAAATTATGAAATACTTGAAGCATGGCTCGACAGGAAGTTGGTCTCCAAACCCAAGGGAAGTAAACACATTACAGATGTCAGACTGCCCAGCTCAGTCATTCCACAGTTTTACACCCTGGAATTGCTTCCAGATATTTATGCATCAGATCCAAAAGATTTTAAAATATCTGGAAAGGTTGATATTATTATTAACTGTGTTGAAGATACCAAAAACATCACAATCCATATCAATAAGCTTAATATTGACCGATCAAAGATTAAAATCAGGATCCAGTTTAGTAACCTGTCTAGTCCGGAAGTCATTGATACAACAGAAGATAAAGACCGCCAGTTCTATATAATGTTTTTATCCAGAAAATTGCTGCGAGGTCAGACGTACATTTTATCACTAACATTTGAAGGCCCATTGAAAGATGATCTGGCTGGGTTGTATTACAGTACATATAAAAGGGATGGAAAGAATGTGTAAGTTATGTAAAAATACTGCTTGAATTAGCTTTAATGCCCAAGTAAAAAAATGTTAATTATGCATGTATCTCCTTAAAAAAGATCTTATCAGCGGTGTCGTAATCACTTCTGTTTTATTCCATGAAGAAATGCATTCATTATCACAAGGTTTTCTTTTCGAAGGAGTAAAATTGAAAGCCAAAGAAGCTTATATCCACAAATGATTTAATCACAGTTGCAAACAATGTCATTTGAATCAGCATAACATAAACAAAGAAATAGATTGTAAGTTAAAAACAATTAAAAACGTCTATTGGTATCACAAGTATTAATTTTTTTAATTTGGTGTTAACCAACAAAATTAGGTTCATCTAATAGTGAAACCCCTTGTCTGATCACAAAATGGAAATGTCCAGGGCTTCAGACCATTACTAATTTGAACCCCTGAGCTGTAACGGAATTTATTACATAATATATATTTTTGGCTTTTTCCTATTGGCCTAAAACGATACATGTGACTTTCCATTTCCTATCATATTGCTTTGCAAAAAAACTCATTCTACTCAATAAAAAATCATATTGCACTCTCGTGAAAAATTTATAAATGAAAATACCTAGCACGTGCTGTTTCCTTTAAAAGAAATTTGATAGCCAATGAAATCTTCTTTCTTAAATCCTCTAAACCAATTCGGATTTTATTGTTGTTTGTAAACATGGTAACGTCATCGAGGGAACATAATACGGATAATTCTGGTGCTAATAAGCGATGATTTGCAGATATTACATACTTGGAAATTAATGAAATCATTAAGAAAAAAGAAGCTGTCAACACTGGCAAATTGACAGAGCACATGATAGGTTTTTTTGTCTCGCCTGCGACGAAAGTCGCTGGAGGCGAGACATATGTATGGGAATCCGGCGGCGGCGTAAACACTTGACATCTTGCTTCATATCTTTGTAAGCCAAAGCCCTAGGTCCATCAAATTTGGTCCAGAGGTAGCTTATGATGAGTACTTGCCAGTCAGTCACCTGTCACCTGACCTTGACCTCAATTTCACGGTCCAGCGACTACGTTAAAGTTTTTGGGTTACGACAGTTCCTCTGTATCTCCGCATGGCAGGATGACAATATTTGGTGTATAGGTTGCTGATGACTAGTACATGACTGTCTGGTAGGTGTCACCTGACCTTGACCTCAATTTCACGGTCCAGCGACTACGTTAAAGTTTTTGGGTTACGACAGTTCCTCTGTAACTACGCATGGTAGGATGACTATATTTGGTGTATAGGTTGCTGATGACTAGTACATGACTGTCTGGTAGGTGTCACCTGACCTTGACCTCAATTTCACGGTCCAGCGACTACGTTAAAGTTTTTGGGTTACAACAGTTCCTCTGTAACTACGCATGGTAGGATTTCAATATTTGGTGTATAGGTTGCTGATGACTAGTACATGACTGTCTGGTAGGTGTCACCTGACCTTGACCTCAATTTCACGGTCCAGCGACTACGTTAAAGTTTTTGGGTTACGACAGTTCCTCTGTAACTACGCATGGTAGGATGACAATATTTGGTGTATAGGTTGCTGATGACTAGTACATGACTGTCTGGTAGGTGTCACCTGACCTTGACCTCAATTTCACGGTCCAGCGACTACATTAAAGTTTTTGGGTTACGACAGTTTCTCTGTAACTACGCATGGTAGGATGACAATATTTGGTGTATAGGTTGCTGATGACTAGTACATGACTGTCTGGTAGGTGTCACCTGACCTTGACCTCAATTTCACGGTCCAGCGACTACATTAAAGTTTTTGGGTTACAACAGTTCCTCTGTAACTACACATGGTAGGATGACAATATTTGGTGTATAGGTTGCTGATGACTAGTACATGACTGTCTGGTAGGTGTCACCTGACCTTGACCTCAATTTCACGGTCCAGCGACTACGTTAAAGTTTTTGGGTTACGATAGTTCCTCTGTAACTACGCATGGTAGGATGACAATATTTGGTATATAGGTTGCTGATGAATAGTACATGACTGTCTGGTAGGTTCCACCTGACCTTGACCTCAATTTCACGGTCCAGTGACTACCTTAAAGTTTTTGGGTTACAGGTGTTCCCCTGTAACTATGCAGGGTATGGTGACAATATTTTGTATACAGGGCCGCTGCTGATATTTAATGCTATTTACATAATGCTTATGACGAAATTTATTTTCGTTACTGATGCGGAATGCAGGCGAGACGTTTTTCTGTGTCCACACTTGTTTAAGAAATATTTATGTGAAAAGGATATGTCAGTTAGTTTGGAAACGGTGGACCCTCGGGAAGTGGACTCAATTCTTTGTAAATTTTATGCAGAAGCAAAGACTGAGGATGGGACATTATACAAGAAATAATCACTGCAAACATTTCGTCATGGATTATGTCGATAATTTACCGATTTTTGAGAAAGAAACATTATGAAATAAAGTCACTTTCGGAAAAAAAAAATTCCATTTCATGACTCAATAAATTATGTAATAAAACAATTACTACACTGTAACTTGATCAATATGAGGTTTTATGGAGCAGGAAACAATAATATTGAACTCGGCTTCGCCTCGTTCAGTATTATTCTACCCTGCTCTTTAAAACCTCATATTGATCTCGTTCAAATGCAGTTATTGTATAATATAGTTATGAAAGACACTTTTCTTTCAGTTATCTAGCAACTACACAGTTTGAGCCTACAGATGCTAGAAAGGCTTTCCCATGTTTTGATGAACCAAGGCTGAAAGCGAAGTTCAAGGTCACTTTGCTGAGAAAACCGGAAAAAGTCTCTCTATCAAACATGCCACAGGAGAAAACAGGTGTAATAAGGTAAACATGTACGTTATGGGGATCTGATGTGTAATTTTAAGGACAAAAAAAATTGTAATTCGAGCTAATTATGACCAAATAAATGTTACTGGTCTGTTGAAAATTTTTAATGGACTGGTACATATCAATATTTGGGGCTTTGGTGGCCAAGTGGTTAAAATAGTTAATATTTTATTATTGATTACATACCTGTCAACCCTGAGGTTGCTAATTTGAGTCTCACTTTGTGGTCGACTTCAATCTTAACTGACAACAGGTTTTCTTGCATTAAACATCACTCCAACAAACAAACCTGTAAATATCGAATGAGCCACTGATGACCCACAATGAAGATATGTTTTTCAAGTTTCTCTATTATCCCACAACCCATATCCCAGAATGCAACATTCTATCCTGCCCTAAAATGGACTTACAGTGGATTAGCCCTTATTAGTTAGTGGTGAAATAAATCTATAAATTATTGTTCAATGTGTTACAGAGATAATGGTTTTGTGGCAGATGAATATCAGGTTACAGAGAAAATGTCTACTTATCTACTGGCTTTTATTGTGTGTGATTTCCAGAAAATAACAGGAAAAACTAAAAATAATATAACAGTAAGTACTAAATAGATTTTTATCATGTTCTTTCAAATGTGCATTTATCAGTTCAGAGTAAGTTTAATATGTGTGTAATTTCAAAGCTACATTTTACATTCAAAATATATAATTTTGTCTCAGAAATATTTCTCATAGAAAATTGATGTTCTTGGTTGTACACCCGGGTAATTTTAAAAATAATGTAATAATTATTACAGTATTAAATTAGATATAAAATAATTAAAATTTGGACAAGCAATAATATTGTATTTTGGAAATTAAAAAAAATGCATTCTAACCCTGCCAGATAATTTTCCCTGTAAAATCCCTTCACAATCAATCCCCAGTGTCTTTATCATTCTAGTATGGGGCCTGGACCACACCAGAGACTATACACCAAGCTGAGCTGGCCCTACAGACAGGAATAGATACTATCACATTCTATGAAGAATTCTTTGGTGTCAGATTTCCACTTCCTAAACAAGGTATGGTTGTGTACATATTTTATATGCTTCCCTAAAGGGAGAGCAGCTGTCGATCTGTCTGACTGTCTGTCTGTCATAGTTTAATCTGAAGTGTGTAGCCAAAACTGTTTGACTTATTGACTTCATACATGGATTCAGATCAGGACAAGTGTAGTGAACAAGAATCCTAACTCTACTGACATTAATTTCAGAGTTATCTCCCATAATTTATATTCTTGTCCATAGTGTAAGGTGTGCTTTAATTCATAACGTTTGCCAGTTTAAATACCCAAAGTTGGGGGTTTTCTTTAGATACCCCAGCTTCCACCACCAATAAAAACTGGACTACACGATATAGCTGAAAAATTGCTGAAAGTGGCAATAAACACCAATCAAGCAAATTTGTGGAGTATACATTGTATCTGCTGGTATCACTAAGGGTTACTTTTATATGTACATCATCTGATTCAGACTCCAATATTAATTGACAAGTTTGCCAGTTTTCTCCTGGTAATACGGCTATCTCCCCCCAATAAAAACTGATGCCATGATATAGCTGAAAAATTGCTTAAAGTTGCGTTAAACATCTTTTAAACAAACCAACAAAATTTGATTCAGAACCTGTTTTTGAAATCTTTCAGTTAGCTAAAAAGAGCTGAAGTATGCAATAATCAATATGAATCGCAATCCATAAAATTCTGTTGCAGTCATTGCTATGTTAGTAATATGTCTGATTCTGTAGATATGATTGCTATTCCTGACTTCTCTTCTGGTGCCATGGAGAACTGGGGACTAATTACCTACCGAGAGACCTCCATGTTGTTTGAACCTGGTGTATCTTCCGAAGGAAATAAACAGCGTGTTGTGTCTGTAGTAACTCATGAGCTGGCTCATCAGGTGACTATTTTCAGTAAACAAGATAGTTTTATCTGGCCTCGTACAACCTACTGTAAATATATTTATTGATGATCTTTAAAATTTGCAGAAGTCAACACGTGTCTTTGGCGATTACAATTTTTACAGAATTTACATTTCATGAAATGTACATACATGTAGTTTCTCAGTAAAAATCATTTGACTGAGATAGCAAAAAATTCCAATAACTTTCAGAAGTTTTGATATTACTACCTACCTAGACCACTCTGCCAATGCTGGCTAGAAAAAAGTTTTATGCCCTGGGACGAAATGTTGGGGGCATTAAGTTTTTCTTATGTCCGTCCATCTGTCCGTACATACGTACATCTGTACAAATTTCTGTCAAGCTTTTCTCAGAAACTGTACATGAGAACAATTTGAAATTTGGCAGGGTGGTTCAGTATCACAAGTTGGACGTCCTAAGCGACTTTCAGACCTGTCAGACAACTACTTCCTGTTTGGGACTTCATTTAGTGGGGGCATCCGTGTCCCATTTACACATTCCTCGATTTTTTTGTGATATATAGTAAAAAAATGTTCAAATCATAAATAGAGTTTTACATAATAAATATGTCGTCCTAATATACTGTTACAAAAAAATAAAATAAAATAAATAAAAGTATGAAAAGCGTTGTTTTACATAATAAATATGTTTTTCATTTAATTTTTAGTGGTTTGGAGACTTGGTAACCATGGCTTGGTGGGATGACCTTTGGCTTAATGAAGGATTTGCCAGATTTGTACAGTACCTTGGAGCAGAACAGCTGTATCCTGATTGGAAAATGGTACTTTATTGATATTCAATGACTAATATTCGTTTCATGTTTTTTACTTCTGGTGGTGATGTTAAAAACTGATTATAAAACTTGCTTTGAAATATTTCTTCAATTTATTTACGCCTACTTGTCAAGTATGATGGACAGTGTTTGTTGTCAAAAGATATAGTTTCATTTTGTTTTGAAATTTCTTATCTTGAATTTTGGTTGCCATTCTTTCAATCAAAATTCAATATCCAAAGATTGTTTTCAGAAATAAACAGACACTGTGAATATTGTTGGTTTGGGTTTATCACCATATTCAGCCATTTTTATTGTATATTATGGTGTCCAGTTTTGATGGGGTGAGTGGGGGGGTGGGGGAAGGAAGCCAGAGGATCAGACTGCCATCGTTTGTAAAATATTTGTTGTATTTATCTGAATTAAATTAAAAGTGCACCTTTATAGTTTAATTTATCACTTCTTCATTTTCCTTTAACCTTTCAGTTCGAGCAGTTTGTCGGCAGTGTTGTACATACAGCATTTTCCTTTGATGGTCTAGCAACGTCACATCCTGTGTATGTACCTGTTTATAATCCAGATGAAATTAACGAGATATTCGACACCATCTCTTACGATAAGGTGGGTTTTAATAATAAATACCATCAGTAGGATAGGATTTAATTTTTTTTTAATTACAAGTTACATGACAGTGTCTAAGACACTTTGTATTAGTTGGTTTTTTGTTTTGTTTGTTTGATGTTTAACACCACCTTCAGCAATTTTTCAGCTATTGCCTCATGGCCTCCAGTTTTTTTATTGCGGGAGGAAGCCGAAGTACCGGGAGAAAACCCCCGACCTGCGACAGGAAAACTGACAATCCTTGTCAATTAAGGTTGCAGTCGAGTACACCCTGTCAGCAGTGAGACTCAAACCCGCAATCTCAGTGTTGACAGACCACGTGATCAATAGTAGACAAACTACCTTAACCACCGAGGCCCCTTGTATTAGTTGGAGTTAATGTAGTCCTGTCATTAAAGTTTTTGGAAACATAGAGGTCAAGTAAATATTTGACAATTCACCGATACTTTACTTTGTGAGCTTTCCCATTATGTGTAATATATTTTCTTGCTTTTTAGCTCACCTGACCCAAAGGGTCATGTGAGCTATTGTTATCACTTTGCGTCTGTCGGCGTCGTCGTCATCGGCGTCTGTAAACTTTTTTCATTTTAATCTTCTTCTCTGAAACCACTTGGCCAATTGAAACCAAACTTGGCCATAATGTTCATTGGATTGACCTTTACAAAGTTTGTGTTTTTTATTTTGATTGGTAAACCAATATGGCCGCCACCTTAGTTTAACATAGGACCCTATGGGAAAAAAGTTTAAAAGGGCTTCTTCTCTGAAACCGTTTAACCAATCAAAACAAAACTTACTAGCAATATTGTTTGGATGGTCCTCTATAAAGTTTGTGTTTTTGATGGGAATTGGAAATTCAAAATGGCCGCCACCGCAGGACTTAGTTCGACATAGAACCCTATGGGAAAAAGTTTTAAAAGGCTTCTTCTCTGAAACCGGTTAATCAATGGAAACAAAAACTTACTAGCAATATTGTTTGGATGGTCCTCTATAAAGTTTGTGTTTTTGATGGCAATTGGAAATTCAAAATGGCTGCCACCGCAGGACTTAATTTAACATAGGACCCTATGGGAAAAAGTTTGAAAGGCTTCTTTTCTGAAACTGGTCAACCAATGGAAACAAAACTTACTAGCAATATTGTTTGGATGGTCCTCTATAAAGTTAATGTTTTTTATCCCAATCGGAAATTCAAAATGGCCGCCACCGCAGGACTTGGTTTAACATTCGACCCTATGAGAAAAAAGTTTAAAAAGGCTTCTTCTCTGAAACCGTTTTAACCAATCAAAACAAAACTTACTAGCAATATTGTTTGGATGGTCCTCTATAAAGTTTATGTTTTTTATGGCAATTGGAAATTCAAAATGTCCACTACCGCAGGACTTAGTTTAAAATAGGACCCCATGGGAAAAAGTTTTTAAAGGCTTCTTCTCTGAAACCGGTTAATCAATGGAAACAAAAACTTACTAGCAATATTGTTTGGATGGTCCTCTATAAAGTTTATGTTTTTTATGACAATTGGAAATTCAAAATGGCCGCTACCGCAGGACTTAGTTTAACATAGGACCCTATGGGAAAATGTTTTTAAGGCTTCTACTCTGAAACCGGTTAATCAATGGAAACAAAAACTTACTAGCAATATTGTTTGGATGGTCCTTTATAAAGTTTATGTTTTTTATGGCAATTGGAAATTCAAAATGGCCGCCACCGCCGCAGGACTTAGTTTAACATAGGACTCTATGGGCAAATTAAGAAAATCTTCTCTATACAACCGGTTAACCAATGAAACAAAGCTTTCTAGTAATATTGTTTGGATGGTCCTATTTAAAGTTTATTGAAAATTACAGGACTTACTTTAACATCAGGGAAATGCCATCTTCATTGCCTATAAAATCAGGTGAGCGATACAGGCTCTTATTATAAGAGCCTCTGGTTTATTAAAAGATAAATGAATCCGTGCAAAGTTTTTCCATACTATTTTAAGAAGCAGATTGAAAGACCAAAATAAAAGTCAAGGGTTCTGTTATTGTTAAAAAGATATGCTATAAGCTTGGCAAAAAAGTTGGGGCCAAATACAAAAGTACTACAAGGGGCTACCTTAAATGGAAATCTCTGCCATATAATTACTTAGATATCATATAAGTTACACCTTAAATTCATGTCTATCAACTACATCATATTAAGTAATACCATGATGAGAATAAAAACTTGTTCACTTGAAGCAAGCACAAGTTCTGATCATTTGTGAACATGCAACATTTAGGCCCTACAAGTGGCAAACTTTCGTTGAATTAAACACCCAGTTAAATAAAATTTTGTTGAATTAATAAATTCATGGGTAGTTAGTACTTACAAAAAACATGAAGAAGGTTGGTATAAATTAACCCTTAAGCTGCCCATATAATTTATATTGTTTTATTATGTAATGCTGCATAAAAAATATCAATAATGACTAAATGTGCATACTAAGTTCAATTAAGCATATCTCTGTCATTTTTTATCATTGACCAATAAAAGTTATATGTATGTGTATTGTTGGATTCCCTAGTTTTCATTTTTTTTATTTGTTGGTGTTTACGAGGAATTTTTACCTGTACAGGTGGAATTAAAGGTGAAAATATATCGGTTTTTATAATTTAATATTTAAACCACTGAACAAGAATAAAAATATGTAACAATAATACTACAGTAAAGATAAAACTCCAGAAAACATTTTCTGGCATAAAAGTCCATAATTCCCAGGTAAATTTACAGGTATGGCACAGGTAAGTAAAAAAAAATCAATATCGTTCCATGCGACTATTTTCCTTCAGTTCGTCATTTTCGGCAGTTGTTTCGGCGAACCTGTTCGTTGCATTGACTAAAATATATATGAAGTCGTTATTGATAAACAGTTTTAAATAGTCCAGTGGTCGTCATAGTGGTCCTACATCTTCGCCAATCTATGTTCGCCATTTTGAGACATTTTTCACAAACATTTATTTACGTTTTATTTTTCATTACAAACGGTAAAAACACCAGAGAAACACGAAAATACTTGAAATTTTATCCAATCAAAACATTTAAAAGAATTAATATACGTCATTTCCGTTAAGGGAATTCCCTTTGTTGTTTAGAAACTACGATAAACAAATGGGTCCGAGAAACGACAATAGTCGCGCGTAGCAATGCCAGTTTGAATTATCGGAACGACAATAGTCGCGCGTAGCAGGCTAAGGGTTAATAAAAATATATTTTTACAGGGAGCCAGTATTATTCGTATGATGAGATTTTTTGTTGGAGATTCTACATTTCAAAAAGGATTACAGGTATGAGCTGTTCAGTATTAACCAACTTGAGAAATGCTATTTGACATTTCTGGATTTTTCTAAATTTTTCCTTGATAAAATTCTTTTTTACAACACATTATGGTTTTCCCTAATTTTAGGATTTCAACACTGTCTATTCTTTAACCCATAAAAATGTCTTCTAGAAGAGATTGCATACAAATTATAAAGTGTGACTGTGATTACTTTTTGTCCAAATTACTTTATGGACATTGTTTTGAAAAAAGAGAAAATGAACCAAACATAAACCTCACAAAGATGTTGATCATTGAAAGACAGAACCACAATAAGTCACCAAAAACAAACAATGACAATATGGACAGAACCGATGGTATAAACTACCTCCATAGGTATGGGCTAGAGGTTGAGATGAACATAATGTTACCTGCTCAGGATATTGATAAGAAGTTGATAAACAGCTGTATCAGTTTTCATATATTTTACAAGTCCAAATGTTTATCGACAGAAGTGTGCATGTTGTTTACGAAAATGTCACCTGATGTAGGTTTCTTATAGCCATGTCATATTTCTCATTTTGTTTTTTTTTTGGTGGGGTTCAAGGTTTTACACCCCTTTTAGTATTTTTTATGCCCCCGCGACGACATGTCGGGGGGCATTAAGTTTTACTCATGTCCGTCCGTCCGTACGTACGTGTCCGTACGTACGTACGTCCGAACAAATTTCCGTCAAGCTTTTCTCAGAAACCGTACATGAGAACAATTTTAAATTTGGCAGAGTGGTTCAGTATCACAAGTTGTACGTCCTAAGCGAATTTCAGACCTGTCGGACAACTACTTCCTGTTTGGGACTTCATTTGTACGTAAATACGTCCGTCTGTATGTACAAATTTCCGTCAAGCTTTTCTCAGAAACTGTACATTAGAACAATTTGAAATTTGGCAGTGTGGTTCAGTATCACAAGTTGTACGTCCTAAGCGACTTTCAGACCTGTCGCACAACTACTTCCTGTTTGCGACTGGGCCGATATGAAAATGTGTTAACATGAGTATGAAAATTTCCGTCAAGCTTTTCTCAGAAACCGTACATCAGAACAATTTGAAATTTGGCAGGGTGGTTCAGTATCACAAGTTGTACGTCCTAAGCGACTTTCAGACCTGTCGGACAACTACTTCCTGTTTGCGACTGGGCCAATATGAAAATGTGTTAACATGAGTATGAAAATTTCCGTCAAGCTTTTCTCAGAAACCGTACATCAGAACAATTTGAAATTTGGCAGGGTGGTTCAGTATCACAAGTTGTACGTCATAAGCGACTTTCAGACCTGTCGGACAACTACTTCCTGTTTGCGACTGGGCCGATATGAAAATGTGTTAACATGAGTATGAAAATTTCCGTCAAGCTTTTCTCAGAAACCATACATCAGAACAATTTGAAATTTGGCAGGGTGGTTCAGTATCACAATTTGTACGTCCTAAGCGACTTTCAGACCTGTCGGACAACTACTTCCTGTTTGCGACTGGGCCGATATGAAAATGTAACATGAGTATGAAAATTTCCGTCAAGCTTTTCTCAGAAACCGTACATCAGAACAATTTGAAATTTGGCAGGGTGGTTCAGTATCACAAGTTGTACGTCCTAAGCGACTTTCAGACCTGTCGGACAACTACTTCCTGTTTGCGACTGGGCCGATATGAAAATGTGTTAACATGAGTATGAAAATTTCCGTCAAGCTTTTCTCAGAAACCATACATCAGAACAATTTGAAATTTGGCAGGGTGGTTCAGTATCACAATTTGTACGTCCTAAGCGACTTTCAGACCTGTCGGACAACTACTTCCTGTTTGCGACTGGGCCGATATGAAAATGTGTTAACATGAGTATGAAAATTTCCGTCAAGCTTTTCTCAGAAACCGTACATCAGAACAATTTGATATTTGGCAGGGTGGTTCAGTATCACAAGTTGTACGTCCTAAGCGACTTTCAGACCTGTTGGACAACTACTTCCTGTTTGCGACTGGGCCGATATGAAAATGTGTTAACATGAGTATGAAAATTTCCGTCAAGCTTTTCTCAGAAACCGTACATCAGCACAATTTGAAATTTGGCAGGGTGGTTCAGTATCACAAGTTGTACGTCCTAAGCGACTTTCAGACCTGTCGGACAACTACTTCCTGTTTGCGACTGGGCCGATATGAAAATGTGTTATCATGAGTATGAAAATTTCCGTCAAGCTTTTCTCAGAAACCGTACATCAGCACAATTTGAAATTTGGCTGGGTGGTTCAGTATCACAAGTTGTATGTCCTAAGGGACTTTCAGACCTGTCGGACAACTACTTCCTGTTTGGGACTTCATTTAGCGGGGGCATCCGTGTCCCATGGACACACTCTTCAATTTTTTTTTCTGGCTTTTCATGGCAAATGGTTTTTATTTGGAGATACAGCTAGGGTACCAGGTTAAACTCTGGACTTGTAGCAGGAAACAATCCTTGTCTTTTAAGGTTTGTGTAGTGCACTCGCTGTCCAAAGTTTGACTTGATTTATAACCTTAGTGTTGGCAACAAAGATATCAATATAGATAACTAGCTACCACTCGGCCACCAAGCCACCTCCACATTGTAAATTGTTTTGAGGTTTATCATATAAGATATAGTCTAAATGATTTTTTTTCCCAATGACAAAAATCTTTGATTGATTTCATGTCCTAGATGTCATGTATTCTAATACAATGCTCTATTTTACATAGTCGCAAGATTGAGTGACGGAGAAACGTTAATTTTATATTTAAATAATGTTTGATTACATTTCAGAACTACCTTAGTGGAAGAAAGTTCAATAATGCCTTCCATGATGATCTCTGGAATGCAATGACAAATGTAAGTCAGTTTCTTACAAAACCAAAGTTTGTATACAATATCCTCAGTATTCTAGTGTTAAGTAAAGTAAGTATATTAGAGTCAATTAATTGACTGTACAGTGATTATTTAAGGATTGTTGGATATAGAAGACTTTGGGTCAGTTTACGCCAATCTAACCAACAATTGAAAACAATTCTTATATTTTAAATTCAATATTATGAAACTAAATAACAAAAACAATATTTAACAAGTAGTCGAATAATATTTGCAATTCACAATTGTTAGTGTCGTCGCTTGTTGTTTACGGAAGAATCATGTATAGTCAACGTCTTCAGAACATATAATTATGACGTCAACAATTAGTCATGTGCTGAAATACCAAGTTAGGTTATACAAAATGTACAATGTTGCTCAGCTGTTGAGTATTTATAGGAAATTAAAATATTGACAAATTGAGCAAAACCACAAATTTCTGGGTTATATTTCTTCACCATACCACACAATTATAAAACAATCTATAGACAAATCACAATCCCAGTCTGACTTCTATATTGTACTATGTACTAGCCCTTCTATGATTTTTGTTACACTGGGCTAGCATAAGTGTCCAACCTTGGACATTGAACACAGTAAACATTTGTCTTATTTTAGAAATATTTACATTTGTAGCAATCTGTTGTTGATGGCAACTCTTTAGATGTCAAAGCCATCATGGATACATGGACGTTACAGATGAATTATCCAGTTGTCATGCTAACAGTCAAACAACATGCAGGCATGCAGGTGTCACAAAAACGATTTTTATCCAATCCTGATGCAAAGGACTCTGGGAAATATACTTCACCATACAAGTAAGTTTAAACTAGTTAAGTGTATTAACTTAGATTCGCAAAGAACTGAAAGGAAGTTTGTGTTGCTGGCTTTTGTTTGTTTGTGTTGCTGGATTTTGTTTGTGTGTCTGTGTTGCTGGATTTTGTTTGTGTGTTTGTGTTGCTGGATTTTGTTTGTTTGTGTGTTTGTGTTGCTGGTTTTTGTTTGCGTGTTTGTTTCACTGGCTTTTGTTTGTGTGTTTGTTTCGCTTGTTTTTGTTTGTGTCTGTGTTGCTGGTTTTTGTTTGTGTGTTTGTGTTGCTGGATTTTGTTTGTTTGTGTGTTTGTGTTGCTGGTTTTTGTTTGCGTGTTTGTTTCACTGGCTTTTGTTTGTGTGTTTGTGTTGCTGGCTTTTGTTTGTGTGTTTGTGTTGCTGGTTTTTGTTTGTGTGTTTGTGTTGCTGGTTTTTGTTTGTGTGTTTTTTTGTGTTGCTGGATTTTGTTTGTGTGTTTGTGTTGCTGGCTTTTGTTTGTGTGTTTGTGTTGCTGGATTTTGTTTGTGTGTTTTTTTGTGTTGCTGGTTTTTGTTTGTGTGTTTGTGTTGCTGGCTTTTGTTTGTGTGTTTGTGTTGCTGGATTTTGTTTGTGTGTTTGTTTCGCTGTTTTTTGTTTGTGTTTGTGTTGCTGGATTTTGTTTGTGTGTTTGTGTTGCTGGTTTTTGTTTTTGTGTTTGTTTCACTGGCTTTTGTTTGTGTGTTTGTGTGTTTGTTTCACTGGCTTTTGTTTGTGTGTTTGTTTCGCTGGTTTTTGTTTGTGTGTTTGTGTTGCTGGTTTTTGTTTGTGTGTTTTTTTGTGTTGCTGGCTTTTGTTTGTGTGTTTGTTTCGCTGGCTTTTGTTTGTGTGTCTGTGTTGCTGGTTTTTGTTTGTGTGTTTGTGTTGCTGGCTTTTGTTTGTGTGTCTGTGTTGCTGGCTTTTGTTTGTGTGTTTGTGTTGCTGGCTTTTGTTTGTGTGTCTGTGTTGCTGGTTTTTGTTTGTGTGTTTGTGTTGCTGGCTTTTGTTTGTGTTTTTGTGTTGCTGGCTTTTGTTTGTGTGTTTGTGTTGTTGGCTTTTGTTTGTGTTGCTGGCTTTTGTTTGCATGTTTGTTTCACTGGCTTTTGTTTGTGTGTTTGTTTTGCTGGTTTTTGTTTGTGTGTTTTTGTTGCTGGCTTTGTTTGTGTGTTTGTGTTGCTGGCTTTTGTTTGTGTGTTTGTGTTGCTGGCTTTTGTTTGTGTTGCTGGCTTTTGTTTGTGTGTTTGTGTTGCTGGCTTTTGTTTGTGTGTCTGTGTTGCTGGTTTTTGTTTGTGTGTTTGTGTTGCTGGCTTTTGTTTGCATGTTTGTTTCACTGGCTTTTGTTTGTGTGTTAGTGTTGCTGGCTTTTGTTTGTGTTTTTGTGTCGCTGGCTTTTGTTTGTGTGTTTGTTTCGCTGGTTTTTGTTTGTGTGTTTGTGTTGCTGGCTTTTGTTTGTGTGTTTGTGTTTCTGGCTTTTGTTTGTGTTTTTGTGTTGCTGGCTTTTGTTTGTGTGTTTGTGTTGCTGGCTTTTGTTTGTGTGTTTGTGTTTCTGGCTTTTGTTTGTGTGTTTGTGTTGCTGGTTTTTGTTTGTGTGTTTGTGTTGCTGGTTTTTGTTTGTGTGTTTCTGTTGCTGGATTTTGTTTGCTTGTGTGTTTGTGTCGCTGGCTTTTGTTTGTGTGTTTGTGTTGCTGGCTTTTGTTTGTGTGTTTGTTTCACTGGCTTTTGTTTGTGTGTTTGTTTCACTGGCTTTTGTTTGTGTGTTTGTTTCGCTGTTTTTTGTTTGTGTGTTTGTGTTGCTGGCTTTTGTTGGCATGTTTCTGTTGCTGGCTTTTGTTTGCGAGTTTGTGTTGCTGGGTTTTGTTTGTTTTTTGATGTTTTTTTCATACATGGCCAACATCTGGATTTCTTGTTTCTGACTGAATTAATTTTAAAACAAGTCCAAATATATTGTAATTTAGATCTCTACATGTTCTTAGTCTTGATGAATCTATTTTTATTATAATTTTGATTTTTTTTTTCTTTTTTATATTGAAATGTAACAAGTATCTTAATTATTTGGGTTTTTTTTTTGGTTTTTTTTTTAAGATACAAATGGCAGATTCCATTTGTCTATACCACCAGTAAAGAATTGAACTTCAACAAGACATCATTGGATATAACATGGATTAAATCTGAAATTCAAGGTAATGTTTTCTAGTTATACATGAAAAAGCTCTTTTTCATTAATAACCTCTGGCCAAATATCTGGTACACAAATGTTACGAGTCTTTACACAGATGCATTACTGTCTGTCAAAAATATTTTGGATCAGACACATTTTCTATATGATTAATCTTGTGTCAAGCATACATTTTTAACTTTGGAAAGAATACTGTTTTTTTTATACATGTAGTGTGTAAGGAGATGCAGGTGAAATCCTAAACTTGAGTATTACATTGCTGTGAACTCGTTTAATTTGATTGATACCATGTCTATGGTTTCATTAAAATTAGTATTTTTAAGGATTCTCAACTTCGTAGTTAAATTGTATCAGACCAACTGGACAAATGTAATCATTGAGAACTAAAATTCAGGTATTACCTTTTTTTGTAGTATTTTCCTTTGATCTTTATGTGCAGTATTATCCCATCTCACTCTACTAGCGTGAGATGGGCCCATCTCACCTCGCTGTCAAGATAGAATTAAGTAAACACTGTGACGTCACAATGTTACAAAACAGCAATAAACCCATTATTTAGTTTTTTAAAACTTGATGCATTTTCTCTCAGGGCTGTCGCCCTTTGATGAGATACCGACAAGAAAAATGCATCTCAATTAATAAACATAAATAATCTATAGATCACAAAATCTATGAAATTTAGTATCATAAAAATATTTATGAAAATACAGTATTTGCTAATAAAAAGTCGGATAATAGGATTGCTAAAACAGTTCTTGGAATCTCTTCACAATTGTCAATTATTTCTGTGAAACTGATATTTTTTACAGCAAAATTTATTATAGTATGAGTGAGGGGTTAGGAAGCATGAACAATATGTCCAAAGGTTGTTGAACAAAGTCCCTTCCAATCCCCCATATAAGTTTATTACCCACAACTCAGTATAATGTGGCACAATGTAGCCTTATTTGTCAGTAAATTTTGTCTAGTTTTTGGATACGGAAAATTATTTCAACCATTCAGTATGTGTTTATAATTTTACAGAATTACCCAGGCCTAGAAACTTTACACTGGGAACTGACTGGATAATTGGAAATGTACAACAGTATGGATTTTATCGTGTAAATTATGACACTGATAATTGGTGGGCGTTGATTAAACAGCTACAGACCAATCATAATGTAAGATATAACAGAACCTAAATTGAACAATTATCTATGTTAGATAAGTCATTGTAACAAACTATTTAAAAAGTGTTAACTTCGAAAGTTGTTTTGAACAGGGTTGCCACGCACCAGGGAAAACGGGAAAAGTCCTTGAATTTCGAAATTTGTGTTCCAGGTCGGGAAACATCAGTGAAAACGTGAAAAAACGAACAAATCCGGGAAAAATCCTTAATTTTGATCGCGATTAGTAAGTTCGGCACGAGTTGTCTTCCCCTTGCTTAAGTAGAACAGGTCACCCCATACGGAAGATCGTCCTTTACATTGAAAATAATGGAAGTTTTTGGGGTGAAATGTATGGGTCGAGATTTATAAGATTCCGAGTCTTTCCAGCGTTTGACACTAAGGAATTTGTAGAGCATGATGCGGTCGTCAAATTGATCCAGATAATATGGTGGGTTTCATGAAATCATATTTGATTACCAGTTGAAAGGCTAAAATTTATTCCCTCCTACGCTCACTATAAACTTGAATACCATACAAGACAATTTGTTGATCCCAGATATTAAAACGGTATCCGGTAAAAGCATCAAACAAATGGATTTTCTTACAGGAACTTTGACAATTGCAAATCAGTACTCAGAATCCAGAACGGCTCATACAGGGAGTATAATTTGATTTACTTTTTTGGTTATTAAAATATGTATTTTTGATTTAAGGTCTGAAGACATGATACCCCTTAAAATTTGTTTTTGACACATAAATGCATAAGAAGGTGATTAATTTAAGAAAGGGAAACAGTCGACATTTTGGGTATATTTATATCAAATTTATTGTCTCAGCAACCACTTACCAATGCATAAACTGGAAATTGTCACATGCTGGATAAGCATTTATTGTATTCAGTAACATTTCTTCATCAGCATTCAAACCTCATCAATTGGAAGTTATATATTAAGATCTACTAGGAGATAAATGCTTTATACTTAGCAATCAAAAGGAAGCGGGTTTGAATTTCAAAACAGCTGTAAATTTTGATAATATATACATGTACAGTTGATCTAGTGTCAACATGCATTTATAAATCAAAACCAGTAGACATACATGTATTCTAAAACATGCAAAATCGAATCCATGAAATTCTGTGACAATGTATGCTGGTCAACCTGTTCACATAGAAAAGGAGGGATATAGATCTACTTTCATGCCCTTAACATAATCTGCAACAAAATCATATGATCTACCAAAGACTTCCTTCCCGAACGTGTACATGAACACATAGCTATTTCCTTATTTATTGGTCAAATCAGAAAAATAGAAAACATGTATATCATGTCTCTGGTCAAATCATGAAGACAACAGTTTTTGTCTCGCCTGCGACGAAAGTCGCTGGAGGCGAGACATATTAATGGGAATCCGGCGGCGGCGTAAACACTTGACATCTTGCTTCATATATTTGTAAGCCCAAGCCCTAGGTCCTTCAAATTTGGTACAGAGGTAGCTTATGATGAGTACTTGCCAGTCAGTCACCTGTCACTGACCTTGACCTCAATTTCACGGTCCAGCGACTACGTTAAAGTTTTTGGGTTATGGCAGTTCCTCTGTAACTACGCATAGTAGGATGACAATATTTGGTGTATAGGTTGCTGATGACTAGTACATGACTGTCTGGTAGGTGTCACCTCACCTTGACCTCAATTTCACGGTCCAGCGACTACGTTAAAGTTTTTGGGTTACAACAGTTCCTCTGTAACCATGCATGGTAGGATGACAATATTTGGTATATAGGTTGCTGATGATGAGTACAGGACTGTCTGGTAGGTGCCGCGAGACCTTGACCTCAATTTCACGGTCCAGTGACTACGTTAAAGTTTTTAGGTTACTGCTGTTCCCCTGTAGCCAAGCATGGTAGGATGACAATATTTGGTATATAGGTTGCTGATGAATAGTACATGATTGTCTGGTAGGTGTCACCTGACCTTGACCTCAATTTCACGGTTCAGCGACTACCTTAAAGTTTTTGTATTAGGACAGTTCCTCTGTAACTATGCATAGTATGGTGACAATATTTGGTATACAAACCGCTGCTCATAATTAATGCTATTTACGTAATGCTTATGACGAAATTAATTTTCGTTACTGATGCGGAATTCAGTTGAGACATTTTTCTGTGTCCACACTTGTCAGACTGAAGATTGGCGAGTGTTGTGAATAATAAGGTAAATCTGCATTGAAAACCACTTGTAGTTTACACAAAGTCTGCATCATGTCACACTGGAAGGGTGTATAGGAAATTGAATAGACATTATGGAGTGAATGTGTACGTGACAAAATTATATAGCTTAAAGGATATTGGTATCTTTAAAACACCTTAGAAATTCATTTGAAGTTATCCTGGAAAAATTATGAAAACCCTTGAAAAACCCTTGAAAAGTCCTTGAATTTTGTGTCAAGAAAAGAGTGGCAACCCTGTTTGAAGAAATACTGTTTTTCTATTGCAAGTGAGTTTGGAAAGGAGTTAATGTAGGTCTGGAAATTAGAACAAACACATTAAGATTTCAACATGTTTGCTCCCACAATAAAACAATTGCAAAAGTACTGGTCGCCATGGAATCAAAATAACCTGTCTGATTGGACAGTTCCCTGGTGTCAATAAAATGTAGCCCTTTGTGTTGAGCCAGTAAGAATGAAAATACACATAACATTTTTTTATTAGGGCCTCGACACTTAGTCACTTAGTATCAAACACACTATAGTTATAGTCTATCCATCTGTCCTTATGTCCGTCCAAAGCTAAAAACTAATCATGTCAGAGCTTCAGCTTTTTATCTTTTAAGGAAGGCTTTTGATATTCTGTATGTGGGTAGATAATATCAGGGTGATGTGTCGCATATCATGGTTAATGACTTTTGACCTCGAGGTCAGCAGGGCCCCCAGAGATACCAACTCACTGATACCTAGTTTAGACTGATACATATATCTGAACAGCATGCACTTTCCATCAATCAATGTACATTTAGGTCTCCTATCTAACAATACTAACCCTAAGGATTGGATCAGTCAAATAAAGCATTATTGGTTAGATTGAACTGGTTAAAGGTGTACACCTCCCCCAAACAACTTGCATTTATTGTAATACCCTGATGCACAGATATGGAATGTACAAATTTGTTAATATCAACTAAACTATATGTCAAGGATCAAGCCCATCATAGATAACAAGACCTAATAGAAGCAGGCATTGTTCCATTGAAGATTAAATCTGTTTCACAAACAGGAGGTCTAATTGTGGCTTTGTAACTTTCAGGTGATTCATCCAATAAACAGAGCACAGATAATCAATGATGCATGGAACCTGGCTAAGTAAGTAATTCAATACTAGACATAATTTTACCTTCCAAAATTCATGGATTTTCACATGTTCTGTGGCTTCCTTTTCTATAAAACCAGGACACCATGGTATGTCAGAAAAACTGCCTTAAAAAATGGGATTAATCCCCATTGAATCAACTTGACTTTATTTTACACTTTGCAAAAACTATTACCAGCATTTACAATTAACACTATTCATCCACTCAAAAAGAAAATATCACCAGTCATGCCTGCTCATCATTTGGCAAGAATTTCATGCAGTCTATAATCAGGCATCATTTCTTGCTGTTATCAAGTAATAATATAATATGGCCTCTATAACCTGTTGATCCTTGAAATGTTTAATGGTAACTGTTGTACTTTAAAGTATAGCATACACTACTGAGACAGAGTCCTCAGTGGCCAAGTGGTTACGGTAGTATACTATTGATCATGTGGTCTGTCAACCCGGAGACTGCAAGTTCGATTATCACTGCAGGCAGGGTGGGCTCAACTCAAATCTTAGTTGACAAGGATTGCCAGTTTTCCTACCAAAGGTTGGGTTTTTTTTTCAGGTATTGCGACTTCCTCATTAAAAACTGGATGCCATGATATAGCTGAAAAATTGCTAAAAGTAGCATTAAACAACATTCGAATAAACCAACAAACACTACTGCAACATAATCAAAATAAAAAATCTGAGGATGAAATAACAAAGCAATGGATGCAAGGTGTTTTGTCATTCAGGAGCAGTCAGCATATTATTTTTTAAAGTCATCTGTTGTGATGGTCATGTCATGATTTGATTTATTTTAATAACGAGCACAGCTCGCAGCTGCCCACAAAGAGCGGTGAGCTCTACGGCAATTACATGTCACGTGATCAAAATGAAATCACGTGATCAAATCTGCTTAATGCTGATATTGATTTTTCTTTTCGTCTGGAAGTTGATATCGTCAAGAAACTGTAACAAAGTGAATGAAGAAGGGCAAAAATTAATTATAAAGAAAAGCTTAAAAATAAAGTTGACATCAATAAAAAGTAAATGTTATATTTAAAGATAATACCCAAAATTTCATACTTTTTTTGGAATATCTAAATTGATCTTTAAAAACTGACATTTCATGTGACGTCACCATTACAAAGAAAGACGTCACATGACCGCTGGAATTTAGAGGCACTGTCATAGGGTGTTCGGTAACGACAAGAATTAAATGTGGTGTTAACATTATAAATAAAAAATGTATAATTCTATGGCAATCAAAATAATATTGTGTTTTAAACTAAAAAATTTTGTTGCAAGCTGTTTGCCTTCTTGATTGTTTAAAAAAAAATAAAGTAGCGTGATATGAATACTACCCCCTTACACTACACAACGAGGAATTTTCATACATTTTAACACACTTGAAGTTTGTACAAAATAATGTTTCGAACAATTTTTGTCATAATTAAAGTAAATTCTTCATTCTCTACCAAATATAGAGTATGTGTCTCAAAATTATGCATCGACTACGGCTCATACGCTTACCGATTTTCGTCTGGTACAGAATATAGGTAAAAAGTATATTGACATTAATTTCACAATTTTGGTAAGATTATGAATTGTTTAATTTTATAAACAGTGACTAACACATAAAACCTCTTACGTGCATAAGAACTAAGGAAAAGCTAACTGTTCACAATTTATTTCTTCAATATTTATCACGCAATTGCCCGTTTTTTACTTGGGGCACAAAAACGGAACAAGAATAACAAGCTGCGAATTCGTACCTTTTTAAGTCGGAAGAAGGTTATTTGGTGTTTTAAATTTATTTCTTTAAGTCCTTAGCTGTTATTTAAAGTATGCTACGATGACTTGATATTTATAATATGGTCTGCAAAATCAGAAAAATACAACACATATCAAACAAGACTGTGAAGAGCTATGGACCCCTTACTTAAATTTGTCATATTTTCGCAATAGTTCGCCAAATAAGAAAATATTTTTTAGCCATACAATTACATGTATTACTTTGTTCAACTCAAAATGTACATAATCATCACCAGTTATACTACAACTGCGGAAAGTACTGTATTCGTACCAATTTTTTTATTTGGTGAACCAATTGCCAAACGACCATAACAAACTACGGTTCCAGAGCTACACCATCACATTACACAGCAACAGGTTCCGTTTTCAATTTGTAAATTGAAATTTAATAAAATGCAATATAGCTGACCAAACTGTATTTATGAGTTATTTAATACGAACAATACAACAAACTGTAAAGTAGATCAACATGAACAAAAAAGTAAACTAAAAGTAACTGTAACACTTACTCATGTTACTGTAGTATAATACTAATAGCACAATATTTCCGGCAACATAAAACCATGAAACATCCAAATGTAACTGGAAGTGATCCACGAAAATAAACAAATCCTTACAATATGTTATTGCTCCAAAGAACACTTTCTTATCACATTATGAACTTCTACACTGACAAAAATCTAAAACATCTGAGTATAATGATTACGTATATCCACAAATGGCACATTATTCTGCCAACATAAAACATAAGTAACTGGAACTGATCCATAAAATCAATCTAATACTTACCAATATGTTGTTTCCCTGTAGAACACATTCTAAACACATAATTATTTATCGAACTATGCAGCTGTTAACTGACAAATTTCTAAAATAAAGGAATATAACACATTTTGAATATTCTCCGCTAACGCAAACTGTGTCAACTTGACTATTTAAGGTCATGGCCCTTAATTTGTTTAAAAAGGGGTTCCAATTAGGGTAATGGGAAGGATAGTAACACTGACCAAAGCGGGATAACTCTTAACAAAAGTTAATGAAATTCTGTCTTCTGAAATGGGAGGGGCGCAGAAAGTATGTCCTACAAATGTTTTTTGTTCTGTATGCCCTACAGGCATATGCATCTTACTAGAATTCTTACCTCCTAGATACAATTTAGAAATTACTTGGGGTCGGGGGGGGGGGGGGGGGGGGCAACTTTACAAATAAGGATATATTGTCCATAATGACCCCTTACTGACCCTGCTTTACAAACCAATTTCACAACATAGTGCAATATTTGCGTGTTTTAAGACACAATTTTCCTGTTTTAGAGTTCCAATGGTATTTTTGGAAGCAGGAGTGAAATCTGTATAAATGGAACTATGCTTAATGTTCATTACAGTATATCATGTATATGACTTAATAAATAGATTAATAAATTGTGGACATCCATTTGACTCAGTTACTTCTTGTTGACGCTATAACTACATGTACTGAGGTACTCACAAAATTAAGGAACAAAGTCAAACAAGGAATTATGTGTAAAAGTTAGAAAAAAACATATTTATCTGTGCTCACATTTTGGCAATGCATACTCCATATTATTTGAACCATTAGCTAGTTTATTATGTCTCCCCCCACTTCTTGGGGCGACATATTTTTTCGGTTTGTCTGTCCATCACAAAGTTATTCTGCTCAACTCCTCTGAAACTCCCAACCAAATTTTACGAAACTTGGTATGTAGCAAGTACAACATATGTAGTTGTGCATATTACCAGGAAATTTTTATCCGCAATTTTGTGAGAGTTATGGGACTTTGAACTTAGATTTTTGCTGAAAATCCACATGGAGAACGAGGGAAACATCGTTTTTTGTATGCAGAAACAAACTTTAATATTTTTAATAATCCATCTGGCAAGTAAAGCATGAATAGTCACTTAGATCAGTCATGTGATTTAAAATAAAGTGGGGGCCTCGGTGGCCGAGTGGTCAAGGTAGTTCGTTTACTATTGATCACGTGGTCTGTCAACACTGAGATTGCGGGTTCGATTCTCACTGCAGGCAGGGTGTACTCGACTCGACAAGGATTGCCAGTTTTCCTACCGCAGGTCGGGGGTTCTCTCCGGGTACTCTGGCTTCCTCCCCCAATAAAAACTGGACGCCATGAAATAGCTGAAAAATTGCTGAAAGTGGCGTTAAAACACCATTCAAACAAACAAACAAACATAAAATAAAGTGGATACTAAGAGCAACTTTGACATAGTTAAGTTCTAGGCAAAAATCATCCAGGTTTAGATTTTCTCGTATGTATTTTTTTGTTGCTGTTGTAGGTCTGGTGACCTTGACATACTTATTTCCTTGAAAACTGTTGAATACATCGGTGATGAACTGGATTATGTCCCTTGGGATGCAGCAGCTGGTCAATTATCCTATGTGGACAGTATGTTGTCAAGGACAGATTTATATGGAAAATTTCAGGTATTTGTTAACATGGGTTATATCCCTTTATAAAATGGATAGTCTGGAATCGTGGTGGTAGTTTTTGCTATTGACAACTTCATTGCATTAGACAATTAAGTTGTATTTGACTGGTACTAGTATTTAGCATTGTTAAGAATACACTTGCAGTATATTCAGGTAAAAGCTGAGTTAACTGAATTTTAAGAGTTGTAGCTGTGTCCAAAATAACACATCATTGAGACCTATAACATGTATTTCGATGTAAATCATGCTTTGTTGATATTTATTGTCCAGGGCAGGTTTCATTAAACATCTTGAATTTGAGCATCTCCTCCATTTCTTTTGAACTCAAATATTGACCACTCTTATTGCTGGAAAAATTTATTTAATGAAAATCTCTGTTGATAAGTTTAATGAAACTATACTACAAGTCACATCCCCATGGAGTGCATTTTTGGCCGGATTTCACAGAGTGAAAATCAGGGTTATATTAAGGTGAATGTTGGGCGTTCGGGCAGGGAAAAAATTTTCATAACAGTTTTCTTGGCTTCTACTAAAGGGATTGATTTCACATTTGGTGCACAGCTTTAGCATGATGAGTTGTACTGTGCCTCCCCTTTCCAGGTCAGTCAGTTATCTACTTCCTGTTTCCAAGCCGACTTGGGACTGTTTCAAGGGTGAAAATAGGAAACAGTTTCATAACAGTTTTCTCAGCAACTACTAATGGCATTCTCATGAAATTTAGAACGCAGCATCAGCATGGCATCCCATAAAGTGGGATTCAATTTCAGGTCTGTCGCTCACCTACTTCCTGTTTAACAAAATCCAGCCATTTCTGTCTTTGATCGATTTTTTTAATATTCCATATTTTACCTTGTTATTATGAAAATCCAGTAGACAAATTTAGTTACTATAACCTGTCCATGTTTTATACTATGTCTCTATTGTTTACTTGTTACAAATCGTCCTTGACGTTTGCTACAGGAATTTTACATAGTAAGTCAGCTTTTTTTGTTTCTAAAGGGACCTTGCATTGTTTACACAAGTTTGTTTGCTTTCTTGACAAACCCCTGAGAATTTTCCCGCCTAACTGTAGGTGACATTATCCAAAGGATTACAAATAAACTACAATCGATTGTTCCTATTGTACACTTCCGTTCTAATTTAGGTCAAATTTTACTATGGAAAATCGCCCTATGAAAATGAAAAAAGTGCCACATTTCAAAGTGCTGAATGTCATGAGGAAATAATTGTTGATTTCAAAAAGTACTTTTCTTGATCTACAAAAGGAGCATAAGCTTATCCATATAAAGCAGTTTTCATTTGTCATGCAAAAAACCCTCACCAAAACACGTTAACTTGTAGGACCTGCTAAGCTCAAAACATGATTTGATTTCTGCATCAACAAGGTACATTCATTATTAATAATATTTAGATAATATTACAAATTATCAAGGTAATCAAATTTCTTTTTCAGAGATTTATGAAGAAAATAGTGACGAAGCCATTTAAGCATTATGGGATGGATAACAGCAAATCTGAACATTTAGAGTCGTAAGCATCCCATGTTTATGTTGATATGCAGAACAACATATGAAATAGATAAAAAGTTTTTTTTTCTTTGGTTTCTTTAGTTAATTTAAGTTTTATTTGGTAAATATGGTTTTACTCTCAACCAGTGAAGCGATTTCAAGTTGTCTTTCCTAGTGTATTAAATGTATGTTTCAATGTAACAGCTGATGCACTGTTGTTGACGTGACTATAGCTCTATAGGTGATATACTGACTGTAAATTGCTTGTATAAATTTTAGTCTCATTCATTTATATATTTAAAGGGAGATAAACCAAACACAAAACTCACAATCCCATTAATTACTGAAAGACAGAATAACATTTATGTAACTGACTGTATAACTTTAGGTACATCAGATCCACATTGTCAGGTTTGGCTTGTGATAATGACATAGCAACGTGTACAAAGGAAGCTTTAAGGATGTTTAAAGAATGGATGAACGATCCAGATAGGAACAGGTACAAATAGGTTTGCCATGCCTAATAGTAAGAGTAAAAGGATTAGGTGTAATTAATTGCAATGAAAAGATCTAATTGTTGACCTTAATTTGATCATTTTAGGAAATGGCTGGCACATATCAAGTATAAGCACACTGTCAGAAAATATCAAGTTTATTTGTATGAGCTTTTGATAAGGAAAGAAAGCTAGGCTATTTTGCAGTGTTTTTCACAAAATGTCGTAAGTGTAAAATACATTGTAAGTGATAACGTCCCAATGCATATCTCTTTGATCTTCCAACACTTACCATAGATTTTACAATTATGACTTTTTGTAAAATTCACTGCTGGGCTTTAATCTTTATTTCTTTCAAAGAACAAATTAAGTTGATATTTATGTTTATTCTGAAATGTCATGAAGATTCCCAAATATTAATTTCTTATTAAGGAAATCTTCATATTTTGGATGCATTGAATTATAATATATTTGTCTGTGGCAGTGTTAACTCATATGTGTAGAGTATGTATTTACAGGAGAAAGAAGCTGTGCCTGATTTCTAGCAGATACTGTCTGTGTTCTGTTACAATAAATAATCCTTAGATTGGAAAAGCACAAAAAGTATATTTCTAGATAATTACTGGATTGCAAATTTTGCCCTGTAATCTATTGTTTTCATGTTGTGAACCAGAAGAGAATACAAAATTTTGTTGAAAATGAGAACAGGGAATTTATTTATTTACTAGCTGGAAAGATCAGCCATTTTTAATTACTTGCAACATACAAATTTTAGAATATGAGGTACTCAAAAGAACCTTAATGACAAAAGTCGGTCTAGGTATAACTTTGTGCTGGTTTTATATTTTACTTAGCGTGGATCCATCCCTGAAAAGTACTGTATATTGTTCTGGTGTGGCTAGCGGAGGCGAGGAAGAATGGAACTTTGTATACCAAAAGTATAAAACAGAATTGGTAGCAGCAGAAAAGTCACGTCTGCTCTCAGCCTTATCATGTACCAGACAGACATGGCTTTTAAATAGGTAAAATGGAAAATAGGTACTGCAAAATTTTACTAATTTTAATGTTTAATTTAAGTGTTTTTTTCTCCTGCCAACGAAAATTGGTGGACATAGAGATTTTCTGTCCGTTCACTTGTTCTTTCATCTCACCTCAGGTTTACCTTTGTGTTGAAGCTTTTTTTAATATTAGATGACTTCACATCTTCATGGAACTTGGTACACGTTACAACATAATGAGGTCTCATCACTGGCAAAATTCTGTAAGGCTATGCCGTAATTTTTCACGCTTTAGTGAACTTGGAAAAAGGGGTTGTTTACCAATATGAGACACATTTTCTTATTGACACTACTTTATAATGTATTCTTTCCATAAATTGTCCAGAATGTAGCTAATGTAAACTTTGGCCAGTCAATTTTTCAATAGTAACAGCTGTCCTTTGTTAACAAAACTTTGTTGAAAACGTCTCACAAAATGTCTCTACTCGCAAACTTTGGAAGTTATATGAATGTTTTTTTGTGTTAAAAAAAAACAGTTATATGTAGTATTATATATATTTTTTATTCAGATTCATTCAAATGTCAATGGACCCAGATCAGATTAGAGGACAAGATGCCACTGATGTTATCTCCGGTATCCATGGTAACCCAATAGGTCGTGACCTGGCATGGACGTTCGTTAATGCTCACTGGGATATCCTGTTTAAAAAGTAATAATATTGTAGTACTTCGCTTTTCTTGAACCCTTCAGCTAGATATGGGAGTGCTGTCTTTTCCATTAAGTCCTATAATAATTAAAAACTGTTGCTAATGGACCACCTAATTTGTAATATAGTTTGGGCACATATAGATTTTCGGTGTGTTCATACGTTTGGTCTTCGTTTGTTTGTCTGTGTATACATGTCCAACCTCAGGTTTTCCTTTGCAGTGAAACTTTTGATGACTTCACATCTTAATGAAACTTACTACAAAGTTACCTAATGTTGAGATCTCTTCACAGGCAAAATTCTGTAGGGATGTACCAAATAGTTCATGCTGTAGTTAATTAAGAATAAAGGGGACATTTACGAATGTGTTCCATGTGGATCATCGGTGTTGCCGAACACATTTTCTTGTTTAAATATAACTTTGCTTATGTGTCTACACTGGATACTTTTTAAGATTCCCCTGGCTGGACCTAAAGGGCTGCTCAGCATGTCCTGAGGTAACACATTAGTGAAAACCTCTCATTTAGGTGAATACAGAAAGTCTGACCATATTCGGTTACAAATGGCCAAATTTTCCACCCTAACTCTAATACATTTTGTTGTTGAAGCTAACATTTTCTTACCAGTGATTCACCTTTTTATAGATTGATTTATTGTTCATTCTAATATATTGTCCTTCATTCGCTTTGAGAACACATTGGGGTTCTAATAAGCATAGAGCTCTCTATCGCTGGGTATAAAATATTGAGAAATATATGGTCTGACCATGTTCTAATTCCCATAGAGCGGACTCGCAATAATCTATTTCTTAAGAGTATAGCTAAAATACTGCTTGCTGGGGATTTAGCAACATAATATACCATTCAAGAACTTCTATGATTTTTTGTAATCAATCAATCAATCTGCATCTTTGTGGCCTTGAATGATAATTTTTGTAATCAGTTACCTTGAATAAAATGATTCTTAAGAATAATTATTGTAGATATGGACAGTCATCATTTGCTGTGAAGAATTTGATTAGTGGTGTAACTAGTGGAATGAACACAGAATATGATCTGAAAAAGGTTGGTAATGATGGATTCTCTTTTGTTTTTCTTAAATGAAATACTTCTTCTGCATATTGAAATATTCAATTTATATTAATGATTTATAATTCTTTGGCCTCTTACCCTGATGTGATATTAAGTCTTAAATATGTAAAGCCATACGTGAGGTAATTCTCAGGTAAATATGTCATAAGCATTTGTCTTTACTTACTTGCAACAAAATCCTCATTCACAAAAACCCTCCCTTATGTAATGATTGTCATTGAGCACCATTTCTGAGGGCTATTCCATTACAATGTATATGTGGGAGATAGACTGAAATACAAAGCATACTTTAAACAATTTTTTTTTCATAATTTAATGGCCATATAGCAATTTATGACCTAAAAATTTGTAATTGATTTAAAAATGAAAGTAAAAACAACATTTAAGAAAAAATATGTTGATTTTAGCAGCAAGAATTTTCAATCCCATTTAATTAATCAATCATTTGCAAAATTTCACTCTACTTTTCTATTAGATCATTAAACATACAGATTCTACAATTGTATTGGTACGATATATTTAAACTTTTAGTAATAATCCCCCCCCCCCTTTGCAAGGAAGAGGGGTATACTGGTTTACCCCTGTCCATCCGTCTTTCCATCCTTCTGTCCCTCCGTCCTTCCAACCATCTGTCCTTCTGTTCAAGTTGCGAGTTTTGATTTCAGGTCTGTCGCATATCTACTTCCTGTTTACTGACTTAGTTAATTCAATGACGGCAATAGGGGGGTATACTGAGGGAGCAGTAGCTCACAGGTTACTAGTAAAAATTTTTTTAATTAATGGTTTCATTTCAATGTTCTTTATTACAGCTAAGGGAATTTCAGAGAAGCCATACAAACTTAGGATCTGGTACACGGGCCTTTGAACAAGCATTGGAGAAAACACAGGCGAACATAAAGTGGATGAAAAGATATTATGACATTATTGACAAATGGTTGAGTGATAATTTACAAGAAAGTCGAGGATCTAATTATAGACTTCCAAGGTCATTAATTCCATCTTCATATGATTTGGAATTGTTTCCAAACATTTATACTGACGATCCAACAAAATTTGATTTTTCTGGAAAAGTTAAAATATATGTAATGTGTATAGACAACACAAACAATATCACTCTTAACAGCCGAAAACTGAAAATCAGTGAAAAATCTGTACTAATTAATTCATTGAACAGGAGTACCACAAATCCAGAATTCTTATCATTATCCTATAATGAAGAGTTACAACTGGTGACATTTGAAACAAGGGACAAGTTCTTAAAAGGAAATAACTATATAATAGAGATGAATTTTACTGGTCCCCTGTTGGATGATCTTCAGGGTCTTTACTACAGTTCATACAAGGAAGGAAATATAACCAGGTAATGTTAGTTAGAGATTAGTTACATTGTGCTTTGTCATCTTTTGGACCATGCTTAATTATGGTTTGCATGAGGGAATACTATAATCAATGAAAAATAAGTATAAGGTTTACACATTTACATTTCAGATATTTTCGTTAATTACCTTTGTGGCCGACAACCTATAGTGATCAGTCTTTCTAGTTTGCATTTGTTTTATTATTCCATATTTTAGAATTATTTTATGAAAATCCAGTAACCTTTTCATGTTTTATACTATGCCTCTGTTGTTTACTTGTGACAAATTGTCCTTGACTTTTTGCTATGAGAATTTTACATAGTAAGCCAGCATTTTTTGTTTCTAAAGAGACCTTGCGATGTTTACAAAAAATTGTCTGCTTTCGTCTCTTTCAATGGTATATTCGAAAGAAAACAGCAAGGTTTTTCCCGCCTTAATTGCAGACAACATTACCCGAAGTATTTGGAATAGACAAGATTCTACTTTAGTTCAAATTTTAATATGGAAAATCACAGTATCAAAATGATTTTTTTGTTTGTTTGAATGGTGTTTTAACGCCACTTTCAGCAATTTTTCAGCTATATCATGGCGTCCAGTTTTTATTAGGGGAGGAAGCCCGAATACCCGGAGAGAACCCCTGACCTGCTGTAGGAAAACTGGCAATCCTTGTCAATTAAGATTGGAGTCGAGTACACCCTGCCTGCAGTGAGAACCCAACTCGCAATCTCCTTAATCAATCAGCCGCCGAGGCCCCATCAAAATGAAAAAACCTCTATTTTTCAAAACGCTGAATATCTCTTAGAAATAATTATTGATTTCAAAAAGTACCCTATTTGATCTACAAAAGAAGCACAAGCTATAAGCAGTTTTCATTTGTCACACAAAAATCCCTCTCCAAAATATGTTCACTTGTAGTATATTTGTGTCCAGGCTATTACCTTTTTATCTTTTGTGTTAGGCTTTTGATATTTGGTATGTGGGTTGATAATATCAAGGGGAAGTGTCGAATATCATGGTTGATTACCTTTGATCTTGACTGCAAGGTCAGCTAGGCCAACAGAGATGTATACCATCTCACTGATATCTAGTTATCCTTCAGTCTGGGCACAATTTAGTATACTGTAACTTGTTGTGTATAAAACTCATTTAAAAAATAATTCATAGGTGAATGAATATATACTGATTTGACCATGGGTTGGACCTTTAGGTCAAATATTTTAAGACGCCTCAGTGATCGAGTGGTTCAGATAGTTAGTCTACTAGTGATTGCATGGTTTGTCAGTGCTGAGGTTGCAGGTTTGAGTCTCACTTCAAGCATGGTGTTTTGGACTCCAGGATTGCCAGTTTTCCTGCCGCAGGTGGGGGGTTTTCTCAGTATACTCGGACTTCCTCCCTAAATAAAAACTGGACACCATGAAATAGCTGAAAAATTACTGAAAGTGACAGTAAAAACCAAACAACCAAACCAAATATTTTAAATGCGCCATTTCATGCGCCAAATGAACTATTTTGATTCTAATAAGACATGTATTTACTTTTATCAACAACTTAACCTATGAGTTGCAGGACTTGTCCACTATTTTGGACACAAAGTTGATTGTGACATCTTGCAAGCACCATATACAGTGTTGATTGTCATGACGTTGATTAAGAGTATAAAATCGTTTTATATGCACTCAATTGAAGTTGAGTGATTAAATTTAGTTTTTTTCTGTTTGTATTATTATGCACATGATGAATGGTTACCATATTATTTGAGTAATAGTCAATGTTTAGCCACTACTCTTACACTAATACAAGCATTCTAGTGTCCTTGTATCTCCTTAATACTGAATACTTTGTGTAGAGAATATGTCTTGTGTAGTGCCCTCCCATCCTCCCCCCCCCCCTCCTTGCCAGTTTTAAGTTGTTGTGCATCTTGCTCATCTTTGTTGTCTATTTGCTTTTCTAGTTTTTGTTTCCGCTGATTTGCCTTTCCAAATCAATTGACAATTTTTTCTATCATGTCTTGGTGGACATCTTTAGCATTTTTAGTACAAAACTTGTAACATTCATATACTGAGAGGTCAACAATTGTTACAGTCTCCTATACATAACCAACTTGTGTCAGTTTTTCTACAGTAAAATGAATATAGATAAATATGTCCAGTGTGCCTGGTTGCTTTTTTGGCATATTACCTGGACAAGATCTCATTGATATATAATTGTTTTGTTTCCTGTTCTTGCTTATGTATTATTGGGCAAAAATGAACAACAACTTGTTTTAATGAAATCTAAATTTATTACAGAAGGAAAGATTTCTAGAAACAGTGGCGATTCAAAATGTATTATGTATATTTATCTTACAATCTCCACACTGAAGCTGCAAACAACTTCTATTAATTTATGTTACATCTTTTCCACACCCAGCTTAGTAAAATTTCTTAGTCAGATTTTCTTCAAATCATAGACTTATTCATCAATGACTGTTTAGTTTTTTTGGTCAAATTTAATCTGTTTCATCACTGTTTAACTTTACAAACTGTTATATATTAAAATCTTTTCTTAATTTAATCCTGTCTTGGTTTTTTATGCCCATGTGTGATATCACCAAACATTATTAACCATTGTTCACATAAAACCAGGGCATGCTGAACAAAATGACAAAATTAAACAGTGATTTTGTTAGCTTGAATTTGCCTCCGAATTTTGGCTGTTTCCCCTAGAACAAATTTCCCAAATTTTGTCTAGATATTTCCCAATTTATGACAAAAATCCCAACAGAAAACACCATCAGAATAGGCGATCGGGGTCTATATTATTCATGGCTTCCGTTGGAGAGCGACTTGCCGTTCAATTTTGTTCTTATTTTAATAAGAAATCTTCGTATTTTTGTCACTCTGTGTTTATCGTGTTTACGCACCATAACAAATCAGTGTAAGCTGATTCCCGTCTGACTTTTACCTTGTTCAAACTGCGCAGGGTAAATCAGTTCAAAGCTAAAGAAGTTTAGAAAAATTCCAGAGCGGATATGAACTCTGCCAGAAATTGCAGAGATATGTTTATTCTATTGTAATGCATTTTTTTCTGGTTTTTCATTCATACTTTATCCCTACTTAAAATAAATCCATATAATTTCAAGCATCTTGATAATATAAAATAAAACAAAATGTAATTTTCTGCAGTCATCCGATGTTTGAACATCTCACAAGTCAAATTAATATATTTAACAAAAGATAAATTTAGTTATTTTATTGACTGCTTACTGTTGTTTTAAATTTTTTCATTAGTGTAAGACCATTTATTTTTTCCCAATTTCAAGAAAAAAATAGATAAATTTTCCCAATTGAAAAGGCAGGGGCTGTTTTTAAAAAAGGGCAACAAAATCACTGTTAAATACTTTGCCCACGAAATTAAACAACTTGGGTTGTATGTTTAAAAAACAATATATTCAGAGATAAAAACATTTGTTTCACAAATAACTATTTTAGTTGATACTTGATACAGGTAGCTGTAGGCCGAATTTTATTGCCGTTATAATCCGAAGTTAGTTTTGTGATTTGTTGGATTAACGGCAGAATTCAGTCCTATTGCTCATAATGTAGCAAAAAAAAATTATAATTTTGGTCTATTTATACAAAATTCAAACATAATATTCATCGTCTTTTACGTTATGAAAGCTTTAGACATTGCAAAACTAACAGGAAGCAATCTTAATTGAAGATCGTTTTTCTGTATATGGATAATGTGACCTAATTTTATTGTAAACGTGCTAATTTGCATACTATAACAACCATTCCGTAGTCAGAATCCAGTTATTTACATATGTATTACCCAAGATGAAACACGCCATTCAGTTTAGGGTTTTCTCAATGTTTTTCTTGTAGTAAACATAATAAAAAAGAGACACCAATGTCAATTAATACACAACGCACAGCGGGTTATTACAAACGGCAATAACTATCATCACGTATCAATAATGATAGATTTTAAACACGAAACCGATAAAAAAAAATGGTGCCACTGTCGAAAGATATCAGGTAGTATCTACACTTTAATGTATGTAATAAGTTTATCTATAATATAAAAGGGAAGAACAAAACTGAATATTAAAAATAAAATATACCATGAAGCATTATTAAACTAAATATAGTGCCGAACATCACAAGTAACATTTCACTATTTGAAGGAGAGTCATTCCATTCATTATGACATCAAACAGTAGTTCCGAAAAAAGTCTTGTATCACCCAGGTCCCAAGTCAAAAAATACCTCAAACAAATCACTCTTTCAAATCGGTAAGAAATCAGTCATTTGATTGTGATTTGCAAGTTATGCAAATTCTCGTGCAAATTAGTTATCAAACCACTCTAACAAAGGACTAACAAATTACACTAAACCTGGAAAATATAATTAATAAATTACTAGCAAATCACATATGAATTACTATCAAATCATGGTAAACAATTAAATAAAATCACCAGCAAATCACATCAAATTGTATACATGTATGTATCATGTGTATATGAATAAAAAATCACACCAAACCTGGCAACAAAAAGGACAAAAACAAGGTCAAAATAATTAAACAAAAATAGTTTAAGCATATAGGTGGATCATTAATCTTGCCACAAGTCCCTTTGGACATTTTTGACATAAGAGAAGATACATCTTGCTTTACTATCTACTTCTGTGGATATATATTATAATGTTAAAAGTGATAATAAAGATTAACTATCTTAACATGTACTTTGTTACTTCATTGTAATTACTTATATACTAGTAGCCTACAGTATAGTGCAATATATATTTGGACAAGATGGCGGCTACCATAATTGAGCGCTAATTAATCTGGCACATTTAACGGAATGGTATACAATAAAAGAACAAATAAATGCAAAAGACTTACCTAGAATTTCGTCAGGTGTCCTTTTAATCTAATGACACTAAGAATTCGCCTTGGAATAGACCGGAAGAGGCATTTTACATAGTCAGGAGTAATGTCCATCCATATCTGCTGAACTTCAGTGAACAAGTCATCCTTAGATTTATTCTATTAACACGAGACTGCAATTTCATTCTATTAACACGAGACTGCAATTTTCTTTTAATAAACAACCATAGATTTTCAATAATATTTATATCTGGGCTTTGCGCAGGCCAACTTATAGTCTTGATTCCATTCCTGTGAATAAATTCACGTGTTGAATGTGAGCGGTGAACAGGAGCATTGTCATCTTGAAAAATGTAATTTCCGTTCGGAAAATGACGAACTAGAACCGGCCACAAGTTATCATCCAAAATCTCGATCTTGATATTTGACTGAATTAATGTTACCATCTACAGAAGCTAGTGTACCAACACCGTACCAGGAAACGCATCCCCAAATCATGATTGCAAACCGTGGGCGTGGCGCATTCACAGTCACTAAATCAGGTCTCCACCCTTCTCCTGTTTTTCCCCATATATGGACCCGCTTATCATGACCAATCATTATTTTAGATTCATCTGAGAAAATGACTTTCTTCCAAAAAGTATCAACCGTTAAATGTCTCTTTTCCCTACACCAAGCATGGCGTCTCTTGTGATTCACTTCTCGAACTACCAATTTCTTTCTTGAAATTCGTTTTTTAAAATCATGTTTATGTAGATGTAGCTGAACAGTGTGTTTAGATACAGGCACACCTCTATTTTCATTAAATTTGTTGGTAATATCCTTTAAACTGTCTCTCCGATTAACTTTTACTAACCGTTCTAACTTGCGATAATCGCGTTCTGTGACTCGAGGCATCCTTCCACTTGGTTTGATGTTTTCAACTGTTCCACGTTCTTCAATGCACCTTTTCAAGTCACCAATAGTTGATTTTGGTATTCCCTGAGTGTCTGCTACAAATCTGATTGTTTTCCCCTCATTCAGCAATTTACGAACGACGTCTTTAATGTCGTTAGTAAGCTCCTTGCCTTTTCTTCCCATGTTTACTTCTGAAGGTGTCAGAAATAAGTATGTTTAGCAGACGACAACTTTGTCACGTGATTTGTGACGTCATGGGATTATCATGTGACCTTAAGTAACTTAAAAAATTACAACACACGTTATAAATGTTTTAATTATATCAATAAAACTGATGTTAGCTGAGCTGTCGCTCAGTCAGCCGCCATCTTGTCTGAATACATATTGCACTACTCTGTATATACCTAGTTTAGCTCATACAGAATAACAAATGCATGCCTGATTCTCCATTACTTTAACTTTTAAAAATTGTAATAATGTGAACTATACTTGAATAATAATTAAAGTTAGTTAAATTAACTTACTTTCTACATCTTTTAATAAGTTTTAAGTATATATTTTAAGTCTTAAATTTTGCTTTTCCATATCGATCGCTAATTTTCTCATATTTTGGCAAAATACATACCTAATTTTACATAAACAATAATATCTATGGAGACATGTTTATATGTCATAAATGTCATATTAGTATCATGCAAGAGATTCCCAAGAATGCTGTTCCAATTGACAATCTGGTATAACATAATTTGTATTGGTTTCATAAAGCATCAGACTTGAGGATTTCCTCATCATCTCAGTAATTCAAATAATCATGCTTCAGGAAATAATGATATAAAATTATGTCCCATGATATGGAGCAAGAGTTTGTGGCTTATAATTTTAATGATTTGTAGTTTTTTCTGCCCAGAAAAATGGTTTTGACAAGTAAAATCTAGCAGGGGACTAGTCTGAGAGAAATGGTAGTAAAAGAAAACTAAATGGTACTGACTGTAACAGGTTAATGGATTTTATACTGTCACATATAACTTAAAATATTTTTTAAGTCCTGTAATATTCTTTAAATTAGCTAAATGCAGTAGGTTTACTTAATGTCTGGTAAAGTATGGAATTATGGAGTACCTTGGGAATCTCTGTAATAGGAAATGACATTTTATATTTATATAATACCATAAGGGAGGTAACTCTAACATAACACTGAATGACAATTATTGAGTCTGATACAAAAATGAAAAAAAAATTGTAAGGTGTCTATTTTAAAATTATGCAGACAATACACCATATTTTAATGTTGATTCATGTTATAGAAAAAGATACAAAGATTTTATTTTATTTATTTATAAATAAAGTGAGATGTAACTATATGCATAAAGTGAGATGTGTCTTGTTGGGCAATAAAAAATGACATGTTCCTGTTGCAAAAATATGCTTCACTGATCGACACTGATAGCATGATCTGTACTCTATGTGTTATCATTTCAAAAGTTATGTTATGCACGTATACACATATTTCCCAATGTATGAGAGTGCTCAAAAGAGGTATTTGTGACCTATGGTGTCAGATCATTGAAAGGCATAGAAAAAAATTTAGCTTTGAAATATATTGTCTTTAATCATAGTATACAAGAGCCATAAAAATTAATGCACTCAGACAAAATCAAATTTTGCAATAACTGGAATACAGCCAGTAATCTATTTTATTTGTGAAAAAAAAAATAACAAAAACAATGTACAAAATAAAAATTTAATGGAAATATTTTTTACATTTCCAAAATAAGTTGATAAAAAAAAATCCAATTTATTTCCTAAAGTAAATTCTGTACACTCTTCATTCATACCAAAAATGTCCCAATTGACACAGACAGTTATCTATAGGTGTTTACTCAATGTTTAATTGTTTGTTTTACAACATTAGGAGATAAATGCTGACAGCAATCAGCAATTCTACTGTCAAAAATTAGGAACATTGCAATTTTTATTTCGTGCAATTTACCTATGTTATCTCCTACACCACAGTACATTTACCATACAAAGTTCTCTATTTCATAAATCTTAGCTTTTTCAATACTGTCCTTGGGTGTAGCACACCCAATATATAACACACCTGTGTGACTGATAGACAGTGACATTGGCAACATTACCCCCATCTCCTCAGTATTGTGGTAAGTGATGAAGTTACCGTCACAGTTCAGGATGTGTATTGTATTATTAACAGTGTCAGATACAACAAAGTTATCTGATCTTGTGGATACAATACTTAATGGTCTAAATGGGTTATCTGCCTTGTTTACATTTGTGTGGCCATTGTAAATGTTTTTCAACCCTCCCCCTTGATCTAGTATTACAACCCTACCCTGGGCATCTTCAGATGTCCAATCGATAACGCCAATGTGATTTCTACTGTTACTAGTTATACGTATTGGACCTGTAAACAATTGTTTGTCTTTGTCATACTGGAATACTTTCTCCTGTTTTCCTGTTTGGTCCATCACTATAACCTGTCTTAGTCCTGTAGCTGGCCATGCTGATCCTGTATCTCTAGTTCCCACTATAACCTTATTGTCATGTGTCACATGGATTCCTCCTGTTAATAATGGTGATACTTTGTATACAGAATCTTTCACTTCCTGCGTACCGAATGGTATTATCTTTATAGATGAATCCTCAACAGACACAAGTAAATCTCCAGAGGAATTTAATGCCATATCTGCAACCAGTACCTTAGGTTCAAGCAGAACTTTTACAGTGTCCCCTAATAGTTCAACTTTCTGTAAATTTCTAGCCAAATCAGATATGTAATGGAAACCACCTTGATATGACTGTACTTTAAATATGTCATTCAGTCTGGTATTGTATCTTTTGAGTACCATTAAGTCTGTGCTATATGGATCCATAACATTTTCTAGGGTACCAAATTGGAAGGAATTCTCTGATATTTTTCCTGAGACAAACTTGGGAAGTTGATAGAATGTAGTGCTTAATAGTTTGGTATTTGTCCCCATCGACTTTAATTGAGAATCTGACATGTTAAATATTTTTTGAGCATCACATAATTGAATCGTATCATCTACCTCATCATTTTGTTCCAAGAGCTTCTTTTGATTCTCGTCCACTTTTTTATCTTCGCAATCCAGAGATTTGGAGGTTTCCTTCCATTTGATATCAAGTTCATTTAAAAGTTTATTTGTCTGCTTTTCAACAGCAATCGTCAAAGCATTTTGATGATCTAATATTTCTTGCTTTGTTCTGTCATATCTCGTCTGATGCAGTTGTTTTATTTGATTGAGTTTCTCTTTATGGCTGGCTTGAATTTTAATTCCTCCTTGTATTAAACTTTGTACTTTTCCAATTTTTTCAACTTGAATTTGATAACCTTCTAGCAGCTCTACTAGATCATGTTTTTTGTGCTTATTAGCTATGCAAAGTGGACATACTAGTTCATCACATGTTTTGCAAAAAAGACAGCAGTTTTGTCCTTTGTGTTGTGCACACTTCAGCTTGGTAAAATCTGGTTTCTTTTCTTCTTCATGTTTACCAACATCTTTAATGTCAATGATATTGTGGTCTTCAGCTGTGGGAAATTTTGGATGCACTTTCTCCTTACATCTTTGGCACATCAGAATTTTACACTCCAGACATTTCCACTTAATTTTAGGCTCATTTTCACATAATTGGCAGCCTAAAGCGGTTTGTCCTTTCTCAATAGACTTTGATAGAACTGATGATGACGCCATCTTGTTGAATATCTTTATACTTCCTGGTATCAACAAACAAGAAAGGCTCATTATCTTCTATTTTTAGTTGATATATCATGCACATAATCTAATGTTACTCTAAAATGCTTGTTGTAAAAAAACTTTTGATGTATTAAATAGTTAACAAAAAATAAGTTAAATATATAGAAATGTATAATTAAATTTAACTGAAGTAGGTATTCTAAAGTAATGTTTTAAAAGTATATAGAGAATGCACTGTTTGGAATGTAAAATAATGTTCATTGTAGAGAACAAATTGAATAAAGTATAAAGTTTTTTTTTCAATTATTTGGTATTTAAAAAGAATAACAAAATTTACACATCCTATTTAAAGGTATGAAATGTCAAAGTTTTAAATATTCTACAATTTGATTTAAAATTCTAAAATATAAAGCAGGTGCACAACTTTAATATGTGTGCAATTTTTCTGTGAAATTTTATGAATCTGGGTTAAAATCTGTAGGAATTGATATCCCAAGTCTAGAAAAATGTCATCAAACAATGCAATAATAGAAGGAGCACATAACGTCAATATGTGTGCAATATTTCTATAAAATTTAAGGGATCTGGGTTTAAACATGTAGTAGGAGTTGATTATACAAAATGGGTACCCTTTCTTCCCTTCTTGCCCGACTTTACTGTACTAGAACCCGGGTTGCTTGAACAAAAAAATGTACAAAGTAATTTATTGAATAACAACCTTTAAATACAACTCGTATACTTATATAACTGTTTAATATTGAATTTGTTTGTTGTATGGATTGAGATCTTTACCAGTTACATTTTGTGCAAGATCAAGATTTAAAACAATGCCTCCCTCATCTGATATTAAACCAATAAAATTATTTAAAAAGCCTTCCTCCTTCAATTATATGGCCTGAGAACCTTACAATTAATTTTGTGTGGCCTTAGGAAGATTTTTTAAAGTTACAGGTGATCTTATTTTAGTTTAAATACATGTATGTACAGTGTTGTGAACTTGATAGTAGGTCTATGGATTAAATTAAAAGGTACCGGTTTAGGTTTTAAAGGTAGTTCCACAACACATCTCAAGGTCATCTTAAGAGAGCAGAAAATTTAAATAGCAGATAATTAAGTGAAAAAAACATTTCAATACAAAAATAGGTCCTCAAAACGGACATTTTTCTCAATCCAAATGGTTCTTTATCAAAACATGCTCAATGTTTACATAACACTCGGCCCATTCATAATTAACAAACAAGTTACATATTACAGTATAAAGCCAATATACATGTCAAAATCCTATAAGCTATTACTTTTTAACATTTACTAATAAACAAACATGTGACATACAGGTAAAAAATAACACACCTTATTAAAATGGATCATTAAACAACGACTTACAGTGACATAAAAGCTGACAAAAACTGTGTATAGAAAGGTTTTTAAAAGGCCTAAATTGTTAAGTTTTTTTTTATTTTAATTTGAATAAACTAAAAATAACTTTCTGTATTTTATCATTTTACTTGTTAAAAAATCAATTTTGTTATAACAAGCTTATTTACAATGCATTTATATTTACAGCTGTTTCAATCTTATTAAAACCCAATCTTGCAGTTGTTCCTCCCCCCTTTTCTATTCAGCTACAATTGGAAAATGGGGGGACAAAGTAAAATATGTTATTGTAATTAGATTGCAGATTTTTATCATATCTGACAGAAAGTTAGGGTAAGCTATTGTGATCTTGACTTTAGTAAACATGTAAATGATAAATGTAAATAGCTTTACAAACATTTAACATTCTTTTAAATGAAGTTTTCATACATGGCTGACAATCCATATTTTTGATTGGATGAAATTTTAAAATCTGTTATTCTGAAACTATATGTCCAGATTGTTTGTAACAAAGTAGAATTTGTCTGAGTTGTCTTATTACAAAAAGTTCTCATTTTGTGACCTAGCTATCCTTGTTTATGAATGGCCATTTTACAAAAATCTTTTTTTGTGTGTTTTTGATTACTCAACTATTAACAATACAAGCACAAATGTGTTTGACTGTAGTCTCTTCTCTCATTAGCTCAACGGGGGCCTCGGTGGCCGAGTGGTCAAGGTAGTTCGTCTACTATTGATCACGTGGTCTGTCAACACTGAGATTGCGGGTTCGATTCTCACTGCAGGCAGGGTGTACTCGACTCCAATCTTAATTAACAAGGATTGCCAGTTTTCCTGCCGCAGGTCTGGGGTTCTCTCCGGGTACTCCGGCTTCCTCCCCCAATAAAAACTGGACGCCATGAAATAGCTGAAAAATTGCTGAAAGTGGCGTTAAAACACCATTCAAACATACAAACATTAGCTCAACGGACTTAAAGGGTCATGTGAGCTTTTTTCATCACTTGGCATCCTTCATTGTCGTCCACTGCTTTTCCAATTAAAACTAAACTTAGCAAGAATTCGTGTATATTGGTCGATTATTAATAAGGTAGGAGTGTTAGATAGATAAATAGATCAAATATTCAATAAAAGTTGCCAGAGCTATTATTGCATTTTGTTTGCCTGAAATAGAAAAAAAAACTTCTTATCATAAACCGCTTGGTAGATTGATTTGTGATACTGTGGAAATGCACCCCAGATGGTCCTGTACAGAGTTTTTGATTTCAATCCTTGATTCACAGTAGAACAGCTTAACATAAGACCCTTTAGGAAAAATATATAAATATATTCTCCTCAAAAACACATTGGAGCCGTAATGGATGTGTGGTTAAGTTAGGTAGTTATTTACTGTTGACCTTGTGACCTGTTGAAATTGAGATTGTCACTGAGCCTTACTGCAGGCAGGATGTGTTAAACTCCAGTTTTCCTGCTGTTTTCCCTGGGTACACTGGCTTCCTCATGGACACCATTATGTAGCTGAACATTTTATTTTACTGTATCTATTTTCTTACAAATTTTGATTTTCGTGAAGTGAAACATTTCCTGAGAATAAGCTGTTGCTATGTATTTCCATAAGTTTTATGTAAATTGGTTCAAATGTGCTTTTGTTTGTTTTTGGTTTAATGCTACTATGAAGGTCATGTGAGCTGTTGCCATCACTTGGTGTTCATCGTCGTCATCGTTGTTAACTTTTCTATAAATATCTTACGGATAAATGTGCCAAATTACTGAAAAAAAAAATTTGGATTACTGGGAGTACAGCAAAGGGGTAAACACCTCTGGTTCAAGGTCAAGATTGTTGGATGAACCTTTTAGGAGTTATGCCTCTTGAACAAGTTTTCAAATCAATTTTTATTCATTAAAAAATACCTTCTCCCCCAAAACCACTTAGGAATTGCACACCTTATCAGTAATATATCCTTTACCAAGTTTGCAGAAATCATGGCCGCAGAACAACAAGGGGTCAAAATACAATTTTTTTGGCTTATAGTTCAAAAAGTATAACAGATGCTGGAAAATGGAAGAGACTCCTTCTTCAGCATCAAAAGCTCTACAAAACCCTTAAGTGAGTCCTAGCATTATGATGACTTCTTCTAGGAGTTATTACCCCTTAATGGTCAAAAATGCTGATTTTTGCCAATTTTTCCCAAAGAATCTTAAAGATTATGATAAGAAGAGAAAAAGTTAGCATTGCTTAATTGTTCAGCTCTATGTGAGCTACAGATATGAGTGCAGGGTCCAGAAAGCTCTATAAGATTCTGTGTAGTTCCGAAAAGGAGTTATTGCCCCTAAATCGTCGATTTTTGACATTTTTCTTGAAAGCCATGAGAGCTACAGGAAAGCTTTTCATACAAAATTATTCAGAACATCAAGATCTATAAAAAGATTATTGATGCGTATGTGTTGGACAACTCCTTATAGTTATTTCCCTTGAAAGATTAATGATTTTTGCAGAATTTTGACAAATCTTAATAGGAAATTGTGAATTGGACAATTCTTTATAGGAAAATGTTGAATTTCTAATCGATTAAAAACACTCAAATATAGTTAACTATAGTTATATAGTATACCGAGGTAAACCCTAGTCTCATTTTTGCATAACTTTTGTAATATTTGAGTTTTTCTAATCGATTAGATTTTCAACATGTCTCCCATGGCCATTAATGCATTCTGATTAGTAGAAATTTCAAAAATCTTCTAATAAATTGCCTAGCAGGTAGATTGCGTCATTATGTCTCCCCACTTGATCCTCTACAAAGTTTGATTTTTTTATGCTGTTCCTATATCCATAAGATGGTCGCCAAAGTGAAACATGGTTTAACATAGGACCCTATGGAAAAACCATACAAACAGCACTTCTGAGACATCCTTCTACACATTTGGACGAAATTATGCTGACATAATCAGGGTAGTTATCTTATTAATTTTTAGTTTAGAAAGAAAATTCAGCCTGACAGCTTTGAGGGCTGTTAATGTGTCCTGATTGGCTGGAATTTCAAAAAATTGTTTTCTGTCAAACCACTTGGCAGAAAGAATTGTGATATTGTTGAAATGTACCTCAAATAAGCCTCTACAGTATTTGAGTTTTTGTGTGTATCAATCCTTAATTCAAGCTGAAAGGCACAGAATGTATTATTAAGTGAACATAGGACCGTATGGGAAAAAAACCACAAAAAGCTACTTCCCAGAAGCCGTTGATATATTTCATCTACATTGATTCCTGTAAGTAGTCATTTAGATGAAAAATTTTTTTCTTGGATTTTAAGTGGATTTAAATTTAAATGACAGAATCAAGTAAGAAATGAGTTATTTATATCTTAGTATAAGGGAGATAACTCCAACATAACAGAGAATAACAATTATTGAGATTGAAATTTCAAAACTTAGAACTTAAAGAGTAGTGATATTGTAGAAATGTACCTTAGATGGTGCTCTACAAAGTTTGAGTTTTTTGTGCTGATCCTTATTTGAAGATGGATGACACTGTGGAACGTAGTTTAACATTATTAAGTACCCCTATGGGAAAAACATACAAACAGCATCTTCTCAGAAACTATTCCACACATTTAAACTAAATTATGCAGAAATGTTGCTAGGATAGTTCTCTTTTTAGCCATCTAATATATTCAACATGGCTTCCAGGGCGGTTAATATGTTTTGTTTGACTGAAATTGTATGATTCTTTCAAGTGACAAAATGCTTTGCAGAATTGTGATCTTGTAGAAATGTACCACTAATTTTAATTTTTGGTGCCAGTCCTTAATCCAAGATGGCTACCACAGAGACACGGAAAATTATCAGACCATAATAGAAATATATAGAAACATTTTTTTGCCTAAACTATCACTAAAGCATTTAAAATTTTAAAAATTGCACAAACTTCATATCTCTTAAAAGGATTTTTGTAAGACTGGTGAGCTTAACAATCTCTTGAGAGCCTCTAGTTTTTATGTGTTTATCTTTTTATGTCTGCTCCATTTGGTGGGGAGACATTGTTTTTGTCCTGTCTGTCTCCCCGTTAGTCCGTCTGTCCGTCACCAAGTGATACCACTCAACTCCTCTGAAACTGCTCAACCAAATTTTACGAAACTTGATATGTAACAAGTACACCATATTTAGTTGTGCTCATTACCAGGAAATTCTTATCCTCAAAATTTAGTTATGGCCCTTTGAACTTACAATTTTCCAAAAATTCCACTCAACTCCTCTGAAACTACTTAACCAAATTTTTACGAAACTTGGTATGTAACAAGTACACCATATGTAGTTTTGCATATTACATTTTGATCCTCAAAATTTTGTGGGGGTTATGGCCCTTTGAACTAAGAATTTTCCAGAAGTTCCTCATAAATCATGGTTTCCTGTGAAACCACTGAACTACATTTTACTACTGAATGAAACTTGTTATGTCGCAAGTACACCATATTTAGTTGTGCATATTACCAGGGAATTTATATCATCAAAATTGTGTGAGAGTTATGGGACTTTGCTGAAAATCCACATGGAAGAACGTGGGGAAAACATCGTTTTTGTATGCAAAAAACAAACGTTAATTATCTAGGATTTTTACAAAATACAATACAAATTTGGTATCACATAAGAGGTTCTCCAACTTATACAAACTAGCATTGCAATCCCTTTCGGTCATTTTGTTCCAATGCTTTTTGATGGTTTATCCACCTTTTTTAAGTGTTTTCTCATGTTGTCTAAAACTCTCAGGTTGGATGATTTTTAAATGGCAACATTGATTTTTTGTGGGTTTAATATTATTTCTGTGATACATTAGAATTATTAGTCATCACCATCAAGGGAGTAAAACAGGAATTGTTAAATTGAATCAAGATTGTATTGAAGAAGTATTGATTGTTAGTAAATTACAGTTCAGCTGTATTGTAATTTTTTACAGGTACCTAGCTGCCACACAAATGGAGTCCACCAAAGCCAGAAAAGCATTCCCTTGTTTTGATGAACCAGGTTAAGATGTATTATTTTAATTTTTTACAGGTACCTAGCTGCCACACAGATGGAGTCCACCAAAGACAGAAAAGCATTCCCTTGTTTTGATGAACCAGGTTAAGATGTATTATTTTAATTTTTTACAGGTACCTAGCTGCCACACAGATGGAGTCCACCAAAGCCAGAAAAGCATTCCCTTGTTTTGATGAACCAGGTTAAGATGTATTATTTTAATTTTTTACAGGTACCTAGCTGCCACACAGATGGAGTCCACCAAAGCCAGAAAAGCATTCCCTTGTTTTGATGAACCAGGTTAAGATGTATTATTTTAATTTTTTACAGGTACCTAGCTGCCACACAGATGGAGTCCACCAAAGCCAGAAAAGCATTCCCATGTTTTGATGAACCAGATTTGAAGGCTACATTTAAAGTTACCTTGGTTCATCATAAAAGCAAGATGTCTTTGTCAAATATGCCAATTGCTAAGACTTATACAAGGTATTATCAAGCTGTGGAACAGTTAAAGAAAATATAGACTATTGTTTGTTTTATTTCTAAGACCTAAAGTATCCATCGAACTGCTTGTGAGATGGATAATGAGATCAAGAAAATCAAACAAACAGAAATCTGTTTGTTGTTTTGTAACTAGTCCTTGGAAACAGAGTCCAGGAAAACTAATTTTGGCCTGTCAGTCTTTGGACTGGCACAACATAAGCTATTCTGCCAGTCCTATACAATTTTTGCAAGACCTACCCTTTTTCGGCCGAGTTGCAACGAAGTTGAACTCGGCTATTGTTATGATGATTGCGGGTGGCTGGGCGGGCGTCAACAATTGGTTTCCGGACCATAACTCAGAAAGTTGTGAACCGATTTTAACTTAAGATATTGTTACATACCATAAGAGGAGGAACCCTATTGATTTGGGGTAAATCTGTTCAAGGTCAAGGTCACAGCGACAGAAAAACATTCGAAAATTTCTTGAATTAGTAGTTTCCGGACCATAACTCGAAAAATTCTCAACGATTTTTATTAAAACTTTGGGATATTGTTACATACCATAAGAGGAGGAACCCTATTGATTTTGGGGTAAATCCGTTCAAGGTCAAGGTCACAGTGACAGAAAAACGTTAGAAAATTTCTTGAATTAGTGGTTTCCAGACCATAACTCGAAAAGTTCTTAACCAATTTTATTGAAACTTTGGGATATTGTTACATACCAAAAGAGGAGGAACCCTATTGATTTTGGGGGTAAATCCGTTCAAGGTCAAGGTCACAGCGACAGAAAAACGTTAGAAAATTTCTTGAATTAGTGGTTTCCGGACCATAACTCAAAAAGTTCTCAACAGATTTTAATAAATCTTTGGTATATTGTTACATACCATAAGAGGAGGAACCTTATTGATTTTGGGGTAAATCTGCTCAAGGTCAAGGTCACAGTGACAGAAAAACCTTAGAAAATTTCTTGAATTAGTGGTCTCCGGACCATAACTCAAAAAGTTCTCAACCGATTTTAATGAAAGTTTTGGTTAATAAAATACGGCAACTCGGCTTTTGCACCCCTGTGCATATCGATTTTTTTAAATTTAATTTTAAATCCTGAAAACAAAATTAGGCACATTTAAAAATATTTTTTATGCAAATAATACTCATCACAAGCAAACTTCCTGATAAAAGACCACTGTGCCTGCTAGGTTTGTTCATATCAAAATTATCTTCATTGTCACTAACCATCTAATAATCAGGGTAAATGAGGTCTATTTTAGTTAAGAATGTTTAAGCCAGGGATAAACTGTATCTGCCACATTGTCATACATATAAATTGGTTTTGTTTTAAAAAAAATTAAAACTGGAAACCAGTACCAGAACTATTCCAAGGTACACCAGAAGACCTAAGGAAAATTTAAGAGTGAACCAATAACTGCTACTTTTTCAGCAGCCGTCATACTGCAAAAATATTTGTTTGGTGGTCAGGACTGACATAACCAACTATTTTCATGGAGTCGATTAAAAACTATAAATAATTATCCATATAGAGATGAATATAGTTTAGAAAATGATGATGATTATCCATATATATCATGCTAGTAGAGTGAAATGGGAATTTCTAAGATTACATGATCAAAGGAAAATTGAACAAAAATATATTTGTTTATGTTTGTGTTTTATCGATAATTGACGTGCTTCTGCTGACAGATTACCCCTATTAATATTAATCACCATACATAATGTATTAGAATATTTGTTGAACAATTTTATAACAAATTTGTATAATGTCAAATCGGTAGTATTTTTACATCAGTTACATCATAATAAAAACGGTTGGCTTGTTTTACTTGAGTAACATCAAGTTGTAAACAATATATACTGGTCAGAGAGTAGTTCTCGCCATTAAAAAGACAGAAGCAATTCTCGCCATTTTTTGTGACTGTACAGTTATTTTTCCATGTAAATCAATGGAACAGGTTTCATTTAATAGATTTCACCGTCTTCCATCCTAAACAAATTATGCTGGTCACTTGTAAAATGCCAATATTTCACAAAAACTGTCAAAAGATCGTGTGGCCAGAATTACTTGCCGGCGAGAACTACTCCGTGACCAGTATACATTTGAGTAATTTTTTCTTTCCTTAAGTTTTGTTGTGTCCGTGTTAGATTTTTTTCCAACTGCAATAATTTCTACCTCCAAAGTAATACAATCAATTAAATGGGCAATAATTTGGAATATAACAAGTAACTGTTTAACAACAAATCTTACATGACAATTTTCAACTCTTTTTTTGTGGTCTTAATACATGTACATACTACTGTTCCATGTAACCTTTGAAGTTTCAATTCATTCACTTCTTTAAAGGTGACCTAGTCGTTAAGGTAGCTAGTCCTTTACCAGTTATCACATCCTGTCAACACTAGGGTTGTTTTTCAGTCTTGCTGCAGTGTGCGCTTAACTTCAACCTTAATTGAAAAGGGTTGCTAGTTTACTGCAGAAGGTTCGGGGTTTTCACTGGAACTCTGGCTTTCTAACACAATAAAAACTGGATGCCATGATATACTAGAAAACTAGCTGTAGTAGCTTTAAACCCCATCCAAACAAATAAACAAACACTACTTAAAATTAAATAAAAAAATATGCTTTATAAATGCAATATGATAAAGTTAGTTGGTTTCACATGGGAAAACACTTATGACTACTATTGTATACTTTTTTAAAATTGCAGACCACAAATTGAAAACATGTCTAATCCATTCAGCATGTTTCGCATGCATAAATTGTTATTGTTCAGCAAATGTATGCTTCATTTTAGATCTGATGGTTACATAGCAGATGAATATGAAGTTACACCAGTCATGTCAACTTACCTGCTGGCTTTTATTGTTGGAGATTTTAATCATACAAGTAATACAACTAAAAATGGAGTTAAAGTAAGTTTAACCTTAATGTCACATACACTGAGAATGAATGTATTCAGTAATGTAATAGTGGGATAATATTTGCATTAAACCCTGCTTGTAAATAATGTTTGAGTTAAATACTACCTGTCATGTGAAAGTTTACTTGTCTTATGGCATGGCATGAAGTTTGCTAGAATGATAACTAATATGAACAAGCTTGACATTAATACTGACTCAAGTACAGCATATTGTGCCACAAATAAACTAAAAACCCACATTAGACATGTTAGAAGTAAATCTAATGACCACTAGTCAAACAGCACGCTATGTAAATGATTTGGAAGTATTTATTTGCTTGGTAAACTTCATTAAGAAAAAATAGCAAAGGTAACCGATTGAACAACAATAGCCGAAAGTCCAGGGACAATTACAAATCCGGATATAGACATACAATGCAAAACAAAAACCAAAAACAAAAAAAGAATTATAAGATAATTAATTGGGCGGAGTGAATATCCAAAATATGATCAGGAGTGCCGCATAACACATCTAATTAAACAAGTGCGCAGAACTAATGTTCCGCCCACGACTTTAATCTGATGCTTTATGCGGCATGAGTGGATATTCAAGATGCCCAATTGATTATCCTATTTATTATACAGATCAAAATTGTTTTCGTAAAATTTTAATGCTTAATCCTAAATTTTATGAACGGCGGATAAATATCTGTATAGTACAAAACCATTGTGACATTTTGGCGGGAAAAAACCAGAGAGTGAAAATAAACGATTATTTTCACATGTGATTTACCTTGATTTCTGTCAATCGATAAATTCGATATTTCATCTCTATCTATACAATAAAGTGAGTTACCAAAACACAATAAAAACCATGGGTGAATATTAGACACCTGTCAAGTTACTCATTGTCTTGTCTAGGAAAAAGTCAAATCCAGGAATAGGAAACCTACAACTCAGAAAATGATGTGGAAATTTTTAATTATTATTTCGTACAAACATGCAGAACTGAAGAAGTAGAATAACGACTGCTGAATTTGTATCACAATATAATAGACTACACAAAATAAGAACAGTGTATTATCATGCCTGGTTTAATTGCAAAAGGAAAGACGTGCAAATATCAAAATAGTTTCCATGGTACTATAAGTAAAACACCTCTCAATAGGTGTAGAAAAGAGGTATATATATTTACTACTCAAAATTTTTGTGAGGACATTTAATGTTCCAATTTGTATTTCCAGTATGGTATATGGTCAACACCAGAGTCTGTGAATCAAACCAGTTTTGCCTTAGATGTTGGAATCAAAGTCCTGACATTTTATGAAGATTATTTCAACATTAGTTTTCCTTTACCAAAACAAGGTATCATTACAGCTGCAGCTTTAATAGGAATCTTACTATTTTTTCTTATTTGTATATTATTAATGAATTGCCTATATGTTGATGGAAAGATAATTTTGAGACTTTAACAAATTTGGATAAACATGTTAAAATATAAAAAGGCATATTTAAGTGACATAGCTGATATACATAGGATGACGAGTGATCTCTACAGTAATGATACAGACATATTTATATTCTAAAATACATGGCTGGTACAGGTCAATTTATTATAAATGTTATGGAAATATCGTGAAATTCTCTGTCATTTGTATGAAAAGCATTATATTTTAGCATACCCATGAAGTTTTATTATTGGAGGCAGATCTCTAAATTGACATGGAAAGGTGTGTTGGTATTTTGAATATTGTTTTAGGTTTTAGTTTAAAAGTAATATATATTGCAGCAATATAGTTCTTCATATGTATATGAAACTTAAATAACATTACTCTTCTATTTTAGATATGATTGCAATACCAGATTTTGGACCTGGGGCCATGGAGAATTGGGGTCTGATCACATACAAGGAGAGGTATCTATTGTATGAAGAGGGCGTGTCTTCAGAATCAAGTAAACAACGTACAGCTGATGTCATAGCTCATGAATTAGGACATCAGGTTTGTACAATCTACACAAACTTATTTATTATGTAGCTGAAGTTAGTTAAATTGATGCTTCTAGCAGTGTCAGATAAGTGTTATCATTTTGTTACAAAATCAGGAAAAAAAACAAAAATTTTCAATTTACAAAATGTTACTTAGAACAACAAAAATCATAAAATTAGTATTTAACTTTAATAAAGTGAAAAATGTCAGTAATTTCATGTGTGCATAATAACCTTGTTACTTCTCATCCAAGGTATAGAAATGTCTCGTTAATTCCTGTTGGTGAGATTCTGTGTCTCATGGGGGAGATAGCTTATTATGACATCATGGACGTTACCGTTACGTATGCACAAATGGCACCAAACATACCGAAGAAATGCCTAAATTACCTGCAACTCTGGTGAAGAAAAGTATCAAATCACTCGTGGAAAGTCGATTCAAGAAAAACTTAAACCCTAGGGCAAAGATATCTGTTTGTCTGATACCTCGACAGAGCATCAGTATGGACAAAATATCTTAATTTGCCCTTGGGTTTGAGATGTTCTTGTCTCGCCTTCCACTTGTGATAGAAACTATTTGTCTTGTCCATAGAGATAACTTGTAATTGAATTGTCATGAAACTTTCTGCTCCTAAAGTAAACTTTTGAAAGGAATTGACATCAATTCTAAAATTAGTTCTTTTGTTCTATTTTTATTTTGTTTAAAAAAATTAGTAAAATATTTTCAAAGACGAATATGGTTGATTTCTATTTAAAATATCTAAGATATGATTTTACAACTCAAAAAGAGATCATTGCTATAATCTGTAAACAAGATATGAAGAACTGGGCAATACTGGTTTCTGACATCAAATGTTTGACAACTTGACCTCTGTACTCTGCATCTTAACGAAATTTGTTCCAATATCCATTACTATGCTTCCATTTATCGGTGTATCAAAATTATAATAACTGTTTACTGTATCAGTGGTTTGGTGACCTAGTAACGATGAAATGGTGGGATGATTTATGGCTGAACGAAGGATTTGCTACATTCATGCAATATTTTGGTACAGATCATATCTTCCCAAGCTGGAGAATGGTAAGCATTAATATAGATCCAACTAATGTCTTCCCAGATTGGAATTGAAATTCCATGCTGGAGGTGTAAAAATTCTGAATAATTTCACGATCATATTTTTTTTTATTTTAAAAATATGTAAATGTAATATTTCTTTACATCAGAATCATTTTCTAGACTGTAATAAAATGACAATACATAAGATTCTTGCAGTATAATATTGATGTTTGCCGATATGTACTAAGCTAACTAATCCATTGTATAACTTGTTGAGTTGAATTTCATGTGTTGTTAACAGTTTGACCAGATGGTGATATCAGAATTACATCCTGTGTTAGATTTTGATGGCCTGGTGACATCACATCCTGTCTATGTACCGCTGTCAAGTCTGGATGAACTACAATATGTATTTGACACAATTTCATATGGAAAGGTACAGTAGCCTGTATTGATAAATAGAGTTGTTTTGCTTATAAGCATACTCTGGGTTCCTCTGACATATACAATCTTCACTTTAGCTGAACTAGATGAAAGATTCATTAAAATGTATATTTGCATATTTGTGCACAAATATTTTTATGTTTCAAAAAGGAAAGATGCCTACAAGGGAGATTGGGATTGGAAAGAATTTAAAAAAATTTGCACTGAGTCACCATTAAACTTGATATGCAACACATATATTTTTGGATCTTAAATAATTTTAATAGTAAAATAGCCAATTTCACTTCATTATAATGCACATCTGTCTCTAATATATATTATATGTCATATTTTTTTTTATTTGGGAGGTATTCTGTCTGCAAGCCTCATGTTCTTTATATAAGCTTGACATTTAAGTTTCAGAAAAACCTTGCTAATCCATTCTGCAATCATCCCCTGGGTCATTTAAACATTGCAGTATGTTTTATTACATAACAAGCTCTGTATTTGTAAATAAATATTAGATGATGAAAGGATGCAGGTGGTTGCTGTCAAAAAACTTCATTTGTGTTTGTGTTTCTCGGCACACAATTAATACAAGACAAATCTTTGTAAAATTTCATATAACTTGTGATTTACGTCTATTTGATGTAAAACTACATTCTAACATGCCTTAAATTTTTGAGCTGTGAAATAAATAGGGAAAAACATTTCAAATAATATGTTGCTACTGGGTGGTGCATTTTTTTCTCGTAATACCTCATAATGAAAAATATATAAGCTGACAATTTCAGACTTCATTTTTTATTATAATTATCTTTTGAAATCCTTATAGGGAGGTTGTGTTTTAAGAATGACAAGATTTTTCCTGGGTGAAGAAACATTTAGAAAAGGCGTTACTGTAAGTACAATGTACACATATGTTTTAAAGACAAAAATGATCCAATAGATTTCAGCTTTGTAACATGTTGTCTTTAAAGTTGTATTGTAGTATTAATACAATCAAGAATTATGTAAGGATTTTTGTCAACCATATCTTCACCCATATATGTCATGCAGTTAATGATTATAATCTGGTTTGATTTAGTTTGTATTAAAATTAAAGTTGCTTCCTATTGTATAATGATTGCAGTTTGTAAACAGACAGAACAGATCATAGTTGCTAGTTGTTCAGACTCAAACAAATTTAGTATTTTGACCTTTGCTGGTCCTCATAATAGAAGAAACAACAATCACAAAAAGTTGTTAAGATGTATTCTTTGAGTTAAGCAGATGAAAGGGGTAATAAGTTTATAATAAGGATAAACTTGACCACCATCCTTTAATCTTTCATCTAAATTTACATTATTACAGAGGTACCTGAACAACAGGAAGTATAAGAATGCTGATCATAATGATTTGTTGGAAGCTTTAGATAAAGTAAGTTTTTATTTTTTTTTTCATAACATGACATGAAGGTAGACATATCATTCACATTATGTAATATTCCTATGTGTCATGTGATCAGTTGAATATTTTAAAACAATCTGATGTAAAAACATAAGAAAAACTTACCATCTTTGTCTGTAACACAACAAATTCAGATGATTCATTTAATGTTAAAAATAAGAAGGGGCATTACAATAGAAATCAACATTTTGTTTATGAAAAGTCCCCAGTATGCAATGCAATTTTTACTATATCTATTAATGGTTGACATTGGAAATTGAATCAATACAAAGAATCTCATATTTTACAATTATTTGTAAAATATTTTTTGAGATTTTAGAAAGAATGACTAAATAGGGTATTTTTATTACCAGCATGTCCTATTATGAAATAGCCTTGGTTATATAACTGTCACAGTTCATAACACTTATGAGTTTCCTATTTTTGCACATTTGTACATTTAAACAATTATGATTAAAAACATACCTTGTTTGTTAGTGATAAGACAATTGAATGTTTTTATTATATAATTTTAGATATGAAATAAATATTAAGGCATATTATTTTGTGCTTTAAAATAAATGTAAAGTTCAGAATTGTCCTACAGTATGTTTACTTTTTTTGTATGTTATGTTTTTGTGCAGCAATCAAAGATGGATAAGAAGAATTTACCAACTGATGTTAAAAGAATATTAGATACATGGTTATTACAAATGAATTATCCTGTAGTCATGGTAACAGTAACAGCTCCTGGCAAAATAACAGTTTCACAGAAAAGATTCCTTCAGAATCCAGAGGCTAAAGATCCAATGAAATATGTTTCTCCTTTCAAGTTAGTTTTTTTATTGCCATCTTATTTAGAAACATAAAGTCGGCAAAAAAATTTTTCTGCTCATCAATCTAAAGAACTGATTTGTTTGTTACCATACGATATGAAAGCTTTATTTTGATTTGGTGCATTTTTACAACAATAAACATAAGCTCTATGGAGCTTTTAACCGAATAAACAAACAAGACAAACATTACAAATATGTCATTTCTTATGTTTGTCTTGTTTGTTTATTTGGTTAAAAGCTCAATAGAGCTTATGTTTATTGTATGCTGTCTGCCTTTTATGCTTTGCATGTCGCAAAGCATAAAAGGCAGAAAGCATATATTAAACATGAGCTAAATGAGACATGAGCATGCAATTACAAAAGACATCATATATTAAGACAATCATTGTCAGGAAACCCATGTCCGGTCATGTTCTTGCTTTGCTACCACTTACCGACCATGGGCACACTTGTAGATATTTTCTCGTTTTCATGAATATTCATTAATTTTAATTATCCAATGGGAATGACATTTATTTTTTATCAGAAACTACGTATGTTATGTCTTTTTTTTATAAGTTGTCACGCTTCGCCGGAAGTAAAAGCAACCAATCAAAATAGGACATTACATATTCTTGAAAACGAGAAAATATCTACAAGTGTGCCCACGGTCGGTAAGTGGTAGCAAAGCGAGAATGCAACTGGACATGGGTTTCCTACAATGTAAGACAATAAAAACACACAGCATACAATACAAGATAAGCACATACTATGACAATAAAACAAGGCGGACAGCACATACTAAAAACAGATAGTAACTAAATGAGCCAATAGTAACATGTAAGCTTACAAGGCAAGATAAGATATGCACAAAATGACATTAATACAATTACGATAGCACTGACTAAAAATTACTACTAAAAAGGAGAAAGAAAGTTGAGATGTGGACTTGTTAAGAAAATAAAACGAATAGTATGCATGATGTATCTATATAGAGAGTATAAAAATTAATTTCATAGTTCCAAAATAGCACCAAGTAGAAAAATGCTAGAGCTAAATACCCGGTATATATTTTCTGCTTTTGTTTACATTGTATACTGGGTTGAAACTAAACTTATAAACAGTAAAATATATTTAAATCATTCAGTATTTAAATATTGTGTTTAATGATTATGATGCAAATAGAACTTCTTTATAGTTACAATTGGTGGATACCAGTGACGGTTACCAGTAGTACAGAAAAGAATTTTAATAAAACCAGTAGTGATGTGTTATGGTTTAATGATACCATTGCAGGTAGGGACACCTAACATTATATTTCTGATTACGTTTCATATTAAAGACATGTTATTATTATATTACTATAACAATTCTTTCATTTGATTGGCTTAAATTGACTTTGAAGGTAATGATATAGCATGAGAACAGGCTGAAATGGATTTAAAATGGCACAAGCTCTCTAAGCAGGTCTGCTGGAAAGTTATGTAGCCCTGAAGTATCTTAAAAAGTATTTTAGAAAACTGTTAGTGTCCAACAATTGCAATCGTCCTATTAGAGCATCTTAATTGCGTTGATTTATTATTTGTATGTAATTAACAGTCACTGGCTAGGAAACGAGTTTTAGCCTCACCTACTTTATGATTTTATTAATGTACTTGTTGACCTTTCTTGCCAAATGTAAAATCAATATGTAGCAATCATGCAAATTACATGTTTTGTTGTTTTTTTATTCCCCCCCCCCCCCACGCAAACTTGTTTAGCCGTCTGTCCACATCCCTTGTAAGTGCAACTCCTAAACCGCTTGATGAAATTTAATGAAACTTAGCGTAAAGGAAGTACATAATATGTGCATGAATGATTTTTATTGACCTCGGATATCATTAAGGGGATTTAATTGGACTTGGTAGCGAAGTGTGGGGTATCCCTTTGTGAGCGTGCTCACAGTCCACACTTGCTTTTGATAGTTATTTTATTAAACGTGTTACAGTTTATTACTTTTGCATAAATCATTCACCCCCAACAGTAGAACTGGTTAATTAAAAATCACTCAATTTTACACCATTTACAGTGATTACCTAAATGAGTAAACAAATCCACATTTCTAAGCCTCGTTCTTATATGGTGTTTATATCAAGGCACTACAGTAATATTATAGATATATCATGCTGCAGTTTGAATGAACTTTGACCTGTATGTCATTACTTCATAATAAATTTATTCATATAATTATTGATATAATAAAGCATTCATCCACTTAAACATGTGTTGACATTTATTTTTATCAACCCTCATAAAAATATATATACCTTGACGAATGGCTCGGTAAATACAATTTTCTTTGAGTTGAGAAAAATAGATGTCAACCTATGTCAAAGTCAATAATTGTATATTGTCTACCTGTAGTATTACTTCAAGGTGGTACACTAGATCTAATCTGTCAAGAAAAGAATTAATATTGCTTAAAAATGTTTTTATACTAAATGTTTTTTTAAATATTTGAACCCTAAAGTTTAAAATGTTAATCAAAATTTTCTGATTGGTCCATATTTTTCAAGGTTTGTTACATCATGTTGTTACCAATGTTGACCAATCTATTCATATTGTGGGTGTGGCTAAAAAAAACACAGCAAAAATGTACATGTACAAAAAAATACAGGATGGTTGTATTCCACACCCTGTATTCGTCTAATAAACGATGAAATGCAGGATAAACAATCTGTAATTGTCAACATACTCTTAACATCATCTCTGTCCTGCCATATGGTGAAACTATTTTCACATTGATGTTGTATAGAAACATTATTTTCCATTTAAATAAAATTGTTTGCTTTTATTTTCAATATTTGTTGACCACAAAATGTATTATAACAAAATTAACTTATATTTATAGAAATAAAATCCTCGTCAATTCCTGAGCCTGATGGTAAATCATGGGTGATTGCTAACATTGAACAATATGGTGTTTATAGAGTGAACTACACAGAACAGAACTGGAGGGCTATAATTAGCCAGCTGAGGTCAAATCATACGGTAATTAGAGTTATTGTATAACAGAATACTTGAACCCATGAAACAAATTAAATGTATTTTTAGCAAATTACATACAAAATTATAGTCGTGTTTAAGGTAAGCTTAATGCAATTAACAACTCCAAATAAAGGTTTACTCTGTTTTTTATCTTTTTGCTGATGTATTAGTTGATGTTTGATTGATAGTAACCCAATAGTCGCACACATTTATATATAGATATGGCTTTAACACAGTAATTGAACTGACATTGGTTAATTACCATGTCATAATTGTTGGGCTACTGATGAAATAAAAATGTCTTTTGACAGGTAATCTCGCCTATCAACAGAGCACAGTTAATTAATGATGCATGGAGTTTTAGCAGGTAAAGAGCCAAGTATTCAGGTCAAAACAGTCAATGCATAAATGTGTAAAAAAATGTTGAGTCTTAAAAACTTGTTGGGTATCGTGTAAGAGTGTATGCCTTTTTACTTAACAAAGAACTGTTATTATTAGCACCCTACTGGCTTCCCCGAAAGAGACTATAGGATTGCACTCCTTCCATCACACACATTTTCCATGCTTTTTTCTTAAGGCTTGCAGATATTGAGCTGATATTTGGTATATGAGTCAAACATGAGGAGTTACCGTTCAATTTTGAATATCGTTCCCGTCCAATGATTTTTAAGGAATTCTGTCTGTTGAACTTCCATTTCCTGTTAGGAGTCTTGCCTAAGCAATACTATCCATTCTTGTTATTCGCTGTTAACCATCATTAAGCAGAAGAACTTGTTTCCATATTAAATATAGAGTTTTGTGATATATAATATACAAATGCAAAATTCAAAAGAGAAACTCAGTATATGAATGTAGTGTTCAAAAATAAATATTAAAAAGGATTCTTTATAATATGTCATTTAAAAAATTTGCAAAATTATTCTTAATTTTAAGAGCCAACCAACTGGATGTAGATATTGCTCTTAATGCTGTGGAATACCTAGATAAAGAAATGGACTATATACCTCGTCATGCAGCTAACAAACAACTGGAATATCTAGACAAAATGTTATCAAAATCAGTATATTATGGAAAGTTTAAGGTATGGCTTGATAAATGATAATGAAACATAAAGTTGATTATAAACAATTCAAATTGTGTTTATTATATACATTAGAACAAAGATAGGGCTAATTGTTCAAGAAAAATTAAAAAGGAATCTTCCTGTTTTGCTTTGAACTTGAGAACATAGGTTGCTGGGCCATTTTTTAGTCTTAATAGACTATTTCTGTGGTCCTGAGTAAAACAATATATGGTTGTCAAGTACTTTTTTGCCGTTGCTAGGGACAAAATGTCACTTCCGGTTGCAAAATGACATATTTCAGTAATATACATAATCCTCATTTAAAAAATATATGGTTGCTAAGGACTTTTTATTATGGTTACCTTGTTGCCTTGACCTGTGACATTTGAAATTGGACTCAAATTAAAGGCCTTGACTTTGTGATTATATTAAATCTATATGTTTACTATATTATCTCTAACCGTTTTATTGTTTGTTTGTTTTGTTTGAATGGTATTTTAACGCCACTTTCAGCTATTTCACGGCGTCCAGTTTTTATTGGGGGAGGAAGCCGGAGTACCCGGAAAGAACCCCCGACCTGCGGTAGGAAAACTGGCAATCCTTGTCAATTAAGATTGGAGTCAAGTACACCCTGCCTAACCATTTTAAAGTTATAAGAAAAAAAGCGATTAACCGAAATGAGTCAAGGGCCTTATCAGTTCATCACACAGTTTCACACCAAATGTAACAAATAACAGTCTTGATAAGAGAAGTAGTTTTGCCATTTATTGTCTTCTTCTATCTTTTATAGTTTTTGAGTTGTAACAATAACAAGATTGGAGGCCTACGGTCGAGATCACTTCTGAACTTTGACTTTAAGATTTTTTTTTTAAGAACATGTCACAGGATGACAAATGGTGAAGACCTTAGGTGATTTCGACTTACGGTTTGTGAGTTTTTGAGATAAGCGGAGTGAAACATTCAAGGGATACTGCTCGTCTTCGCTAGTCAGAAAATGTTAGCCAAATTATGTCATAAAGTTGTTCCAAAAGTTCCTTAACATTTATATTTTTTCTGTTTTCTTCGATCTTTTATAGTTCCAGAGACTATGCGATAAAAAGGTTTTTGGTGTTTGGGCAGATAACTCCGTAAAGAAAAATGTTTCGATTTCACAGGGTGAATTCCAAATAGACTTTCAGTGCCCAAAATTTGTCGTGAAAGACCAAAATGATATGTCGCATACTTTTTAAACTGTTTGGTTTTGAAATTTGGCAGGAAAAAAAAAATAATGATCAAGGCAAAAGCAAGAAGTTCTTCCCACTGGAGGTGGGAAAGACCTTAATTTAACATATCTTAATTCTATTCTGTATCAATTTTCAGCTAAATATAATAGATGTATATCCTGTCAATCATTATATAATCACATGTCAAAAGATATCGCATAACCAGTTTCTGTTTCTAACTTTACACTAGAAGGAGTAGTAAAACTGTCTCCAAATCCCATTAAAGGTATCCGACCCATATAAATTGAAGTCACCTTTTTAGCTCACCTGACCCAAAGGGTCGTGTGAGCTATTGTTATCACTTTGCGTCCGTCGGCGGCGGCGTCTGTAAACTTTTTACATTTTAATCTACTCCTCTGAAACCACTTGGCCAATTGAAACCAAACTTGGCCATTATGTTCATTGGATGGACCTTTACAAAGTTTGTGATTTTTATTTTGATTGGTAAACCAATATGGCCGCCACCTCAAGACTTAGTTTAACATAGGACCCTATGGGAAAAAAGTTAAAAAGGGCTTCTTCTCTGAAACCGTTTAACCAATCAAAACAAAACTTACTAGCAATATTGTTTGGATGGTCCTCTATAAAGTTTGTGTTTTTGATGGGAATTGGAAATTCAAAATGGCCGCCACCGCAGGACTTAGTTTAACATAGAACCCTATGGGAAAAGGTTTTAAAAGGCTTCTTCTCTGAAACCGGTTAATCAATGGAAACAAAAACTTACTAGCAATATTGTTTGGATGGTCCTCTATAAAGTTTGTGTTTTTTATGGCAATTGGAAATTCAAAATGGCTGCCACCGCAGGACTTAATTTAACATTGGACCCTATGGGAAAAAGTTTGAAAGGCTTCTTTTCTGAAACAGGTCAACCAATGGAAACAAAACTTACTAGCAATATTGTTTGGATGGTCCTCTAAAAAGTTAATGTTTTTTATCCCAATCGTAAATTCAAAATGGCCGCCACCGCAGGACTTGGTTTAACATTCCACCCTATGAGAAAAAAGTTTAAAAGGGCTTCTTCTCTGAAACCGTTTAACCAATCAAAACAAAACTTACTAGCAATATTGTTTGGATGGTCCTCTATAAAGTTTATGTTTTTTATGGCAATTGGAAATTCAAAATGGCCGCTACCGCAGGACTTAGTTTAACATAGGACCCTATGGGAAAAAGTTTTTAAAGGCTTCTTCTCTGCAACCGGTTAATCAATGGAAACATAAAACTTACTAGCAATATTGTTTGGATGGTCCTCTATAAAGTTTATGTTTTTAGGGCAATTGGAAATTCAAAATGGCCGCTACCGAAGGACTTAGTTTAACATAGGACCTTATGGGAAAAAGTTTTTAAAGCTTCTTCTCTGAAACCTGTTAATCAATGGAAACAAAAACTTACTAGCAATATTGTTTGGATGGTCCTCTATACAGTTTATGCTTTTTATGGCAATTGGAAATTCAAAATGGCCACCACCGCCGCAGGACTTAGTTTAACATAGGACCATATGGGCAAATAAAATGGACCATATGGGCAAATAAAAAAAATCTTCTCTATACAACCGGTTAACCAATGAAACAAAGCTTTCTAGTAATATTGTTTGGATGGTCCTATTTAAAGTTTATTGAAAATTACAGGACTTACTTTAACATCAGGGAAATGCCATCTTCATTCCCTATAAAATCAGGTGAGGGATACAGGCTCTTAAGAGCCTCTGGTTAAGTTTATTTTTCACCAAGAAATACAGCTCTATTAAATCAATGTATTGCTACTTAATGATACATATTAAATATATTGTTTTACTTTGAGTCTATGTTAACAGTTCTGAGCTAAAAAAGTTAGTTACTCAAATAGTATTTCTGATGTTTGCAAAAAAGTACTGAGGTCTGCTCCATTGAAAAACAATAGACCTCCTGGACACCAAATATGATCATGTGGTTAATTGTGGTCTGGATACCTTAACAAAGAGTTTAAATTTGAATTAGGAATGTGTATGAAATGTTTGATGTGTGTACATTTTCTCGCATGCATTGAAAACCTGATCATTGAGATGTAAATTTAACATAATTGAATCAGTACAGCTACTTGATATGTTTAGTAAGTGTAAGTTCAAGAGATTATTGTTATCTGTTGTTCTTAATAGACAGGTTAACAAAGATCAATCATGTTAAGGTATGCACATTTTTTCCAAGAACGGGGAAATATATTTAAATGAATATATTGAATAAGATTGTTTTATATTTTGTATAATACTGAGTGTTGCCAATTACATGTTTAATTACCTAACCATCATATTTTTTTCTGTCAGGTTGAAGGTTTATTATATAAATATATGGAGTTATTGAACACTATTCCTTCCTTTTCAACGATTACTATGTACTCTTACATTTTTCAGAAAATAATGCAGAAGTTTATTTGTAAAGCCTTCAGCAAGATAGGTTTGAACTCTACAAGTCTGGACCATTTCCAGTCGTAAGTATACAACTCGACAAGTCTGGACCATTTCCAGTCGTAAGTATACAACTCGACAAGTCTGGACCATTTCCAGTCGTAAGTATACAACTCGACAAGTCTGGACCATTTCCAGTCGTAAGTATACAACTCGACAAGTCTGGACCATTTCCAGTCGTAAGTATACAACTCGACAAGTCTGGACCATTTCCAGTCGTAAGTATACAACTCGACAAGTCTGGACCATTTCCAGTCGTAAGTATACAACTCGACAAGTCTGGACCATTTCCAGTCGTAAGTATACAACTCGACAAGTCTGGACCATTTCCAGTCGTAAGTATACAACTCGACAAGTCTGGACCATTTCCAGTCGTAAGTATACAACTCGACAAGTCTGGACCATTTCCAGTCGTAAGTATACAACTCGACAAGTCTGGACCATTTCCAGTCGTAAGTATACAACTCGACAAGTTTGGACCATTTCCAGTCGTAAGTATACAAACACAGCAGTAGTTAAGACACAAGACTTAATGCTATCTTATTCTTTAATATTCCATGCATCGTACATGTATGATAAGTCCCATGACTGCTTTGTAAAAAATGAAATCATGGTGGTTAGATACACGGCTTTCAAATAATACTTTTCCTCGGTATTAAGTTAACAGTCACTGAAATTTTAGAAAACCAACGTTGTTATATGGTATCTAGTAGCAATGTTAAAATGTGTTTAATATTGTATTAATTTTTTCCAAATGCTGTATATGTCCTGCGTTTGTCTCCTAGTCCATTCGTTCAACAGTCCCACCTCCAGAGCTGCCAACCCTTACTATTTTAGCGTAAGGCTTCCGATTTTCACTTAAAAAATACGCCTTACGAATTTAGAAAAAAAACCTACGATTTTCCGTTTTGTGCGGTAAAAAAATAAAATTCCGGATTTTTTCATAGTCGTGACCGTCATTGGTTGGAATATTAGAAAAATCTAATCATAATCATTGTATCGTTTGAATAAAAGGTAAATAGTATTGAATGTGAACCACGTGGTTATCGATCGTGATCGTTTTGACGCTTTATTAAGGAGCCAATATGTCAGAAAAACGATCCATTCACAAAAAATCTCCAGCGGATGGGGCCCTACAGCCCCAGACCCCATGCCTTACTATTTTTCATCTTATTGGGTTGGCAGCTCTGCACCTCATATTTACCTTTGCATTGAAGGTTTTCTTTATGAGAATGACTGCACATCTTTATGAAACTGCATGAAACCTTAAAAAATGTTAAGAATTTACCGTTATGTTAGTTTTATGATCTTTTTTTTTTTTTGCTTTACAAAATACTTCGATGATTATAATTAAAAGTTCAATGACACACAATATAAATGGATTGTTAATAGTCATACCTTAATTGTTTTTATCATTGTAATGTGACTTAAAGAAAAACTATTATCTTCTTGTATAAATAATGTTTTAAAACTTTACAGAATTATTTAGATTCATTTATAGATATAGTAATATGATTTGAATAGAAACTGCTTTGGTGTTTTTGTCAGAAAAAAACCAGAAATTTGTGGTTTAAACATTAATGGTTTCTTCGTAGATACATGAGAACAGAAGTGTCCAGTACTGCTTGTAGCTATGATTTACCAGATTGTGTATATGAAGCACAGCGACAGTTCACTGATTGGATGAACCATCCTAACCAAAATAGGTATGCTTAGAAATAGTAAATGTCTGAAGAAAATAGTGTGAATATAAAAAAATAATTATATAACTTTTATACTGTTGTTTGAAAAAAAAAGAACTCTAAAGCCTGTTATACATGACTGTTATAAATAGTACTTTTGTAGCATTTTTAACTTGTTGTCAAAATTCACAGTAGACAATATCAGTTACCTACGTTATAACCAGGGTGTATGGAAATTGTACCACTTGAAAGGACTTCTGTTCAGCCTGAGGCGGAGCCGAAGGCTGTCCAGAAGTACTTTCAGGTGGTACAATTTCCATACACCCTGGTTATAACGTAGGTAACGGATTTATCTCCGGCTTACACGTTTAAAAGGCTCAAAATAGGTTCTTTTGTCGTCAGAAATAAGCTAATTGTGCGCGTCACAGTTGCTCACCAAATTTTATACGGTTTTCATGCAGAAAATGCCCATTTTACCAGGTCGAGGATGGAACCTTAGGTACCAACCTCAGACTTAACGGGATTTATTAGTTTTAATTCTGTTTTCCATTGTTTTTCTACTTTTGGTATTATGGCGGCTCAAGTCACGTTATCATAACGTCAAGAGACAATGACGTCAAGTTCCGATTCATATTTATGTGTGTCTGTGTGAACGTAGTGCATCTGCAGTGTTTGAAATGAAGTAAAAATACAAATATAAAAGAAAGAAATATTCCTTTGTGGAATAACATAAACTGATTACTCGAGAACATACATTAGCAACGCACAAACAATACACCCTGCGACGTTAGCAACGAAGTGGGGGGCATGGGATTTGTACCGACAGGTAATCGACCAATCAAAAGTCCGCTTTTGTTACAAGCCGGGGATAACACTAAATATACAGTCGAACTCTGATGGCTCGAACACCCGGGATTTCTCGAACACCTATCAAAGTACGGATTTTCCCCCCTATATAATCAATGTTAAAATAACTTCGATTTCTCGAACACCGATTTCTCGAAAACTCGAACTAAATCAGCAGTCCTAATACTAAAAATCCATTGAAAAAACCATGAATAACTCGAACTAAAATTATTGACAGCTTGCATGACTAATTGGTCGTAAAAGGTGTAAAGATCGAAGCCATACCTGAAAAATGCCAAGCTTGATCTTTAATGATATAATCCCTAATAATTAACCTAATTTATCAATTTGTATTTATGTACTCATTTGTAGGCAAATTTGTTGAAGTAGGTTTTAATTAATTTAAATGTGCGCCAATAAATTGCTATCAAATCCGAATCGAGGCCATTGACATAATTACGCAATGCAATTATACTTATCAATCCTCGTGTATAAAATTAAACAAGAAATATAACAGTAAACATTTTTATTTTAATAAAAATCAAAATACGTACTTAAAAATAAGATTTATATATGAAATGCAATGAAGAAACACAATTTTATTAATCCAATGTAACACAGGAAATTAACTGAAATATATAAACCGATATCGATTCCGGTTCGAACATGAATCATTTCCGGACATCACAAGCCCCGGTTTCTCGAACTCCCGATTTCTCGAACTATTTTTGTCGGCCCCTTCGAGTTCGAGCCATCGAAGTTCGACTGTATTTAATATTCTGATCATTTGGCCTGTTTTTTATAATATATTGCCAAGTAAATTAAGAGTCTCTTACTGTGTCAATCCTCGATACACATTTCTGTAAAGGATCATATGAAACAACCTTATCAGTAACTGAGGGAGTGTGCCTTGATGAATTGTGTTTGATGTCAAGTGTTGACTTATAATCATTTGGTGGTGTGGATTAAAGACTCTTATCAGAAAAGTTGACAAATTTTTTACACAAATCCTTAAAAAATTAGGATTTTGTGCAATTATATGTATAAACATTTAATTCAAATGTGATATATTTTCATTAAATTCTAACAAAAAACAAAAACAAAATGAAAAGTTGAGCAAAGCATTTTTTCTTGCCCTAATTTTTTTAGAATCAGTCCTGATGTTAGATACATTGTGTACTGCACTGCTATACGAACTGGCGGAGAATTAGAGTGGGACTTTGCTTACAGTCAATACAAACAAGCTTCTGTTGTTACTGAAAAAGACATTCTGCTACAGTCATTAGCTTGTACAGAGGTACCGTGGATAATTCAAAGGTCAGTATAAACATATGTGATCCTTTGCTCATAACTGTCTTACCGACCCCCTCCATATAACGACTTCCTGTGTTATGCGACCATATTTATTCATCCGGGCATTTTCCCATTCATTTTACCTCTATTTAACGACTCCCTGTCTTACGTGACTTACGACGTGTTCTCCGCCCGTTTTTGAGTAAAAAACCTGTCTAAAACGACTATCAGGACGGTTAAATCATTAAGCAATAAATAAACGCTGTCTGATGAAAAGAAAATTCGTAGACCATTGGCATTGTTGTCAAATATCAAGCGGAAAATGGAAAACTAAAGTTTGAAGCAATCAAAAATTGTTTTATTATCTTAGAAGCGAAGTTTAGATTTCCCTGTAAAATTTAAATAGTCGTCAATGTCGTTATTCAATTTTTTTGCCATTTGGGTTTGAAATGGTGATGTTTCTCATAAATTAGTGTTTATTGTATAATCACGCCATTTTGTTTTACAAAAGGGAAATAATACGAAACCAGTGTAGACTGGTTCTAAACCAACTTGCACTCTCTACATAGTGTGTATTGTTAAAACACAAGGAAACCAGTAAAACCGGTACAAAGAAACATAAAACAACTAAATGGGGGAATAAAGTTGACCTGCAGTAATACAATCAGAAATCAAAATGCTCATTATTGTTGTATATTTTGTACTTGCGTTATATCTATGAAATAAATGTCATATTTTACTGTTTACTTAATAAAACAAACAACACAGGTATACGATTCACTCTTTCACAAGCTCACAACATGACTGTGTTGATTGGTATGCAAAGATCATTACCTGTGTATAAAGACCCCCTGTCTTATGTGACCTTTTTTACAATTTCCCTTCAAAGGTCGCTTAAGACATGTTTGACTGTACAATGTCGCATTAAAAAATTAATGGAAAATGATAAGACATTATATGTCAGGGTTTATCTAATCACCAAAATATCATGGGTAGGACTACAATTAAAACAGTTCAAACAATTTTTTTAATGATTGGTCTATTCTTAAACATGATTCTTGTATGAAAACTGCTTGAAACCACACGATATACAGTCTTTCAACAGTACCACATTTCTTTCATTACTACACTTTCATTTTCAGATTATTGCAGTATGCCATAACTCCAGAAGAAATAAGAAAACAAGAGACTGGTACAGTTCTAGAAAAAATAGCAGCAAACAAAGTAGGACGACAAATTGTATGGAATTTTGTACAGTCTAAGTGGGATTACATCAATGATGAGTAAATACAGATTTTATTTTTTTATTTTTAACAATATACACATGTTATTTTAATTGTCAGTGTATGTAAATGTTATGCTGTGTAGTAAAATAAATCGGACAAAACTTTTACAAAAAAAGAAGAATTTGAAAGTTTTCTTACAAACTGTAGATTAATATGTCTAATAAATGATTCAAAGATTTATGTTAATATCTGGTTTACACTTGAGAGGTATGGGAAGTTTGTGCATGATTCTAACATTAGCAAGGTTAGCCAGTTTTTCAAGCAAACAAACTATATACAAATCATGTTTTATGCTTTAAAATAATACGAGTTAAGATTTTTTGGAATTTGCTTCTCTCGTTGTGACTTTCGAGAAATGTAGTATGAAGATAGCTTGTAAATGTATGTTTCAATTTGCAGCTACCTGGCAGGCTATTGGAATGGTGGAGGTGTGATTGAACAGGTCTCCAGTGTATACAATACAGAATTCGAATTACAGCAGGTTTGTCTTATCTGGTCATTTAAAATTTCGGACTGAAAAATTGGTTTTGTTTGTTTGTTTGTTTGAATGGTCTTTAATGCCACTTTCAGCAATTTTTCAGCTATATCACTGCATCCAGTTTCTATTGTTGAAGGAAGCTGGAGGACCCAGAGAAAACACCTGACCTGCAGTATGAAAAATTGGTAGTTTTATTATACCCCCGCTCGACAGAGTCGGGGGTATATAGTGGTCCTCATGTCCGTCCGTTCGTCCGTCCACATTTGGTTTCCGGATGATAATTCAAAAAGTTTACATCCAATTTGAATGAAACTTTGGGATATTGTTATATATCAGGTTGGTAAGAAGCCTATCGATTTTGGGGGAAATCCGTCAAATTTCAAGGTCACAGTCCACGAAAAACGTTAGAAATTTTAACATAAAAGTTGTTTCCGGACAATAACTCAAAAAGTTTGCATCCGATTTGAATGAAACTTTGGGATATTGTTATATATCAGGTTGGTAAAAAGCCTTTTGATTTTGGGGGAAATCCATCAACATGATCAAATTTCAAGGTCGCAGTCCACGAAAAACGTTGTTTCCGGATGATAACTCAAAAAGTTTGCATGTGATTTGAATGAAACTTTGGGATATTGTTATATATCAGGTTGGTAAGAAGCCTATGGATTTTGGGGGAAATCTGTCAAATTTCAAGGTCACAGTCCATGAAAAATGTTAGAAATTTTTACAAAAAGTTGTTTCCAGAAAATAACTCAAAAGTTTTCATCCGATTTTAATGAAACTGTAAAATATTCTTATATATTTTGTTGGTAAGAAGCCTATTGATTTTGGTGGAAATCCATCCAATTTCAAGGTCACAATCAACGAAAAACGATAGAAATTTTCACAAAAGCGGGGGTATCAGCAATCGCTAGATCGACTTTGTCTAGTTTATATATATGATGGTAAAAACAAAATGTTGAACACGGATGAAATTGTCAAAAAAGACAATCCACAAATCAAAGTCCGAGAAAAACCAACAACCAAAAATACAGAAACTACAGCAATCGTACTGACTTGGTACAGGCATTTCAAAAGTAATGGTGGGTTAACCAGATTTTATGGCTTGACAAAACATCCTGCTTCTATTACTGTAGAATATGAGTTGATTAAAATAACTAATAGGTGTATCCAACAATAATCGTAGCACATTCACTGTACACTAAATTAAAAAATTGAGAAAACTATCTGCTACCATATTTTCAAATGAGAGGCGAGGACAAGTCATTTTTTTGTAACCTTGGTTTAAAAGTTTATTCCGAAATAGTAGATGATGTTTGCAAAAATCAGTGTACTCGCAAGATCTTGCATGCATGATTAATTGAGAAATATAGACACTGTATGCAGGAGGAGCTGGAATATTGCTGCATAGGTGAGGACAATTTATAATTTCGAAATTAAAATCGTCTCTCTTGTAATAAATAATTCAGTGGTTTAAAGTTCTTGGTTTCTGAATTTATTATACATGCATATTTAACAGCATGGAACAAGTTACAGATATTTCATGTATTTGAGTGCTGAGCTGTAACTTTTTGGTTTCTGGATCTATATGTTCCAACTGATACTGACAAAATTAATATTTTCAGTTGAAAGATTTTGGTGCAGCTATTCCAGATTTACACAGAGCCAGCAGGTCATATCAACAAACCATAGAAACAGTTGAAGCTAATATTAAATGGGCTAAAAATAGCATGAACACAGTAGAAAAATGGCTGCAGAAAGTGGGTGCATAGGACATGGAATAAAATAACAACCATTTTAAAGCAGCTTCATTATATTACCAAATTTAATGCATATTGTATATGAAATCATTGTATTTTGATATTTGTCATTAGTCATGCAAGTTTCATTATGTATATCGATAATTGTATCAACGTTTGACGATTAAGCTTATAATAACAGAGTGTAAAATCATTTAGATAAATCTTAAATGGGAGCAATGTGACTGTGTTTTTAGTTTTGTGTACTCTTGTTTTCATGAATAAAACAAATTGTGTCTTCGGAGACTGGGTCTTTAAAAGCTAAATCTACAGTTCGGGTCAACGTTAAAGCATAATTCAGCTTTTATGGTGCTATCTTCAATTATATCACAAAGTCGACCTATAAAAATATTTTATATCTGTTCCACTAGTCCATTTTTGCACAGGGTTGCTTAGGATTTTTATGTCACACCAACAAAAGGTGGGAAACATAAAGCTTTTTTGGTCTGTCTTTTCATCCAACCTCTGGTTGACCTTGGCATTAAAGCTTTTATGCTAATGAATTCACATCTTTATGAATCTTTGAACACAGTTAAATGATAAGATCTTTTTGCTAGGCAAATTTCTGTAAGGTTGTGTCAAATAATTCACAGTTGAGTGAAGTTTGCAAAATGGAAGGGGATTTACAGCTATATGCCATGTGGGACATCAGTATTGCAGAGACATATTTTCTTTTTTGTTCTGTAGCAATCGTTTTTTTCAAGGGTTTACAACTTTTAAATAATATTCCTTTAAAGTTTTTGTTATATAAGGCATTGTATATATCATATTAATCTTTTTAGACAGATGATTCTAAATTAGTGTATAAATGTTAAATTTAGAATTATTCGATTGGATCTATTTTGTAATAAAAATGTTCGTAAACAGGAATCAAATAACTAACCTTTTGAGTCTTAAAACAACAAGTAACAATCATTATTTTATTGTCAAAATGTACCAGTTTTGTACGTATTGAATGCTTGCACCATCATATTTCGATCAAGCAAATCACAGCAATGAGTTGGTAGTTTTTAATTTATTGGTCAAATATTGCATTATGATAAATATATCCACAAACGGCAAAATTTTAGCAGTTTGATGCTGTTACTATACATATCATGTGTTAAATTACCTTTATTATCTACATGTATTTAGTTAAATCGGAAATAAAAATACTACAACACAATTTGTGCATTATTGTTTCGCCTACAATACCTGTCAGTTGTTTGATGGCTTGTTTTATAGATGATTGTTTTCATGTTTGCAAATGTTTGTTGGTAAAGAGAGAATTTTAAATAGAAACTACTTGAAATGTTGACTGGTTAGACTTGTATTTGTCTTCGTTATAATTAAGTACACGATATATATTTAGTGTAGATAAGCTTTCTGAAAGTAGGTAGTAATTATCATAGTTGGAACTTGTATATGTTTTTATAATATACTAGATTTAATTAAAGAAAATACAACATTTATTTTATCTTTTATTTACCAGTTGACTGCATCCAAGGTTGAGTACAATTAATGTCCGATTACAGTATGAAGTATACATGGTATAATTTAAAAGTTGAAAATTCTTGGTGTAAGAGTTGCCAACCATGATCACCGCGAGTGTCATGATGGTGAAAGCATTTGGCAGTTTAAAGAATTTCCTGGATTGAATTCCAAAATAGATTTTATTTCTCATGTCATTAATATCACTATTGTAGTGCAGATCAGCACAATATATGTGGCTTGGGAATGGACTACCTTCACTAAGATCCGGAGAGAGGACTTTTATTATAGGTTGAGCCCATCTGAAAGAAATGTTTAAGTGAATATCTGATATGGCCAGATAATTTTAATAATGCTCATAAAAAATATTAACACATAGTTATAATTACTTAAAGACGCCTATATTCAATGATAAGTGATGCAATTTAAGTCTGAGAACCGTGAAGGTCATTAGGGACCTTAAAGCTGACTATAATCATTATATTCACAGCATCATTATGCGCAGCAAGCAATATACTTTAAGGTTTACGTTACAACAAAAGTTGCTGAAACAATGATTTAACAAAGTAAATAAACGACAATGGACCCTAGTGCTAGAAAATATTAAGTGCAAATGTTGATATTCAACTGTGAGAATGACATTCATGCAGTTTGTAACCAGAGGCTGTAAGTTGATTCTTTATAATCACTTGCATAATGTAAAAACAATAGTTTCCTTAATGGTGCTATTTAGCGTTGTTTGTTAAACGGCCAGGTTAAGAAAAAATAGTTTTCTTTTAAAAGATTTAGGGAGTTAGAAGTAGGGACATCTAAATATAAGATAAAATTATTTTAAAATAACTTGTCAACTTGTATTCTACTTTAATGGAAAAGTTAATCTGGAATGAAACAGGATTCCACATTTGCATTTAAATACCAAAGTTATGAACTTTTAATGCTACCACGTTTTGTTATCACTGTTATATAGCTAAACTTATTGCGTTTTTCGTTGTTTTCCGAAAATGTGTGTTTTCATTGCGTAATTCAAGTTATTCAAGTTATTTTGTCTGCTTCTGATTTTTTTTGAGTATTTTTAATAACTTCATTTTTATCGGAACACATAAAAAAGTTTATCACAGTATTGGAAGGGATTTCCAGATATCTATCCGTTGAACTGAACAATGCGTCTTCAGGAAAAGCAAAACAGAGGCTCACTTGAGCACCGGTCAAGTTAATACGGAAAGCCTGACCTATTGAAATAAAGGGTCATGTATTTGTGGAGTGGCATGCTGTTTGCAAGAAAGCGACCTGCTTTTGTACTTTTGGACAGAGTTGTTCCGCTTGAAAAATGATAAATTTCCAGTAAGGCATGCTTATTTAGCGCCAATTAAACTTTACGCGTTCGCCTTTCTAGTTTCTCGAATTTATTGTTTGCTTGTTCCTGAATAAATCTTTAAAAAGGTCTCACTTTGATCAACCATTCAATATATCATTAAATGTTTCATTGTTTATAACCCTTTTTCACCTCCGACAAACATTTGAGCGATCTTTTGTCAAATAAGAAAATGCCTCGGTGACCAAGTTAAAAAGGATATTGTAAAAATGATGCAAGGGTTATGCAGCTCATCTGGATTTTCAGGATAGAGGTTTACTGTTGATGAGAAAATGAACAAAGTTTAATAGAACCTACCATCAAGAATTTGTTGATAAATCTAGGATGTCACAGATGGCCTAACGCTTGCATTGTCTTGCACTTTTCTGACCCTGTAGTGTTGTGAATGAATTTTTACATGACTTTATTGATTAACAGGACAGTGCTACGTGCAGATCCCCGAGCAAGTGAGGTTCATGTTCTTCGTTTGTACTATTTTTGTTATCAGTGATTTTCTTTTGTTCGTTTGTTTTTTTTTCAATTTGTTTTTCCACTCCATTTATCTCCTAATATATTGATTGACATGTGTTTTATCATTTCTTGGTATCTTCGTTGATTTTGAGGAATATCTCAATTTAAGAAGTTTTAGGAAACGAAGGCATGTTATAGATAAAAGTGTTTTCAACAAAATAAGACGTACTGTAACTTTTTTTGGTGTAAAATATTTTAATGAGTTTTGTCATTTAATTTCAATTTTCAAAAAAGTTAACATTTAGAAGAAATAAACAGCGGAAAATATCAACACCGAAAAAAATTAGATTACACATAGATATTTGATATAACGGATATTCAAATCAGGATGTGCCCACAGGCACAATGCCCGAGATTTATTGTTTCAGACTAGTAAAATTCTTAAATTATTAGTTCGATAGGATAATATATGCAACTTCTTTTTGACATAAAAGTGCCAGGAGTGATTCACTCCCGGTCTGCTGCGTACGATTAATGGGACTAAATACGTACCCTCGAAAAAAAAACGCGAGAGTACGATTATTCGTTCTAAGTTGAAGTGTGCACAACACAAAGGACAAAACTGTTGTCTCTTGTAAGACATGGGATGAACTGGTATGGCCACTATGCATAGCTAATAAGATCTAGTAGAACTGCAAGAAGGTTTTCAGAATCAAGTTGAAAAAATAAAAAATGAACAAAGTGTAATAACGGAAGGAATTAAAATTCATGCCAGCCGTAAAGAGAAACTCAATTAAATAAAATATCTGCATCAGTCAAACTATGATAGAACAAGGCAAAACAACTTTTAAGTGAACTTGATCAGAACTTAACCATATCTCACTTGAAAACATAGATAGAATGAAAATCTGTTTAAACTTTAAGTGAGCATAGATTTTTGTTTTCAAACAATTGGACCAGATTGTAATCTGCCTATCCTTCTGTAATTTTTATTGCGCATTCCATCGGTTATATTTCTCTGTTAGAATTCGTAATATTGATTTGAAAAAATGGTAATAAATGAAAAATGATATAGTATTATTGAAAAAGACGCAGGAGTAAAACTTAACAACAATAAAAATTGATTTTGTTTGTTTGTTTGAATGACGTTTAACGCAACTTTCAGCAATTGTTCAGTTATATCATGGCGTCCAGTTTTTATTTGGGAGAAAGCCGTAGTACACGGAGAGAACTCATTAGTAACATTGATAAATACAACTAAAACTACATATTAATTATCATTACTCTTGAGAGATGCATGTATAATCTATTACATCTGTGAATAGTTATTGAAAAACACCACAACTTTATAATGCTGATCAAAGTGGCCATGTATCATTCATCAGTTTTTAAAGGTGTTTCATAAGTGTTCTTAATTTACGTGGAAATAAGTACCCAGAAGGGCTCCAGAATGCTAATAATCACCCCAAGACAACCTATAATCGTGTCTTTATCTATACCATGTGAATGCACAATGAAATTCTGCCAATGGAAAGTATCGAATTTTGCAGAGTTGTGAAAGGGGTGTATAAAATACGTTATCGAACAATGGTATTAAATTAAATTTCTCGTGGTAAATATAAACAGCAGTATTCATTTGCATCTGGCATGTGGTGTGCTGTTAAGTCAATGTACAAATTTCATATGGAGTGACGCAAAACATATAAGGTCTGGTCAATATTGCAAAGTAGGTTTTGTATTTATATGTATATAAGGGAATCTAATGAGTATTAGTGCTCTACTTTTGTTATTTAACATCATTTAAAGACAATGAAATATATTAGCTTCGGAAAATATTGGTTACTCAAAGAATACAGAAGATAAAAAAACACACACTAGCAAACCACTGAATTATTTGCAATAACTGGTTTACAGCCAGTAATCAATTTTATTTGTGGAAAACAAAACAATAAAACTATTTAACAATACATGTATTGACACACAAATGATTTTAATATATATAATTTGAAAAAAAAAAGAAAATCTAATTTATTTCCTAAAATAAGTTCTGTACAATTTACATTCTAACAAAAAACATCCCAATTGACCCGGACAGTTATCTGTAGGTATTAACTCAGTGGTTAATTGTTTCTGTCAAAGAAAAAATAGGAGATAACTGCCAGCCGTTCTACTGTCAAAATTTGAAATATTGCACTATGGACACATAAAGTCAATGCAGGTGTAATTAATGTAACATGTTGTGCGAAGGAACATAATACATAAGGTTACACAATTCTAGTTTAGTTTTTGCTTAAAAGACTTCATACAGAACCATAAAAATAAACATGAAGTAGACTATTAAATAAATGCCCAGCTCAATGTAACAGAAATACAAATCATCAAGTATCAATTAAAGTCTAAACTTTGTATAATATTACGGTGCCCAAATTCTGGATCTTTGATATAATTCGTTTTCTTATATAATTAAGTGTTAACACTTCTTAAAATAAAGCAGACACTAGTACATTGTCAATTCATTATAGAGAAAAAGAAGAAGCCTGATGAAATAATTAGAACTGCTATCAGATATTTAACCAAAAAAATAACATTGACCTCTGTGTAGCTTCCTAGATATTTCCCTGACTTACCCTTATTTTTGAGTTTTGTTAGGAATGCCATTGTGATTTTCAGATTATAAAACACTTTTTACTCCTAACTACAAACCTATGATGAAATATGATTATGAGCATAAGATTTTCAGAAATACATTGACAGAATCATTTATAAAATTTTTAACACTAGACAGAACATTTTAAACATATATTTCTTATTACCAAGCACACATATCATATGTTTAAAAGAAAGGGTTTGATTAGAATATATCAGAGGAGTATACAAATGGTATGTGTATGTCTTTAGGTGTAGGACCACCAAATACCGGGAACCAGTCCAGAGGTTGTACGTAAAAGTAGTACTAGTCAACAGACAGGTTCACTCTTGCATCATATAGAATTTGAACCGCACATGATACCAGAATAAATTTGGTATTTTTGGAAAAAGCTGAATATTCTAGGTTTTAAATGAACATAAAAATGTTGAGAGTCAATTAGAGACAAGCACTATTTTTGGACTGAAATAGAAAGTGAAAGTAGATTTTTAGACCACGTGGACTTCAGGTTGAGCGTTTTTTCTTATATGCAATGAAACATATTGTGAAATTTTGACAGAATGTTCAGCCAGTGCATTTTTATAGGGGACAGAAGTGTCACTTAATTTGAAACAAAGGTAAATTTTCTAGGATAAGTCAAAATTATCAAATTTTAATATAGCTGAAGAGTAAAAAATCTATGGTGGTCCTACACCTTTATACTTCAAATATAATTGCAATATCACAACTTATATTTATTTTGTGCAATTTACACTACTTTATCTACTACATTACAATACAGTAACACTTAGCTTTCTCTTTATGTCATCGTATATACCACATCATATATATATATAATTTTGCGACTGACAGAAAGTGATATGGGTAAATCTGCCCCAGCGTCTTATTATTGTGATAAGTGATGAAGTTAACACCAATAATATGATTTCTGCTGTTACTAGTTACACAAACAATGGTTTGTTATGGTCATACTGAAAAACTTTTCCTTTTTTCTTGTCTGGTCCATCACTATAACCTGTCTTTAGTCCTGTAGCTGGCCATGGTGATCCTGTATCCATAGCTCCCACAATAGCCTTATTGTGTCACATGAAGCCCTTTTGCTATTAATGGTGAAATCTTGTATAAAGAATATGTTACTTTCTGCGTACCTGATGGTTTGTCTTAAAAATAGATAAATCACCAAAAGAAAAAAGTAAATCTACAGAGGAATTAAATGCATAGTCGTCAATATCTGCGCTAAGTTCAAATGTTACAAAATAGCGATAAACAGATTATTTACGTTTTATGAAATTCGATGCATTTTCTCGTCATCTCATCTCAGGGCTGACGCCCTTCGATGAGATATGAACGAGAAAACGCATCTCGTTTCAAAAAACGTAAATAGCCTATAAATATTATTCAGTATCGTAATGTACATTTCGAGTACTTTTACGTCTGTGCTAAATAGGAACGATAGCATTTTTTATGGTAACGACTGGATTAAATTCTGTGATATTTTGCCTGGCACAAACATAGGAAGTTGACTGAATGTAGTTTTAACTGATTTGATGATTGTCCGCATTGGCTTCAACTGAGAATCTGACATATTTACCACGTGATTGTGTTGCTGTAATGTATTTTGATCTCGTCTACATGTTTATTTTCAGAACCCAGAGATTGCAGGTTTCCATCCACTTCTGATAAAGTTCATTTAAAAGTTTGTTGTCGTTTTGTCTGCTTTTCGATGGCAGTAGTCAAGGCGTTTTTCGGATCTTATATATCTTGACTTGTTCTGTCATAGTTTGACTCATGCAGATATTTTATTTAATTGAGTTTCTCTCTACGGCTGGCTAAAATTTTAATAACTTCCGTTATAACACTGTCCATTTTTAATTTTTTCAACTTGAATCAGAAAATCTTCTTGTAGTTCTACTAGATCATGTTTTTGTGCTATTAGCTATGCACAATGGCCATACCAGTTCATCACATGTCTTAAAAATTAAAGTTTTGTCCTTTGTGTTGTGCACACTTCAACCTTGTAAAATCTGGTTTCTTTATATCCTAAAGGTTACCAACATCTTTAATGTCGACGATACACTCCACACATTTCCACTTAGTTTTAGGCTCAGTCTCACACTATTCTATTCTTAGTTGATCTGATGCATTTATTGTCCGTAAATTAATGTGATTGGACATGAGATAATTAATTGATTCAAAAATGGAAACAGGAAACATTATTGTTGTTTTCTTTTAAAACAGACTTTTAATAATTTCATACTTTTTTTATGTTAAAGTTAATGTATACAAATGTACATTTCTATTTGCCTGTAGAAAGAACTTTTAAGTTATATTTAATGATAAATAACAGATGACAGAGTTTTACTACCGATTAGCAGTGAAAAAGTCATAAATCACCTAGTTGTATATGTAACCTAGTCGGATCTATGTATGAATATAGGATTCAACACTTATTTCGGTAATTTATTGATGTATAAACGAGGCCGACTCTCAAAAATTTCCTGATAATAATGTGCAGCTACTTCAACTAAATAACTTTCCGTTTTACACTGCTCAAGATATTTTTATTGCCAAAATTCGAGGTTACTGGCTAGATTTATTGTTTGAAGATTACAGGACACATGACCGCAATATTTGTT